>JASDDO010000004.1:31333655-32533655 GCA_030015575.1 Agapanthus africanus | reverse complement strand
CCGATCCTACTGTGAGTATCCGCTACTCCTCGGGAGATTTTTTCACTTAACGATAAATACTATAAACTAAGTAGGTGTCTAGAACGGTGTTAGTGGGGCTACGCCTCTAGGGAAAAGATGTTATTTAATTAAGGAACTTTGCGAAAGCAACGTAAAACCTCCTTCGAAGTACCAACACTAGCCTGGCCGAACGGTTACGCAAGAATTGTATGGTGAGATCAATCCTGACTAATTCTTCTTTTATGGTTTGAGGAAGGATTCGAGAGACAGTGGGAGCCATCCTGTTTAGATAAATTAAAAACCATTCTAAATTTGCAAGAGCATCATGCTAAAGTGTTTTCTTCTCTCTCTCTCTCTCTTAATTGCAGTGACCTAGTGACTTAGACTAGGTTACATCTAGATAATATAATGACTGAATCTGATTATAATGACTGGCAAAGGTCTGTCCAGATGTCCATTACTTATGACAAGCTGGGACACATCTTCATTACTCATGCCCCCGTCGTCACAGGACCAGTTTCCACCGTCACGGATATTGATATCCGTAATACATCGGAAAAAGACTGTGCGAATGCCAAGTGCCTCGTGTTGGCCTCAGTAGATGGTATATACCAAAGGCAGCACGAGAAGATGAACTTAGTTTCTGTCATCCTCCATAACAAAGATTTATATGGAGAGCAATCTCATATCGCAAGATATGAGACCTCGAAAGAATTGCTTCAAGCGAGGTTGGCTGTCAGATCATCTGTAGGGGACAACGTCCTTACAATGACTAGCTATATTGATGAGCTCACGGACCTGAAGACCACGTTGGAGAAAGAGTCACATACTGACTTAATTCTATAGTCTTTACCCTCTACTTACACCCTGAAGAAAACCAGGGAGACACCAACTTTGCTTATTGGGGAATCTTCCTCTTCTGCATCCAAGGCGAAAGCAAAGGGTGAGAAGAAGAAGACCTCCACAAAGCCAATATACGGTGTCAGTAAGATAGAAGGAAAGGGAATGGCAAAAGTTTCGGGACTAAAAGTAGGAAAGGAGGGACGTTCCTATTGTTACGGGAAAGGACATTGGAAGAGGGATTGCAGGGCTTTGAAAGCCAGTAGCCAGGATTCGAAGCATGTTGTGGCTTCGGCTTCGGGTGTGTTTGTAATAGACAACTGTATGTCAATTAACTCTACTTCCTGGGTACTAAATACCGGATCAGGATCTCATATCTGTAATTCATTACAGGCTTTGAGAAACCGTAGAGTTATCAGGGTAGGTGATATGACTCTCAGAGTTGCGAACGGAATGAGCGTGGATGCTGAATCCGTAGGGGAATATCATCTAGGATTGACAAGTGGGCAGATATTGATTCTACGTAACTGTTTGTATGTACCTAGTCTAGCTTGTAATATCATATTTGTATCCTTACTTTCTAAGGAAGGATATGATTTTATATTTGTAAGTGATGTGGTCCACATCCACCTAAATCATGTTTTGATTGGGTCAGGTATATTAGATAACGGTATATACGTATTAAATCAAGCTCAGGTTTTCAGTGTCCAGAACACACTTAAAAGAAAGTATCCGGAAACAAATCAGGCTTTCTTATGGCATTGTAGACTGGGTCACATCAATGAAACACGGTTGACAAAATTACATAGAGAGGGATATTTGGATCCGTTCGAATATCAGCCTTATGCTACTTGTGAATCTTGTCTCATGGGAAAGATGACAAAAACTCCGTTCACTGGACACGGAGTAAGAGCGAGCGAGCTCTTAGGACTCATACACAACGATGTATGTGATCCAATGTCTACACATGCACGAAGTGGTTTTTCCTATTTCATTACTTTTACGGATGATTTCTCCAGGTATGGACATGTCTTCTTGATGAATCATAAATCTGATGCCTTTGAGAAATTCCGAGAATACAAGAATAAAGTAGAAAAACAAACAGGCAAAAGTATCAAGACATTGAGATCTGATTGAGGTGGAGAATACTTAAGTGCCGAGTTTCTGGACTACTTAAAAGAGAATGGAATTCTCTCTCAGCTTACTCCTCCATATACACCTCAATATAACGGTATATCAGAAAGGCGGAATCGAACCCTATTGGATATGGTTCGTTCCATGATGAGTAAGGCTGAGTTACCGCGATCCTTCTGGGGATATGCACTAGAATCAGCTGCATATCTTTTGAACCAGGTTCCTACTAAGTCAGTGCCTACCACACCATATCAGATGTGAAGTGGGAAGAAACCCTGTCTTAAACACTTTAAGACATGGGGATGTCCAGCTTTTGTTAAAAAGCAGCATGCGGACAAGCTCGAGGCACGCTCAATACAGTGTAAGTTTGTGGGATACCCAAAGAACTCTAAGGGGTATCTTTTCTATTACGCAGAGGAGCAAAAGGTCTTTGTTTCTCGTCATGCCCGCTTCTTGGAAACTGAAATTTTAGAAAATCAGATAAGTGGGAGCGTAATAGAACTGAAAGAAATTCCAGAACCACAAGGTATTACTGAAAGCTTGGTAAAACCAGAGGTTTCAGAAGAACCGGATATCCCAGGGCCACTCCGCAGGACTAGTAGGCAGTCTCATCCGCCCGAGAGATACTACAGTTTTCTCATAGACGGGGGTCAAGAGGATTGCATCATTAACAATGATGAGCCTACTATCTTCCAGCAAGCCATTCAGAGCGATGACTCAGTAAAATGGCTGGATGCAATGCGGACCGAAATGGAGTCCATGTACACCAACAAAGTATGGACTTTGGACATTACTCCAGAAGGGGTAAAACCCATAGGCTGTAAATGGATCTTCAGAAAGAAGATTGGTGTAGATGGACAGGTTGAAACCTATAAGGCTAGACTTGTTGCAAAAGGTTTTCGTCAAAGACCTGGTTTGGACTATGACGAAACCTTTTCTCCAGTGGCTATGCTCAAATCCATTCGGATCCTTCTTGCCATTACTGCCTTCCACGATTATGAGATCTGGCAGATGGACGTAAAGACGGCTTTTCTAAATGGTAATTTGGAAGTATGCATCTATATGGATCATCCAGAGGGTTTCATTCAGAGTGGGAACAGCGGTAAAGTGTGCAAGTTGCTTAAGTCCATTTATGGACTAAAGCAGGCATCGCGGAGTTGGAACATCTGTTTGATGAGACAGTCAAAGAATTCGACTTTATCAAAAATTCAGATGAACCATGCATTTATAGTAAGATTGTAGGGAGAACTGTGGTATTCCTCGTCTTATACGTGGATGACATTCTCTTGATAGGAAATGACATTCCTATGCTACAGTCAGTCAAAGGATTCTTGTCACAGAGGTTTTCTATAAAGGACCTGGGTGATGCCTCCTACATTCTGGGGATCCAGATCTATCGTGATAGATTTAAACGGATAGTAGGACTTTCACAGTCAAGGTACATCGACACTATACTGAAAAGATTCAGTATGGAAGATTCAAAGCGCGGTAACCTACCGGCTTGTCACGGAATCACCCTCTCCAAAGAGATGTCTCCCAAGACTGATTTGGAAAGGGCTCGCATGTCATTTATACCCTATGCATCTGCGGTAGGCTCTATAATGTATGCGATGTTGTATACTAGACCAGATGTAGCATACGCATTGAGCGTTGTAAGCCGGTATCAGTCGAACCCAGGGGAGAAGCACTGGATAGCAGTAAAGAACATTCTCAAGTACTAGAGAAGAACTAAGGAGATGTTCTTGGTGTATGGTGGAAAAGACCTCCAGATTGAGGCCTTTGCTGACTCCAGCTTCCAGAGTGACAAGGATGACTCCAAGTCAATGTCGGGTTATGTCTTTACCCTCAATGGAGGGGTGGTCTGTTGGAAGAGCTCCAAACAGAACACCGTTGCTGACTCGATGATGGAAGCGGAGTACATAACTGCTTGCGATGCCGCGAAAGAAGCAGTCTGGATGAAGAAGTTCCTTACAGAACTTCAGGTGGTTCCAACAATTGTTGATCCAATACCGTTGTATTGCGACAACAACGGCGCTATAGCTTTAGCAAAGGAACCCAGGTTCCATCAGAAGTCCAGACACATTTTGAGGCGGTACCACCTGATCAGGGAGATCATAGATCGGCGGGAGATCGAGGTGAGGAGAGTAGATACGGAGAATAACACTGCAGATCAACTCACGAAGGCCATCCCTCAGACACAGTTCGAGAGGCTGATAGAGATTATAGGTCTGCGATACGCCTGTACATGGCCCTAGTGCAAGTGCGAGATTGTTAGTGATGTATGCCCTAGAGGCCATTATTGTATCATACTGGTTTGTATATTATTTAATGGAAGCTTGGGATATTCACAGTTGTATTGACAGTCTTGCTCAAAATGGTAGTATACTACTTGGTTTGTTTCTACTTCAATATGTGCATGTGTTTTAGTATATCGCTTATAAATATTAATAGAGCTCTTAGGATCTTTGCTTGATTACCAGCATTGTGATGGCAGTCACACTAGTGGGGGCTGGGTAGTCTATAAGCACATCTTTATACAGGTCCCTAGTCGTAGGATTATCGAGACGAGGCATCGATACTCCAGAGTAGACTAGTGTATACGCTTCTCATCCCAGCAGGGGAGATGGTCTGTCCCACAGCCATTAGTACGTCGTACTGGAGATAGTATGCAGGTGCTCATTAGGTTATGAGTACACCGGACAGGACTCGTCGGGAACTGCTGATGGGTATTATACTTATCGTCGGGTAGCAGTTCCCAGGTGACATGAGTACAGTTTAGTCCATCGACTTGACACTGCTACTTTACCTCGAGTGTGTTCCCACTGTACTTTGATTACTACCCTACCACTGCTTAAAGGAGTCGTGCAAACAGGTAGTAGTTGGGTGCAGTCTCGAAGCACTTAGAAGTAGTGGCGGTTAGATAGCATTCGTCTCTCCTGATATTGGGGGTTGATATCGCGCAGTGTTTGGAGAGCCATTACACAAAGTCCCTAGTGAGGGCAAGTGAGATTTACTGGTAGGTATTCCAGTAGTTTCTCAGGATGTTCTGGGCTACACTCCGACACGACTTATACTGCTATTAGGGGTCTGACGTTTACCATCCCCCTAGGCCCGATATGCGATACTCTTTGACGAACAGACCGGACTGTATAGAGATTGTCACATGCAGGCTCAGTAGAAGTTCGGATGGGTTTTCTCATCGGCCTTCTTATCGACAGATACCTGGGTAGCCGTTACGTGCAGCTAGTATCGCTTGCGGTTTGTGGTTCAACCCACTGCCAGCGTACTGTCGAGTTTTTAGAGTCCCACACAGAGAGTTTCCCTGCATCGGGCAAAAGATGTAGAGGTCGTATGGTTTTACGACAGGGCTTCGATCACGTACGTGCACTTGTGTGCGTATGATGTTCGGGCGGACGATACTAGTGGGCTTTGGTTTAAGCCGGATCCTAGTATTTTATTGATGGATTGTTTCGTCTCTTTGTATTCATATTCTTCGGAATGCGGATGCGGCTATGTATATACGGATGAGGGGCATTCTCGTAAATACTTTGGGAAAGCTTCTAGAAGGGAGACATATTAGGGTTTTGATTTCCTTTTGAGATTAAAACAATTAGGCGGAGAAATGAGGTGGATTGTGAACATTGAATCAAGCATGGCTACAAGATGACCCACACTTGACAAAATAGATATTTTGTGATGCTTGTGAGATATTTATTTGTGAGATATTTATCTCCAAAATATCTCACATGACTCATTCTGTTGGAGATAGTGCCCTCAGAGTCAATTATTGGATCACAGGCACGTGATTGCAATGATTGAGGGAGGACCTATCCCAGGGGGACAGTCTTACTCAAGATGATAGTATGCTATCTGGTTTATCTTTATCATCGTGAACTGCTTTAGGTGACCTGACAGGTCTCTATTACACGTTGATAGAGCCCCTAGGATTCTTGCTTGACTGCCAGAAGTATGAAGGCGATCATATACGTGAGAGCTGGTGGCCTATAAACACATCTTTAAAAGGTCCCTAGTCGTGCGAGTTTCGAGATAGGGCATCGATACTCCAGAGTAGACTAGTGTATACAGTCGAGACCCCGACGAGGGGTGGTGGCCGGTCTCACAAGCTACTGGTGTCAGTTGGTTCACCTAAGATGTATACAGGTGCTCATTGGGTTATGAGTACACCGGACAGGACTCGCCGGGAACATGCTAGTTGGTCTTATACCTGACGTCAGATAGCAGTTCCCTGGTGACATGTGTACAGGTTAGTTCATCGATCTGAGATTGCCATTTGTCTCGTGTGAGTTCCCACTGTACTTTGATTACTACCTTACCACGCTCAAAGGAGACGTGCAAACAGGTTTTAGTTGGGTACAGTCCTGAGCCGCATGGAGGCAGTGAGCGGATCTTCGGGGGTTCGTCTCTCCCGGTATTGTGGGTGAGGTCGCGCTGTGTCTAGGAGAGCCAGAACATGAAAAGTCCTTGGCCAAGGCAGGAGATTTACTGGTAGGTATTCCAGTAGTATCTCAGGGTGTTCTAGGCAGATCTCTGACACGACTTGTACCGCTTTTGGGGGTCTGACTTTTACCAACCCCCTAGGCCCGCCATGTGATGCTCATAGATGAACGGACCGGACTGTACGGATATTGTCACTAACAGGCTCAGTAGGGTGTCAGGCTGAGTTCGCTCACAGACGTCCCTTTTGGTCAATACCTGGTAGCCCGTTACGTATAGGCTAATACCTCTGACGTGCTAGTGGTTAAATCCACAACCAAGGTGTTGACGAGTCTTTAGAGTCCCCCACATTCAATTGCTCAAGTTTTCGGGCGAAACGCTGTAGAGACCGTATGGAGATATGACAGGGTTCGATCAGATACGTGCGGTATTGCACGGATCAGGATCGGACGGTTAATACTAGCCGGCTTTGGTTTAAGCCGGATCCTAGTATTGTATAGTGTAGATTTTGTCTCGTTGCATTTGTCTTCGGTCGGAATACAGATGCGGGTGTGTATACACAGTATCGGGGTTTTCCTGTAATTTATTACGGGACCAGTTTTCTGGAGTTGCCAGTTTGCTTTCCGTTTCGGCCATATTTCTTTGCATCATTCATTGGCTGAAGATTGGTGGAGGAGGGCTTATTTGCAAGCATGCAAATTTGGTTAGTGGAGAGTGTTATTTGCATATTCTTGTATCATGATAATTCCTCCACCATTTGACTTCTTCTTCTTTTCATCATGGCTTGAATTTTGAGTCATCATGGTTGTTGATGATTAGGTTGTTGGAGTGTTGGTTTTGGAGCAATCATGGTGGTTGATGATTGGTTGATGGAGTGTGAGTTTTAGTGGGCGATCATTTCCTTTTTCATGATCACCCTTTTCTCTTTCTTGTTTATTGGCTCACACTCATTCCTTTGATACACACTCCACTCTCTTCTCCTCACCTTGTCATGGCCGGCCAAGCCAAGTATGGGGCTGTCCAAATTTTTTTTGGGTGAGGTTTTGTTCTCATGGTGCTTGCAAAATTCCATTTTTCATCACAAAAACTCCAAGTATCATTTCTCCACTTAAAAGGCAACATCCGCTATCCCAAAATGAGACATAGCTCACTACATTATTCTACAGCAAATCTTGGGCACGTCGACTCGCCAGCTTCGTGCCCGAGTTGCCTCGGTATAGAGGTGGGAGCCCGTAAAAGAAGCCGGCGACGTGGTGCCCTTCCGGCGACATGGTGGAGACCGGAGATTCCGCGGGGAGATCGGGACGACGACGAGAAGACCGAAGGACACGGATCGCTCGGTATATCTCTCTACCCCCTTCTCTAGATAGCTAGGACAAGTTTAATGGCACGATCCGGGTTTATAGTGCGTGGTGGTGCCGGTTTGAAAAGTTAAAGTAAATCACCGCTTCCGCATTCCGACGTCGGATTAACGGCCGGGGCGCCGCCGTGCAATTACAGTGGTATCAGAGCCTCGCCATTAACATAGTCTAGCTTTGTCTAATGTGTTTTACATTTTCGATCGAACAAAATTCCAAAAACCCGCGTTTTCTTTGCATCAGTTTTCTGTCGATTTTTTTCTGGCTCAAAATTTTTTCAGGGTGTTGAAGAATACTGTGCAGGGACATATTTGCATTTTGTGAAAATTTGGTTGCACGAACCCACTATCCCACCGCGGAACCGCGGCCAAACCCATGCTTGGGCCGCGGTTCCGCCGCAATATATACTGTTCAGTGCATCAACTTTTTACAGAGGGTTTCTAGGCTGAAAATAGGGGTTTTGGAATATTATTTTTGGGCCCAGAATTTCTTTAAGTGCTACAGTAATGCTTGGGGCCCACTTGGTAAAATTTGATCGATCGGATATTTTAAACATGTTAGTTCACAGTTTTTACATTATATCTGCGACCGTGAATGTCACTTGATCGGTAAATCCTGTCTAACTGCTATAGCCCGGTTAGACGGATTTGCGAACGTGACCTTCACGTTGATGTTCTGTGTATTGCTGTGATGTTGCGGATCGGTCGTGGGAGATAGCCTAGTTGCAGTGGTAGTACAGTTTTGTTGTATTATGTACATTTGATATTGCGGGGCGAGCGTCCGACATGTGGATTGCCGTCACTGCCTGTTGTATATTATTTTTTTGGGGCACAACCAGGTTGCGGTCGATGTACCCGTTGTATGTATATTTTACTTTCTGTACTAGGATTACCCCGCGGAGGGGTGCACGGATAGCCGGGTTCTAGAGGGCAACGGGCCCGCATCTCATGGCATTGAGGCGGAGGGGGCTTCACTCTAGAATTGGCGGGCTATTCGCCGCACTCGTACGGGGTACATGTTGACCCAGGAGGGGTACCCAAGTTACCGGATTCCGTGAAGTGCTGGGTGGTCCATTCACGTTGCTGAAGGGGGCTGCCTCACTTCAGGTTTTGGTGGGTAACTTGCCGCGCCCGTAGGGGTCTAGGATTTCATTGCACATGCTATCCACATGACCAGGGGAACGTCGGGTTTCAGTAGTGGCTATGTGAAACCCGGGGATCCCAGATATCTGTATTGTTCTGTGATGCTGTATATTTCTGTTATGCTGCATTTTTATCACGCCTTGAGCGAAATATTATATATTGATATATATACTAGTAGATGTTGTATATGTTTTGCATCCGCGCTAGTCCAGTCCCCGCTCTGTCGTTAGTTAGCTAACCTAACGGGTAATGACGGGACCCAGTGGCGAATGCGGATGGCATATACGTACATCATTATATTTCGTTCTTTATTGGTGTGATCAATTGATGGGACTGCGTTGATTCGGATCAATGCAAGTTAAACAAACCTATTCTGATGTTGTTGGAACACTTTTCAAAAAGCTGTTATTGCAAGGACGTTCTCTTTTGTTTTGCATCGTGGTATTCAGTTGGAATATCCTGCTCCTCTGTCGACGAGACAAGGGCCAAGATCCCTTCACCGGGAGTGACCTCTTGGACAGAAGTTTGCGTCAGGGCAATAATTTCACTATAGCCGATTACTTTTGCTTTGCACCGTGGTATTCAGTTGGAATATCCTGCACCTCATTCTATGGGGAAAGAGCCGAGATCCCTTCACCGGGAGTGACCTCTTTAGAAAAAGTTTTCGTCACTATATTTTTAAAAGCTATCCGTTCCTTCAAGGATATCAAGTTCATTACGTTTAAAGGTTTTCGCCAGAAACCATTCGTAGCCCTCCGTCGTTTCATATGGGTGGTCAATAGTATTCAAGCTGTGTATGTTGGCCAAAGTCAAGGCACAGTGATTGGTAGCTATTGGGTATTCATATGCAGCATAGATAGATGCGTTGGTTTGGGGCAGTCGTACTACTATTTTGGCCAAAGTCAAGGGTATGTACGGGTGGGCTCAAATTAACCTGGAGAATGACGGGTAGAACTTGACATGTGACTTATGATATGTTGGCCAAAGTCAAGGTCATAAGAGCATGGGGTAAAAATCACATCGGGAGTTTCTAAAGAAACTGAAACTTGCCAGATATGCGCATACCTTCTAGAGTGTAATAACGTGAGCGGATTCCGTCACGTTATCATGCGATGATAGTTGGATCCCGATTCCCACTGATGAGTTAGTTTACTCCTCGGGTGACCCCGACTAATTCTTCTTTCAGGTTTGGAGGAGAATTTGAGGTGACAGTGAGAGGTTTCCAGATTAGATAAATTGGTAACCATTCTGATCTAGGTTAGAGTGCACGCTGAGTGTTTCTTTTCTCTCTCTCTTTGGCAGCGACCATTGACCCAACCCTAAGACTATGACTCAGTGACCAAAATTAACCGAACCTTCTTAAACACTGGCTTTTGGATTGTCAGAGTTGCAAACCTCATTGCCACTCCTACTTTTACCCTTTTCTCTAGGACACCACGTATTACTACGAACGTCCACTTCCATTGGACAAAACCATCGTATGGTTAGATACGAACTCGAAGGAATTTATTCGAGGATGGTTTCCGGTTCTGGAGAAAACGAATAGGACTATTCAGTTGTCTTTTCCTTTTACCTTCTCTCAGGTTGCGAGTACTCCTTGGTTTAGGAGATAGTACACCTATTACACAAATTGGATAGTCTTCTTCCAAACCATAGGCAGGTGCCGACCGGTAGGGAATGAAGAAAACCAATTATCCTAACGATGGTGTACAGAAGGTATTAAGTTAAGACAAAGCAAGGGATTAGTAAGAGGGCAAAGTAAATTGCAACTGATATTCACGACCAAACCAGGTATTTCATTACCACTCCCACTTCACCTTTGTATTTCTCCAGGACACTCCGTATCACTACGAAGATCCACAGTTTATTGGATACTCCATCGTATGGTTATATACGAACTCGAAAGGAACTTGTTCCAGTTCGGGGATGGATTCTGGTTCAGGAGAAATAGGAATAAGGTTTATTCGGTGGTCTTTTATCTTCACCTTCTCTCGCATTGCGAGTGCTCCTAGGATTAGGATAGTACACCCATTATGCTTATTGGATAGTCTTCTTCCAAACCATAGGCTGGTGCCGAACGGTAGGGAAGGAAGAAAACCATTTGGCCTAAGAGGTATGCAGAAGGTAATGACTAAAGACATATAAAGGGATTTGGAGAGGTGGCAAAGAATTATACGGTTACAGTCGTGAATTTGGAAGAGGCATTACTAGGAATACCGGGATACCCCATCGAAACATTTCAATGTTTCAGTTTCACTGTGTACTGTTAAAGGAAAACTGATTTCCCAATTAGTCCTTACTCCAGGGTATGTATTTACCAGGTATGATTCTCACATCTGTATGGTTTTACAGATGATAAGTGGGAGTAGGTTAGTGGGAATTAGGTGATCATCCTCATTATATCGGGATTCGTTGTAATCGGTGATATTTGAGGAAATCACCTGGGCTGTTTGCCGGTCGGCAAATATTTGGTTTTGAATATCCGCCGTTATGCACCAATTTCAAATTGATATATCTGTACGTCTATTTTCATAGAGTGAGATATACCTTTTTGAAATTATGTCTATGACATTTACCTATATCAGTGGATGGTTAGGTAAGGAGCATTGAACAACGGTGTAATTCTTCTTAACCATAAGTACAGTTTTCAGCATACGACACACAGGGATTGAGTTGTTTGACTCAAGGGACTTATACAGAGTATTGTATGTTGTCCAGTGTCCATTAGGACAGAGGGGTTGGTCCTCGTACTAGATTCTGTTTACTTGTGACTTCTCTAGTTCTTAGTCATGTGTTTCGTAGAAACACAAGGTCTGAGTTTTGAGAAGTTATAGGTATAAGAATAGAGTAGAGAACCAGGTGTTGCAAGTATCGGGATTCTCCAAGGTGATCGAAGATGTAGATACTTGTGTGTGGTATTCAGTTGATAGTAATGGTTAAGAGAACTTGCTTCTCTTTCAGGTTACTCATAATTGGAAGCATTCCTAAGTTGAGTAACATTGATCGTCCTCCTTCCATTTAGTTGACATGCACTGGAGATAGCTGCATGATTTGAATCCGGTTCAATTAAATCAGTGCCTCTGGTTCTATATTGGATATAGAACAGTTCATATCTTAACAATGTTAAGGTACGGGGAGTTGTCCGGCTTATGCTTAAAACCAGACTCTGGATAACTCAAGGCACGTTTTCTGTAATGGCTGTTTGTGGGTTGACCCAGGCTATGACGAGGGTTGACTTTCTACCATCTGGAAGATCAATAGTGAAATTGTTCTAGACTCGCCACAGTTTTAATAAAAATAGATTTTTCAGAAAACAGTAGTGGGAGTATGGTAGAACTGGAAGTGATTCCAGAACCGCAAACGATTACTGAAGATTTGATAGGAACCTAAAGATTCAATCTGGTTTGACATTCCATTGGCCACTCCGCAGATACGGTAGGTAACCTCAGGCACCCGAAGGGTACTCCGGTAGCCTCAAGGACGGTGACAGAGAGGTCCTTGTTTACCCACACTTGCCATTGCAGTTGTTCCAGGCTGCGAGACCCGGTGGGAGGATGAGTATAGCGTCGTTCTAAACTGGCTTTAGAAGTGTACGTGTATATGACTCTGCCAGAGGGTTGTCGTAGTCAGTGGGAGCAGCGGAAGCATTAGTGGACAAGTGGCTTATGTCTATTTATAGACTAAAAGCAGATATAGCGGAGATAGATCATCTATTTCTGATGTGACAGTCATAGGTTTGACTTCATCAGAATAGGGGATGGATCTGTTAAGAAGGTAGTAGGGTGTAATGTCCTGGTATTTGGATGACATACACAGAGTAGGAAGTGATATTCCTATACTACGATCGGTTATACTTTGGTTGTCACACAGTAGTTTCTCCACCTAGGACTTGGATATTATATCAGACATACTGGTTACTAGATCTATGGTTTTAGATCTAGATTTGGGTGGTTTCCCAATTAAGGGTACTTAGACAGCATTCTAAGAGTATTTAGAATGGACGACTCCAGGCATGGTGGTGTACCTGCAGGTGATGGAGTCACCCTCTCTAAAGGTGTCTTACAGACTAAAGGAGAGAGGGATGTGCATGATTGACAGATCACTTGCTCAGGCAATTGAGTCAATCATGAGATGTCAAGTACCACACCAGATGTTGTTCTTGCACTAGATGCAATAAGTTGACATTGATCCTATCCTAGAGAAACAGTCGGAAGCAGTTTTAGAACATAAGTGGATGTTCTAGGGATATGATAACGACGGCCTCATTCGGGAGACAGTTATCATTCCAGGCTTCCAAGGTGACCTGGACGACAAGGAGGTTGTCAGAGTTATAGTTTTCCTTCTGACGAGGGGCAGTATTTTGGACAGGTGGTCCAAGGCAATACTGAGGGAGGCATGGTGCAGGATACTGATTAAGTTCAGTTGACGATATAGTCTAAGAAGTTTGGATTTGGAGTTCATTTATGAGCTAGGTCCCATCAGACATCCAGACACATTCTAAGACAGGTATTGCTCATTTCGGGAGATGGCTTTCTCCGCAAACTTGAGATATAGAGAGACATAAAAAGAAACTTCAAAGTGGATCCACTCACTGAGGCTATTCCTCGAACGCAATAGTTTCGCAAACGAGCTTTGTGAGACTGACAAGTAGAGGAGTAGGGTGTTCGGTATCACACGGGCTGTGAGTATGCGACATCGCAATAATTAGCCTTGAGTGCAAGTGGGAGATTGTTGGAGATAGTGCCCTCAGAGTCAATTATTGGATCACAGGCACGTGATTGCAATGATTGAGGGAGGACCTATCCCAGGAGGACAGTCTTACTCAAGATGATAGTATGCTATCTGGTTTATCTTTATCATCGTGTACTGCTTTAGGTGACCTGACAGGTCGCTATTACACGTTGATAGAGCCCCTAGGATTCTTGCTTGACTGCCAACAGTATGAGGGCGATCATATACGTGAGAGCTGGTGGCCTATAAGCATATCCTTAAAAGGTCCCTAGTCGTGGGAGTTTCGAGATAGAGCATCGATACTCCAGAGTAGACTAGTGTATACAGTCAAGACCCCGACGAAGGGCGGTGGCCGGTCTCACAAGCTATTGGTGTCAGTTGGTTCACCTAAGATGTATACAGGTGCTCATTGAGTTATGAGTACACCGGACAGGACTCGCCGGGAACATGCTAGTTGGTCTTATACCTGACGTCAGATAGCAGTTCCCTGGTGACATGTGTACATGTTAGTTCATCGACTTGAGGATCGTCATTTGTCTCATGTGAGTTCCCACTGTACTTTGATTACTACCCTACCACGCTCAAAGGAGACATGCAAACAGGTTTTAGTTGGGTACAGTCCCGAGCCACATGGAGGCAGTGAGCGGATCTTCGGGGGTTCGTCTCTCCCGGTATTGGGGGTGAGGTCGCGCTGTGTCTAGGAGGGCCAGAACATGAAAAGTCCTTGGCCAAGGCAGGAGATTTACTGGTAGGTATTCCAGTAGTATCTCAGGGTGTTCTGGGCAGATCTCTGACACGACTTGTACCGCTTTTGGGGGTCTGACTTTTACCAACCCCCTAGGCCCGCCATGCGATGCTCATAGACGAACGGACTGGACTGTACGGATATTGTCACTGACAGGCTCAGTAGGGTGTCAGGCTGAGTTCGCTCACAGACGTCCCTTTTGGTCAATACCTGGTAGCCCGTTACGTATAGGCTAATACCTCTGACGTGCTAGTGGTTAAATCCACAACCAAGGTGTTGACGAGTCTTTAGAGTCCCCCACATTCAGTTGCTCAAGTTTTCGGGCGAAACGCTGTAGAGGCCGTATGGAGATATGGCAGGGTTCGATCAGATACGTGCGGTATTGCACGGATCAGGATCGGACGGTTAATACTAGCCGGCTTTGGTTTAAGCCGGATCCTAGTATTGTATAGTGTAGATTTTGTCTCATTGCATTTGTATTCGGTCGGAATACAGATGCGGGTGTGTATACACAGTATCGGGGTTTTCCTGTAATTTATTACGGGACCAGTTTTCTGGAGTTGCCAGTTTGCTTTCTGTTTCGGCCATATTTCTTTGCATCATTGATTGGCTGAAGATTGGTGGAGGAGGGCTTATTTGCAAGCATGCAAATTTGGTTAGTGGAGGGTGTTATTTGCATATTCTTGTATCATGATAATTCTTCCACCATTTGAATTCTTCTTCTTTTCATCATGGCTTGACTTTTGAGTCATCATGGTTGTTGATGATTAGGTTGTTGGAGTGTTGGTTTTGGAGCAATCATGGTGGTTGATGATTGGTTGATGGAGTGTGAGTTTTAGTGGGTGATCATTTCCTTTTTCATGATAACCCTTTTCTCTCTCTTGTTTATTGGCTCACACTCATTCCTTTGATACACACTCCACTCTCTTCTCCTCACCTTGTCATGGCCGGCCAAGCCAAGTATGGGGCTGTCCAAATTTTTTTTGGGTGAGGTTTTGTTCTCATGGTGCTTGCAAAATTCCATTTTTCATCACAAAAACTCCAAGTATCATTCCTCCACTTAAAAGGCAACATCCACTACCCCAAAATGAGACATAGCTCACTACATTATTCTACAGCAAATCTTGGGCACGTCGACTCGCCAGCTTCGTGCCCGAGTTGCTTCGGTATAGAGGTGGGAGCCCGTAAAAGAAGCCGGCGACGTGGTGCCCTTCCGGCGACGTGGTGGAGACCGGAGATTCCGCGGGGAGATCGGGACGACGACGAGAAGACCGAAGGACACGGATCACTCGGTATATCTCTTTACCCCCTTCTCTAGATAGCTAGGATTAGTTTAATGGCACGATCCGGGTTTATAGTGCGCGGTTGTGCCGGTTTGAAAAGTTAAAGTAAATCACTACTTCCGCATTCCGGCGTCGGATTGACGTCCGGGGCGCCGCCGTGCACTTACACATTCTTTATCTTTAGGGCAGCCATCTCTTTTCAAAGGGTTCGCAAGTTCCTCTCTCATTTCTCAAGTTCACTTCTACTCTTTCACAAACCCTAATTGTCTCATGGGTTGAAAAACCTAGGGTTCAAAGAGACAAAGCATTCCATCTTCACTCTCTACATCACCTAGGCTATCTAGTCTAGCAAGCTACTTGCCCTAGTTACCTCGGAGTTGAGGTTGGAGCTCGAACTATACACTCTCGGGTGGATCGTCTTTGACTCGAGGAAGCCGACGAGGAAGCTACGATCCGTTTCGATCCTTAGGGCCTACGATGACGAGGAGGATATCGATGAAGACCCGAAGGACTTGTATCATAAGGTATAATCTCTTATCCGAGTAGATAACCTCCTTACAAGTCTTGCTAGTTAGGGTTTAGACATGATTCGGGAGCTCGAGTCCGTGTTGCGATGCTTTGAATATTGTTTTTCACAACTTCCGCCTCCCTGCGGTCACGTGGGGTGCGTGACACGGTCTTACATGGAGCTGCAGCAGGCAAAGGAGAAGATAACCTCTCTCGAGACCCGGGTGGTCTCCGAGGAGGTAACGAACTCTAAATGCAAGGAGTCCATTCGACTTCTGAGTGAATCCAACAAGTTCGTCCAGGCTAAGTTGGAGGAGGCTAAGGTGCTTAATGCCACGATGAAGAATTCATGGGACTCCTGCAAGAGGGAAACCGAGGCGGCGAAGGAAGCGGTGAAGCTTGCCGACCTCCGGGCTGCCAAATCGGTGGAGAGGTATAAGACGTTGGACTAGTTCTACGCCTACCTTGCTGACGTCTCGGCCATCGTTTGGCACCAAGCCCTCGACGCAGTCAAGGCATTCATGCCGGTGTTTGCCGATGGCAAGCTTCAGCTCCAGTACCCCCTCTCCGAGGATGAGACGCTGGGGGAGGCCGCCGAGAGTGCCGTCGGGGGAAAGGCCACCGGTAGGAGTGTTGGAGATAAGGCTCCCGGTAGGAGCATCGACCCAAAGGCATTCACCCCGGCTCCCAGCGCCGAAGTCCTGGTAAGAGTGCCGACCCTAAAGCCATCACCCCAGCTCCCGATTGTTAGTGTATATGCCCTAGGGACCATTATTGTATCATACTAGCTTGTATATTACTTAATGGAAGCTTGGGATATTCACAGTTGTATTAACAGTCTTGCTCAACATAGTAGTAAGCTACTTGGTTTACATCTACCTTAATATGTGTATATGTTTCTTTTAGCATATCGCGAATACATATTGATAGAGCCCATAGGATCTTGCTTGACTACCAGCGTTGTGATGGCAGTCACACTAGTGGGGGCTGGATAGTCTACAAGCACATCCTTTTTCAGGTCCTTAGTCGTAGGATTATCGAGACAGGGCATCGATACTCCGGAGTAGACTAGTGTATACGCTTCTCATCCCAGCAAGGGAGATGGTCTGTCCCACAGCCATTAGTATGTTGTACTGGAGATAGTATGCAGGTGCTCGTTGGGTTATGGGTACACCGGACAGGACTCACAGGGAACTGTTGGTTGGTATTATACCCGTCGTCAGTTAACAGTTCCCAGGTGACATGAGTACAGCATAGTTCGTAGACTTGACACTGCTGCTTCGCCTCGAGTGTGTTCCCACTGCTCTTAGATTGCTACCCTACCATGGCTCGACTGAGTCGTGCAAACAGGTAGCAGTTAGGTGCAGTCCCGAAGCACTTGGAGTCAGTGGCGGTTAGATAGGATTCGTCTCTCCCGGTATTGGGGGTTGATATCACGCTATGTTTGGAGAGCCATTACGCAAGGTCCCTGGTCAGGGCAAGCGAGATTTACTGGTAGGTTTTCCAGTAGCTTCTCAAGGTGTGATGGGCTTCACTCTGACACGACTTATACCCCATTTAGGGGACCGACGCTTGCCGCCCCCTAGGCCCGATATGCGATAGTCTTGTAAGTCTACGGTAGCGCCCCGGCCGTCTGTCCGAGGCCAAAATGCAGAAATGAAAACTTTTTCTTAACTTGAAACCGGCGCTATCGTATACTTTAAATCCGGATCGAACCATTAACCTATAACTAGCAACTAGAGAAGGGTTGGAAAAGCTATACCGATTGATCCGTGTCCTTCGGTCTTGGCCACCATCCCAAGCTCCTCGCGGCATCTCCGGTCTCGATCTTCTCGTCGGAAAGGGCACCTCATCTTCGAGTCTTTTTACGGGCTCCCGCTTCATCCGAAGCAACTCGGGCATGAAGTTCGCTAGCCGACGTGTCCAAGGCGATGTAGAGAATGTGTGTGATAACTTTGTCTCAAGCATCCATTGATTCTCATCATATGAGAGTGTATGGATGGAGGTTAAAGATGATGCCATTAATGGAGGTTTTGAGCTAGAGGAGGAAGAAGAAGAAGAAGAAGAGCCATTTTCTTTCTTTTGTTATGCTATCAAAAAATGAGAGTGAGAGTGAAAAATACAAGACCAAACTCTTTACAATGGCTGCCCTTCTCTCTCTTCCTCTCAATTCAAACTACAAATCAATCACATAATGTGACATTAGCACAAGAAAAGAGACCATGAGTCACTAATGAAGTCCATGTCACATTTAATGCACAAAATGATGAATTAAGCTCACAATTTCCATTTGTAAACATTAATCTAAATGTTTACAACAATAAAAAAGATACGGCAACATCTAAAGTAAACTCGTGATGGATCACAAAGATACCCCTTACCTGTATATACATACCTGCATCCGCATTCCGACTGAATGCGAATACGATGAGACTAAAGTAATCCAACAAATCTAATACTAGGATCCGGCTTAAACCAAAGCACACTAGAATGATCCGTCCGATCATGATCCGTGGACTACTGCACGTATATGATCGAACCCTGCCATATATCATACAGCCTCTACAACGTTTCGCCAGAAACTTGAGAAACTGTCTGTGGGGGACTCTAAAGACTCGTCAATACTTTGGCTGTGGATTTAACCACTAGCACATCAGAGGTACTAGCCGTACGTAACGGGCTACCAGATATTGAACAAAAGGGAGGTCGATGAGCGAACTCATCCTGACACCCTACTGAGCCTGTCAGTAACAATATCCATACAGTCCGGTCCGTTCGTCTATGAGCATCGCATGGCGGGCCTAGGGGGTTGGTAAAAGTCAGACCCCTAAAAGCGGTACAAGTCGTGTCGGAGTGTAGCCCAGAACACCCTGAGATACTACTGAAATACCAACCAGTAAATCTCCTGCCTTGGCCAAGGATTTCGTGTAATGGCTCTCCTAGACACAGCGCGATCTCACCCCCAATACCGGGAGAGACGAAACCCCTGCCGATCCGCTCACTGCCTCCATGTGGCTCGGGGCTGTACCCAACTAAAACCTGTTTGCACGATTCCTTTGAGCCGTGGTAGGGTAGTAATCAAAGCACAGTGGGAACTCACACGAGAAAAATGACAATCTCAGATCGATGAACTAACCTGTACACATGTCACCAGGGAACTTCTATTTGACGTCAGGTATAATACCAACTAGCATGTTCCCGGCGAGTCCTGTCCGGTGTACTCATAACCCAATGAGCACCTGTATACATCTTAGGTGATCCAACTGACACCAATGGCTTGTGAGACTGGCCACCGCCTCTCGTCGGGGTCTCGACTGTATACACTAGTCTACTAATGGAGTATCGATGCCCAGTCTCGAAACTCCCTCGACTAGGGACCTTTTAAGGATGTGCTTATAGACCCCAGCTCCCACGTATATGATCGCCATCATACTGCTGGCAGTTAAGCAAGAATCCTAAGGGCTCTATCAACGTGTAATAGCGACCTGTAAGGTCACCTAAAGCAGTGCACGATGATAAAGATAAACCAGATAGCATACAATCATCTTGAGTAAGACTGTCCTACCGGCATAGGTCCTCCCTCAATCATTGCAATCACGTGCCTGTGATCCAATAATTGACTCTGAGGGCACTATATCCAACAATCTCCCACTTGCACTCAAGGCTAATTATTGCGATGTCGCATACTCACAGCCCGTGTGATACCGAACACCCAACTCCTCTACTAATCAGTTTCACAAAGCCCGTTTGCGAAACTATTGAGTTCGAGGAATAGCCTCAGTGAGTGGATCCGCCCTAATGTTTCTTTCTCTGTCTCTCCTTATCTCAAGTTCGCGGAGAAAGCCATCTCCCGAAATGAGCAATACCTGTCTTAGAATATGTCTAGATATCTGATGGGATCTAGTTCATAAATGAACTCCAAATCCAAACTTCTTAGACTGTATCGTCAACTGAACTTAATCAGTATCCTGCATCATGCCTCCCTCAGTGTTCGCTTGGATCACCTGTCCAAAACACTGCCCCTCGTCAGAGGGAAAACTATAACTCTGACAGTCGCTCTGTCATCCAGGTCACCTTGGAAGCCTGGAATGATAACCGTCTCCCGAAGGAGGCTGCCGTTATGATATCCCTAGAACATCCACTTATGTTCTAAAACTGCTTCCGAATGTTTCTCCAGGATTGGATTAATATCTGAACTTATTGCAGCTAGTGCAAAAACAACATCTGGTGTGGTACTTGACATCTCATGATTGACTCAATTGCCTAAGCAAGTGATCTGCCAATCATGCACCTCCCTCTCCCCTTTAGTCTGTAAGACACCTTCAGAGAGGGTGACTCCATCACCTGCAGGTATACTACCGTTCCAGGAGTCGTCCATTCTAAATACTTTTAGAATACTGTCTAAGTACCCAAATTGGGAAACTACCCAAATCTAGATCTAAAATCATAGATCTAGTAACCAGAATGTCTGATGTAATATCTAAGTCCTTTGTGGAAAAAACCACTGTGTGACAACCAAAGTATAACCGATCATAGTATAGGAATTTCACTTCCTACTCTGTGTATGTCATCCAAATACCAGGACATCACACCCTACTACCTTCTTAACAGATCCATCTCCTATTCTGATGAAGCCAAACATATGACTGTCACATCAGAAATAGATGATCTATCTCTGCTATATCTTCTTTAGTCTATAAATAGACATAAGCTACTTATCCACTATGCTTCCGCTGCTCCCACTGACTACGACAACCCTCTGGCAGAGTCATATACACGTACACTTCTAAAGCTAGTTTAGAACGACGCTATACTCATCCTCCTGCCGGGTCTCATAGCCTGGAACAACAGTATTGTCATGTTTGGGTAAACAAGAACCTCCCTGTCACCGTCCTTGAGCATACCGAAGTACCTCTCGAGTGCCTGAGGTTACCCACCATATCTGCAGAGTGGCTAATGGAATGTCAATTCAGATTGAATCTTTAGGTCCTATTAAATTTTCATTAATCGTTTGCGGTTATGGAATCACTTCCAGTTCTACCATACTCCCACTACTATTTTCTGAAAAAAAATCCATTTTTATTAAAACTATGGCGAGTCAAGAACAATATCACTATTGATCTTCCAGATGGTAGAAAATCAACCCTCGTCATAGCCCGGGTCAACCCACAAACAGCCATTACAGAAACGTGCCTTGAGTTATCCAGAGTCTGGTTTTAAGCATAAGCCGGACAACTCCCCGTACCTTAACATTGTTAAGATATGAGCTATTCTATATCAAATATAGAAACAGAGGCACTGATTTAATTGGAACCAGATTCAAATCATGCAGCTGTCTCCAGTGCATGTCAACTAAATGGAGAGAGGCCGATCAACATTACTCAACTTAGGAATACATCCAGATATAAATAACCTGAAAGAGAAGCAAGTTCTCATAATCATTACTATCAACTGAATGCCATACACAAGTATCTACATCTTCGATCACCTTGAAGAATATTGATACTTGCAACACTTGGTTCTCTAATTTATTCTTATACCTATAACTTCTCAAAACTTAGACCTTGCATTTCTACGAAACACATGTCTAAGAACTAGAGAAGTCACAAGTAAACAGAATATAGTACGAGTACCAACCCCTCTGTCCCCATGGACACTGGACAACATACAATACTCTGTATAAGTCCCCTGAGTCTAATAACTCATTCCCTGTGTGTCGTAGGTTGAAAACTGTACTTATGGTTAAGAAGAATTACACCGCTGTTTAATGCTCCTTACCTAACTATCCACTGATATAGGTAAATGTCATACGTTATATCTCACTTTATAAAAAATAAACGTACAGATATATCAATTTGAAATTGGTGCATAACAATGGATATTTAAAACCAAATATTTGTCGTCCGGCAAACAACCCAGGCGATCTCCTCAAATATCACCAATTACTACGAATCCCGATATAATGAGGATGATCATCCAATTCCCAATAACTTACTCACACTCATCATCTGTAAAACCATACAGATGTGAGAATCAAACCTGGTAAATACATACCCTGGAGCAAGGACTAATTGGGAAATCAGTTTTCTTTTAACAGTACACAGTGAAACTGAAACATGTAAATGTTTCGAAGGGGTATCCAGGTATTCCTAGTAATGCCTCTTCCATTATCAGATTCACAACTGTAACCGTGTATTTCTTTTCCATCTCCAAATCCCTTTATATGTCTTTATTTATTACCTTCTGTACACCCATTTAGGCTAAATGGTTTTCTTCCTTCCCTACCGTTCGGCACCAGCCTATGGTTTGGAAGTAGACTATCCAATAAGCATAATGGGTGTACTCTCCTAATCCTAGGAGTACTCGTAACCTGAGAGAAGGTGAAGATAAAATACAACGGAATAAACCTTATTCCTATTCCTCCTGAACCAGAATCCATCCCCGAACTGGAACAAGTCCCTTCGAGTTCGTATATAACCATACGATGGAGTATCCAATAAACTGTGGATCTTCGTAATGATACAGAGTGTTCTGGAGAAATACAAAGGTGATGTAGGATTGGCGAAGAAATACTTGGTTTGGTCATGAATAACAGTCGCAATTTACTTTGCCCTCTTACTAATCCCTTTATTTGTCTTTACTTAATACCTTCTGTACACCTTTTAGGCTAAATGGTTTTCTTCATTCCCTACCGTTCGGCACCTGCCTATGGTTTGGATGAAGACTATCCAATAAGCGTAATAGGTGTACTGTCCTAATCCAAGGAACACTCGCAACCTGAGAGAAGGTAAAAGGAAAAGACAACTGAATAGTCCTATTCGTTTTCTCCAGAACCGGAAACCATCCTCAAATAAGTTCCTTCGAGTTCGTATATAACCATACGATGGTTTTATCCAATGGAAGTGGATGTTTGTAGTAATAGGGGGTGTTCTGGAGAAAAGGGTAAAAGTAGGAGCGGCAATGAGGTATGCAACTCAGACAAATCAAAAGCCAGTGTTTCAAGAAGGTTCGGTTAATTTTGGTCACTGAGTCATAGTCAAGGGTCGGGTCATGGTCGCTGCTAAAGAGAAAGAGAAAAGAAAACACTCTGCGTGCACTCTAACCTAGATCAGAATGGTTATCAATTTATCTAATCAGGAAACCTCCCACTGTAACCTCAAATTCTCCTCCAAACCTGAAAGAAGAATTAGTCGGGATCACCCGAGGAGTAAACCAACTCATCAGTGGGAATCGGGATCCAACTATCATCGCATGATAACGTGATGGAATCCACTCACGTTATCACACTCCAGAAGGTATGCGCATGCCTGGCAAGTTTCAGTTTCTTTAGAAACTCCCGATGTATTTTTTTTACCCCTAGGACCCAAGTGACCTTGATAATGCCAACATATCCAAGAGTCCTAGTCAAGTTCAACCCGTCATTATCTTGATTGCGTTAAACCCACCCGTACGAGTCCTTGACAATGCCAACATAACCGTACGACTGTCCTAACCAATCCACATATCCATGCGGCAGAAAAGCATTACAGAGCTACCGAACACTACGCCTCGGCAATGCATGACATACGTAGCACGAATACTAAGTAATACTAATCTGAAATGACGGAGGGCTATGACAGGTTTTTGGCGAAATACCTTTAACGTAATGAACTTGATATCATTGAAGGAACCGGATAGCTTTTTAAAAATATAGTGGCGAAAACCTTTGCTAAAGAGGTCACTCCCGGTGAAGGGATCTCGGCTCTTTCCCCGTAGAATGAGGTGCAGGATATTCCAGCTGAATACCACGATGCAAAGCAAAAAGGCAATCGGCTATAGTGAAGTTATTACCCTGACGCAAACTTCTGTCTAAGGAGTCACTCCTAGTGAAGGGATCTCGGTCCTTGCCTCGTCGACTGAGGTGCTGGATATTCATAACCGAATACCACTGTGCAAAACAAAAGAAAATGTCCTTGCAATAACAGCTTTTTGAAAAATATTCCAACAACATCAAACAGGTTTGTTTAGCTTGCATTGATTCGAATCAACGGAGTCCCATCAATTAATCACACCACAAAAGAACGAAAATACGATGTACGTATATGCCATCCGCATTCGCCACTGGGTCCCGTCATCACCCGTTAGGTTACTTAACTAACGACAGAGCGGGGACTGGACTAGCGCGGGTGTAAAACATATACAACATCTACTATTATATATATCAATATATAATAATCGCTCATGGCGTGATAAAATGCAACATCACAGAAATGTAATAAGCATCACAGAACAATACAGATAATCTAGGATCTCCGGGTTTCATAGAGCCGCTACTGACACCCGACGTTCCCCTGGTCGTGTGGATAGCATGTGCAATGAAATCCTAGACCCCTACGGGCACGGCAAGTTACCCGCCAAAACCTGAAGCGAGGCAGCCCCCTTCAACAAAGTGAATGGACCACCCAGCACTTCACGGAATCCGGTAACTTGGGCACCCCTCCTTGGGTCAACCTGTATCCCTTACGAGTGCGGCGAATAGCCCGCCAATTCTAGAGTAAAGCCCCCTCCGTCTCAAAGCCATGAGATGCGGGATCGTTTCCCTCAAGAACCCGGCTATCCGTGTACCCCACCGCGGGGTAATCCTAGTACAGAAAGTAAAATATTTACAACGGGTACATCGACCTCAGCCCGGTCGTGCCCCAAAAGAATAATATACAAACAGGCAGTGACGGCAGTCCACATGTCGGACGCTCGCCCTGCAATATCAAATATACAAATACAACCAAACAGTACTTCCATTGCATCCAGGCTATCCACCATGACAAATCCGCAACATCACCGCACAACACAGAATATCAACGTGAATGTCACGTTCGCAAATCCGTCTAAAAGAACTATAGCAATTAGATAAGATTTACCGATCAAATGATATTCACGGTCGCAGATATAATGTAAATACTGTGAACTAACATATTTAAATTTTTCGATCGACAAAATTTCCCGAAGTGGGCCCCAAGTACAATACCCAGTACTCAAAATAATCTGGGCCAAAAATAAAATTACCAGAAACCCCATTTCCAAGTCAGAGACCACCTGAAGAAAGTTGGAGCGATGAAGCCCCAGAACGGCGGCGGAACCGCGGCCTAAACGAGGGTAAGGCCGCGGTTCCACGGCGTTCTTATGGGATCATCCTACCAAATTTCTACAGTGCTCTTAAAATACCCTACCTGATTTTCTGACATACCCAAAAAAAATTTTAGAGCACAAAAAAATTTCGAAAGAAACTGCAGAATTGGAAATGCGGTTTTGGAAAATTTCGTTCGATCGATGTTCTAAACACGTTAGAGCAAGCTAGTAAAGGTTAATAGCGTGGCTCTGATACCATGTAAGTCTACGGTAGCTTCCTGGCTGTCTGTCCGAAGCCAAAATGCAGAAACGAAAAATTTTTCTTAACTTGAAACTGGCGCTATCGTATATTTTAAATCCGGATCGAACCATTAACCTATAACTAGAAACTAGAGAAGGGTTGGAAAAGCTATACCGATCGATCCGTGTCCTTCGGTCTTGGCCACCATCCCAAGCTCCTCGTGGCATCTCCGGTCTCGATCTCCTCGTCGGAAAGGGCACCACATCTTTGAGTCTTTTTACGGGCTCCCGCATCATTCGAAGCAACTCGGGCACGAAGTTCGCTAGCCGACGTGTTCAAGGAGATGTAGAGAATGTGTGTGATAACTTTGTCTCAAGCATCCATTGATTCTCATCACATGAGAGTGTATGGATGGAAGTTAGAGATGATGCCATTAATGGAGGTTGTGAGCTAGAGGAGGAAGAAGTAGAAGAAGAGCCATTTTCTTTCTTTTGTTATGCTATCAAAAAATGAGAGTGAGAGTGAAAAATACAAGACCAAACTCTTTACAATGGCTGCCCTTCTCTCTCTTCCTCTCAATTCAGACCACAAATCAATCACATAATGTGACATTAGCACAAGAAAAGAGACCATGAGTCACTAATGAAGTCCATGTCACATTTAATGCACAAAATGATGAATTAAGCTCACAATTTCCATTTGTAAACATTAATCCAAATGTTTACAACAATAAAAAAGATACGGCAACATCTAAAGTAAACTCGTGACGGATCACAAGGATATCCCTCACCTGTATATACATACCTGCATCCGCATTCCGACTGAATGCGAATACGATGAGACTAAAGTAATCCAACAAATCTAATACTAGGATCCGGCTTAAACCAAAGCCCACTAGTATGATCCGTCCGATCATGATCCGCGCACTACTGTACGTATATGATCGAACCCTGCCATATATCATACGGCCTTTACAACGTTTCGCCCGAAACTTGAGAAACTGTCTGTGGGGGACTCTAAAGACTCGTCAATACTTTGGCTGTGGATTTAACCACTAGCACGTCAGAGGTACTAGCCGTACGTAACGGGCTACCAGGTATTGACTAAAAGGGAGTCGATGAGCGAACTCATCCTGACACCCTACTGAGCCTGTCAGTGACAATATCCGTACAGTCCGGTCCGTTCGTCTATGACCATCGCATGGCGGGCCTAGGGGGTTGGTAAAAGTCGGACCCCCAAAAGCGGTACAAGTCGTGTCGGAGTGTAGCCCAGAACACCCTGAGATACTACTGGAATACCTACCATTAAATCTCCTGTCTTGGCTAAGGACTTCGTGTAATGGCTCTCCTAGACACAGCGCGATCTCACCCCCAATACCGGGAGAGACGAAACCCCTGCCGATCCGCTCACTTCCTCTACGTGGCTCGGGACTGTACCCAACTAAAACCTGTTTGCACGACTCCTTTGAGCCGTGGTAGGGTAGTAATCAAAGCACAGTGGGAACTCACACGAGACAAATGACGATCTCAGGTCGATGAACTAACCTGTACACATGTCACCAGGGAACTGCTATCTGACGTCAGGTATAATACCAACTAGCATGTTCCCAGCGAGTCATGTCCGGTGTACTCATAACCCAATGAGCACTTGTATACATCTCAGGTGATCTAACTGACACCAATGGCTTGTGAGACCGGCCACCGCCCCTCGTTGGGGTCTCGACTGTATACACTAGTCTACTAATGGAGTATCGATGCCCAGTCTCAAAACTCCCTCGACTAGGGACCTTTTAAGGATGTGCTTATAGACCCCCGCTCCCACGTATATGATCGCCATCATACTGCTGGCAGTTTAGCAAGAATCCTAAGGGCTCAATCAACGTGTAATAGCGACCTATAAGGTCACCTAAAGCAGTATACGATGATAAAGATAAACCAGATAGCATACTATCATCTTGAGTAAGACTGTCCTACCGGCATAGGTCCTCCCTCAATCGTTGCAATCACGTGCCTGTGATCCAATAATTGACTCTGAGGGCACTATATCCAACAAGTCTTAGATGAACATACCGGACTGTACGGAAATTTTCACATTAGGCTCAGTAGGAGTTCGGATGGGTTTCCTCATCAGCCTTCTTATCGACATCTACCTGGGGACCGTTACATACAGCTAGTACCGCTTGCGGCCTGTGGTTAAACCCACTGCCAGCGTTGTGTCGAGTCTTTAGAGTCCCACACAGAGGGTTTCCCTGCTTCAGGCGAAACGATATAGAGGTCGTATGGTTTTACGACAGGGTTCGGACATATACATGTACTTGTGCACGTATGATGTTCGGACAGATTATACTAGCAGGCTTTGGTTTAAGCCAGATTCTGGTATTTGATTATTGGATTTATACAGTCTCAGTATATCCGTGTTTTTTGTAAATACGGATGGGAGGGGCATTCTCGTAATTACTAGAGAAGCTTCTAGAAGAAAGGTGACTCATTTAGTTTTAATTCATTTATGAATTAAACTAAATGAGGTGGGGAGGTGATGTGTTATTTGCATTAAATGTTTTAATGACTCATGAGATGATTCATCCAAAGTGAGTTAATGAAGCATGGTTGTTATTATTGTATATTATTATTTGGATAATTATCATGCTTCATATATTCACAAATGAGTAATAATTCATTTCATTCTCACAAACACACTCTCTCTCCTCAAGCTCTCCTCTTCTTCAACCTAACCCCAATCCTCTCATGTGTTGAGACCAAGGGTTAGAAAGACTAATAGATCCTTAATCCACTTCTATATCTTCTAGGTCACTTGGATTAGCATTCCTAGCCACTTAGTTACCTCAAGTTAGAGGTTAAAGCTTGGAAAAGCAACTCTCGGGTGGATCTTCTATTACATCGAGGAGGCCGACGAGGAGGTGAACAACAAGAACAAGAAGGACTAGTATCTTGAGGTATAATCATCTATCATAGTAGTTTAGCACTTCTAGATAGTTAGTTAGTTAGGGTTTAGCAAAGATCCGTAAAGTTAGTCGATGTTCCCTTGAACAAAATGATTGTTTTACCTATTCCGCCTCCCCGCATCTTATGGGGTGTGTAACGTCGACTTACACCGATGCCGGCGTAGAGCAGGTTGAGATCCTCCCCGGTCCCAAGGAATGAGCCTTCCTACCTTCTTCTTTTTTCTTTTTTGAATTTTGCAAGCCTTCGGGAAATTTTTGTAAGGCTGAGGAGCCCATAGTACCTTGTAAAGACTTTCAGATCGTGAATAGAGCTATTTTTAATTTTTCTTCGTGGCAATGTTTTCTTGTGCTCGTCAACGTTAGCTTGCCAGTGCTTTCCTCATCCCAAGAGTCAAGCCATAGGTCGTCAATGACCGGTCTCTTAGATGTCGATCGCCCGTCGAGTGTAAGCCAGTTAATCATTAAGTGCAGGAAGGTCGGTCCCCTCCCGCCCCCGGAGTCGAGGCGGCGATCGTTTGCTTAGAATACATCGGGATATTCTTCAGTGTAGGTAGGCTGAGATTTTCCTACTCCTTTAAGTCGGACCAGCGACCACTTCTCTTTACGTAGGTTAAACAATAGCCAAGTTAGAATTGGTCGGTGTTTGCCGAGTATTGAAGTGGCTCGGTGGCCTCTGGATGAGGGCTTCGATCATTAGCGTAAATGGGTAGGAAGTTACCCGCTAAGGATTGGCCGAGCAGGGAAGCAGCTCAGTGGCCTCTTGATGAGGGCTTCGATCCTTCGCTTCGATGGGTAGAAGACTACCAGCCAGGGACAGACCGAGCATGGAAGCTGCTCGGTGGACTCTTGATGAGGGCTTCGATCCTTAGCGCCGATGGGTAGGAAGTTACCCGCTAAGGATTGACCGAGCAGGGAAGCTGCTCGGTGGCCTTTTGATGAGGGCTTCGATCCTTAGCGCAGATGGGTAGGAAGTTACCCGCTAAGGATTGACCGAGCAGGGAAGCTACTCGGTGGCCTCTTGATGAGGGCTTCGATCCTTAGCGCAGATGGGTAGGAAGTACCGAGCAGGGAAGCTGCTCGGTGGCCTTTTGATGAGGGCTTCGATCCTTAGCGCAGATGGGTAGGAAGTTACCTGCTAAGGATTGACCGAGCAGGAAAGCTGCTCGGTGGCCTCTTGATGAGGGCTTCGATCCTTATCGCAGATGGGTAGGAAGTTACCCGCTAAGGATTGACCGAGCAGGGGGCTGCTCGGTAGCCTCTTGATGTGGGCTTCGATCCTTGGCGTCGGTGGGTAGAAGACTACCTGTAACATTTCAGAAAAAATAAAATATTATTTTTGGGAATTTTTATAATTAAATAATAAATATTATGAATATTTTAATATGGCGGTATAATTAAATACCGATAAATTGGGAAATATTTGGAAAATTATAGAAATTACTGAAATGAGGGTGCTTTATGTGATTTAAGCAAATTTTAAATCTAGATGATTAATTATATTCCATTTTAATGCTAATCGCGATTAAATATCGCTAATCTTGTATTAATCCGGATTTGTGCACATGACATGCACCATGTCATTTTTTTTCACTTGTTACATTTTCCTCCATGGCATTTGTTTTGTTTTGTTTTGGTTTTAATTGAGAGAAAAGAGAAGAGAAAGAAAAGAAAAAGAAAAGAAAAAGAAAAAGGAAAATGATAAAGAATTAGGCATGTGCATGAGAGAGAGAGGGTGAGGGGTCATCTTTGACCATGGCTTCTTCCCCTTCATTATTTCCTTCTTCATTTTTCCTCTCCCCTCTCTTCATGGCTGCCCACCTCCTTCCTCCCTTCTCTACACCCTCAAAACACCACTAAAAACTCATCAAAACTTCATCTCCGCTTCACTAAAAGCATGCACAAGCTCACTAGAAGCACTTTGGACCAAGAAAAATTAGATTTTGAAGACTTGAGGCAACTCAAGAAAATTCTTGAGTTGCCAAATGAGGTAATTTCTCCACCATTAGAGTAGTATTACATTCACTTTAGCTTCCATATATGTTTAGAAGTGTTTAAATGTTGTTTAGTGAGGTTGGGAATTTCCTAGTTAGGGTTTGGGGGATTTGTGAGTTGTAATGGTGTAATTGAGGTTAGTAGAGGCTATACAACCCCTGTAGTGATGGTATTATGGACTAAACCATGGATTTAAACCCCAAACCCCAAACCTAGAAACCCCGATATCGGGAATTTGTGGACATTGTGAGCTTATTTAGAGATCTGCCAACACCCCGGGACATTAGGAATTATTTAGCAAACAAAGGGAATCATGCAGGCACTTAGGAAGCTACCACTGAAACCCTAGCCCCAAACCCCCTACCCAGGCCGCAGATTTAAGCATTTGGGCCGCAAATTGCGGCCTTGGTACTCCCAATTTGATTCGTTCTTGGTCCATGGCTTTATCTCCAGTAAAATAGACCCTCCATATATGCAAAATTGACTGATTTCACCTAGGATAAAATCTGGGACCATTTTCTTAAGTTGCTGCATTGTTTTACGGCTTCGTTTTAACTTGGATTTTAGTATTTGGGGTTGACTCGGTCGATTCACGTTTATCCGTCAATCGTCGAGAGTTGTTGGTTATTCTTGCATGCATAGTCCGTAGGTTCTAACTTATAGGCTTTTAGCGTGTCGTTTCGGTTTTGAAATGGAGTTTTATGCGACATGATATATGTTGACATGTAGGTACCCCCACGTAGATTTCGAGGCGACGAGGAGAGCGTGGTGTCATCGACTCCAACAAGCGAGGATCAAGGTGAGTAGATATATATCTACGGGGGAAGTCGGGTGGATGGCGTATAGCACCCCCGCAGTTCGAAGTGTAGTATATTATATATACTATATATATGTTTATGTGTTATGTGAATCATGGATAGCTAGCAAGTAAGTTTTAGGAGATCATGGGTTATGTTTTAGTGAAATTATTTGATAGTGTCATCAGTTAGTTGTAGTCGCGAACCCTAGAATAAGGTTTACATACACGCGCACACACACACTTGTATACATTTTATTACTTGTGCATATATGGGGATATGTACATATATATACACACATAGGTATGGGACTATGTGTGTGTGTGTGTGTGTGTGTGAAGATATATATATATGTATACATATACATGGATGATGATGATAGTATATGGTATTTAGAGATGAGTCGATGAGATTGGGCATGGTGCCATGAGATCGGTGATATGATTTGGTTCGTATTATGAGATACGGCATGATATTATCGCGGGTCCTTGGGCATTGTGTTTCATACACACGCATATATTTATGTAGATGGTATCAGTATTGTACTAGACGTAGATCAGTACCCCAGGTTCACGTTATGTGATGATAAGGATACCAGATGAATAATGAGATAAATGTGATATTTGACCCGTACCCAGATTTGGGATGTCGTACGATGGATTTACCATACGAGTTACATTGATGATAGATCCACACTCTTGACTCGAGGATGTCATATTATATAGTGTATCGTATGGGATACAATTGAGGCGGGATCACCGACTATTATATATATATATATATATATATATATATATCGACTCAAACTTAAGTGTCTTTCCTTTCTGACCCTTTTTTACCGAGGGAGTTCGAAACTATTTTGACAGGGCCGCAAAGTTTCAATTAGTTTGTTAGTCAGTCCCTGTAGTTACTTGTAGATGTTAGACTAGACTCGATTCATACCTATTTCAAAACTAACGAATCGTGAGTATTTTAAAGACAGGCCAATGGATTCTACAGATATTTCAAAGGATGTACCTATTCTTAAAAACACCGTGGCCCTATTTTCAAAACACCACGATTCATATTATTTCAAATGGCAAAACGGTATGACACATATATAGAAATGTAGATTATTTATTGTTACGTTATTATTCATGTTCCGCATATTATTGTTGCATTTACTATTCATTTGCCATTTATTATGTTGTTATCATCGCATTGCATGTTTATAGTGTACTTTAGTGATTATGAAACCATGCTGTCAGGACACCAGCACCATTACCGATGATGCGTATGCTCCACATACACTTGCTTGCCGGCTCACACACATCATCATCGGTAATTGCCATGTCACGTACAGTTTAGAGAATATTATTTCATTGACATAGTTTGCTAGCTGATAGTTCTTATATGTTATTGTTTCATATGTTAGTTCATTATTGCATTCATTGCTTGATATTTTGTGCATATTTTTATTTTCATTAGTCATGCAATATTATAAGGGCCAGTCCGGATTGCTGGAGCCCAGTATTCATTATTATTGACTTTTCATTTTTGGACTTCGGATTTTCCATGAGATTTCTGGATTTGGAGAAACCGCAAGATTTAATAAACTCAATTATCATTTTAAAAGATAAAAGTGCGGTTTTCTCATGTTATGATTGTGATATGTCCACCATGAGTTTTCTCGGCTCTTGAGCGATATCATACACCAGAGTCGAGGAGGAGATGAACCGTCTGTGGGTGCATGGTGGACCCGGTGTGGTACCCCAGGGCGAGAAGATCGCAGAGGATGGCGTTTGAGCCTGTGACAGGGGAACATTGCTGACCGATGATTTTACTGAGATTTATGATACAGGACAGTCCGGATAGCCGGAGACTGAGATATTGAGATTTGATGATACAGGCCAGTCCGGATAGCCGGAGCCTGAGATATTGAGATATTGGGATATTGAGATATATATTTTATGTCGATACTTGACACTGATTTTCTGATGATTTCATTGATGATACTTAAATGTTTATACAGAAATCTCACTTTACTAAGAAAACAGCTTTCTCATTCATGACGTATTCTGTTATCATTATATCGCATTCATACCTCATATTTACGATATATTGCTACCTGAGGCACTGACACGAGCACATGGAATTACACTTATGCATAGATGTTTACACTTGCCTTTATATTATGCTTCAGGCCATACTATCATTTGAGGATATATATATTATGATCATATTGATCTAGGATTGAGTCATACATACGATTTCTGCTCTGTGATGTTTTCTACTCACGAGTTGGCAACTCACCCCCGTTGTGCCACAGTTCCTTGCAGGTTTTGCCGTACAGGTTTCGTTGCAGCTTGCTGGCACACTGCTCCTTTTCGGGGGATTGCTTTGGTAGGTGGGATCACTTGCATCGTGACCACCTTTGTATTTTATTTATATTTAGTTGTATCTAGAAACTCCATCAACCAGACTTGTATATTTATTTGACTTAGAGACCAGTTGTATATTCTCTCGACCTTAGAGTCGCGCGTTGTATTATTATGGCTTCCATGTTGATTTTGAGTTTCCTTTTGAGTTTTGATCCTCGCACTTCGGCGTTGTATATATTATTGCTTGCGTGGTTGTGACCGTCAATTGACGAAGAGCTAGCTCCCGCTTGGGGATGCCTTTATTCATATTATGCATGTTGTACCCTTTTGGGGCCAGTATTTACAAAGGAAACCCTGCCGAAATTTTCAGAAAAGACTTGGGATTTTAAAAATGCATATTCGGCTTATGTTATTAAAACCCCTTGTTTTAAAAACTAAACTTTTCCTTTTTTTCCATCTAAATGGTTTAGATTTCTGGTTTTTTGGCTTACTTGAATTAGATAGGGTCCTATAGACTTCATATGATTCAAGTGCCAGTCACGTACCATTTCGGATCGTGACACTACCAGCCAGGGACAGAACGAGCAGGGAAGTTTCTCGGTGGCCTCTTAGTGAGGGCTTTTGATCCTTGGCATGGATGGGTATGAGCTACCCGCCAGGGATTGACTGAGAAGGGAAGCTGCTCGATGGCCTCTTGGTGAGGGTTTTCGATCCTTGGCATGGATCAGTAGGAGCTACCCGCCAGGGATTGGCCGAGCAGGGAAGCTGCTAGGTGGACACTTGGTGAGGGCTTTTCCAGACTTCTTCTTGCTTTTATGAGGCGTAGTTCAATCTCCCTTGACTTGTGAGAAGGAAATTTGGAAGGGTGACCGTCGCGGGCGACACGTGGCCGAAAGGCACAGGAGAAGAGAGGCGTTCCAAGATCCGCATCGTTCCGACTTCTGTTGGGCGTGAAATACGGGATAGCCGCCACGCAGCAGTCCTGTATTGGGAAATATGAAAATATCCCAAGATTTGCGCCCATGCACGTGCAAATTTCGGCCCTTGGGGATTCTGTTGAGGCTATAAATAGAGAAGGTATATGGGTTTCTTTCAGCATTGCTTTCCTGAAAATGGCCGGGGTCATCTACTCCATCGGAGATATCATCTCCCACGACGAAGTGTACCTCTATGATCAGGAGTGCACGGAACAGACGTACCGGACTGTGGTCGAACGCATAGAGGACCACTTCGGCTGCCTACTTCCTCGTCGGTCACCTTTCCTCCAATTGCTCATGCACGCCATTTAGAGGATGTTCCCGGGTTTGTTCAACGCCCTGTCTCCGCAGTTGCAGGATGAGGCGCTCGATAAGCTGCACACGCTCTACGTCCGCGGCAAAATCTCGAAGAACAGACATGATCAATCGGTGGCCCATCTTTTGGAGTGTTTCCAAAAGAGGCAGATCGTCGATGGATGCCCGGCAGGTGCGGCTCCCGGCCCTTCCATTTCATCACGGGTCCGTGGGCAACACTAGAGGGAGAGGGCCGAGGAAGAAAGGGCTCGGCTGGCGGCAATCTCCTCGGACTACCAGTAGCAGTGTTTTCTTGACCCCCTACCCCCCTCTGTTGTAATTTTAATTTTTTTTGTAAGGCTGGCGAGCCCATAATACCCTTTATGAATAAAACTCTTCTTTTGCGACGTACTATTGTCTTCTTTTTATCCTCTTTGTGTGGTTGAGTATGTTCATAAAACAAAACCTGTGGCTTTTGAACCAAGGAAGAGGGAAACATATTGAAGAAGTTTCTTCTAATTCAGAAGACTTAGAAAAATTTACATCGCTTTGGCAAAAAAGAAACATATATTAACTGATACAAATTTTGAATTCACTTGTACAATTTGAGCTTTTCGGCGTTGTAAGGTCGCAGAAACTTGCGTCCCCCCACATCTTGTAAGCGATAGGCTCCGCCGGGCAATACCTCGGAGACGAGGAAAGGGCCGTCCCACTTCGGGAAAAACTTGTGCAGTTTGCCTTGGTCTATGAATTTGTTCCGCCTTAGGACCAAATCTCCCGTTTTAAAGACGTGATGCTTGACTCGTGCGTTGTAGTAGCGAGCAGTTTTCTATTGGTAAGCGGCGGCTTTGATCTGTGCCCGGTCCCGCTTCTCTAGCAAGATGTCCAAATTAGTTCGGAGCACCGAGGTGTTTGCATCGTCGTAGAAATGCTTGACTCTATAACTGAGCAGTCCAATCTCAGCTGGGACCATCGCCTCGGCGCCGTAGCAGAGACTGAAGGGGGTCTCTCCAATGGGGGTCTTCTTCGATGTGCGTAGGGCCCATAAAACCCGGGGTAGTTCCTCGTCCCAGCTGCCCTGTCTTCCTTTCAAACGAGTCCGAAGACCTCGGATGACGTCTCAGTTAGCGATCTCGGCCTGCCCATTGGATTGAGGGTGTGCTACCATGGCAAACTTCATTAGTATGTGGTACTCGTTGCAGAATCCTTTGACTTTTTCATTTTCGAAATTTGTCCCATGGTCGTAAACAATACACCTCGAGATCCTGAACCAGGATATTACATTGTTCTGCAGGAATTTGATGGTCGTGGTGGCATCCAGTTTTCTGATGGGGACGACCTCGATCCACTTCGTAAAATAGTTTACCGTGACGAGGATGTATTTGCGCCCGCACATGCCAGTTGGGAGTTAGCCTACCATGTCTATTCCCCACTGAGCAAATGGCAAGGGGGAAGTCAGGGCCATTAGCTCGGTAGCTGGAAGGCGGGGTATGCTGCCATGGAGTTGACATCTTTTGCATCTTCTAATGAGTTTTTGAGCGTCTTGATGAACCGTCGGCCAATAGTATCCTTGGAGTAGCGTCTTCTGGACTAAGGTGCGGGCCCCTTGATGTGCTCCACCGACCCCTTCGTGAATCTCACGCAGGACGTAGTCGGCTTCATAGGGGTCGACGCACCGAAGCAGAGGTTGCGTGAAGGACTTCTTATAGAGGTTTCCATTGCTCCAGATGAAATGGCGGGCTTTGGCTCGAAGGCGGCATGCTTCCCATCGATCTTCTGGGAGAGTACCTTCCTTCAGGAACTCTACAAGGGGCTTCCTCCAATCCCGGCCTTCCTCCTGAGCAGTGTATATTTAAAGTGCTGCCTCCCTGTCTTCCACGCTGGGCCGTGGAAATACTTCGAAGAGGATATTCCTCTTATTGTTAGCCGTATAGGAGGAGGCTAGCTTGCTTAGGGCGTCAGCCTGGGCGTTTAGATGCCGAGGAATCTTCTCGACTTGAACTTCGTCGAAGTCTTCTTGTAGTCTATTTACCTTGGCTAAATATCTCACCATTAGCGGTTCCCAGGCCTCAAAACGGCCTGTCACTTGGCCTACGACTAAGGCGGAGTCGCTGCGAATTCGGATCTTCTTCAGCCCCACTCTGGAGGCGATTTGTAATCCAGCTAGCAAGGCCTCGTAGTCCGCGGCGTTGTTTAAAGATTTGAACCCGGGCTTCAAAGAGTACTCCATCTCTGCCTCGTTCGGGCCTCGAATGATAAGGCCGGCACCGCTCCCATGTTCGGTAGAGGATCCATCGACGTAAAGGACCCAATCGGGGACAGAGTCGGGCCCCTCCTCGATCGAGGGTTGAGACCCAGGGACTGGCGCCGACACTGCCTCCTTGTTGGGGATAGTGCATTCGACAATAAATTCAGCCAGGACTTGTGCTTTGATAGCTTTCCTTGAGCGGTATTTGATGTCGAATTGAGATAACTCCCACCTCCATTTCTCCAGATGACCAAATGACTCGGGTGAGGCGAGAATAGCCCGTAGGGGACGCTCGATGAGGACGAGGATGGTGTGTGCCTGGAAGTAGTGTCGTAGCTTCCTTGAGGCCATGATAAGCGCCAAGACAATCTTTTCTATGGCCGGATATCTTGTTTCCGTGTCCTTAAAGACATGGCTCACGTAGTAGACCGGCTTCTGTACTCCTTCGACTTCTCGGACGAGCACTGAGCCGGCAGCCTGATCGGACACCGCTAGATACATTGATAGCTCGTCTCCTTCAATTTGCTGGGCGAGCAGTGGGGGAGGCACCAGGTGCACTTTCAATTGCTCGAAAGCTATCTGACACTCTTCTGACCATTCGAACCTTGGGATCTTTCTCAGGACTTTGAAGAATAGGGGGCACTTTTCTCCGGACCTCAACATGAAGTGACTTAGAGCGACCACTCTCCGCGTGAGTCGCATGATTTCGACGTTGCTCTTTGGTGCGACCATGTTGAGGATGGCGCTGATCTTCTCCGGGTTAGCTTCGATTCCCGGTGGATAACCAGGAACCCGAGGAATTTTCCACTAGTGACCCCGAACACGCACTTGGCGGGATTCAGCTTCATTTTGTACTTACGGAGGATGTTGAAAGTCTCTCCAAGATCTTTGGCGTGCTCATCCGACGAGGTTGACTTGACGAGCATGTCGTCGACGTAAACCTCCATGTTCCTCCCGATCTGCGGTTTGAACATCCTGTTGACTAGGCACCGGTATGTAGCTCCGGCGTTTTTAAGGCCGAAGGGCGTCACTTTGTAGCAGTATACCCCCCGGTCCGTTGTGAATATGGTAAGCTCTTCATCCGCCGGGTTTATACGGATCTGGTTATAGCCGGAAAAAGCATCCATGAAGCTGAGAAATTTGTGGCCTGCCGAGCTGTCGACGAGCAGATCTATTCGAGGGAGGGCATAGTTTTCTTTTGGGTAGGCTTTGTTGAGATCTGTGAAGTCGACGCACATGCGTAACTTCCCGCTTGCTTTTTTAACCATAACCACATTCGCTAGCCATTCCAAGTAGGCCACATTCCGAATGAAGTTGGCTGCAAGCAACCTATCGACCTCGTCCTTGATCGCCTTTTGTTTGATAGGGGCGAAGCTTCGTTTCTTTTACCTGACGGGTCGGGCAGTCAGTTCGACCCGAGCTTATGCGAGATTACCTTGGGGTAGATCCCGGGCATGTCGGCGGGCGCCCAAGCGAACAGGTCCGAGTTTCCTCGGAGAAAGTGGATCAAGTATTCATGCCAGGGTCCTGCTAAGAGTGACCCGATCTAGACAGTTCGTTCATTGTCCCCCTTGATGAGGGAGGCCTCCGTTAGCGCCTCCATCGGGGCCCCTCGAATTTCTTTTTGTTCGTCACGAGTATCCAAGGACCCCTGGAGATCAACCATGCTTTCAAAGTCGTCGCTTCGCTCCTCAAAAGTGGATGTCCCTGTGAAGCAAATCTTTGTGATTTGCTGGTTCCCGTAGACCCGGCCTATTCCCCCTTGTTCCAGTGGAAACTTGATCGCGAGGTGGTAGGTCGAGATTTGGGCCTGAAGGGAGTTTAGCGTCGGGCGTCCCAGGAGGATATTGTACGACGAGGGAATCCTAGCAGCGATGAACTCCACTGGTATGGTTCTCGTATGGCCCGCCTCCCCAATGTTAAGGAGGAGGGTAACCTCTCCCTCTGCAGGGATGGAGTGGTTAGTAAATCCTGACAGAATGTGGGCAGTTAGCCTCAGGTCTGACGGGCCGAGCCCCATACGTAGGAAGCAGTCATAGAAAAGGATGTCCGCCAAGGTTCCCAAGTCGACCAGTATCCTTTGAACCTCGTAACGGTGGACCCGTGCTGTAATCACGAGAGGGTCGTTGTGAGGCAAGGATATTCCGTGGAGGTCTTCATGGGTGAAGGTGATAGGCTCGGCTGCTTTGTTTTTCTTCCGGGGCCGGTCGCTAGTTCCCTCGGCCGGCAGGAGGCAGCGAATCTCGCTGGCTCCAGGCGCACCCCCCGAGGATACGACCATGATTTGGTCGATCGCCAATTCATGGAGAGGGGGATGGTTCTCTTTCTCCTAGTCTGCCTGTGGCTTTTCCAGCAGGTACTTTGCCAAGTGCCCCGAGCGAATCATCTCCTCAATGTAGTCGCGGAGTTGTTTACAGTTCTCGGTAGGGTGTCCCTGTGACCTATGAAAGGCGCAGTATGGGCCTCGAGTCCATTTGGCTACTCTATTGGTGACCGGAGGATGCTTGAAGAATCGCTCGCCCTTCGCCTCCTCCAACAGCTCAGTCTGAGAGATGTTGAGTAGAGTATACTCCAGGAACTTTGGGGAGTATGGCTTTGGTCGGTCGACCTTCTTCTTCTCTTCTCTGCCCCCCTTCCTTAGGTCGGCCTGGTCGGCCCGGGGTAGGTTGGCGTTTACTTTGAACTCGAGCTAGATTTCCCGCTCGGTCCAAGTTTTTACCTCGGCCATGGTCGTAGGTTGTGCCAATGCAAAGGAGCGGAGCCACTCCTTGTGCCTAAGACCTGACCTCAGAGCAGTGATTACAGTCTCGTCCCTATGCTCGGGAACCTCAAGAAGAGCGTTGTAGAAGCGAGTGGCGTATCCTTTGAAGGATTCCTTGTCCCCCCTCTTTATAGTGAAGAGGTAATCGATGGTCCGCTTTTGCCGTCTGTTCCCGACGAAATATCCAAGGAACTGGGTGGCCAGCTCATCAAAGGTAGAGATGGAGTGTGGCGTGAGTCATCGGAACCAATTTCGTCTAGTCCGGATAAGAGTGGCGTGGAACGCTCAGCATTGGGCTGCGTCAGAGTTGTCCTGAAAGCTCATGCCTGCCGTAAACGTGTCCAGATGGTCTTTCGGGTTGGACTTCCCTTCAAAGAGGGCCATTTTTGGAGGCTTGTTTCTGGATGAGACATGGACAGCGAGCAGTTCTTCAATGAAGGGATTCGTAAGCGAGTCGGCGGCATACCTGGCCCCCTCGCTTGCAGGACAACCCTCCCGATGTATACCCTCGATTTTCTTTTCGAGGGCGTCGAGACGGTCATGGTACCCTAAGGGTTCGGCATATTCGGAGTTATGGCTCCTCCCACTGGCGGCCTGCGCCTAGCCGCGGCTCCGGTTCCGTTCTATCAGGTTCCTCAGGTCCCCTAGCGAGGTCGTTCTTGAGTTATCGTGGTGAGTGCCACCCGCATGACCCCGTCGAGGAAGAGGGTGCCGGCCATGCCTGGGAGCAGGCGAGTTGACTGACACCTCCTCGAAAGGGACGGGAGCGTGGTAGGCCTCGAGGCAGGGAGCTCTTTCACGAGACCTCGGCGTGGAGCTGTGAAGCGCCCAACGGGTCATTGAATTGGTTGCTGCGGGGCACCTGTGGCCGCTGGAGATAGCAAGACGCTGTTCAGTGGTGCAAGCATGGGCGGTGTCATCTACCCTTCTGTGGAGTTCATGATCCAGGGAAGGGGGAATGGCGACCTGGGCGGCTTATCCCGCCGTTTGGACGCGGACGAGGGCATCCACTTTGGATGCGAGGCTGTCGATCCGTGCAGAGAGGGTGTGAACGGCGTTAGGGGAGGAGTGGATTCGTCCGCTCCTCCGCTGTGAGGGGGCGGCGGATGGTGCTTGGATCATCGCGGTGATCATTCGCCATGAGTTTAAGATCAGATGATCAACTTTTGATGAATGGAATTTTCGAATTTCCCACAAACGGCGCCGAATGATAGAGGTCAGGATCTGGTCAGGATCCCCTTCAGATGTTGTCCTCCATCGATCTGTCATAAGCGTTGATGGACGACTGAGATTGATGTTGGGGGTCGTCTCCCTGAGCATGTGGATCTCAGTGGGCTTGATGTGGAATGAAGCCGAGCTACCTGCAAAGAATTCCCGGGGTGGTTGTGCTACCGTAGACCCTTCGAAGATCAACTTAGCCAAGGTATTTAGGCAGAGTAGCGGCTTATTGGAATAAAATCGCATTCTAGGTCGATCGGTAGAACCGGGAACGCCTAGCTCGGTGAGAGGCCTAAAAGAGGGCGGGAGGCCGAGCTAGTTCGTTTCTGTGATAGCTCAGAGGTGAAGAGCCGAGGAGCTCGGTGTGTAGGAGGGTTCGGAGGTGAGCTAATGGTTATTTACATGGCCAGCACAGGAATGTTCAGGCATTCCTCGGAGGTCGGGTCCAGACAGCGGGACGATAGCCCGGAGGACGCCTCCAATGTGTGGTGCTTGCCCTGTTTCCCTGAGCCTCGGGACACATCATCTATCACGTGTCATGATCTGGGGAGTTCCCACTTATGAGCATCATCTGAAAGGATTCCTTAGCACCATGCCTAGGGTTTGGGTTGTATCACACATGCTATAATAAAAATTTAAGGGGTGCTAAACAATACCAACCATGAATCTAACTAGAAATTTAGGGTAACAAAGAACTAGTATCACATACTAGAAGTGTTTAACACAAAGAGGTGAGAAATAAAACCTTTGTAGACCTTTCTCCGTGACTCCTTGGATCAACTAGGCTTTGAACAGGTTCGCTTGAATCCTTCCAAGTCCACGATGATCCACCACGGAGTCCCTTTGCTCAAGCTCCTAGCTTCACTTGATCTTTGAAGAAGTGGAGCAAAAAATCTACACAAGTAGGCAAGACTAATATAGATTGGTGATGTGGGTATGGATCTCACTTAAAAACCTTTCCTTTTTGTTTCCTTCACTCACTTGAAAAGGGTAGAGAGCATGAAGGAGGAAGAAGAAAGAGATGGCTAAGGTTGAGCTCTTTTGTGATAATCCTAAAATAAAATGAGAAAAGAAAATATATAAATGAGAGTCACACTCACATAGAACCATGGTTAATAAATATTTAGATATTTTATATTGAGTTAAAGAACAAATGAAAAATCAAACCATGGTCAAACTTAGGTCAAGTGTAGAAGAAATATAACCATGATTTAATTTCATTTTCCTTTTCTCAATATCAATAATATTTAAATATTTATACCATGTGAGTCTTGCATTGCCATCTCCTTTGTATCATCAACCATGACACATGTATGCATGCATGTGTGCATTCATATCAACATATATACATACACACATTCATGCATACATCATATAAGAAAAGGTTTTAAATAAATGAGCTAAAAGTCAATATTAAACCAACACTTGATTTAATAACGCGTTCATATCACATACAACCCGACCAATAGAAAATGCCCGATTAAAATACGGTATCATATATACGCATTTAATTGAGCTTCCGCGCATATCTCATATGCACCCCACATCTTTTTGCCTGAGCTAGGAAACCCCTCTGTGGGACTCTAAGACTCGTCAATACGCTAGCATTAGACAGTGATCATATCACATACCCACAAACCATCAGCGGCACTAGCTGTACATAATGGCTCACAGGTATTGAGCGATCAGAAGAAAAACAAGCGAACCTGTCAAAACTCCCGTTGAGCCAACTGGCAACACTTACCGTACAGTCCGGTCTCTTCGTCAAATATGCTGCATATCGAGTCTAGGGATGGTATCGTCGACCCCAATAACTCAATAAGTCATGCTGGTATATGGCCTATAACAGATCGAGAAACTACTAATAACACTTATCAGTAAATCTCATCAGCCCTGGCCAAGGAGAGACGAAACCCCTCCTATCGCTCATTGCTTCCATGTGCCTCGGGACTGTACCCAAAATCCACCTGTTTGCACGACTCAGTAGAGCCGTGGTTTGGTGGAGATCAAAGTACAGTGGGAGGACACAGAAGACTCTATGACGATCTTGGGTCTACAGACTAACCTGTACCAGTGCCACCTGAGAACTGCTATCCGACGATAGATATAATACCACATAGGAGTTATCGGCGAGTCCGTTCAGTGTACCCAGTCTCCACTGAGCACAGTATACAGTCTTTGGTGTCACCACATCAATGGATATGGGATCATCCATTGCCCATCAAATGGGTCAAGAACCGTATACGCTAGTCTACTCTGGAATATTGACGCACCGTCTCGATATACCCATGACTAGAAACATTTCAGGGATATGCTTATAAACTACACATGTCCCACTAGTATGATCTACATCATAATCCAAGTAGTCAAGCAAATATCCTAAGGGCTTTATCAATATGTACCAAATGAGTAAGATGCATGATCAAATGAACATGTTAAGATAAAGAACAACCAGATAGCATACTATCATATCGAGCAAGAATGTCCTCTGAATATATATATACACATACTGATACATCCACTATCATATAATGGCCTCCAGGGCATACATATATCCAACAATCTCCCACTTGCACTAAGGCCAATTATTGGCGTATCTCATACCCAGCATCTCAAAAAGTCGCTCATACTACGGCAGAGGAAGGGCCTTTGTGAGTGGATTCATGGTGTTATTCTTTGTATCTGCTCTCCGAATCTCGATCTTGTGGCGATCAACTATCTCCCGGATCAAATGATATCGCCTCAGGATGTGTCTGGATCGCTGATGGGACCTGGGCTCCTTGGCTAATGCCATAGCGCCATTATTGTCACAATACAATGGTATTGGATCAATAGTGGTTGGAACTACTCCTAGCTCCAAGATGAACTTTCTCATCCAGACGGCTTCCTTGGCAGCATCATTTGCAGCAATATACTCAGCTTCCATCGTGGAGTCTGCAACGGCATCCTGTTTGGAACTCTTCCAGCATACCGCCCCTCCATTGAGGGTAAATACAAACCCAAAGATAGATTTGCTATCATCCTTATCACTCTGGAAGCTCGAATCGGTAAAGGCCTTCATTTGGAGATCACCGTTACCATACACCAAGAACATTTCTTTAGTCCTTCGCAAGTACTTAAGAATGTTCTTCACAGCTGTCCAGTGATTCTCCCCTGGGTTGGATTGATACCTGCTTACTACACCCAGTGCATAAGTTACATCAGGGCGTGTACATAACATCGCATACATTATAGATCCTACGGCTGAAGCGTAGGGTATAATGCTCATGCGAGCTCTCTCTTCATCAGTCTTTGGGCAAAAGTCTTTGGAGGGAGTGACTCCATGACAAGCGGTAAGGCACCCCACTTGGAGTCTTCCATACTAAACCTCTTTAGGATGGTATTAATGTATCTGGTTTGGGACAATCCCAACAACCTTTTAGATCTATCCCTATAAATCTTCATGCCTAATATGTACGAGGCATCACCCAGGTCCTTCATGGAGAACCTTTGTGATAAGAACAGTTTGACCGATTGTAGCATAGGAACATCATTTCCTATCAGAAGAATGTCATCCACGTATAATAAGAGGAATGTGACAGTACTTCCTACAATCTTCTTATAAACACAAGGTTCATCTGGATTTTTAACGAAATCAAACTCTTTGATAACATCATCAAACAAATGTTCCAACTCCGTGTTGCCTGCTTTAATCCATAAATGGATTTAAGCAATCTACATGCTTTACCGCTGCTTCTACTATCAATGAAGCCCTCTGGCTGATCCATATAAAAGCATTCTTTTAAATCACCATTTAGAAAAGCAGTTTTAATGTCCATCTGCCAGATTTCATAGTCGTAGTGAGCAGCAATAGCAAGTAGGGTCCGAATGTATTTAAGCATGGCTACAGGGGAAAAGGTTTCGTCATAGTCCAGTCCTGGTCTTGGACGAAATCCTTTCGCCACAAGCCTTGCCTTATAGGTCCCCACCTGCCCATCTACACCAATCTTTTTCTTAAAGATCCATTTGCACCCTACGGGTTTTACACCAGAGGGTATAACTTCCAAAGTCCATACTTTTTTGGCGTACATAGACTCCATTTCATATCTCATGGCATCCAGCAACTTCACAGAGTCACCACTCGTGATAGCTTGCTGAAAACTGGTAGGGTCATCATCATCCATGATGCAATCTTCTCTATCACCATCAATGAGAAAACCGTAGTATCTCTCCGGTGGGCGAGAAGTCCTACCAGATCTACGGAGTGGTTGTGGTTCATAAGTTTCTATTGGAACATCAGGTTCAACCAAGTCGTCATTTTTAACATGTGTCTCTAGACCTCTTCTAGATCTACCACATTGCCATCAGTATCATTTGAAAAAAATTCATTTTTAGAAATGTGGTATACTGAGAAACAAACACCTTTTGTTCTTCCCTGTGGTAGAAAAGATATCCAAACGAATATTTTGGATATCCCATAAATATACACTTAACCGATCGTGTTTCGAGTTTGTCTGGATTCTGCTTTTTGACAAAAGCCGGACAACCCCAAATCTTAACTCGTTTAAGAGATGGTCTCTTCCCATACCATATCTCATATGGAGTGGTAGATACGGTCTTGGTTGGAACTTTGTTCAACAGAAAAGTTGCAGTCTCCAATGCATGCCCCCAAAAGAGAGAGGTAACTCAGCATCGCTCATCATGGATCGTACCATATCTAATAGGGTACGATTCCGCCGCTCTAACACACCGTTGTGCTGTGGTGTGTAAGAGGGAATGAACTGAGAGAGAATCCCATTCTCTTTTAAAAAGTTCGAAATCTTTGTACTAAGATACTCTCCATCTCGATCTGATCGAAGTATTTTGATGCTCATTCCTATTTGTTTTTCTACTTCAAGTTTGTACTCCTTGAATTTCTCGAAAGCTTTAGACTTATGCTTTAATAAAAACACATGACCGAATCTCGAGAAATCATCAGTAAAAGTTATGAAGTAAGAAAAACCGCCTCTCGCATGTGTAGACATTGGCCCACATACATTACTATGTATGAGGCCCAAGAGCTCTGTAGCTCTTTCTCCGTGTCCAGTAAACGAAGTTTTGGTCATTTTTTCTTTGATGCAAGACTGACAAGTCGCATAAGATTTATATTCAAAAGGATTTAAATATCCATTTTTATAAAGCTTGTTTAGTCTTGTTTCATTAATATGATCAAGTCTACAATGCCAAAGAAAAGTTTCATTTATATCTGAAAATTTTCTTTTATTTGTGTGTTGTATGTTGAAAACTGTGTGTTGATTCAGGACGTATATCCCGTTATTAAGTGCACCATAACCAATCAACTCTTGATTTGGTTTAATGTTCATAACATTGTGCTGTAATACAAAATGATATCCTTCATTGTCTAACAAAGAAACGGATATTATATTACAAAGCATGCTGGGTATAAAATAACAGGGGTTCAAAACCAATATACAACCTGACGGCAACCCTAGATGATACTCTCCCACTGAAACTGCATGTACAATGGAACCATTTCCAACTCGAAAAGTATGATCACCGGTCTTCAAAACTCTGCTATTTCTCAAGCCCTGCACAGAATTGCAGATATGAGAACCCGAACCGGTATCCAATACCTAGAAAGCAGAGTTTATAGAAAAACGGTTTTCAGTCACAAACACACCTGATGCAGAAGCATCACCATGCTTCTTTTTCTTGAGATCAAGGTATTCAGTACAGCTCCGCTTCTAGTGCCCTGTCTTCTTGCGGTGAAAAAATTCTCCTTTTCCTGACTTCTCAACCTTGGATTTGTCTCTCCCTTGTGCCTTCTTGATTCCACCTCTTGGTTTGGTGGATTTCTTCTTATTCCTTCCCTTGGCTTTGGCTTTTGGGTCGGAGGAGGAAGATTTTCCAACAAGCAGAGAAGGAGACTTCGCCTTAAGCGTGTTCTCCGCACTTCTCAACATATTGAGAAGTTCGGGTAGTGACTTCTCCATGTTATGCATGTTGAAGTTCACTATGAATGGAGCAAAGGAAGAGGGAAGAGACTGTAGAACAATATCAACATATTGTTCGTTCTCCATTGTTCATCCGAGGCCCTCAAGCTCTTCAATAAGATCTGTCATCTTCAAAACGTGATCGTCTACTGGTGTGCCAGGAGCTATCTACATCTGAAACAACTTTCGAGATGCTTCGTATCTCAGGGTCCGAGATTGCTCCTCATACAAATATTTTGTACGGAGAAAGATGGATTGAACATCCATCTGCTCGTGTTGCTTTTGATGTGTATTGTCCATCGATGCAAGCACGAGGCATTTGGCAGTGGCACAGTCAATATCCCACATTTTACGGATCTCCCTATTCGCAACAGAAGATTCAGGTCCTGGGATGGGAGGGGCTGAGGCAGTGAGGACATATGATACTTTATCATATGTGAGAGCAATATTAATGTTCCTCAACCAGTCTTTATAGTTCAGCCCAGTAAGCTTATTTTTCTCTAATAAAAGCTTAAGTCCAATCATGGTTATCTGCCATTAGGAGAGAGAAAAGAATACACTCAGCGAAAGCTCTTGCAAAGATCAGATTCGTTATTATCTTATCTAATCAATGTCTCCCACTGCTTTTATCAAATTTTCCTTCAAACCATAAAAAGAAAATTAGCCAGGATTAATTACATTCTACAACTTCGCTAACCGTTCAGCCAGGCCGGTGCCGGTACTTTGAGGGAGGTTCCCCGTGCTTTCGCACGGACCTAATTAAAATAAACCTCATTTTCCCAGAGGCGTAGCCCCGTTGACACCTTTCTAAACACCTAATGGGTTAGCTAATTGTAAAGTGCAAAGCTCTCCTGGGAGCAACTCTTGCTCACAGTGGGTTGGGATCCTACTATCACATAGAAGGTATGCAATCTCATTGCAAATTTCAACTCTTGAAACTCCCGATATGGTTTTTACCCCTAGTACTCATGACCTTAACTATAGTCAACATATCATAAGTATTAGTCAAGTTCTTCCTGTCATTTCATGATTAACTAGACCCGCCCATATGACCCTTAACTATAGTCAACATAATTATATGAATGTCCCAACTAATCGCATCATATGCTGTGTAGGAAAACATCACTTAGCTACCGTACACTGCGCCTTAACTATAGTCAAAATACGCAGCACGAATACTAAGTACTCTACTTCCTAAAATGACGGAGGGCTGCAAATGGTTTTTAAGAAAACCTTTATCACTTTGAACTTGATATCGTTATAGAATCAAATGGTTTTAAAAATGAGTGGCTTAAGCTCCACACTTTGAAAACTTGCTTTTTCACAAAAAAGCCGAGTAGGTTTCAAATCCGATTCTATAACATCTTTTAGGTTCCATTTTCTTTACATCAATCTCATTAATGTAGTCCCATCATTTAAGTCCTTAAGCCATCACAGAAAAGAAACAAAAATAGAACGCACGCTTATGCCATCCGTATTCGCCACAATGTCCCGTTATGTACCGTTAGGTTACATAACTAACGGCATAGCGGGGCGGGACTAGTGCAGATGCAAAACATAAGCAACGTTTATTATATATCATATATATAATACATCATTCGTCTCAGCATATAAAGTGATCACATCACAGAATATCAACAGCAGAAGCACATATATGAAAATATAGGATATATTAGGAGATCCGTATTTTGTATTTAGCCAACAATAGAAAATACGGATTCCACGGTCACGATGAATAGCCTAGCCCACACCCCTAGAACCCTATGAGAGCGGCAAGTGACCCTACCAATTCTAGAGTTTAGGAGACCCGGTCTCGACTCCTCGAGATGGCATCCCACTGAACCCTAGAACCCGGTCACTTGTGCTTCCCTCCTTAGGTCTATCCTAATGCGGAAAAGTAAATAATATACAACAATGGTGACACCATCCTCAACCCGGAAGTGCCCCAATAAAAGAATATTACATACAAAGAATTTTACATGAATGAAAATAAAAACTCTCATCTCACATAAAACCCCCCGGCCATTCAATCACAACGATCTTGTACATCATATCAAAGCAACACATAACATCATATGTCATCAACGTAAGTAAGCATGCGTACCCCAATTGACGTTGATGTATAGCAACAAAACCGGCGATACACCATATACTACACTTACGGTCGCAGAAAAGAAAGTGAAAAACTACAACAATTGGAATCAACACTGCCTTTAGACATCATAAACCCAGAATATCACATATACTGATTTCATGCCTAACGATGCAAATCTTATATTTGGATCACAACTATGAAAACACCTTTTCAAAAAAAGTCGGGTAATTTAACAAGATTCCTGATTCTTCCCGAGACCAAAATGTTAGATTTACACGCAACTAATTACTTTTCACAAAACTAATTAGTGTAGATTCCAATTATTGTATCACATTCACAAATATCTAAACGATATTAAACATTTCGATTGAATCAACAAACACCCACAAATTACCCCGAGAGCTCAACACTTGTGCAAAGTTAAAATACCCAAAACATGTCACAGTGCCTATGGACCAACCGTAGAAGGGTCAACCCTTGCCTCACCTATGGGGCCATGGAACTACGACAAACCCTAAGATTTGGCCGCGGTTCCATGGTCATAGAATCGAGTTAGGGTTACGTTCCTCTAGAGGGTCCATAGGGTTACTTGCATGAACTTTCGAATATCTTTAACTTGGAAAATTCCAATACTTGGAAAATTTCAGCGAGAGTAATGAGGTGGTGTGTGATTTTCGTTCGAACTGTTAAACGTCGTCCGGGTTGCCAAAAACAATGTTAAAATTACGACTACGAAATACTCCTAATTAGCCTCTAAACAAAATAAACATCACATGAAATTTTGGGCTAAACAAATAATACCTGAAACTCCAAAATATACAGACCGGAGCACCCAAGAAAAACGAGGCAGAGTGGGGGTATTTGGGACGGCCAGGCCGGAAAAAAGGAGCTTTCCATCGGGTCAAAACCGGTGGAATTGCCTCATTTTTCTCCAGTGTTCTAAATTCATCATATGCAAGCTTCTGCAGTTTCTTAAAAAAAATTCGAGGCCATTTAAAAATCGACAGAGAGCAAAATTCTAGGGTTTCAGATTATCGTATTTTCGGAATTGTTTCGGTTTCCTAATATTTATAACATCGTCTAAGTTTCTAGCTTGGCTCTGATACCACTGAAGGGATTCCTTAGCACCATGCCTAGGGATTAGGTTGCATCACACATGCTATAATAAAAATTTAGGGGGTGCTAAACAATACCAACCATGAATCTAACTAGAAATTTAGGGTAACAAAGAACTAGTATCACATACTAGAAGTGTTTAACACAAAGAGGTGAGAAATACAACCTTTGTAGACCTCCCGCCTTGACTCCTTGGTTCAACTAGGGTTTGAACCGGTTCGCTTGAATCCTTCCAAGTCCACGATGATCCACCACAGAGTCCCTTTGCTCAAGCTCCTAGCTTCACTTGATCTTTGAAGAAGTAAAGCAAACAATCTACACAAGTGGGCTAAACTAATATAGATTGGTGATGTTGGTATGGATCTCACTTAAAAACCATTCTTTTTTGTTTCCTTCACTCACTTGAAAAGGGTAGAGAGCATGAAGGAGGAAGAAGAAGGAGATGGATATGGTTAAGCTCTTTTGTGATAATCCTCAAATAAAATGAGAAAAGAAAATATATAAATGAGAGTCACACTCACATAGAACCATGGTTAATAAATATCTAGATATTTTATATTGAGTTAAAGAACAAATGAAAAATCAAACCATGGTAAAACTTAGGTCAAGTGAAGAAGAGTGTAGAAGAAATATAACCATGGTTTAATTTCATTTTCCTTTACTCAATATCAATAATATTTAAATATTTATACCATTTGAGTTTTGCATTGTCATCTCCTTTGTATCATCAACCATGACACATGTATGCATGCATGTGTGCATTCATATCAACATATATACACACATTCATGCATACATCATATAAGAAAAGGTTTTAAATAAATGAGCTAAAAGTCAATATTAAACTAATACTTGATTTAATAACCCAGTCATATCACATACGACCCGACCAATAGAAAACGCCCGATTAAAATACGGTATCATATATATGCATTTAATCGAGCTTCCGCGCATATCTCATATGCACCCCACATCTTTTCGCCTGAGATAGGAAACCCCTCTGTGGGACTCTAAGACCCGTCAATACGCTAGCAGTAGGAAGTGATCGTATCACATACCCACAAACTGTCAGCGGCATTAGCTGTATGTAACGACTCCCAGATATTGAGCGATCAGAAGAAAAACAAGCGAACCTTTCAAAACTCCCGTCGAGCCAACTGGAAACACTTACCGTACAGTCTGGTCTCTTCGTCAGATATGTTGCATATCGAGTCTAGGGATGGTATCGTCGACCCCAATTGTTAGTTATGTATATGCCCTAGAGGCCATTGTTGTACATATGATGTATATTGTGATGGATGCTTAGATATATACAGAGAGGACTTTCTTGCTCGTCATGATAGTATGCTATTTGGTTTCACTTTATCTTAACATGTTGACTTGTATTGGTTTACTGTTTTTCTCTCACATGTTGATAAAGCCCTTAGGATCTGTACTCGACTACTGGGATTATGATGAGATCATACTAGTGGGTCCATAGTAGTCGATGAGTACATCCTATAACTGTTCCTAGTCGAGGGTATATCGAGACAGGGCATCGATACACCAGAGTAGACTAGCGTATACGCATCTTGACCCATATGATGGGCGATGGATGATCCCATATCCATCGGTGTTTGACATCAGAGATGGTGTACGGGTGCTCAGTGAAGACTGGGTACACTGGACGGACTCGCCGAGAACTCCCAGATGGTGATATACCACACGTCAGATGGCAGTTCTCCGGTGACACTGGTACAGGGTAGTCTGTAGACCCGAGATCGTCATAGAGTCTTGTGTGATTCCCACTGTGCTTTGATTTCCACCTTACCACGTCCAAGAGGGCGTGCAAAACGGTGGCTTTTGGGTACAATCTCGAATCACATGGAGGCAATGAGCGATAGGAGGGGATTCGTCTCTCCCGGTATAGGGAGTTGATGTTGTGCTGTGTTCGATTGGCTATAACTGGAAGTCCCTGGCCAGGGCTGATATAGAGATTTACTGGTAAGTGTTACTAGTAGTTTCTCGACCCGTTATGAGCCACACATCGACACGACTTATCGGTTACTGGGGTCTGACGTTTACCACCCCTAGACTTGATATGCGACATATCAGACGAACAGACCGGACTGTACGGGAGTGTTACTGATTGGATTCACAGGAGAACGCACAGGCTAGCTTGTTGATCTTCTGATCGCTCAATACCTGGGTGGCTATTATGTTTAGCTGACCGCTTGCAGCTTGTGGGTGTTTGATATGATCATCACCTGCTACCGGCGTATTGACGATTCTTTAGAGTCCTACACAGAGGTTTCTTGGCTCAGGTGAAACGGAGTAGAGGCACATATGTGATATGTGCAGGACCGAGGATAATGCGATATGAGATACCGTATTATATTCTCGCGATATTTAGATATGAACTGGGACATCGGACCAAGTGTTGATTCGATGAATCGGTACATGATATATTAGTCGGTAATATTTGATATAGCCGGATCATTGAATCAAGTGTTGATTCGATGATTTAATGTATAATAATATATATGATATATTGTATTACATTATCTAATATTGGCTCGCTTTATTATTTCATTTTCTCACTGGATGATACATTGATATATATGCGATATATGTTAATTGTATTATTTTCTTTTGTTGCAAATATATAATATATATATGATATATATTATTGTGACATGATATGATTTATTGTTAAACATGTTTAAGGATGATTAAATGAGGTTAGGGTTTGATTAGGGTTAGTTGCTTCATGCACCTTCTAGAATCAATTTCTTTTGTCATGGTTAAGATATTTCTTGGTGACTCATTTCTAAACCTAACCAAACCCTTACTCTAGTTTATTCTCTACACATTATTAGCCACTCATCCTTGACCATGGTTGATATATCAATCATATAGCTTTATTTTCTATTCATCACAAAAGGATTATTATGATTATCATTTCCATTATCATCTTCTTCTCTCTTGAAAAGCTCACTAGAAATTCTTTATGTGATGAATAAATATGAGAAAATGATTTAAAAAGAAAGCATAAATACTACTCTCTCATCCTCATCTCATCTAGCCCATGAAATTAGTGTGTTCATCTCTTTAGAGTGAGAAAGCTTGAGTCTTTGCAACTTCGACGTAGATCATCGGAGATTTGGAACACTTCAAGCCAGCATGGATCGTTCGAGTCGTGGAGCCTCTCATGAGTCCGGGAGATCGTGGATCGCGGCAAAGGGACTTCTACTCGGAGCTTGTGAAGCGAAGGAGCGGACTACAAAGTTTGTAATCCCTCACACTTAGATAAAAGTTATCATCTTGCATGTTTAACCCTAATAATCTAGCAAAGATCCCGGCTTTGGGTTGTTCGGCACGTCTAAATTTTTATCCGGGCATGTTTGATGCCTTATGAACCTTCACAAGAGTGCCTAGGAACCCTACAGTGGTATCAGAGCTACTAGGCATTGGATATCGACCTATGGGGAGTTCTCACTGTGTGACAGTGTGGCGAAGCATAGGCTCTTACCCCCTGGGTGTCCCGAGACCGGAAAGTGTTCCGGTGGGTTGTAGTCTTCGCGAGGGGGCATGCGTAAAAAGTAGCGGCTGAGGGACCCGTTGGTGCCACGGCGACCCCATTGGATGGGGTGGCTGCCTGCCCTACAGTGGTATCAGAGCCTAGCTAGAGCATTAGGCGATGTGTTTACGAAGTTAAAACTCCGATCGAACCCGAACCGACGTAAATAGACCCCTCTCTGGAAATTTTTCTAAAACTGGGATTTTTCTGAATTAAAAATACCTGAAAAATACTACAGGAAAATATAAGAATTACGGTGGAAAAATGATGCAATGATCCGTACAAAGCGCCGCGGATCCGCGGCCAAACCCATGATTGGGCCGCGTAACCGCGGCAGTTTGAAGTGATCATGGCCCCATTTCTGCACAGTAATTCATGGTTCTGTGTTATATATTTTATGGGTATTTTTAATCTGTTTCAAGTGTTGAATATTCTGGGGTTTGTTTTGTAATAGTAGACTCGATCGGAAATTTTAAATTCGTATTTCTTTCCGAATATTTAGAAACTGTTAAACTAGTTGAACGGATATCATTAACCCACTTTATCCCGGCACGTAAAACTTTCAAGCGTTGAATTTTTATTGGGTTTAAATCTTTCGGAAAAATTGTACAAGTTATGCAGTGGACCCTCTAGAAGACAACAAACCTTAACTCGATTATGTGACCGTCTTGAACTGCCTTTTGAACCTTCGGGTTTGGGGCAGTACGGCGTGCCACATGTGAGGCGTTGGCTTGACCCTTCTACGGCAGGATCACTGGTACTTCGACATATTCTGGGATTATTTGAACTCCGCTCAAGAGTTGAGCACTTTGGGAAATCTTGGGTGTTTGATTATCTGTTCGAAAAGTTTAATACTGTCTATTTATCTGGAATGTGATACAATATGTGGAATTCATAGAGTTAGGCATGAAATGCGAATTATGTGATATTTCGAATTTACGATGTCTAAAGTGATTGTGGATTCCAAATGTTGTAGTTTTACACTTTCTTTTCTGTGACCGTAAGTATAATATGTGATATCGCCGGTTTCGTTGCTATATGTCAACGACAATTGGGATGCGCATATTTACTTACGTTGATGATATGTGATATTATGTGTTGCTGTGATATGTTAAATTGGATCGTCGCGTTCTGAATAGCCGGGGGTTTTATGTTAGATGAGGGTTTTTATTTTCATTCATGTAAAATTCATTTGTAATGTAATATTCTTTTTTTTGGGGCACTTCCAGGTTGAGGTTGATGTCACCAGTGTATATTATTTACTTTTCCGCATTAGGTAGACCCAAGGAGGGGAGCACAAGTAACCGGGTTCTAGGGTCCAGTGGGAGGCCATCTCGAGGAGTCGAGACCGGGTCTCCTAACCCTAGAATTGGCAGTGTTACTTGCCGCTCTCGTAGGGGTCTTAGGATGTGGGTTTGGCTATTCGTCGCGACCGTGGAATCCGTGTTTTATACAGGCTCGTATTGAAAACACGGACGTCCTAGTATATCCAATATTTCATATATGTTCTTCTGCTGCAATGTTCTGTGATGAGATCATATTACTGCCTGAGACGAATGCTTATACTATATATATATATATATGCTGATATATAAATATTACTGCTTTCGTTTCTTCTGTGATGCTTAGGAAGCATAAGCTGATGGGATTTTTATTAATAAGATTAATAAAAAGAAAAGAAACCTAAAGATGTTGTAGAATCAAAACTTTATAAAAGGGGTAGCTACAGTTTTGCTTTGCACAGTGATATATATGATATGTCCTGCACCTTATTCGATGAGGAAAGAGCCGACGATCCCTTCACCGGGAGTGACCTCTTTAGCGAAACTGGCAGATGCTACAAAACTCGGTTTGTCTTTTGAATGCTTTTAGTGTTTTGCTTTGCACAGCGGTATATATGATATATCCTGCACCTTATTCGACGAGGAAAGGGTCGACGATCCTTTCACCGAGAGTGACCCCTTTAGCGAAACTAAGAAAAAGCCTCAAAAACACTTGATTCTACGACGATGTCAAGTTCATTACGCTCAGGGTTTTCTGAAAAACCTGCGTAGCCCTCCGACATTTCAGATAGGTAATACTTAGTATTCGTGCTACGTTTGTTGGCTTTCGTCAAGGCGTAGTGTGCGGTAGCTAATTATTACTTATCTGTTACATATGATGAGATTGGGTTAGGGTAGTCGTGCGGCTTTGTTGGCTTTCGTCAAGGGACATACGGCTGGGTTTAATTCAATCAAGAAATGTTCGGGTTGAACTTGACTAGCGGACTATGGTTTGTTGGCTTTCGTCAAGGTCATAGAACGTTATGGGCAAAATATTATCGGGAATTTCAAGTGTTGAAATTTGCAATGAGATTGCATACCTCCTATGAGATAGTTGGATCCCGATACCCACTGCGAGTAAGAGTTACTCCTGGGAAAGTTTTACACAGGACAATTAGCCGATCAAGTAGGTGTCTAGAAAAGTGTTAACGGGGTTACGCCTATGGGAAAACGAGGTTTACTTTAATTAGGTCCGTGCGAAAGCACGGGGAACCTCCCTCAAAGTACCGACACTGATCTGGCTGAAAGATTGACGAAATTGTAGGGTGTAATTAATCCCGGCTAATCTTACCTTTTAGGGTTTGAAGGTAGATTTGATAAAAACAGTGGGAGACATCCTGATTAGATAAGATAATAATCAATCTAATCTTGCAAGAGCATACGCTAAAGTGTTTTCTTCTCTCTCTCTCTCCAGGTAGCGACCATGTCAGGACATAATCAAGATAATAATATGGATGTATTGACTAAACCCGATTATTGTACTGAGCGAGGGAACGTTGAACCCGTTCTTTCTTATAAGAGTTATAAGACTGAACAGGAAACAGGAGAATATCTGGATTCTCAAGCCGCCCAAAAGAACATGCATGTTGATGCATCTTCTTCGGGTGTGTTAGTTATTAAGAACTGTTTCTCAGTTCACCCTACGTCCTGGGTGTTAGATACCGGATCAGGATCCCACATATGTAAACAGTTACATGGGCTACGTAAAGGTAGAGAACTGGGAAAAGGTGATCATTCCGTTCAAGTAGGGAACGATGCAAATGTTGCAGCCAAAGCAGTTGGCGAATATCACCTGGTATTACCAAGTCGTAATACACTGATTCTAAATGAGTGCTATTATATACCGAACATGATGTGCAACATTATATCAGTTTCTTTATTAAGTAAAGAAGGATATAATTTTGTAGTAAAGGATAATGTTATGAACATATTCCTAGATCAAAAGTTGATTGCATCAGGCCCGTTACATAATGGCATCTTCATTCTAAATCAGAATACAGTCCTCAATATACAAAACACACACAAGAGGAAAAGCTCAGAAATGAATGAATCCTTCTTGTGGCATTGTAGACTTGGTCATATCAATGCGACACGACTGGCTAAGTTACATAAGGATGGTTATTTGAATCCGTTCGAATTATCATCTTATGATACTTGCCATTCATGTCTCAAAGGAAAAATGACCAAAGCTCCGTTTAGTGGACACGGAGAAAGAGTTACTGAACTCTTAGGACTAATACATAGTGATGTATGCGGTCCCATGTCTACGCATGCCAGCAAACGGTTCTTCCTACTTCATTACATTCACTGACGATCTCTCTAGATACGAACATGTGTTTCTAATGAAACACAAGTCTGAAGCTTTTGAGAAATTCAGAGAATATAAGCACGAAGTAGAGAATCAAACGGGCAAAAGTATTAAGATTCTTCGATCTGATCGAGGAGGTGAATACTTGAGCAATGAGTTCCAAGATTATCTAAAAGAGAATGGGATTCTCTCTCAGCTTACTCCACCTTATACACCACAGCACAACGGTGTATCGGAACGAAGGAATCGCACCCTATTAGATATGGTGCGTTCAATGATGAGTACAGCTGAGTTACCTATTTCCTTCTGGGGGTATGCGCTTGAGACAGCCATACACCTATTGAATATGGTTCCTACCAAATCAGTGCCTACCACTCCGTATGAGATATGGAAAGGGAAGAGACCATCTCTTAAGTATGTTAAGATATAGGGTTGTCCAGCCTATGTCAAAAGACAAAATCCGGACAAACTCGAGGCAAGATCTGTCTTATGTAAGTTTGTAGGATATCCCAAGAACTCACAAGGGTATATCTTCTACCACACTGAGGAACAAAAGGTGTTTGTTTCTAAACATGCCACCTTTTTGGAAAGGGAATTTCTTGCAAAAGAAATTGATGGCAATGAGGTAGAACTGGAAGAGGTTCCAGCGACACAAACTACAACAGATGATTTAGTGGAACCAGAGGATTCAGTAGTACCCGACGAACCCCAGCCTCTCCGCCGATCTAGTAGGGTTTCTCATCCACCTGAGAGATACTACGGTTTTCTCATTGATGGTGGAAGCGAGGATTACATCATGGAATATGATGACCCGACTAGTTTCGAGCAGGCCATCACGAGTGGTGACTCTATGAAATGGCTGGATGCAATGCGATCTGAGATGGAATCCATGTACACCAATAAAGTATGGATTTTGGAAAATGCTCCTGAAGAGGTAAAACCCATTGGGAGCAAGTGGATTTTTAAAAGGAAATTTGGTGTAGATGGAAAAGTTGAGAGTTTCAAAGCTAGACTTGTAGCAAAGGGTTTTCGTCAACGACCAGGTGTGGATTATGACGAAACCTTTTCTCCAGTGGCTATGCTTAAGTCCATCCGGATCTTACTTGCCATTGCTGCATACCATGACTATGAAATCTGGCAAATGGATGTTAAGACCGCCTTTCTAAACGGTGATTTAGAAGAGAGCATGTACATGACTCAGCCAAAGGGCTTCGTAGATAGTGGGAGCAGCGGAAAGGTGTGCAAGCTGCTTAAATCCATTTATTGGTTAAAGCAAGCATCGCAGAGTTGGAACATCTGTTTTGATGTTGTAGTCAAAGAGTTTGACTTCATCAAAAATATAGATGAACCTTGTATCTATAAGAAGGTAGCAGAGGGTAAGGTAGTCTTCCTCGTATTGTACGTGGATGATATACTCTTGATTGGAAATGATATTCCTATGCTGCAATCAGTCAAGCTCTTCTTATCACAGAGATTCTCAATGAAAGATCTAGGTGATGCCTCCTGCATATTGGGAATCATGATCTATAGAGATAGATCTAAACGGATACTGGGATTGTCCCAATCCAGGTACATTGACACCATACTAAAAAGGTTTAGTATGGAAGAATCCAAGCGTGGGAACCAACCCACGATCTCTGGACTCACTCTCTCCAAAGAGATGTCTCCCAAGACTGATTTGGAGAGAGCTCGCATGCAAGGGATACCCTATGCTTCGGCAGTAGGCTCTATCATGTATGCGATGCTATGTACCAGACCCGATATAGCATACTCACTAAGTGTAGTGAGTCGGTATCAAGCAGATCCTGGAGAGAGTCACTGGACAGCTGTGAAGAACATTCTCAAGTACTTGCGAAGGACTAAGGAGATGTTCTTGGTGTATGGTAACGGAGAACTCCAGGTGGAGTCCTTTACCGATTCCAGCTTCCAAAGTGATAAAGACGACTCTAAGTCGCACTCGGGATTTGTCTTTACCCTCAATGGAGGGGCGGTATGTTGGAAGAGTTCCAAACAGGATACCGTTGCAGACTCGACGATGGAGGCTGAATACATCGCTGCCAACGATGCTGCCAAAGAAGCTGTCTGGATTAAGAAGTTCATTAGTGAACATGGTGTGGTTCCATCCATTGAACATCCAATACCTCTGTATTGCGATAACAATGGAGCTGTGGCTTTGGCCAAGGAACCCAGATCCCATCAGAAATCCAGACATATTCTGAGGCGGTATCACCTGATCAGAGAGATAGTTGATCGCCGGGAGATCGAGGTCAGGAGAGTAGATACGAAGGACAACACTGCGGATCCATTCACGAAGGCTATTCCCCAGATATAGTTTGAGAGATTATTCGGGATGCTAGGTATGAGATACTACAGCAGCTGGCCTTAGTGCAAGTGGGAGATTGTTAGTTATGTATATGCCCTAGAGGCCATTGTTGTACATATGATGTATATTATGATGGATGCTTAGATATATACAGAGAGGACTTTCTTGCTCATCATGATAGTATGCTATTTGGTTTCACTTTATCTTAACATGTTGACTTGTATTGGTTTACTGTTTTTCTCTCACATGTTGATAAAGCCCTTAGGATCTGTACTCGACTACTGGGATTATGATGAGATCATACTAGTGGGTCCATAGTAGTCGATGAGTACATCCTATAACTGTTCCTAGTCGAGGGTATATCGAGACAGGGCATCGATACACCAGAGTAGACTAGCGTATACGCATCTTGACCCATATGATGGGCGATGGATGATCCCATATCCATCGGTGTTTGACATCAGAGATGGTGTACGGGTGCTCAGTGAAGACTGGGTACACTGGACGGACTCGCCGAGAACTCCCAGATGGTGATATACCACACGTCAGATGGCAGTTCTCCAGTGACACTGGTACAGGGTAGTCTGTAGACCCGAGATCGTCATAGAGTCTTGTGTGATTCCCACTGTGCTTTGATTTCCACCTTACCACGTCCAAGAGGGCGTGCAAAACGGTAGCTTTTGGGTACAATCCCGAATCACATGGAGGCAATGAGCGATAGGAGGGGATTCGTCTCTCCCGGTATAGGGAGTTGATGTTGTGCTGTGTTCGATTGGCTATAACTGGAAGTCCCTGGCCAGGGCTGATATAGAGATTTAATGGTAAGTGTTACTAGTAGTTTCTCGACCCGTTATGAGCCACACATCGACACGACTTATCGGTTACTGGAGTCTGACGTTTACCACCCCTAGACTTGATATGCGACATATCAGACGAACAGACCGGACTGTACGGGAGTGTTACTGATTGGATTCACAGGAGAACGCACAGGCTAGCTTGTTGATCTTCTGATCGCTCAATACCTGGGTGGCTGTTACGTTTAGCTGACCGCTTGCAGCTTATGGGTGTTTGATATGATCATCACCTGCTACCGGCGTATTGACGATTCTTTAGAGTCCTATACAGAGGTTTCTTGGCTCAGGCGAAACGGAGTAGAGGCACATATGTGATATGTGCAGGACCGAGGATAATGCAATATGAGATACCGTATTATATTCTCGCGATATTTAGATATGAACTGGGACATCGGATCAAGTGTTGATTCGATGAATCGGTACACGATATATTAGTCGGTAATATTCGATATAGCCGGATCATCGAAACAAGTGTTGATTCGATGATTTAATGTATAATAATATATATGATATATTGTATTACATTATCTAATATTGGCTCGCTTTATTATTTCATTTTCTCACTGGATGATACATTGATATATATGCGATATATGTTAATTGTATTATTTTCTTTTGTTGCAAATATATAATATATATATGATATATATTATTGTGACATGATATGATTTATTGTTAAACATGTTTAAGGATGATTAAATGAGGTTAGGGTTTGATTAGGGTTAGTTGCTTCATGCACCTTCTAGAAGCAATTTCTTTTGTCATGGTTAAGATATTTCTTGGTGACTCATTTCTAAACCTAACCAAACCCTTACTCTAGTTTATTCTCTACACATTATTAGCCACTCATCCTTGACCATGGTTGATATATCAATCATATAGCTTTATTTTCTATTCATCACAAAAGGATTATTATGATTATCATTTCCATTATCATCTTCTTCTCTCTTGAAAAGCTCACTAGAAATTCTTTATGTGATGAATAAATATGAGAAAATGATTTAAAAAGAAAGCATAAATACTACTCTCTCATCCTCATCTCATCTAGCCCATGAGATTAGTGTGTTCATCTCTTTAGAGTGAGAAAGCTTGAGTCTTTGCAACTTCGACGTAGATCATCGGAGATTTGGAACACTTCAAGCTAGCATGGATCGTTCGAGTCGTGGAGCCTCTCATGAGTCCGGGAGTTCGTGGATCGCGGCAAAGGGACTTCTACTCGGAGCTTGTGAAGCGAAGGAGCGGACTACAAAGGTTGTAATCCCTCACACTTAGATAAAAGTTATCATCTTGGATGTTTAACCCTAATAATCTAGCAAACATCCCGGCTTTGGGTTGTTCGGCACGTCTAAATTTTTATCCGGGCATGTTTGATGCCTTATGAACCTTCACAAGAGTGCCTAGGAACCCTACAGCCCAATAACTCAATAAGTCATGCTGGTATATGGCCTATAACAGATCGAGAAACTACTGATAACACTTATCGGTAAATCTCATCAGCCGTGGCCAGGGACTTCCTGTTATAGCCAATCGATCATAGCGCAACATCAACCCCCAATACCGGGAGAGACGAAACCCCTCCTATCCCTCATTGCCTCCATATGCCTCGGGACTATACCCAAAATTCACTTGTTTGCACGACTCAGTAGAGCCGTGGTAGGGTGGAGATCAAAGTACAGTGGGAGGACACACAAGACTCTATGACGATCTCGGATCTAAAGACTAACATGTACCAGTGCCACCTGAGAACTGCTATCCGATGATAGATATAATACCACATAGGAGTTCTCGGCGAGTCCGTTCAGTGTACCCAGTCTCCACTGAGCACCCGTATATAGTCTTTGGTGTCACCACACCAATGGATATGGGATCATCCATTGCCCATCAAATGGGTCAAGAACCGTATACGCTAGTCTATTCTGGAATATCGATACCCCGTCTCGATACACTCACGACTAGGAACATTTCAAAGATATGCTTATAAACTACACATGTGCCACTAGTATGATCTACATCATAATCCCAGTAGTCAAGAAAATATCCTAAGGGCTTTATCAACATGTACCAAATGAGTAAGATGCATGATCAAATGAATATATTAAGATAAAAAACAACCAGATAGTATACTATCATGTCGAGCAAGAATGTCCTCTGAATATATATACACATATCGATATATCCACTATCATATAATGGCCTCTAGGGCATACATATATCCAACATCATCAACCCCATTTTTTTTAGTGTTTTTCAATAACCTTCCCTAATCTTGCTTTATTGTTCCTAATTAATCTAAACTTTCTCAAATTATTTCAGAAAACTAGTCGCCATTAATTTTCCATCATAGAAAAGTATTCCGTGGGAAAACACGCAACTTTTCATACCTTAGATGCCCTTAATGTTAGTTATATGTATGCCCTAGAGGCCATTACTGTATGATGTATATTGTAATGGATGCTTGGATATATATAGGGAGGACTTTCTTGCTCGACATGATAGTATGCTATCTGGTTGTACTTTATCTTAACATGTACTTTGATTGTCTCTATATTACATGTTGATAAAGCCCTTAGGATATGTACTCGACTACTGGGACTATGATGAGATCATACTAGTGGGGCCACGGTAGTCGACGAGTATATCCTATAACTGTTCCTAGTCGAGGGTGTATCGAGACAGGGCATCGATGCACCAGAGTAGACTAGCGTATACGCATCTTGACCCATATGATGGGCGATGGATGATCCCATATCCATCGGCGTTTGACATCAAGGATGGTGTACGGGTGCTCAGTAGAGACTGGGTACACTGGACGGACTCGTCGAGAACTCCCAGATGGTATTATACCTCACGTCAGATGGCAGTTCTCCGGTGACACTGGTACAGAGTAGTCTGTTGACCCGAGATTGTCATAGAGTCTTCTATGATTCCCACTGTGCTTTGATTTCCATCATACCACGTCCAAGAGGGCGTGCAAAAAGGTGGCTTTTGGGTACAGTCCCGAATCACATGGAGGCAATGAGCGATAGGAGGGGATTCGTCTCTGCCGGTATAGGGAGTTGATGTTGTGCTGTGTTCGATTGGCTATAACCGGAAATCCCTGGCCAGGGTTGCTGAGATTTACTGGTAAGCGTTATCAGTAGTTTCTCGAACTGTTATAGACCTCATATCGACACGACTTATCGAGCTACTGGGGTCTGACGTTTACCACCCCTAGGCGAGATATGCAACATATCAGACGACGAGACCGGACTGTACGGGAGTGTTACTGTTTGGATTCACAGGAGAACGTACAGGCTTGCTTGTTGATCTTCTGAGCGCTCAATACCTGGGTAGCTGTTACGTTTAGCTGACCGCTTGCAGCTTGTGGGTGTTTGATATGATCATCACCTACTGCCGGCGTATTGACGATTCTTTAGAGTCCTACACAGAGGTTTCTTGGCTCAGGCAAAACGGAGTAGGAGCACATATGTGATATGTACGGGACCGAGAATAATGCGATATGTGATACCGTATTATATTCTCGCGATATTTGATATCAGCCGGGTCATCGGATCAAGTGTTGATTCGATGAATCGGTACGGATAAATATTAGTCGGTTATATGCGATATAGCCGGATTGTCGGATCAAGTGTTGATTCGATAATTTAATGTATAATAATATATATGATATATTAAATTACATTAACTAATATTAGCTCACTAAAAGATTCTTTTTCTCACTCGGGTAATACATTGATATATATGCGATATATGTTAAATGTATTATTTTATTTTGTTACAATAAATATTGTATATGTGATATATAATATTGTAACATGTTATAATTATTAATGCAACATGTTTAGAGGAGTTTAAACAAGATTAGGGTTTGATTTGGGTTAATGATTTCTAGATGTTTCTAGATGGTTTTACTTTGTCTTTGTTAAGATATTGTGATAGATATTTCTTTGTGACTCACCCTTTAACCCAACCCAAACCCTAACCCTAGTAAACTCTCTACAATGGTTACTACAACCATGGTTGCATAAATGATTATGATAACTTTTTATTATTCATCACAAATGATTCTTCATCTTCTTCCTTCTTCTTCTTTGCTTACAAAGCTTTCTTGCTTTGATATTTGTGATGAAAATATGTGAGAAAAAGATAAATAAAGAGAGCAAAAATCCTACTTCATCATCCTTATCTTCCCTTTCCATTTAGATGAGCGTGTTCACATCATTTCATGAGTGTTAGCTTGTGTTAACGAAACTTCAAGGTAGATCATCCTTGTATCGAAGATCGGAAGCAAAGGTTGCATCTTTCTCTTCGTGGAACCTCTCGAGAGTCCGGAACCCGATGATCGCAGCGAAGGGACCACAACATGGAGCATATGAAGTGAAAGACCGGATCTACAAAGGTTGTAATCCCTCTCACTTAGTGTTAAAATGTTTAGCATGTTAGTTTTCGCCTAATCTCTAGTTTAAAGATCCGTATTCGGGTTGTTCGGCACGGCTAAATTATTAATCGGGCATGGTTGATTCCTCGTAGACCCTTGTGCGCGTGCCTAGCAAACCTACAGTGGTATCAGAGCCAAGCTAGAGCTTTAGGCGAAGTCTAGACGAAGTTTAAAGTCCGATCGAACCCGGAAAACCCGATATACCCTAGTTTCTGGAAATTTTTCAAAACTGTGATTTTTTCCAAATTAAAAATGCTCAAAAAATTCAGCAGGGAATTGTAAGAAATACTGTGAAGCACGTGCGCCTGATTCCACCAAAGCGCGGCGGAACCGCGGCACAAGCTTGGCTTGTGCGGCGGTTCCGCGGCCATTTAGTCACTTCAGCATTTTAAATTTGCACAGTAATTCTTATCTTTTAGTGCTGTATTTTCTGGGAATTTTTAATATTTATTCAACTGTTGAATTTTCTGGGTTGTATTGGAGATTCGATGATTCGATCGGGAACTTTAACCGCGTCTTTGTGTTTTTCCGGATAATTTTTAGAAACTGTTAAAAAGTTCGAACAGATATCAATAACTCATTTTTTCCCCTGTCGGAAATTTTTTCAAAAGTTGGATTTTTTCTCGTGTTTAAGAACGTTCTAAGTCGTGCAAGTAACGCGGTGGACCCTCTAGAAGACAACAAACCTTAACTCGATTATGTGACCGTCTTGAACTGCCTTTTGAACCTTAGGGTTTGGGGCAGTACGGCGTGCCACATGTGAGGCGTTGGCTTGACCCTTCTACGGCTGGACCATTGGTACTGTGGCATGTAATGGATGTTTTTAAACTGATTTCAAGTGTTGAGATATATTGGGGAAATCTTGGGTGTTTGATTATTCGATCGGAAAGTTTAACATTGTCTATTTATCTGGATTGTGATACAATATTTGGAATCCACTTGTTGTTATAAGATAACTAATTTGAATATTATAAACATAGCAGTTTAGTCTCAAATGATCGGTTGCCACAGAATTTTGATGTGATCAAAAGTCCATCGCAATCACGTAGCGTACGCGGATACTCGCCGGATAAACTTAATAGACAGCTACACCTCTTAGCCCCGACCAAGTGACTGTAGGAGAACCCCGTCGCCGAAAGCATCCGTTCGGGTGCTCACGGCAGCGGTGTTCCGCCTTAGTGCACTTCGTCGACGGCATCTGGGGGTGCGGCCGTCTACTAAAGTTTGCGACGAGCATTCGATCAGGACGTCGGGAATCTTGTTGAATTCCCGGCTTGACATTGAAAAGAGTTTTCAATATAGAGACTAAAATGCGGGGTTTATAATTGTTAGGCATGCGATGTCTAAGGAATTCATTTGGTTAGGCATGCGATGTCTAAGGAGGTTGCGGATTCCAACTGTTGTAGTTTTACACTTTCTTTTCTGTGACCGTAAGCGTAGTATGCGGTGTATCGCCGGCTTCGTTGCTATACATCAACGACAATCGGGATACGCATACTTGCTTACGTTGATGATATGAGATATTATGTGTTGCTGTGATATGTTATATTGGATCGTCGTGTTTGAATAGCCCGGGGTTTTATGTGAGATGAGAGTTTTTCTTTTTCATTCATGTAAAATTTATTTGTATGTAATATTCTTTTATTGGGGCACTTCCAGGTTGCGGAAGATGTCACCGTTGTATATTATTTACTTTTCCGCATTAGGTAGACCCAAGGAGGGGAGCACAAGTAACCGGGTTCTAGGGTCCAGTGGGAGACCATCTCGAGGAGTCGAGACCGGGTCTCCTAACCCTAGAATTGGCAGTGTTACTTGCCGCTCTCGTAGGGGTCTAGGGATGTGGGTTTGGCTATTCATCGCGACCGTGGAATCCGTGTTTTATACAGGCTCGTATTAAAAACACGGACGTCCTAGTATATCCAATATTTCATATATGTTCTTCTGCTGCAATGTTCTGTGATGAGATTATATTACTGCCTGAGATGAATGTTTATATTATATATATGAGATATATGTTATATTGCAGATTTCGTTTCACATGAGATGCTTGCGAAGCATAATTAAAATGGGACTTCATTAAAGAGATTAATGAAAATAAAAGAAACCTAAGATGTTGTAGAAACTTGTTTAAAAACTGGTAGCTCTAGTTCTTGTTTTGCATAGCGGTGTTCCTTGTAGAACATCCAGCACCTTATTCGATGAGGAAAGGACCGAGATCCCTTCACCGGGAGTGACTCCTTTAGCAATAACTGGTAGATGCTACACACTCGGTTTGTCTTTTGATTGCTTCTATAGTTCTTACTTTGCATAGTGATATTTGTGAAATATCCTGCACCTTATTCGATGAGGAAAGGGCCGACGATCCCTTCACCGGGAGTGACCCCTTTAGCAAAACTAGAAAAGCCTAAAAAACACTCCATTTAAAAATCACTCAATTCTATAACGATATCAAGTTCATTACGCAAAAGGTTTTCTTAAAAACCTGTCGTAGCCCTCCATCATTTCAGATAAGTACTAGTTAGTATTCGTGCTACGTTTGTTGACCATGTTAAGGCATAGTGTGCGGTAGCTGATTAGTGCTTATCTGTATAAGCATATGATGCGATTGGATTAGGGTAGTCGTACGACTTTGTTGACCATGTTAAGGGTCGTGCGGGTGGGTTTAATGCAATCGGGAAATGACGGGTTGAACTTGACTAGCACTTATGATTTGTTGACCATGTTAAGGTCATATAGCTGCTAGGGGCAAAATACTATTGGGAATTTCAAGTGTTGAAATTTGCAATGAGATTGCATACCTTCTATGAGATAGTTGGATCCCGATACCCGCTGCGAGTAAGAGTTATTCCTGGGAGAGTTTTACACATTACAATTAGCCGATCAAGTAGGTGTCTAGAAAGGTGTTAACGGGGTTATGCCCCTGGGAAAACGAGGTTTACTTTAATTAGGTTCGTGCGAAAGCACGGGGGACCTCCCTCAAAGTACCGACACTGGCCCGGCTGAAAGATTAGCGAACTTGTAGCGTGTAATTAATCCCGGCTAGTCTTTCCTTTTAGGGTTTGAAGGAAGATTTGATTAAAACAGTGGGAGACATCCTGATTAGATATATTAGATAACCAATATAATCTTGCAAGAGCATACGCTGAGTGTTTTCTTCTCTCTCTCTCCAGGTAGCGACCATATCACGCCTTAATCAAGATAATAAAACGGATATATTGACCGAACCCGCTTGTTATACTGAGCTGGGGAACGTTGGTCCCGCTCCAACTTATAATTGTTATAAGACAGAGCAGGAAATTGGGGAATACCAGATTTCCCGTGCCGCCCAAACGAAGAAAGTGCATATTGATGCATCATCTTCGGATGTGTTCATTACAGAGAACTGTTTCTCAGTATCCTTTACGTCCTGGGTATGTGATACCGGATCAGGATCCCGCATATGTAATCTGTTACATGGGCTACAGATAGGTAGAGAACTGAGAACGGGTGATAAGTTTCATGAGATAGAAAACGGTGCAAGTGTTGCAGCCAAGTCTGTTGGTCACTGTCACCCTGTATTACCAGAATATATTGATTCTGAACAAATGTTATTAGATACCGAACCTGATATACAAAATCATATCAGTCTCTTTAGAAGTAAAGAAAGGATATAATTTTGTATTGTTGGATAATGTTTTGAACATTTCCTATATCAAGAGTTGATCGGTTCAGGCACGTTATCTAAAAGCATTGATGTTCTAAATCAAACTACAGTTCTTAGTATACGGAACACATACAAGAGGAAGAGTTCAGAAATGAACGAATCCTTCTTGAGGCATTGTAGACTAGGTCATGTCAATGTGACCCGACTGGCTGAAGTTACATTTAGATGCATATTTAAATTAGTTTGAATTTACATCTTGTGAAACTTGCCGGATATGTCACAAAGATAAGATGACCACAGCTCTGTTTATTGGAAACAGAGAAAGAGTTAGTGAAATCTTGGGATTGATACATGCTGATGTATGTAAGTCCCCTGTCTACACATGCCAAGACCGGTTTTTTCTACTTCATTACATTCTCTGATAATCTCTCAAGATTCAGACATATGTTTCTGTTGAAACACAGGTCCGAACCTTTTGAGATATTCACAGAATATGAGTTAGAAGTAGAGAACCAAAAATACGGGTAAAAGTATTATGTCCTTTGATGTGATCAAGGAGGAGAATACTTGAGCACGGAATTCCTGGACTATTCTAAAGGAGAATGAGATTCTCTCTCAGCATTACTCCTCCGTATACACCACAGCACGTCGGTGTATCGGGGTGGAGCAATAGCACCCTATGTGATATGGTGTGCTCTATGATGAGTACTACTGAGTTTCCTATTTCCTTTTGGGAGTTATGCACTTGAGAAGCTGCATACCTATTGAATAGGGTTCAAATCAAATAAGTTGCCTACCACTTCATATGTGATATGGAAAGAGAAGAGCCCATATCTGAAGTTTGTTAAGATTTGGGTTGTCCGGCCTATGTCTAAAAGCAAAATCTGGACAAGCTCGAGGCAAGGTCTGTTATGTACAACTGGAAAGGTTCCAGCTATACAAAATGCAGCTGATGATTTGGTAGAACCAAAGGATTCAATAGTTTCCAACGAACCTCAGCCTCTCCGCCGATCTAGTAGGGTTTGTTTCCCTAATCAGAGCAAGGCTCTGTTTGAATTTCAAAAATTCAAATTTTGAAGCAACGCTTCAAATCCCGTGCGCTACGCGCAACGCGCCATGTGTCAGAAGTTGATACGACAGCGCAACGCCCAAGGCGATGCATCCAATCAGAGCAGGGCTCTTTTAAAAACTAAAAGTAAAAGAAACAACTTTCAGTTGCGCAAGCGCTGCACTGCGCGACACGTGTCTGCGCAGTTGCACAAACGCAACTGCGCAAGCACAGTTGCACAAGCGCTGCGCTGCGCGGCACGTGTCTGCGCAGATGCGTAAGCGCAGCTGCGCAAGCGCTGTGCTGCGCGGCACGTGTCTGCGCAGCTGCGCAAGACCAGCTGCGCAAGCGCAGCGCTGCGTGGCACGTGTCTGCGCAGTTGCGCAAGCACAGCTGCGCAAGCACAGCTGCGCAAGCGCTGCGTTGTGCGACACGTGTCACGCGCTGGGGGAGTTGCGCAAAACAGAATAAATCTTTTCTGTTCTTGTTAAAACAAGAAGATTTCCTTCTGTAAAGCAGGGGCCTTTGGATAAAAGATCCAACGGTGGAGAAAATTCCCCACATCTCTCAGAGAAAGATTCTTTAACAAATTTAACTAATTTATGGGCACTATAAAAAGGACCCTAGACCTCATTTCAAAAGCATCAATATCTTGCTAAAAAAAAAGAGAAAGAGGACTCTGAAAAACTCCTCAAGAATAAAAAAAAGGTAAAAACCTTTGAAAGAAGAGAAATTTCTCTTATGAACAAGATCATGGATCTTCAATAAATAAATAAAAAAATAAAATAAAAATAAAAATAGTGCCTTGCACTTGTTATGAACCTTTGGTTCTCTGAAACAAGGAAAAACTTGTTTAGATCAAGGGATCAAAAAGTGCTTTGCACTTCTGTTTTGAATCTAAAAAGTTTTTTGGTGCTTTGCACAAATGCAATGCATTTCCTAAAAGGGCCAGGCCCAAATCAAAAAGACCTAGTAGGCCTAATTAAATTGCAGTGCAATAAAAGGGGCAGAGCCCAAACAAAATAGATGCTCTGCATCATTTATAAAAGGGCAGAGCCCAAACAAAACAAAAATAATGCAGTGCATTATTTAAAAAGGGGCAAAGCCCTAACTCAGGTCTAATAGGCCAAAAACAAATAAAAATGTTGAACATCCAACTGGACTTAGCCCAGTCATGGCCATAAGTCCGCGAATTAAATTGACTGAGCACGGCTGCTCCCTAAATCAAGTTACATCCGGTTCGAGGGTACATCTCCGAACTACTCTGACACCTATCGTTGTAATCCTTCAACGACGTCGGAGAGGTGACGGGTCCCGACGACCACATACATGAATATGGACTGCGGGGTCCCTAAACTCGTGGACCGAAACGTCCTTAAACTAATATTGGACCGAAACGTCCTTAAACTAATATTGGACCACCACGTCCCTAAACTGGCGATGGACCGGAACGTCCTTAAACTAATAACGGACCGAGACGTCCCTAAACTAATAACGGACCGAGACGTCCCTAAACTAATATCGGACCGAGACGTCCCTAAACTAATAACGGACCGAGACGTCCCTAAACTAATAACGGACCGAGACGTCCTTAAACTAATATCGGACCGAGACGTCCTTAAACTAATATCGGACCGAAACGTCCCTAAACTGGAATATGGACCACCACGTCCCTAAACTGGCGATGGACCACCACATCCCTAAACTGGAAAATGGACCACTACGTCCCTAAACTGGAAGAATAGAGCCTCCATATGCTCTTTTGCCGGATCTAAACGGTCCCGTTTAAGTTGATCTTAGCCCCAGATACGGCTAACGTATTCTTAGACATTTAAATGAATGATAAAACCCCAAATCAACTTTGGTTCAAGGGTACATCTCTGAACTCCTCTGACACCTGTCGTTGTAATCCTTCAACGACGTCAGAGAGGTGACGAGTCCCGACGGCCAGATATTAAATCGATCATCACGTCAAGTTGATCTTAGTCCAAAACAGGACTAACGTATCCTTGACGAACGTTTAAGTTGATCTTAGCCGCAACGCGACTAATGCATCCTTAAACTAAAAACACCAAACCCAAATCTAAGTAAATACGGATTTGGACTAATCCACGTCCTACGGGCGACGGCATTACTCAGTCTCCGTATACAATCCACGGGCAACCACAAACAAAACAAACACACATGACACGAAGTGAAATTCTGGAGAAGGAGAAAGTTGTTACCCCGATGCGGTAGCGTAATTAACTGCAGGGGCTTGCGCCTGCAGGAAAGAGCGTCCCCACAATAAAAAAACCCTCACCCTGAGGGGGAATCTGACGAAGTCTGCTACATCGGCCGCATCCGTCTAAAACCTCCGATACACGGTACCATAAATCAACTTGGCATCTTCGGAGAGGTAGACGGATAAAACCATATAGCATCTGCCCCGAATCTCAGGCAAGACGCCCTCAAGTCTAGGCCGTCATTCGTAGGGGAACAGGGTTCCTCACCCACCTGAGAGATACTTCGGTTTCTCTATGACAGTGGGAGCAAGGATTGCATCATGAGATGATGACCCAACTAGTTTTGAGCTGGCCATCAGGAGTGGGACTCTGTAAGAATGGCTGGATGCTTATCGATCTGAAATGGAATCCTTATACACCAACAAAGTATGGACTTTGGTTGCTTTATCTGAAGGGTTAAATCCCCATCAGGAGCGAGTATATCTTGAGAAGATTACTTGGTGTACATGGAAAAGTTGAGACTTTCAAAGCTATGCTTAAGTCCATCCAGATCCTGCTTGCCATGGCTACATACCATGACTACGATATCTGGCGGTTGGGTGTCATGACTGCTTTTCTAAATTATGTTTTAGAAAAGAGCGTCTGTAAGTACACAGCCAGAGGGCTTCGTAGACAGTGGGAGCAGCGGAAACGTGTGCAAGATGCTTTATAGGATAAAGCAGGCATCGCGGAGTTGGAACATCTGTTTTGATGTGGTAATCAAAGAGTTTGACTTCATCGAAATGGTAGATGAACATTGTATATACAAAAAGATAGTAGAGAGTATGGTGGTGATCCTCGTAGAGTACGTGGATGATATACTCTTGATAGGGAAGGAGTTTCCTATGCTATGCTCGGTCAATCTCCGCTTATCACAATGATTCTCCATATAGGATCAAAGCGATACCTCCTAAATCCTTTGTTTTGGATCTATGAGATAGATCTAATTGGATGTTAGGATACTCAGTAGTTGTAGTGAGATGGTATCAATCGATCCTGGGGAGAATCACTGGAAAGGTTTCAGGGTGATAAGAACGACTGAATGTCAGTCGCAGGCATTGTCTTTACCCTCAGTGGAGGGACGGTATGTTGGAAGAGTTCCAAGCTAGATACCGTGACTTACTAGACGATTAAAGGCAAGATACATCGTTACCAAGGATGCTACCAAAGAGGCAGTCTGGATATATATATAAGTTCATAAGATGAACTTCGTTCCTACCATTGTGTGACAATAGAGTTGTGGCTTTAGCCAAGGAACTACCGTCCCATCATAAATCCAGATATAATTCTTAGGCAGTATCACCTGATCATGGAGATGGTTGATCTCCAGGGAGATCGAGGTTAGGAGAGCAGACACAGAGGACGACAGTGCGGATCCACTCACAAAGGCCTTTTTCCCAGTAGAGACTTTTATGGGATGGTTGAGTATGAGATGCTTCAACCACAGCTAATTGTTGGGTATGCGATACCACAACAGATGGCCCTAGTGCAAGTGGGAGATTGTTAGTTATATGTATTCCCTAGAGGCCATTACTGTACATACGATGTATATTGTAATGGATGCTTGGATATATATAGGGAGGACTTTCTTGCTCGACATGATAGTATGCTATCTGGTTGTACTTTATCTTAACATGTATTTTGATTGTCTCTATATTACATGTTGATAAAGCCCTTAGGATATGTACTCGACTACTAGGACTATGATGAGATCATACTAGTGGGGCCACGGTAGTCGACGAGTATATCCTATAACTGTTCCTAGTCGAGGGTGTATCGAGACAGGGCATCGATGCACCAGAGTAGACTAGCGTATACGCATCTTGACCCATATGATGGACGATGGATGATCCCATATCCATCGGCGTTTGACATCAAGGATGGTGTACGGGTGCTCAGTAGAGACTGGGTACACTGGACGGACTCGTCGAGAACTCCCAGATGGTATTATACCTCACGTCAGATGGCAGTTCTCCGGTGACACTGGTACAGGTAGTCTGTTGACCCGAGATCGTCATAGAGTCTTGTGTGATTCCCACTGTGCTTTGATTTCCATCATACCACGTCCAAGAGGACGTGCAAAAAGGTGGCTTTTGGGTACAGTCCCGAATCACATGGAGGCAATGAGCGATAGGAGGGGATTCGTCTCTCCCGGTATAGGGAGTTGATGTTGTGCTGTGTTCGATTGGCTATAACCGGAAATCCCTGGCCAGGGTTGCTGAGATTTACTGGTAAGTGTTATCAGTAGTTTCTCGAACTGTTATAGACCTCATATCGACACGACTTATCGAGCTACTGGGGTCTGACGTTTACCACCCCTAGGCGAGATATGCAACATATCAGACGACGAGACCGGACTGTACGGGAGTGTTACTGTTTGGATTCACAGGAGAACGTACAGGCTTGCTTGTTGATCTTCTGAGCGCTCAATACCTGGGTAGCTGTTACGTTTAGCTGACCGCTTGCAGCTTGTGGGTGTTTGATATGATCATCACCTACTGCCGACGTATTGACGATTCTTTAGAGTCCTACACAGAGGTTTCTTGGCTCAGGCAAAACGGAGTAGGAGCACATATGTGATATGTGCGGGACCGAGGATAATGCGATATGTGATACCGTATTATATTCTCACGATATTTGATATCAGCCGGGTCATCGGATCAAGTGTTGATTCGATGAATCGGTACGGATAAATATTAGTCGGTTATATGCGATATAGCCGGATTGTCGGATCAAGTGTTGATTCGATAATTTAATGTATAATAATATATATGATATATTAAATTACATTAACTAATATTAGCTCACTAAAAGATTCTTTTTCTCACTCGGGTAATACATTGATATATATACGATATATGTTAAATGTATTATTTTATTTTGTTACAATAAATATTGTATATGTGATATATAATATTGTAACATGTTATAATTATTAATGCAACATGTTTAGAGGAGTTTAAACAAGATTAGGGTTTGATTTGGGTTAATGATTTCTAGATGTTTCTAGATGGTTTTACTTTGTCTTTGTTAAGATATTATGATAGATATTTCTTTGTGACTCACCCTTTAACCCAACCCAAACCCTAACCATAGTAAACTCTCTACAATGGTTACTACAACCATGGTTGCATAAATGATTATGATAACTTTTTATTTTTCATCACAAATGATTCTTCATCTTCTTCCTTCTTCTTCTTTGCTTACAAAGCTTTCTTGCTTTGATATTTGTGATGAAAATATGTGAGAAAAAGATAAATAAAGAGAGAGAAAATCCTACTTCATCATCCTCATCTTCCCTTGCCATTTAGATGAGGGTGTTCACATCATTTCATGAGTGTTAGCTTGTGTTAACGAAACTTCAAGGTAGATCATCTTTGTATCGAAGATCGGAAGCAAAAGTTGCATCTTTCTCTTCGGGGAAACTCTCGAGAGTCCGAAACCCGATGATCGCAGCGAAGGGACCACAACACGGAGCATATGAAGTGAAGGACCGGATCTACAAAGGTTGTAATCCCTCTCACTTAGTGTTAAAATGTTTAGCATGTTAGTTTTCGCCTAATCTCTAGTTTAAAGATCCGTATTCGGGTTGTTCGGCACGGCTAAATTATTAATCGGGCATGGTTGATGCCTCGTAGACCCTTGTGCGCGTGCCTAGCAACCCTACACTTAATAACTTAAATCATATGTCCAAGATTATTAACAATTCTTTAAATTTATTTTATCATACTTTGTATATCGGGGGCTTATTTTATATACATCTCCTCAATTTCTTTACAATCGGAATGAAGACACAGTTAACGAGTTAAGTGAGGTTCCGAAGCGATGATACTCATAAGTGGGAATTTCCTAGATCGCAACACGTAGCAGACGACGTTTCGTCTATATAAGCACACTAGATTCCTGAGGGCTACGAAGATGGAATAGTATGATACATTGGGGACATTCCTCGACGCCTCGCCTACAAGGTTGCACCCAACCTTTAGAAAACCTCCACGAAGTACGTTTCCTCTTCTCCTGACCACCAGCTATTTCCTGTCTCTAAGCAATCATAGAGTTGAGATTCATCATCCTCCCCGCTCGTCTCCGAGCTGTCACAGAGCCGAGCTTCCTTAGTGTCATGTCCTGCTTCCTAGTGTACGGTGAAGGCGACGCGACTAGGCTGCTACGTATTTACTTTGAAGTAAATACGCTAAGTGTATTTAAGCAATATAAATGTAATGCACAAGAGACAAGATATAATAATACAACAACTTTATTTATTCATATTCTTTTTACAATACATGGAAAAATAAATACAACTAAATGAAAGCAATGCCTAAACAGTGGCATAACAGAAATGAAAAGTACTGAAATAAAAATGTGTACAATGGAGCTAGAGCTCTGGGTCATAGGCAAGCTAATCCAAATCCTCACTAGTAGGCTCGATCTCCTGAGTGTCCAGATCACCTAACAACATTCCAAAGAAAAAAGAGAAGGAATGTCGTCAGCGAACAATCGCTCGGTAAGTCCCAAACATAAGGGAGAAGTTGAATATACAGAGAGTAAGAGAGAGAGTGTAGCTTGTACAGTTGTATTATATTGTTATACTGTTGTATTTAGTGTTAACGCTGTTGTTTGTAGCTTGGTACAGAAGGATGCCAGTGTATACGAGAGGAGTCTCTATATGCTAGAGACTAGGGCAAATAGAAGTACAAGGAATCGTTATGCCACGGTACAACAACAACGGAATATAGGTTAGGTGTCTTAATCTTGCAGTCTCGTGCCACTTCTAACACCTTCCATACCAATCTACCCCTTAAACCCTACGAAGTATTGAATTGTTTGTATTGTATTGCAACTTATATTGTCTTGTAATATAGATTGTTCAATTGGATGACTTGCCGAAACCATGATATCAGTAAATGGATGTAACTGGAGAATCATGTGAATGGAAGTATATCCATGGTTCGGTTCGGTCAATATAGATTGAATATATTGAATATATGGATTCATGGATTCATGTTGAATGGTTATATTGTAGATTGTACTTGAATCATATTCAAGTCAGATTATTATAATGAGACTCAGTCTGAGTCAGAACAATTAGAAAAGAAATTGAAGTCCTGAATTAGGTTTTGATATTATTGGTAACCACTGCACATGGACGGCAGGATTTGTGTCTTTTTCAAAGACGATTACCGTGTTGATAACACCGTTGTTAATTTGTCTATCTTAAATTGGCAAGCACCTACTTCTCCGGCTCCCTGAGGCTTAAGAGATTGGTTCCGCTTAAACCTATATTTACTAGGGTCCTTATTGTAATTTATAGAACTTGAGGGGTTTTATGTAAAAATACTTTTGTATAATTTTTAAAATACACCTCAAGTATTTAATTATCGTCTTTAGAGTTGTCATAGATGTATATTTTATATTTGTGATATTTCTAGTGAAAATAACCTAATTTTATAATATTAATTGTAATATTGAACTTGTATGGAATTCATGGTATTTTAATGTAAAGTGATTCTTGTGATTTTAGGAAAAAGTTGGAATATTTATATTATCACAAAATAGGTATTTTAATGATACATATATACATATTTATATAAAAATAATTTTAATATATATTATATTTCTAGAAATCTCATTTTCTTAAGATATTTGTATTTTAAATCTTTCGAAACCGAATGCTCCTTGCGGAGGTCTGCATCTCGCACTACTAAGCCCAAGGATGTGCGATAATCTGCACCATCCAAGTCGAGTTCCCCAAAATGGGTTGTAGCGGCACTTTGCAAAGATTTATAAAAAATACGAATTCTTATAGAAAACGGTTTTAATAGTTAGTGGTATTTATATGTAAAGTTTCGTTTTCCCGTATTCTATGTTCCCGAAAGCTATTATGCTATGTTGCATATGAGTGTGTGAGGAGGTAGGTCATTACCTCGTGATCTACTTAAAGGTATAGCAAGATTGTGATGTTTTAAATGTCGAAATTAAAATACATGGTATTTTAGTGAAAAAGTACGATAAAAATTGAAATAGAAATCCTTTTGATATGGAACTTGTTCAATATGACTTGTTAATGTTTAGTAGTCAACATGTAAGGGTTTAGTATGATTGTATTTAAGAAAAGGTTGAATTTTTAGGATGAACCGAATCGGAAATCGGATTAACTCCAATTCCGTCGGGTTTTATTAAAAGAAGTTTTATAACTAGAGAATAGAAGAAGGAGATGGGACTTACTATTTTAAAATAAATAGAAGAGGGAGTGAAAACGGTAGGAGGTGATGGTGCGTCGTTTCGTCGCCGGGATCTCCTAGGGTTGTCGTTGGAAAATTGCCGGAGCTTCGCCCTTCGCTCACTCCAATTGCACACTAAACTTCTAGGGATTTTCTTGAGAGTTTTGATCAGAATTTTGGAGTGAGGGGGTGTGTCTAGGGGTTGTATTTATAGGGTAAGGCTAGGGTTTAGGGTAGGTGAAAGGGTGAATTGAAAATTGTATTAAAATGTATTAAAAATGTATTAAAATGGAGTAAATAATGTTTTAAAGGGGCTCTGTTACTGTGCAGGACAATTAAAGTATACAAGGGTACTCGGAAGGCCAAAAGCCATGACTTTCATGTTGGGGACTCAGCGGTCCGGCCGAGTCCAGCTGGCATCGACGGCCCGAGTCGGCCGAGTCACCGGCCGATTCGGCCGAGTCCGGGTGCAAAGTGTTCCCCGTCGCTTGGTGTAGCCCCTGGGTCAATTAGTTTTATTTGCGTAGTGGGGTTTTTACGAGTTATGCACGTGTGAACCCTTGGGATTCCAAAAAATTTAAAAGAAAATAATATTAAAAGATAATGTGAGGTATGGGATTTGAACTCTGGTGCTTTGGTTCAGCAGTGAAAGGTATTACAAATGAGCTACAAGCTCCTTCTTGCTATTAAAAAGTAAAACAATTACTTATAGTAATCACAGTAAATGCAAATACCCCAAGTATACATTAACTTTTAAACAAATTTTTGTACACTAAAATTTGAGTTGTTACAGTCTACCCTCCTTACAAAAATTTCGTCCTCGAAATTTACAACTTTTATTTTAAGGACTTGTTTACAAAGAGGTGAGGATATATTGCACGCATCTCATCTTCTCTTTCCCAAGTTGATTCTCCTAGAGTGTCTTTTCTCCACATCACTCGAACCAAGTTGACTTCCTTGTTCCGAAATGACTTAACTTTCCTGTCCAGGATCTCCACAGGTTGTTGCACACAAGATAGGTCGGGCTGTACAGTGAGCTCGGAATGATCGAGAATGTAGCTAGGGTCACTCACATACCTTCTGAGTTGGGATATGTGGAACACATTATGCACTCCTTCTAATGAAGGTGGAAGTGCTAAGCGGTATGCCTCTTCACCGACCCGTTCGAGTATATCGAACGGTCCAATGTATCTTGGACTTAGCTTACCCCGTCTTCCAAATCGAATCACCCCGTGGTTTGGAGATATCTTTAAGAACACGTGATCTCCTGGCTGGAACTCTAAGTGACGTCTCTTTGCATCAGCCCAATGCTTTTGTCGATCTTGGGCTATGCACATTCTTTCTCTGATAGTACGAACCACATCAACAGTTGCTACTATCATATCATGTCCAAGAAGTTTCCTATCTCCTATGCCGTCCCAACTTAATGGCGACCGACACTTCCTTCCATATAGTGCTGCAAAAGGTGTCATTCCTATGCTTGCTTGGTAGCTGTTGTTGTATGAAAACTCCACAAGATGTAGGTGATCTTCCCACGATCCTTCGAAGTCTAACATACATGCTCTGAGCATATCCTCCAAGATCTGAATAGTTCGCTCAGACTGACCATCTGTTTGTGGATGATAAGCCGTGCCGAAGTTCAGACTTGTTCCCAAGCTTGCTTGCGGACTCTGCCAAAATTGCGATCGGAACCTGGTGTCACGATCGGAGACAATGCAGACCGGTACTCCATGAAGTCTCACAATTTCCTGTATGAGTTCATGGGTATCAGAGATTGTACATTATGAAGAGTTTTAAATCATAAGTAGATTCTTACCTCCATGTACTTCTTTGCTAGTGTCTCAGTTGATTGGCCAACTCGAAATGGGATGAAGTGTGCTGACTTTGTGAGTCGATCCACAATGACCCATACCGCATCGTTACCCTTTGTGCTGTGAGGAAGAGCAGTCACAAAATCCATTGTGATGTGTTGCCACTTTCATTCTGGGATTGGTAACGGTTGAATTAATCCAGCAGTCCTGTGATGTTCAGCCTTTACTTGCTGACAAACCAAGCATTTAGCGACGCTTCTGGCTACTTCACGCTTCATTCCATGCCACCAGTAATGCTGACGTAGATCTTTATACATATTTGTACATCTAGGGTGTACTGAGTAGGGAGAGCTGTGAGCTTCTTTCATTAACTCTTCCCGAACATGACCTTTTGGTACATATAATCTGCTGCCGTATCTCAAAAATCCATCTTCATGGATGATGAAGTCTGTTCTGAGTCCATTCTCCACTTGTTCTCTGATCTTTTGCAACTTAGTATCACTTACTTGAGCTGCTCTGATCTGATTGACAATTGTTGATTGAACTTGTAAATTCATCAAACTTGAAGCGTAACCTGGCATGACTACTTCAATCTCCATCTGATGCAAGTCCTGTTGTAGCTTCCACTGAGCGGTGAGATGCATTGCTAATGGTTGGCGACTAAGAGCATCTGGAACCACATTCACCTTCCCTTGGTGATATTGCAGGTTGATGTTAAAATCCTCCATGAGTTCTAACCATCGTCTCTGCCGCATATTCAATTCCTTCTTAGTAAACACATATTTCAGACTCTTGTGATCTGTGTATATGTTCACTCGTTCACCAAGAAGATAATGGCACCAAATCTTGAGAGCAAAGATGACGGCTGCTAATTACAAATCATGTGTCGGATAATTGCGCTCATGAGTCTTCAGCTTCCTTGAAGCATAAGCCACAACCTTACCGTGCTGATGTAGAACACATCCCAATCCCTTACCGGATGCATCACAATGCACTTCAAAACCTCCAGAATGGTCCGGTATAACGAGAATAGGCACTGATGTCAATCTTGACTTAAGTTCTACGAAAGCCTGTTCGCATGCTTCTGACCACACAAATTCTTCATCCTTATGTGTGAGCTTGGTCAGGGGTGTTGCTATATTAGAAAAGCCTTCAATGAACCTTTGGTAATATCCAGCTAGACCCAAGAAACTTCGAATGTCCTTCACTGACTTTGGTGTCGGCCATTCGCTTACTGCTGAAACTTTTGCTGGATCCACAGAGATTCCTTCGCCTGATACGATATGTTCAAGAAAACCAACTTGATTTAGCCAAAACTCGCATTTGCTGTACTTGGTATATAATTGATGTTGTCGTAGAGTTTTCAGGACAATTCGTAGGTGCTTGGCATGTTCTTTCTGACTCTTTGAATACACCAGGATGTCGTCGATGAAGATGACAACAAACCTGTCTAAGTACTCCCGGAAAACTTGATTCATCAGGTTCATGAATATTGCTGGTGCGTTCGTCACTCCAAATGGCATCACTAGAAATTCGTAATGACCATAGCGGGTTCTGAAAGCTGTTTTATGAATATCAGCTTCCTTGACCTTCACCTGATGATAATCTGAACGAATATCTAATTTAGAGAAAACACAAGATCCACTTAGTTGATCAAAAAAATCGTCGATGCGCGGGAGTGGATACTTGTTCTTTATCGTGACTTCGTTCAAGGCTCTGTAATCAATGCACATTCTGTATGAACCTTCCTTCTTCTTCACAAGCAGCACTGGTGATCCCCAACTTGAAGTGCTGGGACGAATCCATCCTTTCCCCAATAATTCGTCCAACTGTGTTCGGACTTCCTTCAAACCTTCCGGAATTAATCGATAAGGTGCTTTGATCACCGGTTGTGCTCCTGGTACTAAATCAATACTGAATTCAAGAGCTCGATCGGGAGTCAAACCTGATATATCGTCAGAAAACACGCCGTCGAACTTTCGAACTGCTTCTGGCCTTGATTCTTCCTCTGCTTGAGTTGCTGCAATCACTGCTTCCCTTGGCTTCGCTTTGTATGTACTCTGCTCTAGGGTACGATCTCCACTTTTGAAATAGAAGACCGGATGGTCTGGAATCTCGAACACTACTCTCCTTTGACGACAGTCGATGGTAGCATAAAAGGTTCCTAGCCAATCCATACTTAGAACCACATCGAAGTTCGGTATGTCCAGCACTTTGAAGTCAGTATAGAATTCTCTGCTGCAGACGACTACTGGAAACAAGCTGTATCCCATTGTTGCCTTTAGAACGCCATTTCCTGAACTGACATTCCAGCTGGATACAAGCGCTGTGACTGGAATCGCATGGGTTCGGACGGACCGTTGCGACATAAAGCAGTGAGATGCTCCAGTATCGAACAGTGCTAGTGCAGAAAGTGAGGCTACTAAGATTGTACCTAAGGTATGTGGGATATGATTTAGGTATAAGGAAAAGTATGTAGATAAGTAGCAAAACTGAAAAAAAGGTTGAAAAGAAAATGGTTACCAGTGATAACTTGGCCAGTGGCCTCAGCTTCTTCCACGGTCATTGTGAAAGCCTGGCGCCGTGGTACATTCCTCCTGGCTTGAGGAGTATTCCTCGGAACATTCCTTTGAGCTTTATTGAGTTGACGAGGAGGAGGTGCAGCTTATGGTCCTCTAGGTGGTGGAGCAGGTAGTGCAAGTCTTAAAGCAGGTGCTTGAAAGGCTGGTCGCTGCGGGTAAGTGATTGCTGGCCTGGGTGCAGTAACTGGGTTTTGTCTTTGGGGACAAGACCCAATATCATGAGCAGCTGAGCCGCAGACTAAGAAAAGATGGTTGGCTCACCGGCAGTCTTTCATCATATATCCAGTTCTCTTGCAGTAGGTACAAAAGACTGGGCTGGGCCTGTTGTTCGGTACTCCCGGTCGCCTTGGCACAAAAGGTGGCCATGACGAGGCTCCTCCTGCCATCTGATTGACTGGTCGCTTAACTCCTGCAGACTGAGGTCTGCCCCTCGCCTTTACCACTGCCTCATAACGGCGGGCAGCTTTCAGAGCCGATTCATGAGACAGAAAATCTCCTGTGGCCAGTGCAGCCTGGATTTCCGAATCCAAACCTTGTTGAAATCGACGGGCTCTGATCTCATCCGTCGGTATCAGGTGTGCCGCATATCTGTTAAGGATTGTGTTAGCTGTGTAGTATGTAATATATTGAAAAAATCGAATTATTGAGACATATCTTACCGACTAAGCATGGTGAACTCAGCGTCATATTCATCAACAGACTTGGTCCACATTGAACCTTGTTGCAGATGGATGAACCGCTATTCCATGTCGAACCTGGCAATCTCAGGGAAGTACTTAGCATCGAACTTATCGCGGAAAGTCTTCCATTCGATGGGTTGTTCAAGACGGCTTTCTTCCACCTTCTACCAATTCTGTGCATTGTCCGTGAGCTGCAGTTTCGCAACACGGACCCAAGCTCCCTCTGGAACTTGTGCCGCTGCCAGATGATCTTCGATACTCTGAGCCCATTCCTCACCTTCCACTGGGCTCTCCTTTCCTGAGAACTGTTTTGGGTGTAAAGCCCTGAATTGCTTCACCCCAGGTGCTTCTGCCTCGGGAAGGTTCATTAAAAGAGCAATCTGCTGCTACTGTCCCTCGACGCTGTTCCATCCATCGTCGCTGCCTCAGATTTAGATCCCGCTGCTGAAAAATATATTTCAAACTCTTGTGATATGTAAATATCTAGCATGACTCACCGTACAAGTAATGCCTCCAAATCTTCAGTGCGAATACCACAGTAGCCATCTCTGAGTCATGTGTGGGATAGTTCTGCTTGTGCCTCTTCAACTGCCGAGAGGCATAAGCGATGACCCTACCGTGCTGCATCAACACACAGCCTAAACCCACTCGAGAGGCATCACAATAAACAACAAACCCACCTGACCCAGAAGGTAAAGATAAAACTGGTGCAGTCGTCAAGCGAGTCTTCAACTGCTGGAAACTCTGCTCACACGCCTCTGTCTAAAGAAATGAAACCTCCTTCTTGGTCAACCTGGTCAGTGGTGCAGCGATCCGAGAAAAATCCTGCACAAAACGTCGGTAGTAACCAGCCAGACCCAAGAAGCTGCGAACCTCTGTAACTGATACAGGTCTGGGTCAGTGCTGTACTGCTTCGACCTTCTTTGGGTTCACACGTATACCATCTCTCGTAACTACGTGACCCAAAAAATCCACACTATCTAGCCAGAAAGCACACTTAGAGAATTTAGCGAACAGCCGATGCTCCTTCAAGGTCTGCAATGTGATACGCAAATGCTGTTCATGCTCCTCCCGGCTCCGGGAATAAACAAGAATATCATCAATAATACAAGAATAAACCAATCAAGGAATGGCCTAAAAATGCGGTTCATCATATCCATGAAAGCTGCTGGGGCATTGGTGAGCCCGAACGACATCACCAAAAACTCGTAATGCCCATATCATGTGCGAAAAGCAGTCTTCGGAATGTCATCCTTCCGAACTCTCGGCTGGTGATACCCTGACCGCAAATCAATCTTCGAGAAATAGCCAGCTTGCTACAGCTGATTGAATAAGTCATCGATATGAGGTAGTGGATACCTATTTCGCACAGTAACACGATTCAGCTGCCTGTAGTCGATGCACAGTCTCATGCTGCCATCCATCTTTTTAATGAACAAGACTGGAGCTCCCCATAGTGATATACTCGGACGAACAAGTCCTCTATCCAACAACTCTTGCAACTGACCTTTGAGTTCCTTCAACTCCGTCGGGGCCATCCGATAAGGTGATATAGAAATAGGCCCCGCACCCGGAATCAAGTCAATGCAAAATTCTATATCGCGATCAGGCGGTAATCCTGGTAATTCAGCAGGAAACACATCCGGAAATTCTCGCACGATCGGAACCTTGTCCAACGGGACTTCAACGGCTCCTACGTCCAGAACGAACGCTAAAAACCCACGACAACCATTCTTCCAGAGCCGTCCCGCACAAAAAACAGAAGTCATGTTGGCAGGAGTTATACTACAGTCTCCCTGCATAACAAAAATCGGTTCGCCTGGAAAACATAATCTGACCGCTTTCCCCGGACAATCTACATAAGCATGACAAGCGGCCAGCCAATCCATACTAAGAAGTATATTAAAATCTAGCATATCCAAGAGAATCAAATCAACTAATGAATCCTTATCACCAATACGTACTGAACAAGACCTGAATATGTGTCGAGCTACAAAAGAATCTCCTACAGGAGTAATCATAACTAGCGGTAACTCTAACAACGACGACTCTCTCCTCAGAGAAACTGCAAATTGTGCAGATAAGTAAGAATGCATAGAACCGGGATCAAATAAAATATGTGCATCTAAAGAACATACTGTAAGAGTACCTGTCACAACTGCATCGGATGCTTGGGCATCCTGTGGAGTCAGTGCAAAAACTCATGCCTGGCCCCTACCCGCATCATGTCGTCCTCTCCCTCGGTCTCCTCGGCCTCTCTGAAAGCGTCCTGCAAAGCCCCGACCTCGCGGTGCAACAGCCTGGCGCATAGTGCCAACTGGGGGAGGAAGTAAGGCTATCGAAGTAGAAGGAGGAGGTAAAGTAGCCTGCGGAACAACTGTCCCTCCATGGCGTCTACACTCTCTAGCCAAATGCCCTGGAAGTCCGCAATTATAACATGTAAATGGAGGCCTCTGCCCCACGGGGTACGAACTGAACATCTGGCCCTGAGTGCAACCTCGACCAAAATCGCGTCCTGGGGTGTGTCTGCCTCATCCTCTACCAAACTTCCTGGTAACAGACTCAATAGGTCTGGTTCTCTTTGGCTCCGGAACAATCACTGCCTTGCTCAGACGCTCCTCTGCTCGCATAGCTGCGTCCATGGCCTGCGCATAAGTATCGAAATGCTGGGAGCCTATAGCAAGAAATAGCTGGGTATCCAGGATCCTCACAAATCTCTTCACCCGGTGCTCCTCCATGGGAACCAAATATGGAGCATAGCGTGACAACTGGGTGAACTGTAAATCATACTCTGCCACAGACACACTCGCAGTTTTCCGTAACGCTTCAAAACTGCTGGCTCTAGCGTCCCTCACGCTCTGTGGAAGAAATCTGGCAAGGAAGATATCAGAGAACTCTGTCCATGACATCGGAGGAAGACCTGCAGCTCGCCCTCTTTCCATTGACTCACACCATGTCTGGGCAAGTCCCTCTAATCGAAAATTGGTCAGCTCCACCGACCTCGTATCAGAACATTGCAATGACCTGCCAATCCTGGCTATCCTATCAAGAAAGGACTGAGGATCCTCTGCTGCATCGGTCCCTGTAAACACCGGAGGCCTCAACCTCATGAACTCTAGAAGAGATACCTCCATCACTCTCGGTCCTACCAGTGCGACAGTCTACATAGGCTATTCATCGGGTTCTACCATCGTCGATACCTGATCATGCCTTTGAACACGGGCGGCCTCAGTCAATTGTCCTACTATTTGCTGTAGGCCCAACATGCCCTCCTCTATCCTAGTCAGTCTGTTTGGAGGAGGAGGATCAACATGCTCAGGTTCCGCTGGAATGTCCGGTGCGTCAGTCGCCGTCACAGGCAGATTCGCCCTAGCTGCATCCCTGGCTGCGGCTCGCCTAGCTCGCGTAGCCATAACAACTGGAACAAGAAACAAGAGTCAATAAGGTGTACGAATAAGAGCAGCAATAATAGGAAGTCAAAGGGAGGATTTAGCAAGATATACATCCTAAGGATACTTAGGCTGAGTATCGTAGCGTAAATATGCTGCGGAACTTATGTATGGTACTCTACTCATCCTAAATCACCTACTCCATCAAACCAAAGGTCATCCTACGTAATGAAACTTAAGTCTACTTACTCCAAATCACTACTTAGTTCCGTAAGGTTAATCCTAAGCTCTGATACCAACTTTGTCACGACCCAATTTTTGGTCCGTGAACGGCACTTAGATTGTATGATATCTAAAGATAACGACACAATCTGAGTAAGCCAGAAAACCAAGATCAAAACCCTTTTTGCGGAAATTTAGAAAATTTCAGTGTTTAAGTAATAAGAATGAAGTAGCATGCCGAAAGGTTTTTTAAAAGTTGAAATGTAAACAACTGATTTTAAAGTTTCGACATATCCTCCTTTGTAATTATTAATAGAAAGCCATTTTAAGTTGTGTAATTAAGTTGCATCCCTAGTTGGGAGCAAAACAATGCCAAACAGTGGAAATCAACACGCAATACTAGTACAACACTCAAGGTGAAGAACTTCATGCAATATTTAAGAAAAAAAACATAAGTTAACATAACTAACGACATCACTCAGTCGAATTTTAGAACAAATACAACATGTTTCGTTCTAAGTCAATATACATGGTCTGATGGAGTATTACTAGATCCAAAATACATATATCCAAAATAGGAGGTTACTACATACGTAATCCACCTAGCAAAAAGAGCGATAAAAGATGACGAGTGGATCTGCACTGCTGCTACGCGTCCACACGACTCCTGCAAGGAACTATGGCACAACGGGGGTGAGTTGCCAACTCAGTGAATAAAACTAACATATATCAGCTGATAATGTAAGTATGACGAACTAGAACTAATAGCAACAAGGATGAATATAATGCATGATAATAGTGTGTAGCATGAACATATATTACTAAGTATATAAATCAAAATTGAAATCTCATCAATTATTTCCAAATAAGGTTCATTTTTCCCGTGTCCAACATCGACACAAATCTTCTATTTCCGTCAGGCATCATTCACCGAACGATCCTGTCATCCAATAACGCTGGTCGGTATCACCTAGATATCCGCCGTGTTTCACAACTGTCTCCGGTATCGAGTATCCTCGCTAGGCTCCCCGCCTCAAATGCGTCTTTCCTACCCCTCGGTCTTGACCGGGTCCACCATGTATCCAACTGTATATCCCCCCCACTCAGTCTGGATAACGTATAAATCCAAAACCGTATAGCCACCCCACTCGGTTCGGAATAAATCCAAATCATAAAAATGACATCTCATGGTGGACGTATCACATCATTCAGGAAGAATCAATGAATATAACTCAATAATATATAAAACTCAAAATCAGAAATCCTTAAACCCAACACAACTGGTGATAAAATTTACGACTAATTAAAAGTAAGCCATGATAGGTATCAATCAATAACAAAGATGCACATAATCACTAATAATGATACATATGGTATGAAAGGAATCATATAGGATATGGCAATTTCTAAGTGATACGTGACATGTCAATATCGATGAGGTGTACTGTAACATATAGGTATGTGCGCGTGCAACATGACTCATCGATAGTTCGTGCAGTGTTCTAGCAAGTGTTATTTTATAGATATGAATGCATATGACGAAGTTTCTTAATTTTAAACATGTAACCAATATAAAGAAAATTATTATCCAACTAAAATTTACGGGCGGTTTAACGCCATCCATACAAAATCCTCCGGTAGATGTTTAGTCTACTCGCCGGAATACGCCGAATCTATTCAGATATCACCAATCCCTTTCCTTTCCTTGCGGCCTCCGAAATTTCCGTACTTGAATCTAACGTCGACATTAACTCGTATAAGAAACGGCTAAACTCCGATACGGCGAAAACATGAAAATACAAGTTTTATGTATTCTATACTACGTACGACTATTGTAAACTATCTAATACTTCTGCTAACTGGATTTTAACCACTCACTGCTCATAACAGAAAACAGAAACGTATTATGAAACATCCATGTCGTATTTTAGAATTTTAATCCCATTTCAGATATTAGCTTCCAGATTTCACATACTGAAAAATTAACTTAAACTAGCAATACCAAACACCCTAATACATATACAGAGAGCTACCCTAAAAACCCCAACACCCAACTCCCTCAAAAATCCGGCGAGCTCGGATTTTCCCTATATATCGCCGGCTATTTTCCGAGCAACTGGGTTCGTCTTTCTAGGGTTTATTCTAGGTATAATATATAAGATGAAGGTACTGTTTGGTTAGGTTAATTTTCATCTAAACTATAGCAGATTCAAGACAGAGCCTAAATTTGTAAAAATACGATATTACCGATATTCGATTTCTAAAATAAAACAATACTTAACTTAAGTTTCAGGGTTGAAATTATACCTACAGGCACTGAAAAGTTTCCTCCAAGATGCACAAGCTCAAGATCCTAGCTAGATGGTGGTGGTGAAATCTTTAGCACATAACTCTTTTCTTCTTTTCTCTTTTCTTTTAGTGTGTTCTAAGATGTTTCCTTTCTTCTCCATTCAGCTAAATTCTTATTTCTAAATGATATATGACTGAACAAAGATAAGGAGAATGAGTGAAGGTTGTAGGAGGAGGTGTCACCAAAAAGGATGTGGGGTTTTCATGCAAGGGTGAGGTATGTGCATAAAAGATGGTGGGGTTTTCATGTAAGGATGAGGTGTGTGCATGAGGTGTCATCTAGGATATATTATGCTATGAGTGTAACTTAAGCTTAAACATGACCTTACCCTTTTACACATAAACCCTCAAAATTTCCAAATTTTCACAATTACCTAAACTTTTCACAAAACCCCTCATACTATATCATACTACAAATGAAGCTAAATTTTTCACTAAAATCCTTGTAATTTACTAATGTTACAAACTAAAATTTCAAATTAATTAGTTTCACACACTACTTATGAAAATGTTCTATTTTGTTTCAATAACTTTTTAAATTAACATTTTATTATTTTATTAATTAAGTTAAATTATTATCTAAAATTTTCAAAATGTTACAAAACTTCTAGGGATTTTCTTGAGAGTTTTGATCAGAATTTTGGAGTGAGGGGGTGTGTCTAGGGGTTGTTTTTATAGGGTAAGGGTAGGGTTTAGGGTAGGTGAAAGGGTGAATTGAAAATTGTATTAAAATGGAGTAAATAGGGTTTTAAAGGGGCTCTGTTACTGTGAAGGACAATTAAAGTATACAGGGGTACTGGGAAGACCAAAAGCCATGATTTTCATGTTGGGGACTCGGCGGTCCGGCCGAGTCCGGCCGGCGGCGGCAGCCCGAGTCGGCCGAGTCGCCGGCCGATTCGGCCGAGTCCAGGGTGCAAAGTGTTCCCCGTCGCTTGGTGTAGTCCCTGGGTCAGTTAGTTTTATTTGTGTAGTGGGGTTTTTACGAGTTATGCACGTGTAAACCCGTGGAAGTCTAAAAAATTTAAAAGAAAATAATATTAAAAAATAATGTGGAGTATGGGATTTGAACTCTGGTGCTTTGGTTCAGCAGCGCAAGGTATTACCAATGAACTACAAACTCCTTCTTGCTATTAAAAAGCAAAACAATTACTTATAGTAATCACAGTAAATGCAAATACCCCAAGTATACATTAACTTTTAAACAAATTTTTGTACATTAAAATTGGAGTTGTTACACTCAACCTTCCCGTCTGACCGGGAGCATGGAGCACGGGCTCCCCCACAACGGCTCCGTGTATCTCGCTACGACGAGATCTCCGCCGCTCCACGTCCTGCATCCCACGCTAGCGTATCTCGTCATTAATGAGCGTATCTCGCTATTAATAGGCGTATCCCGTCATCAACGCGAACGTGGCGCAGAGGCATAACGGACGCGAGAATCTCGCATCGGCTCGCTCTATGAGTCCCTTATATAAACCCTTTCTCCAGACGATTCAGGTAACTCAAACTCACTCCAATACGCCGCTAGTCTGCCCTTATATTCCTCGGTACTTACTTGATCGTTGGAAGGTCCTACGGTGGTTTCCCATCCCGAGACTTCCCTTGTAAGTAGCTCAGCATCAATTACAACCAACAATCCATTAAGATCCACACGCTCAACCCTCACCTCAAATCTCAAATGTTCAGCACAGCTAACCGCAAGATCGACGGAGGACAACATCTGAAGGATATTCCGACCATCATCAGTTGGAGCCGTTTGTGTGAACGAAGAAGTTTTTTTCACCACAAAAGTTTATCTTCCGGCTTCGATTCGATGGCCAACAATCATCGTAATGGAGATCCTACTGCGAGCTATCCCTCACTTCGCAACTGAGGCGGGAGTGGTTCCACTCCACTTCCAAACATCGTCAAAGCCTTATCGGCGTGGATCGACCGAATGACAGCGATGGTAGACGCGCTCGCTTGTGTCCAAACAGTCAGCCACACACGGCACACCGCCGTACCTGCTCCCCAGAACGATGGTGGGAATGAGATGGCAGATGAACGCGCTCGAGTCCACGGCCTTGCTTGTATCAATCCTGACATCACGGGACACCGGCGTGCTGATTCCAGCAGTCATGACCCCCATACGAGGAATGATTCCATGACTCGTAAGGCGCCGAATAGTTCAGCGTCGAGGTATCAGTTCAACGCTCGTCGCGCTCCCTCGCCCTTCAAGACGACGTTGGTCAGAACACTTGATTCTAAGAACGACCGACGTCACCATGATCACCAAAGCCTTGTACATGGTGCTTGTCTGGGAGAACCGTGAAAGGTCTAATACGAGGATCTGAGGAACGTAATAGGGCGAAGACGAAGACGTTTCATCGCTTTAGCCTGAAGCGGGTACAGCGGGGGCTCTGATCAGGGAGAATCCTCAGGGTACCAGATACGGATCGACGTCCTCGACAAGAAGATCGAGGACATGCAGCTCGCCACTCGCCAACCTGAGGAGTCGACGAAATATTCCTCGCACTCTCTCATGAAGCCCTTCACTGAGAGTTGCTGAGAGAGCGAGTCTCTTCACAGAACAAACTGTCCAAAGATGTTTTTTTTTATAAGAAGTCTGACCCAAAAGACCACCTGGACGCGTTCACCGCGGCGATGAGCTATCAGAATAACTCGGACGCCGCCCAGTGCTAAGCATTCCCTACCACCCTCATCCGAGCAAGATGAGACTAGTTCCATGGCCTGACTCCGCACTTGATCTCCACTTTCGACGAGCTGGCAACTCAGTTCCTCAGCCACTTCATCGGCAACCAAAGAAAAAAAAAATCGGTTGACTACCTGTTCACCATCAAGCGCAAGAACATGGAGTCTTTCAAAGACTATAATGCCCGTTTCAACAATGCCCTTCTGGAGGTACCAAGCAAAGGGATGAGACGGTCATAACCGTCCTGAGGTCTGGTCTTAGGCACAAAGGGTGGCTCCGTCCTTTTGCATTGGCACAACCTAAGACCCTGGCCGAGATAAAGGTCTGGACCGAGAGGGAAATCCAACCCGAATCTGAGGTTAATGCTCACCTTTCCCGAGGATACCGGACAGACCAAAAGAAAAGGGACCTGGAAGAAGACAAAAAGAAGGCTGATCGGTCGAAACCTTATATGCCGAGGTTTCACGAGTACACGCCTCTCAATATCTCACAGGTCGAGCTGCTAGAGGAGGCAAGGAGCGAAAGATTCTTCAAACTGCCACGATGACACGAATACCGGGCAAGCGACTCTGCGACCCGTATTGTGCCTATCATCGGACGGAAGGGCACCCGACCGAGAATTGTAAACAACTACATGATTACATTGAGGAGCTTGTTCCCGCCTAAAATTTCTACGCAAAAGAGCCCAAGGTATCAAATGGTAGAAATATGCATAAGAAAATGCAAACCAGTATTTTCCGGGCTGTATTTTGCCAAACTCTCGAATGAGAATTGTTCAGACTAGAATATTGCATTTTAATACCGCTCATTCATTATCTATTTTTTGTATTTATCGGTACTATTAACCAGTGTCTGCTCAGTATTACAGATTACAGGTATCCGTGACAAAATACTGGAAACACACTTAAAATCACGGATATTACAGTTATGAGCTGACACTGCAACCAGAACTGCAAACCGACCGATAATTCTTGGGTTTCTTTGTGCAACATGCTTGTGTACACACTTTTCTATCTAAATGGACCAACACAATACAAGTTGTACACAAGTTGCACTAAGACATAAGGGGCAGCCATGGCATGATGGCTTGAGCAAGTGGGCACATATGGTGTGATGTGCATTTATTGTATAAAGTAGTGATGTGATTTGATCTTCAAGTTTCCCTCCATATCCAAAAGTGAAGACCAGGTTAAATTAGAGAAATCAAGTTGCACCATTGGACTTCTGGGGACAACACAAGACCACACTACAAGCACGAGCCTAGGGGTTCGGATTTCACCCGAGCACAATGCCCCATGGCCCGAGATCGCCAGCCACACCACCTCCTGTGGGTCCCATTCTTCTACTGGCCCTCCATTGCTGCATTTTCATCATTATTTTCTTATTTGCTTATTTAGTTTTTGAGCCTATATATAGCAGGAAGTGGGAAAGGGGTCAAGTGTCTCACTTTTGCCGAGTTTTTGTTCACATTTTGTAACTCTCAAGTTTTCTTTTCTCTTTTCTTGTACATAGCTTAGCTTTCCCTTGAGTTCATGTCCTTCTCTTGATCTTGCAACCACTTTAGGGAGCTTGCAAGTTTAAGTTTAGGGTATTGATCTCATGGTTGTATCTTGGACATAATAAAGATATCATTTTGCACACTTGGGTTCCTAGTTATTCTTGCTCATTTCATTCTTGCTATTTTACTTTCTTGCTCTTTTATTATCTTGCCAAACTTATTTGCACTTTCATTCCATGCAATTTACTTACTTGTAATGTTTTCCTTTCTTTTCTTTGTTCTTTTCTTTGCTCTCTTTAGTTTATTGTTGTAATATTTGTGAATATGTGTTGTTAAGCAAAGAATACGATATTGTAAGTTAACGTTCTGTTTCTCATTTCCTTTTCCCGTAATTTCCATTGAACTCCGTCCAAACGTTACGCATGCGCTCCGTTAGACACCCTGCCCTACCAAGGTAATGGTGATTTCTAACCGCGACCGATTGCGTTCGGTTTGGCCGGAGGTGAAAGCAAGAGACAAGAACGGAAGGACAAGGTTCAATAAGCCGGATTCCACGAATACCGTGCTTAAATCCCCTAATCCACGTTGTTGCCAATTGTTCTAGCTTCAATCGTTAAGTTCGGCTCAAAGGTTTTAGTGCGGATTTCCTTAGCTTACACTATTGTATCTTTTCCTAACAACTTTATACTTGCATATAACACATAGGTTAGATAAAGAACTTTCCGCCCATGCGCATTAACTCATTACGACAAGAACCTTAAACGCTCCGTCTCCCTGTGGATTGACCCGTACTCATCGCGGCTAGCTGCAAAGCGACACCGTCTTGATTGCGGTAACTAAAACTCTTTCAATCAAATGGCGCCATTGCCGGGTAGACGGTAACGTTTTTAATTCTTGTTATTTCGGGTTAATCATTGTACATCTCATTTATACAACTAACCCTATTTTCAAAACAACATAAAAATTTCAAAAACCAAAACCAAAACAAAAACTAACAAAGCTAACCATTTTTGCTCTCTGGATTTCTTACCTGCTTGCACTCTGTAACTAAACAGAAAAGATAAACAATACCAGTGAGGCACTAGTGGAGCACTGTGAACACAGAAGAAGTTTGGAGCCCAAAATCAAAAATCGAACCGGCGACATTACTGCTATTTCCGAGCTCGCCGGCCCAAGCTCCCCTGATTGTTCCAAATTTTTGTTCTATGCTCCAGTGTTCTGTTTTTGTCCTATTTGTATTGTTTGTTTTTTTTATAAATTTTAGTGTGCAGGTATTTGGGCATTCGTATCGTTTTTCCGCACTAATATCCATTTTTTCCGACATTTGTAGATTTTTCGGAATTGCGAACGGCGATTGTGGGGAGCAAAGTGTACATTCCAAGCTAAGGTGATTACAACGTATAGTGCCAAAGATCCGGGTAGTTTGACCAGCGCAAGCGAACATTTCAAGCTATTCGGATTTAACTTCAACGGGGGTTTCTTAACCCAAAACTTATCGGTACGTACTTTACTAACACTTTCTTCTCAAATCCTATCTTTGCAGGATTTTTTGCAAGTTCGCTGTCAAACGCCAAACTTTACTAACCCGTATTTGTTGCAGTGCTGTGCATAAACGTAAAAAACGATTGTTTGATTCTTTGAATTTTTATTGAATTGCGCATTGCATACATTAATGCGGACTTAAGGGCAAGCGAACCCCACAACATACGGTAAAAGATTTCATCACCTTTTTCGTGGCCCACAAATCACGAAATTGAGCATAACGTATACCCACACAAATTTTTAAAAGAAACTAGACTTTAAGCCTTAAGGACTTCACGCTCACTAGGAGAAGTTAACTGTGTTTCGAACACTGCTTAACGGTATATCGTTCACGGGGTGTCTAGAAAAGTGTTAACGGCGAAACCACCAAAAGAGAAAGGGTTCTTTAATTAAGGATCATCGCGAAAGCGTCGGAAAACCTCCCCTTATTTCTGCACTTACCTGGCCTCGTGATCAGTATATCTTGAGTCCGTTACTCAACACAGTTTTACTTCAACAATCAAGTTCTTGAGCAGGTCTAATTGACCTAGGTGAACCCTAGACCGATTAGATGCGTGGTATTTTTGTGTCGTGATTGTTTTTGTCCAGATTCTTTTTTTGTGTATATTTCATTCTTTTGTTAATAACTAACTAAAAAACTGAAGAAAAAAAAACCACATTCTTTTTCCTCTCTTCGTCTTCTCTTCATATCATGGGTACCCCATCTCGAAAAACTCTTGCCGAACTTTGGTACCCACAACCAGACATAACTTCCTACGGTTATTGCTTTGACCGAATTTCGAACGATCCCTCCATACCCAAAATTTCTTTGAAAGATCGGATAGATTCGTCTAGGACTACCAATTGGACTCCGCAATCCACCTTGTATCAACCGTTTCAAACGTCACCACCTTCTTACGTTGATACCCTTTTTCAAGTCCTGTTGTAACTCCAAGACCCATGTCTATTGCTGAACGTATTGAACAATCTCATAGACGATCTTTCACTCCTGTCACCACTGCCAATTCTTTGGATCAATAATTCCATTCACCTTCTTATCCAAATGTTGATCCTAGTCCTGTCCAACCATTTAATTCCTATCCATCCTACCCAACTTTTGCTCCTTCCCTACACATTGCTTCTGAACCGCCATTTGGGAGTTTCCAATATCCAAACAACTTTGAATCTTTTGCTGAAACTCCTTCTGTAACGTTTCAGAAATCGTTTTGCGAATTTTTCCGTTTTAGGGCAAAATTGTCGGTATTTTCCGTTTTAACCCGATTTCGATCAAACGTCCATAGAAACTTGCCGGCACCTATTTTAGCTAAAATAAAGCTTGTGTGCGAACTTTGGGGGTATTTGGAAGGTTTTGGTTCAGATAGAATTTTTCCCAAATAAAATATTATTTTAGCCGGTAAAATATGCACGTAAATCGGGAAATTTCTACTAAATGAAAATTCTTGGAAATCATCACTACAATTATTTTAGAACCTTCTTTTTAAATATCTAGATTTTTTTGGTCAAAGGATTTAATTTTTTTAAAGAAAAAGAAAAAGAAAGAAAGGTGGCAAAATGCATTTAATGAAGCATTTATTGTTTTTTTACTAGAACTTTCTTCACAAAAATTCACAAAAACACCCCCCACACCCTCATGGCCGGCCACTTCTTGTTCTTGGCTGCCCTTTTCTTTTTTCACTCCATTTTCATCATTTCTTGCACAAATAAATCATGAAAAATCCAAATAAATTCACAAAAATTCAAATATAATCAATTTCCTTCATTTCCTTAACCCTAAACCATGCTTGGTTCTTCATGAAGTCTTGATTTTGGAGGCTAATCTTGGTTTTCTTGTTGCAAGTTTTTGAATCATTTGGAGATATAAAATCCTAACCCTGATCTCTAATTGTTAAGTTTATATCTTTATGCTAGCTTAATTAGATGTTAATTTAAGCTTTAAATTTCATATTTCAAAATTCTAGAATGGTTTTAGAAATTCAGGTTAAGTTTAAAACTTGATTTAAGTGTTTAATGTTTTATTGAAGTGTTAATTTGTGATTAGGAAAAACTTACCCTAGTAGAAAATGTTAATTATTGTTAATGAATACTTTGTTTAATTATACAATTTTTGCTTACTAGGTTTTTGCTAAAATTTATTTAGCAAGTGTTAAAAATTTAGAAATGGTTTAGATAGCTTAGTTAAGGTATTATAAAGTGTTTGTAATCGCTAGATATGCGTTAGCTTGAAACTAGTGCGAAATATTGCGATAGGTTGCTTACTACGTTTCGGGGTTTTTCCGACGTGGGTTCGATTGGTCGTTGCGAGATTATATCTATTTTATTCCTCGTAATTGTTTATGTTGTGTTGCGCGATAGGGACGATCGGGGTCTAGACTTGGTGTTTTGTAGTTTAGCGACCCCAGTTAGGGTTTTTGGCCGATGTCGTGCGCGATAGATGCGCTAAGCGCGCAGTGTAATTTTCCGGGCGTTTTCATCGCGTTTCGTTGTCTTTTCGTCGTTGTAGGATGTTTTGCTTATGTGTTGTGTTTGTGAAATTTTAGGTTCGCAGGCGGGGACTACGGACACTGCTACAAAGGGAAAACAGGTGGTAGGATTCACCTAGCTTGGAGCGTTGGTGAGTAGATTTAACATCTACAGGGGAATCGCCCGCATGGCGTTATGCGTCTGGGCTAGAGATGTTATTTCTGTCGCATATTCTATGTCATATTTAGAATTGCGCATTTACCCTATTACTTAGATATTGTTGTGCTTGGACTAGTATCCTTAGGACACTGCACATATTATTGACGATTCATGTTGCACGAGCACTGATTGTATGCTACACACACCATCAATAATTGCCATGTCACGCAAAACCCACTTATAGATATGATATTGCTTGGTTAGGGACATTGAGACTTTGATTCATATTTCTTTACGCATTGACTTATAGCATATCTGTATACCTACATGCTTACACATATGCTCTGACATACTTACATGCTAGTTACCTGTATACCTATAGAGTATTGTACCATTAGTGATATGTACATGCACACTTTATGACATAGCTACAGGTATACCTTGCACACCTATTTCACTTATACCCAGGGGGTATACTACATCATTACTTATATGTAGATACATATATCTTGTTATACCTTTATGTTTTCACATACATCTGGTTATAGCTACATGTTTACCTTTACCTGATGTTATTTTAGAATTGGAGAAAATTAGGAACCGCATGATATTTATATTAACTTGTTGCAGTTAATTAGCGGCTTTTCCTTTATATGCTTACATTTCCGTTTATATTGCATATATTATATTCATGTATTTTCGCATTGTGATATGGATTTTTCATGATGTTTTCTGGATTTGGGGACCGTGGGAGTTCATGAAATTATGCATTATTTGAAAAACCCGGTTTCCCTTGATTTGATATTTCAGCAGCCACCATGAGATTTATCGGTTCTGATATATATATACCCCACACGAGGAAAGGAGGGGTCCGTGTGCGGGTACATGGTAGGGCCCGGAGGTACCCCAGGGCAAGAATTTCGTGGAGCTAGACGATGAGTTAGTGGGGGAACCATACCATCCGGTGACATTACCAATGACTCAGCGGTTATCATGGGGATACCGACGGGAGTCATGTACGTATAGATACGTCGAGAGACGAGGGTCAGAGCTAGGCACTCGAGCTTTCGGGATAGCGTATGATACGTACCTATCAGGGTGCCAGTCGTGATGACAGCACCTGATAGACCTGCATTTCTGTGTCGATACTTGACACATTGGTTTCATGATATTTCTTTTTTCTCCTTTGTATATATAACAGGGGTTTAGGCCGCTGTTATATATGCCCTTACACCAATATTAGTGGAATGGGACGCTAATATATGTATATTGACATTAAATTATATACATCATCATATTTATTCATGCAAATATATTTAGGATGTTAGATTTTTACTTGATAATTTGATTTGGGATATAGGTGATTCATTTGATATTGGATACAGGATATTTATGAGATTGCTGATTTGTACATTCAGGATATATGAGATTTATTCGGTATTGTACATTCAGGATTTGTGAGACTTATATGATATGAGAGCCAATTTGGGGGCTGATTTGAGGAATTGGGATTTGGATTTGTCTTGATGGATTGTGATCCTACCACGATGTCAGGATTCCGTGAAAATGACATATTTCATTCCATACTCCACATTTATTGTTTATGCACTGCTTCATGTATTAGTAGTACCGGTTAGAGTACCTTTCATGACTGTTGCATTTACATACCTTTTTTATATGCATTGCTTCATGTATTAGTTGTACCTGCTAGTGTACCTTTCATGATTATTGCATTCATATGACTTTTTATTGCTATTAATTGCACATGTTAGATTCACGTTGTACGTGCATACTTGCGATTACCTGCATATGTTATTTACTATTCACGAGTTGCCAACTCACCCCCGTTGTGCCACAATTTGTTTTTCTGGGTGTTCCCCAGAGTAGTCGAGGCAGGCTATTCTTCTATCATCTTTTGCTACGGATACCGCATCGGCTCACAGTGTGCAGTTTGCTTAGGTGGGTTTTGTGGTTATTCGTTTGTTGTATTGTATATTCGTTGTATCTTTGTACTCTCCATCTACTATATTTTCTTGTTGACTTAGAGACTTGGTGAGGACGATATTGTATATTATTTATGACTTGTTTTCTTTTATACAGTTTCCTTTCTATCGTCTTTTATTTCTTCGCTACGGCGTCGTATATTTGTTGTGGTGGTTGTTTTCCGCCTTTGGGCGTGTATTTGCTCCCGTTTGGGGATGCTTTACTTTATATTTATGTTGTACACATTTTTGGGGCTAGCTTTTACAAAGGAGGTGCTGCCAAAATTTTAAAGGAAATAAAGTTGGACTTTTAAAGAATTTGGGTTGTGATTTCAAAGACTTTTAAACAATGTTTCTTATCTTTTCTTGTCTTTTAATGGTTTAGATTTCTGGGTTTTGGCTTTCTTTTACTGCGTTACGCCTGTAGACGTTGCGTAGTATTAGGGCCGTCACGTGCCAATTTCGGGTCGTGACACCTTCACAACCCATGTCTAGTCTGGAGCAGTCGTTGGAAGACTTTAGGGTAGTGTCGTACCAACAGATGATGGATTTGAATGCGTCCATGGCCGCCCTCATACAACCTAGTGACCCGGTAACTAGTTTTCAACTAGTTCCGCATTTTCTAATGTATGATGAGGCGGTAGGACAGGCTGAGAATTTGAGTAGAGAAAGTGAGCTGTACACCCTTCCATATCAAACCTACTCATCCCAAATTGAATCCCACAACTCCGGTTTTGAATGTCTATTAAGAATCCCAAATGATTTATCAATTGAAGATAGAATGATTAATGAGTTGTGCGACTTTGTAGTATTTGATTTACCCGATTGTGAAGGGTCCCTTTCGAGTGAAACCTGTTGGATATAGTGCCCTCACAGTCAATTATTGGATCACAGGCACGTGATTGCAATGATTGAGGGAGGACCTATACCGGTAGGACAGTCTTACTCAAGATGATAGTATGCTATCTGGTTTATCTTTATCATCATGTACTATTTTAGGTGACCTTACAGGTCGCTATTACACGTTGATAGAGCCCTTAGGATTCTTGCTTGACTGCCAGCAGTATGATGGCGATCATATACGTGGGAGCTGGGGTCTATAAGCACATCCTTAAAGTGGTCCCGAGTCGTGGGAGTTTCGAGACTGGGCATCGATACTCCATTAGTAGACTAGTGTATACAGTCGAGACCCCGACGAGGGGCGGTGGCCGGTCTCACAAGACATTGGTGTCAGTTGGTTCACCTAAGATGTATACAGGTGCTCACTGGGTTATAAGTACACCGGACAGGACTCGCCGGGATCATGCTAGTTGGTATTATACCTGACGTCAGATAGCAGTTCCCTGGTGATATGTGTACAGATTAGTTCATCGACCTGAGATCGTCATTTGTCTCGTGTGAGTTCCCACTGTGCTTTGATTAATACCCTACCACGGGTCAAAGGAGTCGTGAAAATAGGTTTTAGTTGGGTACAGTCCCGAGCCACATGGAGGCAGTGAGCGGATCGGCAGGGGTTTCGTCTCTCCCGGTATTGGGGGTGAGATCGTGCTGTGTCTAGGAGAGCCATTACACGAAGTGTAAGTCTATGATAGCACCCCGGCAGTCTACAGACGCCAAATGCGGAACAAAAACTTTTTAACTGGTGCTATCGTATACTTTAACCCGGATCTGCCATTATTGCTAAACTAACAAACTGTAAAGAGTGTAGAATGGTTATACCGAACGATCCGAGTCCTTCGTTCTTCAACCATCATCCCACGCTCCGTTGCGACTGCTCCGATCTCGTCGATCTCCGATGTCCTTCGTCGAGGTGGCACCACATGATCGGTTCTTTAAACGGGCTCCCGCCTCTGACTCGAGGCAACTCGATCGTCAAGTTTGCTAAAAGAGACGACCAAGATTGATGTAGAGAATGAGTAGATGACTTTGTCTCACTTCGTCCAAATCCGTGGACGATCGGTTAATGAAGTTGCCGTGGAAATCGGGTGATGGAATGAAATGGACTGTGAATTCCATACACCCCAAAACTATCATATCTTTTCTAACCGAAATGAAACCTCAAGTGAGAGTGAGTAGTGAGAGGGAGAGGGGCCGGCCTCTTTATATGATGGAGGGAGGTGACCGTAGGAGGAGGGAGGTGACCACAAGCATAAGATATTATGAACAAAATATCTTAAGGAAAACAAAAAACCTTAATTACAAAGCATGAGTCATTATGCATTAATTGAACCTTTAAAGCAACCAATAAAAATCCAACACCAATTAATCCTAGTCACCTCTTCTAGAAACTTCTAGAAGAATCCACACTCATCTCAAGAAAAGATAAATCCGTCTTTAACCGAATGTTAAAAGACGGCTGATAGAAAACTGGAAACTGGCAACTTCCAAAAGTGATCCTGAAACGACTTTCAGGATAACCCCGAAACTGTATTAATATACCCGCATTTATATTACGACCGAATACAAATGCAACTGAGACAAAGATATTATACCTACTCAATATAATACTCGGATTCGGCTTAAACCAAAGCCGACCAGTATCATCTGCCCGAAAACTGACACGTGCGTAAACGCACGTGCATTTTCCGAACCCTTCCATAAAACCATACGGCCTCTACAACGTTTCGCCCGAACTTGGGAAACTGTCTGTGGGGGACTCTAATGACTCGTCAGCACCCTGGCAGTGGGTTTAACCACAAACCGTCAGCGGCACTAGCTATGCGTAACGGCTGCCCACGGACTGACCTCAAGGGAAGCTGATGAGCGAACTCAAGGGAGGCCGATGAGCGAACTCATCCAGAAACCCTACTGAGCCTAACAGTGACAATGTATATACAGTCCGGTCCGTTCGTCAATGAGTATCGCATATCCGCCTAGGGGGCTAGTAACGTCAGACCCCCAATAGCAGTATAAGTCGTGTCGGAGTGAAGCCCAATAACACCCTGAGATACTACTGGAGTACCTACCAGTAAATCTCCTGCCATGGCCATGGACTTTGTGTAATGGCTCTCCTAGACACAGCACGACCTCGCCCCCAATACCGGGAGAGACGAATCCCCTGCCGATCCGCTCACGTGCCTCCATATGGCTCGGGACTGTACCCAAAAACTACCTGTTTGCACGACTTCTTTGAGCCGTGGTAGGGTAGAAATCAAAGCACAGTGGGAACTCACACGAGACAAATGACGACCTCAGGTCGATGAACTAACCTGTACACATGTCACCAGGGAACTGCTATCTGACGATATGTATAGTACTAACTAGCAGATTCCCGGCGAGTCCTGTCCGGTGTACTCATAACCCAATGAGCACCTGTATACATCTTAGGTGATCCAACTGACACCAGTGGCTTGTGAGACCGGCCACCGCCCCTCGTCGAGGTCTCGACTGTACACACTAGTCTACTCCGGAGTATCGATGCCCTGTCTCGAAACTCCCACGACTAGGGACCACAATTAAGGATATGCATATAAACTACCCAACTCTCACGTATATGATCGCCATCATACTGTTGGTAGTAAAGCAAGATCCTAAGGGCTCTATCAAAGTGTAACATGCAATCAGTCACCTGAACATGTACACGACTGATAAAGGCAAACCAGATAGCATACTATCATCTCGAGTAAGACTGTCCTACCGGGATAGGTCCTCCGCAATCATTGCAATCACGTACCTGCGATCCAATAATTGACTATGAGGGCACTATCTCCAACAATCTCCCACTTGCACTCAAGGCTAATATTGCGATGTCGACTACTCACAGCCCGTGTGAAACCGAACATCCAACTCCTCTACTAATCAGTTTCACAAAGCCCGTTTGTAAAACTATTGTGTTCGAGAAATAGCCTCAGTGAGTGGATCCGTCTAGAAGTATCTTTCTATATCTCTCTTAATCTCAAGTTCGCGGAGAAAACCATCTCCCGAATTGAGTAATACCTGTCTTAGAACATGTCTGGATATCTGATGGGACCTTAGTTCATAAATGAACTCCATATCCAAACTTCTTAGACTGAATCGATCACTGAACCTAATCAGTATCGGGCACCTTGCTTCCCACAGTATCCTCTTGGACCATCTGTCCATAATACTGTCCCTCTTCGTCAGAGGGAAAAACTATAACTCTGACAATCACTCTGTCAACCACGTCACCTTTGAAGCCTAGAATGATAATCGTCTCCCGAAGGAGGCTGCCGTCATCAAATCCGTAGAACATATACTTATGTTCTAAAACTGCTTCCTTATGTTTCTCTAGGATTGGATTAATACAAACTTATTGCATCTAGTGCAAAACCAACATTTGGTGTGGTACTTGGCATCTCATGATTGACTCAATTGCCTAAGCAAGTGATCTGCCAATCATGCACATCCCTCTCCCCTTTAGTCTGTAAGACACCTATAGAGAGGGTGACTCCATCACCTGCAGGTACACCACCATGCTAGGAGTCAACTATTCCAAAAACCATTAGAATATCTGTCAAAGTACCCACATTGGGAAAATACCCAAATCCAGATCTAAAACCATAGATCTAGAAACCAGAATGTCAAATATTATATCCATATCCTGTCTGGAGAAACAACTGTGTGATGACCACAGTACAACCGATCGTAGTATAGGAATTTTACTTCCTACTCTGTATAAGTCATCCAGATACCATGACATCACACCCTACTACCTTCTTAACTGATCCATCCCTTTTTTTCTGATTGAAGTCAAACCCATGACTGTCATATCAAAATTCGATGATCTATCTCCGCTATAACTGCTCAAGTCTATAAATAGACATAAGCTTCTTGCCCACTATGCTTCCGTTGCTCCCACTGACTACGACAACCCTCCTACCGGGTCTCATATCCTGGAACAACAGTAGTGTCAAGTCTGGGTAGATAAGAACCTCCCTGTCACCGTCCTTGAGGTTACCGAAGTACCTCTCGGGTGTCTGAGGTTACCTACCATACCTGCGGAGTGGCTATTGGAATGTCAAACCTGATTGAATGTATAGGTCCTATTAAATTTTCCGTAATCGTTCGCGGTTCTGGAATTACTTCCAGTTCTACCATACTCCCACTACTGTTTTCTGAAAAAGATCCATTTTTACTAAAACTGTGGCGAGTCTAGAACAATATCACTATTGATCTTCTAAATGGTAGAATATCAACCCTCGTCATAGCCAGGGTCAACCCACAAACAGCCATTACAGAAACGTGCCCTGATTTATCCAGTGTCTGGTTTTAATCATAAGCTGGACAACTCCACGTACCTTAATTTCTTTTAAGGTACGAACTATTCTATATCCAATATAGAAACTTTGGCACTTATTTAATTGGAACCATATTCGAATCATGCAGCTGTCTCCAGTGCATATCTACTTAATGGAAAGAGGCTAATCAGCATTACTCAACTTAGGAATCCATCCAATTATGAGTAACCTGAAAGAGAAACACGTTTCTCAAAACCATCACTATCATCTGAATACCAATCACAAGAGTCTACATCTTCGATCTCTTTGAAGAATCCCGATACTTGTGATACCTGGTTCTCTACTTTATTCTTATACCCACAACTTCTCAAAACTTAGACCTTGTATTTCTACGAAACACTCGTCTAAATACTAGAGAAGTTATAAGTAAATAGAACATAGTACTAGGACCTACCCCTTTGTCCTAATGGACACTTGGACAACATACAATACTCTGTATAAGTCCACTGAGTTGAACAACTCAAAACCTGTGCGTTGTAGGTGGAAAACTGTACCCTGGCGAATTCCTCAAATATCACCAATTACAACGAATTCCGATATAATGAGGATGATCACCTAATTCCCAATATCTTACTCCCACTCATCATCTGTAAAACCATACAGATATGAGAATGAAACCTGGTAAATACATACCCTTGGAGTAAGTGTCTAATCGGGAAAAACAGTTTTTCCTTAACAATGCACTGAAACATGAAAATGTTTCGTAGGGGTATCCTGGTATTCATAGCAATGCCTCTTCCATAATCTAATTCATGACTTCAACCGTATATCTTATTGCCATCTCTCCAAATCCCTTTATTTGTCTTTAGTCGTTACCTTCTGTACACCATCGTTAGGCTAAATGGTTTTCTTCCTTCCCTACCGTTCGGCACCAGCCTATGGTTTGGAAGAAGACTATCCAGTAAGCATAATAGGTGTACTCTCCTAAACCAAGGAGTACTCGCATCTCGAGAGAAGGTAACGATAAAAGACAACTGAATAATACCTTATTCTTTTAAAGGTGAAATAGGAGTGGCGATGAAGTACGCGGTTTTGGTCGTGAATGATATTAGTCGCAATTTACTTTGCCCTCTTTCTAATCCCTTTATTTTGTCTCTACATATTACCTTCTGCACACCCTACTTAGGCTAATTGGTTTTCTTCATTCCCTACCTTTCGGCACCAGCCTATGGTTTGGAATAAGACTATCCAATAGGCGTAATAGGTGTACTCTCCTAAACCAAGGAGCTCTCGCAACCTGAGAGAAGGTGATAATAAAAGACAACTGAATAAACCAATTCTATTTCTCCTGAACCTTGATCCATCCTCGAAGAAGTCCCTTCGAGTTCGTATATAACCATACGATGGCTCTATCCAATGGAAGTGGATATCCGTAGTAATACGGGTGTTCTGAGAAATTCAAAGGGTAAAAGAAGGAGTGGCAATGACTTATGCAACTCAGACAATCCAAAAGCCAGTATTTTAAGAAGGTTCGGTCAACCTGGTCACTGAGTCATAGTCTAGGGTCGGTCAAAGGTCGCTGCCAAAGAGAGAGAGAGAAAAGAAACACTCTGCGTGCACTCTAACCTAGATCAGAATGGTCATCATTTTATCTAATCCGGAAACCTCCCACTGTCCTGTCAAATTCTCCTCCAAACCTAAAGAAGAATCAATCGGGATCACCCGAAGAGTAAACCAACTCATCAGTGGGAATCAGGATCCAACTCTCATCGCATGATAACGTGATGGAATGCATCCACGTTACTCATACTCCAGAAGGTATGCGCATACTCGGCAAGTTTCAGTTTCTTTAGAAACTCCTGATATAGTTTTTGCCCCATGCTCTTATAACCTTGGCTTTGGTCAAAATGTCATAAGTCACATGCCAAGTTCTACCCATCACTATCTTGTCAATTTGAACCCACCCGTACATGCCCCTGACTTTGGCCAATCGGCAGAACGACTGTCCCAAACTAACTCATCTATCTATGCAACAATTGAATACCCAGCAGCTACCAAACACTATGCCTTAACTTTGGCTAAAATGCATAGCTTGAATACTACTGAATACCCAAAAGAAGTGACGGAGGGCTACGGCTGGTTTTTGGCGAAAAACCTTTAGCGTAGTGAACTTGATATCGCTGAAGGAACCTGATAGCTTTTTAAAATATAGTGGCGAAAACCTTTTGCTAAAGAGGTCACTCCCGGTAAAGGGATCTCGGCTCTTTCCTCGTGGAATGAGGTGCAGGATATTCCACTGAATACCGCTATGCAAAGCAACATGTAATCGACTATAGTGAAGTTATTACCCTGACGCAAACTTCTGCCCAAGGGGTCAGTCCCGGTGAAGGGATATCAACCCTTGCCCCGTCGAATGAGGTGCTGGATATTCCACTGAATACCGCTATGCATAACAAAAGAAAACGTCTTTGCAATAACACTTTTTAAATTGTTCCAACAACTGTATACAGGTTTGTTTTTACTTTGCGTTGATCAGAATCAACGCAGTCCCATCAATCGATCACACCAGAAAAGAACGAAAATAAAATGTACGTATATGCCATCCGCATTCGTCACTGGGTCCCGTCATCACCCGTTAGGTTACTTAACTAACGACAGAGCGGGGACTGGACTAGCACGGGTGTAAAACATATACAACATCTAATAGTATATAAACCAATATACAATAATCGCTCCAGGCGTGATAGTATGCAACATTACAGAAAAGTAATAAGCATCACAGAACAATACAGATATCTGGGATCCCCGGGTTTCACAGAGCCGCTGCTGAAACCCGACGTTCCCCTGTCGTGTGGATAGCCTGTGCAATGAAACCTAGACCCCTACGGGTGCGGCAAGTTACCCGCCAAAACCTGAAGCGAGGTAGTCCCCACAGCATAGTGAATGGAACACCCGGCACTTCACGGAATCCGGTAAATTGAGCACCCCTCCTTGGGTCAACCTGTACCCCCTACAAGTGCGGCGAATAGTCTGCCAATTCTGAAGTGGGGCCCCTCTGCCTCTCAAAGCCATGAGATGCGGACCCGTTGCCCTCCCGAACCCGGCTATCCGTGCACTCCGTCTCGGGGCAAAACCTAGTACAGTAATGAAAAATAGTACAATAGGTACATCGACCGCAACCTGGTCGTGCCCCAAAAAGAATATTATACAACAGGCAGTGACGGCAGTCCACAAGTTGGACGCTCGTCCCGCAATATCAAATGTACAAATAAACTCAAACTGTACTATCATTGCACACTGCTATCCACCACGACAAATCCGCAACATTACAGCACAACACAGAACATCAACGCGAATGTCACGTTCGCAAACCCGTCTAAAAGAGCTATAGCAATCGGACGCGGTTTACCGATCAAATGACATTCCCGGTCGGAGATATAATGTAAGCACTGTAAACTAACGTGTTTAAATTACGATCGACCAAAGACCAAAAATCAAAAAGTGGGCCCCACGGCTTACTGGTGAACAGTAACAAAATCTGGGCCAAAACTTTATATGCAAAAAACCCCAAAATCAAACAGAGAAGTCACTGGAAAAATTTGGGAGCACGTGCTCACCACATGGCCGCGGAAGCGCGGTCAAACCATGGGTTTGACCGCCCTTCCGCGGCGGTTTGGTGAGTTCACGTGCCCAAATTTTGTCGTGGTTCTTATAATTCCCTGCACGGATTTTTAAGACATGCAGAAATTGATTTTGAGACCATTTAAAATTAACAGAACTGTCAAGTAAAGAAAAAAGCGATTTTTGCAGTTTTGGTTTTTCGGTTCGATCGAAGTTTTGAACACGTTAGCACAAGTTAGTATAGCAAAATGGTTAGGCTCTGATACCACTGTAAGTCTATGATAGCACCCCGGCAGTCTACAGACGCCAAATGCGGAACAAAAACTTTTTAACTGGTGCTATCGTATACTTTAACCCGGATCTGCCATTATTGCTAAACTAACAAACTGTAAAGAGTGTAGAATGGTTATACCGAACGATCCGAGTCCTTCGTTCTTCAACCATCATCCCACGCTCCGTTGCGGCTGCTCCGATCTCGTCGATCTCCGATGTCCTTCGTCGAGGTGGCACCACATGATCGGTTCTTTAAACGGGCTCCCGCCTCTGACTCGAGGCAACTCGATCGTCAAGTTTGCTAAAAGAGACGACCAAGATTGATGTAGAGAATGAGTAGATGACTTTGTCTCACTTCGTCCAAATCCGTGGACGATCGGTTAATGAAGTTGCCGTGGAAATCGGGTGATGGAATGAAATGGACTGTGAATTCCATACACCCCAAAACTATCATATCTTTTCTAACCGAAATGAAACCTCAAGTGAGAGTGAGTAGTGAGAGGGAGAGGGGCCGGCCTCTTTATATGATGGAGGGAGGTGACCGTAGGAGGAGGGAGGTGACCACAAGCATAAGATATTATGAACAAAATATCTTAAGGAAAACAAAAAACCTTAATTACAAAGCATGAGTCATTATGCATTAATTGAACCTTTAAAGCAACCAATGAAAATCCAACACCAATTAATCCTAGTCACCTCTTCTAGAAACTTCTAGAAGAATCCACACTCATCTCAAGAAAAGATAAATCCGTCTTTAACCGAATGTTAAAAGACGGCTGATAGAAAACTGGAAACTGGCAACTTCCAAAAGTGATCCTGAAACGACTTTCAGGATAACCCCGAAACTGTATTAATATACCCGCATTTATATTACGACCGAATACAAATGCAACTGAGACAAAGATATTATACCTACTCAATATAATACTCGGATTCGGCTTAAACCAAAGCCGACCAGTATCATCTGCCCGAAAACTGACACGTGCGTAAACGCACGTGCATTTTCCGAACCCTGCCATAAAACCATACGGCCTCTACAACGTTTCGCCCGAACTTGGGAAACTGTCTATGGGGGACTCTAATGACTCGTCAGCACCCTGGCAGTGGGTTTAACCACAAACCGTCAACGGCACTAGCTATGCGTAACGGCTGCCCACGGACTGACCTCAAGGGAAGCTGATGAGCGAACTCAAGGGAGGCCGATGAGTGAACTCATCCAGAAACCCTACTGAGCCTAACAGTGACAATGTATATACAGTCCGGTCCGTTCGTCAATGAGTATCGCATATCCGCCTAGGGGGCTAGTAACGTCAGACCCCCAATAGCAGTATAAGTCGTGTCGGAGTGAAGCCCAATAACACCCTGAGATACTACTGGAGTACCTACCAGTAAATCTCCTGCCATGGCCATGGACTTTGTGTAATGGCTCTCCTAGACACAGCACGACCTCGCCCCCAATACCGGGAGAGACGAATCCCCTGCCGATCCGCTCACGTGCCTCCATATGGCTCGGGACTGTACCCAAAAACTACCTGTTTGCACGACTCCTTTGAGCCGTGGTAGGGTAGAAATCAAAGCACAGTGGGAACTCACACGAGACAAATGACGACCTCAGGTCGATGAACTAACCTGTACACATGTCACCAGGGAACTGCTATCTGACGATATGTATAGTACTAACTAGCAGATTCCCGGCGAGTCCTGTCCGGTGTACTCATAACCCAATGAGCACCTGTATACATCTTAGGTGATCCAACTGACACCAGTGGCTTGTGAGACCGGCCACCGCCCCTCGTCGGGGTCTCGACTGTACACACTAGTCTACTCCGGAGTATCGATGCCCTGTCTCGAAACTCCCACGACTAGGGACCACAATTAAGGATATGCATATAAACTACCCAACTCTCACGTATATGATCGCCATCATACTGTTGGTAGTAAAGCAAGATCCTAAGGGCTCTATCAAAGTGTAACATGCAATCAGTCACCTGAACATGTACACGACTGATAAAGGCAAACCAGATAGCATACTATCATCTCGAGTAAGACTGTCCTACCGGGATAGGTCCTCCGCAATCATTGCAATCACGTACCTGCGATCCAATAATTGACTATGAGGGCACTATCTCCAACACGAAGTCCTTGGCCAAGGCAGGAGATTTACTGGTAGGTTTCCCAGTAGTATCTCAGGGTGTTCCGGGCTACACTCCGACACGACTTGTACCGCTTTTAGGGGTCTGACTTTTACAACCCCTAGGCCCGACATGCGATGCTTATAGACGAACGGACCGGACTGTACGGATATTGTCACTGACAGGCTCAGTAGGGTGTCAGGATGAGTTTGCTCATCGACCTCCCTTTTGGTCAATACCCGGTATCCCGTTACGTACAGCTAGTACCTCTGACGTGCTAGTGGTTAAATCCACAGCCAAAGTATTGACGAGTCTTTAGAGTCCCCCACAGACAGTTTTCAAGTTTCGGGCGAAACGTTGTAGAGGTCGTATGGTATTATGGCAGGGTTCAATCATATACGTGCAGTAGTGCATGGATCATGATCGGACGGATCATACTAGTGAGCTTTGGTTTAAGCCGGATCCTAGTATTAGATTTGTTGGATTACTTTAGTCTCATCGTATTCGCATTCGGTCGGAATGCGGATGCAGGTATGTATATACAGGTGAGGGGTATCCTTGTGATTCGTCACGAGTTTATTTTAGATGTTGTCGTATCTTTTTATTGTTGTAAAAATTTGGATTAATGTTTACAAATGGAAATTGTGATCTAGAAATCATCATTTTGTGCATTTAATGTGACATGGACTTCATTAGTGATTCATAGTCTCTTTTCTTGTGCTAATGTCACATTATTTGATTGATTTTGTGTTGATATGATGAGAGGTGAGAGAGAGGGCAGCCATGAGGTGAGTTAGCTCTTGTAATTTTCACACTCTCACTTTCTCATTTGAACACACATACAACACAAGAAAAAGAAAATGTTTTTCTTCTTCTTCTTCTTCCTCTAGCTCACAACCTCCATTGATGGCTTCACCTTCAACCTCCATCCATGCAATGGATGCAAGAGACAAAGTTGTCACACACATTCTCTACTTCACCTTGGACACGTCGGCTAGCGAACTTCGTGCCCGAGTTGCTTCGGATGAAGCGGGAGCCCGTAAAAAGACTCGAAGATGTGGTGCCCTTTCCGACGAGGAGATCGAGACCGGAGATGCCCCGAGGAGATTGGGATGTTGGCCAAGACCGAAGGACACGGATCGATCGGTATAGCCTTTCCAACCCTTCTCTTGTTTGCTAGTTATAGGTTAATCGGTCGATCCGGATAAAAGTCTGCGATAGCGACGGTTTCTAGTTCAGAAAAAGTTTTCGTTTCCGCATTTTGGGCTCGGACAGACGGCCGGGGCGCTACCGTAGACTTACAAAACCACACCCAATTCTTTTGACCTCCACACCTCCATCTTAGAGCCAAAATTGATTGAAATCCATGCTTTTGATGAGGTGTCTGAGAATATTATTTTTCACTTGATTGAGGATATTAACGCCGGGAATATCTTGGATGATGAACCCACAGCTTTGGATGAGTTTTTCTCTCCAGTTCATCATCCCGAGTCATTAACTGTTCTTCCTGAACTCCATATGCATCTAGATATTGAAGATAAATGCATGGATGCGCTTAACTTTGAGGAGAATTTTGAGGATAATTTTGAGGATGAACCAGTTTTGCTTAATGAGTCGGATTTTCCAATTCATCCTATCCTTTTTATGGACTATGTACACCCTCCTGAACCTTTACCTGATACCCTTTCTCAATCACTTCCCTCCATCCTTTCCGTCGTTCCGACCTTACAAGAAACCGTATCACCTTCTTTTCTAATGTCTAGTTTACCAAGTTCGGCATACCCATGTTTTCTCACGAATCTTGAGGGATTTGACCCCATTTCTCGACGGGTTGATATATTATCACAATCGCGTTTACAAATCGGTCATTACAAATTGTGCTAATTTATTCACTCCATTTTCACCCTCAAGTTCGTATTCCGTTTCTTTTTCCCTTCCGCCATTCTTCTTCTCATATACCGAGACCGTATACCACTTCTATCCCAATACGGTCTCGCATATTCTCCATTTTTGTCCTCTCCGCATTCTTTCACCAACCTGCACATAATAGCGATAAATTTTTTGAATGGTTGGTGCTAACGTTTGGCCTGTATAAGGCCTTGTATAAATTAACACTGTTATCTCCCCCCTTTATCCTGGACTTCAACGCTTAACAGTGGAAACACTGTTTTACTTAAGTTTGGGGGGGACTCTTTTGGTGTATATATTTTTTATTTTATTTTGTATAAAAATTTTCTTTGGGAAGCGCCGAAAATTTTGACCCTCTTGGTGCAGCCCGACAGTGATGGCGATGTCAAGTTTAAGTTTGGGGGTGTGCTCGGTGAGCTTTCTACCTTTGCATTCATTTGTATATTTTGCATTTGCATACCTTATTAAAACCCATAAAAATCGAAAAAATTTCCAAAATTATCAAAACTTTTTCGTCAAGTTAGCTAATATGGTAACTTAGATTTTATTCCGAAAGATTGGTTGATACATTAGAAATAACTAAATCCTAGGCTTAGGAATTGAAAACCCTAAAAATAATTCTCATTCTGCTTAACCTTGGTAAGTATACGTCCTTACAGTTTTTTTTTGAGAAATAATTAATCTTGATTTCAGTTCTTGAGTTATGTCAAGATGAAGGGAAATTATTGATGCTTTACTGAAGGATAAGTCTGAAAAATAGTTTCTATTTTTAAGTCTAAATTTAGAAAGTATATATACCTTACAAACTGCACATACACGCACCTTGAAACTTGTGATAGTAGAGGATACCTAGAAATACTCTTGCCTGAAAACTTAGTATGAAAGAAAAAACGGTAATTTAAAGCTAAACACCAAAAGAGTATCAATGAAAAATGTATCCGGTCTTGAAAAAGAAAAATAAAGAAAAGAAAAAGAAATAAAGTCAAGACCTAGAAACTGCTATTTACGCTTTAAGCTCACGCATTCACTAATCGGCCGTTAGTGCCTCAAAAAGCATTAATGGTCGCATGAAAGGTGTGTAAGCAACACCGTCCATAATTAATGAAAAGAAGTAGTATTAGGTATTAGGGCAAGGGTACTATAGCTTGAATTGAATTCTTAAGTGTAGGGGTGAAAAATTTACACACACGTAGGGGTATACAATCGATGTTTGGAGGAAAGATAGATATGAAAAATAAGACTTATGTTTTCCGTAAAACTGATAAAAATTCCTGATTTGAGACCGCACTTTAGAAGGAAAATTCAGGAGAACCAACATCTTTCTAAACATTTTTGGAATATATAGGATCTGAGGTTAAATAGATAGGAGGTGTGAAACATAAGGGTTGGATATCTCTAACTTAGGATGATAGAATTTCTAACTTAGATACTAAACTGTAGGAGTAGAATCGATGTTAACTTATGAACTAACTTGACGGGATTTTGTGGGTAGTATACGTTGAAAACCCTCAGGAGACAACACTCCTCCTACTCGGGACACCTAGAGGTTTAACGGCTTGTTGCACGCACTCAGTGCAATCGCGTTCCCTGCGAAAGTGAGGCTAGGATTTTGTTTTGCTCGGGACGAGAATAAGATAAGTTTGTGGGTATTTGTTCAGACCAGAATATTGAATTTTAATACCGCTCATTCATTATCTATTTTTTGTATTTATCGGTACTATTAACCAGTGTATGCTCAGTATTACAGATTACAGGTATCCGTGACAAAATACTGGAAATACACTTAAAATCACGGATATAACAGTTGTGAGCTGACACTGCAACCAGAACCGTAAACCGACCGATAATTCTTGGGTTTCTTTGTGCAACATGCTTGTGTACACACTTTTCTATCTAAATGGACCAACACAATACAAGTTGTACACAAGTTGCACTAGGACCTAGGGGGCAGCTATGGCATGATGGCTTGAGCAAGTGGGCACATATGGTGTGATGTGCATTTATTGCATAAAGTAGTGATGTGATTTGTATCTTCAAGTTTCCCTCCATATCCAAGTTAGTTGTATGTATGCCCTAGAGGCCAGTATTGTACAGATGATGTATATTATATTGGATGCTTGGACATATATAGAGAGGACTTTCTTGCTCGATATGATAGTATACTATCTTGTTGCTCTTTATCTTAACATGTATACTTGTCTCGTGATACTGTCTTATAGTTACATGTTGGTAAAGCCCTTAGGATGTGTACTTGACTACCTGGACTATGATGCAGATCATACTAGTGGGGACAGAGTAGTCCATAAGTACATCCTTTTTTGTTCCTAGCCGTAGGTGTATCGAGACAGGGCATCGATATACCAGAGTAGACTAGCGTATACGCTTCTCAACCAATGAGATGGGCGATGGATGATCCCATATCCATTGGTGTTTGACATCAGAGATCGTATACGGATGCTCAGTGGAGACCGGATACACTGGAAGGACTCTCCGAGAACTCCCAGATGGTATTATACCTCACGCCAGATGGCAGTTCTCTGGTGACACTTGTGCAGGTTAGTCTGTAGACCCGAGATCGTCATAGAGTCTTATGTGATTCCCATTGTGCTTTGATTTCCATCTTACCATGTCCATGAGGGTGTGCAAAACGGTGGTTTTTGGGTACAGTCCCGAGTCACATGGAGGCAATGAGCGATAGGAGGGGTTTCGTCTCTCCCGGTATTAGGGGTTGATGTTGCGCTGTGCTCGATTGGCCATAACAGGGAAGTCCCTGGCCAGGGATGATTTAGAGATTTACTGGTAAGAGTTAAAAGTAGTTTCTCGACCCGTTATGAGCCTCACATCGGCATGACTTATCGGTTATTGGGGTCTGACGTTTACCACCCCTAGACTTGATATGCGACATATCAGACGAAGAGACCGGACTGTACGGGAAGTGTTACCGTTAGGCTTTTACAGGAGTTGGAGCGGGCTTGCTTGCTGATCTTCTAATCGCTCAATACCCGGGTAGCCGTTACATCCGGCTAGTACCGCTGACGGCTTGTGGGTGCTTGATGTGATCATCACCTACTGCCGGCGTATTGACGAGTCTTTAGAGTCCTATATAGAGCTTTTACTGGCTCAGGAAAAAAGAAATAGGAGCGCATATGTGATATGTGCGGGACCGAGAATAATGCGTGTATGTGATACCGTATTCTATTCTCACGACTTATTGTATCGGTCGATTATATGAGATATAGCCGGGTTATCGAATCAAGGGTTGATTCGATAGGTCGATACATTGAATGTTAGTCGGTTATATGATATATAACCGGATTATTAAGTCAAGTGTTGATTTCATAATTTAGTGTATAATTGTATATTTGATATACTAATTTACATTAACTAACATTTGTTCACTTAAGGATTTTTCTCATATGTGCACAACTTTGATAATATTAAAATGTGTTTTCTTTTTGTATCATGGTTGTTGATACATCATGCATGGGTGTGCAAGACATACACCATTCTATTTTAAATGGTGGTTTATAATTATTTAAGGTAATTACAAATTAGTGGAGCTTTTGTCACAAGCATGAAGCTTGTGGATGCTTTGACAAAGTCCACTAACTTTGTTTTACTTTAGATTTTTATTAATCTAACCATTTTGGATTAGCCATGGTTATGTCTCTACATGAGTTAGTATATGATACTCACTCACCCATGGTTAGCTCTCTTGACTTGATCATTATCCTCATCTTTTTCTTTTGTTTATCTTCTTTTTCTTTGAGCAAAAAGAAAAGCTTGCTAGGGTTTTAAAAAGAGAGTGAAAGATTGTGAGAAATCAAATTCTAAAGAGAACCCACTTCCTATTTCTCCATCCTCTACTAGACTAGCACTTTAGTTTAGGGTGTTTGCTTCACTAATTCTCTAGGTTAGTGAAGTAGTACCTTGAGTTGGAATTCCCTCGACGTAGATCATCTTCGGCCTCGAAGACTTCAAGTAAGGACCCTTCTTTCGCCTCGTGAAGCCATGCAAGAGCCCGAGAGAACCATGATCGCAGCGAAGAGACTACGACAAGGAGCTTTAGAAGTGAAGGACCGATCTACAAAGGTTATATTTCGTATTCACTTAGTAGTAAATGTTATTTACATGCATGTGTAACCCTAATTATCTAGCAAAGATCTTGTTTAGGGTTGTTCGGCACGGCTAAAATTTTAATCGGGCATGGTTGATGCCTTCTTAACCCTTGTTAGAGTGCCTAGTAACCCTACAGTGGTATCAGAGCCTAGCTAGAGCATTAGGCGACATGTTTACGAAGTTAAAACTCCGATCGAACCCCGAAACGTCGAAATAGACCCCTCTTTGGAAATTTTGTAAAAATGTGATTTTTTCTGCATTAAAAATACTCAAAAAAATCAGCAGGGAATTCTAAGAGTTACTGTAAAACATGACATCCCAATTCCACCAAAGCGCCACGGAACCTCGGCAATACCTTGCTTGCGCGGCGGTTCCGCGGCGGAATAGTATAATTAGGGTTAATGTTTTGTGCAGTAATATCCGTAGGTACTTGTACATTCTTCTGGGTATTTTTAATCTGACTCAACTGTTGAGTGTTCTGGGGATTATTTTGTATTCGTTGATTCGATCGGAAAATTTAATTTCGTGCTTTTTCCGGATAATTTAGAAAGTATTAAAATGTTCGAACGGATATCATTAACTCGCTTTTTCCCGACACGAAAAACTTTCAAGTGTTGAATTTTTCTTGAGTTTAAATCTTTCGGAAAAACGTGCATGTGACGCAATGGACCCTCTAGAAGAACACAAATCTTAACTCGATTATGTGACCGTCTGAACCGCCTCTAAACCTTAGGGTTTGGGGCAGTACGGCATGTCACATGTGAGGCTTTGGCTTGACTCTTCTACGGCTGGACCGTTGGTACTGTGACGTATTCTGGAATTTTTGAACTCCGCTCAAATGTTGAGCTATTTAGGAAATCTTGGGTATTTGATTATTCGATCGGAAAGTTTAATACTGTCTATTTATCTGGAATGTGATACAATATCTGGAATTCATATAGTTAGGCATGAAATGCGAAGTATGTGATATTTCGGATTTACGATGTCTAATGAGATTGTGGATTCCAAATGTTGTAGTTTTACACTTTCTTTTCTGCGACCGTAAGTTTAATATGTGATATCGCCGGTTTCGTTGCTATATGTCAACGATAATTGGGATGCGCATATTTACTTACGTTGATGACACGTAATGTTATGTGTAGCTGGATATGTTATATTGGATCGTCGCGTTTCTGAATAGCCGGGGGTTTTATGTGAGATGAGGGTTTTTATTTTTATTCATGTAAAATTCATTGTATGTAATATTTTTTTATTGGGGCACTTCCGGGATGAGGTTGATGTCACCATTTGTATATTATTTACTTTTCCGCACTAGGATAGGCCCAAGGAGGAGAGCACAAGTAACCGGGTTCTAGAGTCCAGTGGGAGACCAACTCGAGGAGTCGAGTCCGGGTCTCCTAACTCTAGAATTGGTAGGGTTGCTTGCCGCTCTCGTAGGGGTCTAGGGGTGTGGGTTTGGCTATTCATCGCGACCATGGAATCCGTGTTTTATAGTGGCTCAAAATAAAACACGGACGTCCTACTATATCCAATGTTTCATATGATTCTACTGCTGCGATATCTGTGATGTGATCATTTGATATGTTGTGATAAATACTCTATATAGTATATATGATATATTATATAGACGTTACTTATGTTTTACACTCACGCTAGTCCTGCCCCGCTCTGCCGTTAGTTACCTAACCTAACAGTGCACGAGGGGACATCGAGGCGAATGCGGATGACATAAGTGTACGTCATATTTATCTGTGATGTTTAGGTGACTTAAATGATGGGACTTCATTAATGTGATTAATGAAAGAAAAAAAACATAAAAGATGTTGTAGAATCAAATTTTCAAAAAGGATAGCTACAGTTTTTGCTTTGCATAGCGATATATATGATATATCCTGCACCTTATTCGATGAGGAAAGAGCCGAGATCTTTTCACCGGGAGTGACCTCTTTAGCAAAACTGGCAAATGCTACAACACTCGGTTTGTTTTTGATTGCTTTTGGAATTTTTTGCTTTGCATAGCGATATATATGATATATCCTGCACCTTATTCGATGAGGAAAGAGCCGAGATCTCTTCACCGGGAGTGACCTCTTTAGCAAAACTAATAAAAGCCTCAAAATCACTCCATTTCAAAAAATTCACTCGATTCTACAACGATATCAAGTTCATTACGCAATAGGTTTTTTCAGAAAAACCTATCGTAGCCCTCCGTCATTTCAGATAAGTTGTATATAGTATTCGTGCTGCATTTGTTGGCTTTCGTCAAGGTGTAGTGTGCGGTAGCTATATGCTACTTATCTGCTGCATATGATGCGATTGGATTAGGATAGTCGTACGGCTTTGTTGGCTTTCGTCAAGGGTCGTGCGGGTGGGTTTAATTCAGTCAAGAAATGTACGGGTTGAACTTGACTAGCGGGCTATGGTTTGTTGGCTTTCGTCAAGGTCATAGCACGTTAGGGGCAAAATATTATCGGGAATTTCACGTGTTGAAATTTGCAATGAGATTGCATACCTTCTATGAGATAGTTGATCCCGATACCCATTACGAGTAATTGTTACTCCTGGGAGAGTTTTACACAGGACAATTAGCCGATCAAGTAGGTGTCAATGGGGTTACGCCTCTGGGAAAACGAGGTTTACTTTAATTAGGTCCATGCGAAAGCACGGGGAACCTCTCTCAAAGTACCGACACTGGCCTGGCTGAAAGATTGGCGAAATTGTTGGGTGTAATTAATCCCGGCTAGTCTTTCCTTTTAGGGTTTGAAGGAAGATTTGATAAAAATAGTGGGAGCCATCCTGATTAGATAAAATAATAACCAATCTGATCTTGCAAGAGCATACGCTAAAGTGTTTTTCTTCACTCTCTCTCCAGGTAGCGACCATATCATGCCTTAATCAAGATAATAATATGGATGTATTGACCGAACCCACATGTTATACTGTGCTGGGGAACGTTGGTTCCGTTCTTTCTTATAAGAGTTATAGGACTGAACAGGATATAGGGGAATACCAGGATTCCCATGCCACCCGAATGAAGAAAGTACATGTTGATACATTTTCTTCGGATGTGTTCATTACAGAGAACTGTTTCTCAGTTCACTCTGCGTCCTGGGTATTAGATACCGGATCGGGATCCCATATATGTAATATGTTACATGAGCTACGTAAAGGTAGGGAACTGGGAGAGGGTGATCATTCCGTAAGAGTAGGGAATGGTGCAAATGTTGCAGCCAAAGCAGTTGGCGAATATCACCTTGTGTTACCAAATAGTAATACATTGGTTCTGAACGAATGCTATTACTTTCCGACCCTGATATGCAATCTTATATTAGTTTCTTTATTGAGCAAAGAAGGATATAATTTTGTAGTACAGGATGATGTTATGAACATATTCCTGAATCAAAATTTGATTGGATTAGGTTAGTTATTTAATGGCATATGCGTTCTCAATCAAACTACAGCCCTTAATATACAAAACACACACAAGAGGAAGAGTTCAGAAATGAACGAATCCTTCTTGTGGCATTGTAGACTTGGTCATATAAATGCGACACGGCTAGCTAAGTTGTATAAGAATGGATATTTGAAACCGTTCGAATTTTCATCTTATGACACTTGCCAGTCATGTCTCAAAGGCAAGATGACCAAAACTCCGTTTACAGGACACGGAGAAAGAGTTACTGAACTCTTGGGACTGATACATAGCGATGTATGCGGTCCCATGTCTACACATGCCAGGGATGGTTCTTTGTACTTCATTACATTCACTGACGATCTCTCAAGATACGGACATGCGTTCTTGATAAAACACAAGTCTGAAGCTTTTGAGAAATTTAGAGAATATAAACAAGAAGTCGAGAACCAAACCAGAAAAAGTATTAAAATCCTTCGATCTGATTGAGGAGGTGAATACTTGAGCAATGAATTCCTGGACTTCCTAAAAGAGAATGAGATTCTCTCTCAGCTGACTCCTCCATATACACCACAGCACAACGGTGTATCAGAACGGAGGAACCACACCCTATTAGATATGGTGCGCTCTATAATGAGCGCAGCTGAGTTACCTATTTCCTTCTTGGGGTATGCGCTAGCGACAGCCATACATCTATTGAATATGGCCCCCACCAAATCTGTGCCTACCACTCCATATGAGATATGGAAAGGGAAGAGACCATGTCTTAACTATGTTAAGATATGGGGTTGTCCATCCTGTGTCAAACGACAAAATCCCGACAAACTCGAGGCACGGTCCGTTCTATGCAAATTTGTAGGATATCCCAAGAATTCACAAGGGTGTATCTTCTACCACACTGAGGAACAAAGGGTGTTTGTTTCTCGGCATGCCACCTTTTTAAAAAAGGAATTTCTTGCAAAAGAGATTAGTGGTCATGAGGTAGAACTGGAAGAGGTTCCAGCTACAAAAGCTGCAACAGAAGATCTGGTGGAACCAGAGGATTCGGTAGTTCCCGATGAACCCCAGCCACTCCGCCGATCTAGTAGGGTTCCTCACCCACCTGAGAGATACTACGGTTTTCTCATGGATGGTGGGAGCGAGGATTGCATCATGGAGGATGATGACCCAACTAGCTTCGAGCAGGCCATCATGAGTGGGGACTCAGTAAAATGGCTGGATGCAATGCGGTCCGAGATGGAATCCATGTACACCAACAAAGTATGGACTTTGGAAGATGCTCCTGAAGGGATAAAACCCATTGGGAGCAAGTGGATCTTCAAGAAAAAACTTGGTGTAGATGGGAAAGTGGAGACTTTCAAAGCTAGACTTGTTGCAAAGGGTTTTCGTCAAAGACCGGGTGTGGACTATGACGAAACCTTTTCTCCAGTGGCTATGCTTAAATCCATCTGGATCATGCTTGCCATCGCTGCATATCATGACTACGAAATCTGGCAAATGGATGTTAAGACCGCCTTTCTAAACGGTGATTTAGAAGAGAGCGTGTACATGACTCAGCCAGAAGGCTTTGTAGCTAGTGCGAGCAGCGGGAAGGTGTGCAAGCTGCTTAAATCCATTTATGGATTAAAGCAAGCATCGCGGAGTTGGAACATCTGCTTTGACGTCGTTATCAAAGAGTTTGATTTCGTTAAAAACGTAGATGAACCTTGTATCTACAAGAAGGTGGCAGAGAGTAAGGTTGTCTTTCTCGTATTGTACGTGGACGACATACTCTTGATAGGAAATGACATTCCTATGCTGCAATCGGTCAAGCTCTTCTTATCACAAAGATTCTCAATGAAAGATCTAGGTGATGCCTCGTGCATACTGGGAATTATGATCTATAGAGATAGATCTAAATGGATATTGGGATTGTCCCAATCCAGGTACATTGACACCATACTAAAGAGGTTTAGTATGGAAGAATCCAAGCGTGGGAACTTACCCATGATCTCTGGACTCACTCTCTCTAAAGAGATGTCTCCCAAGACTGATTTGGAGAGAGCTCGCATGGAAGGGATACCTTATGCTTCGGCTGTAGGCTCTATCATGTACGTGATGCTATGTACCAGACCTGATGTAGCACACTCACTAAGTGTAATGAGTAGGTATCAAGCTGATCCTAGAGAGAGTCACTGGACAGCTGTGAAGAGTATTCTCAAGTACTTGCGAAGGACTAAAGAGATGCTCTTTGTGTATGGTAACGGAGAACTCCAAGTGGAGTCCTTTACCGATTTGAGCTTCCAGAGTGATAAGGACGACTCTAAGTTGCACTCGGGATTTGTCTTTACCCTTTACGGAGGAGCGGTTAGCTGGAAGAGTTCTAAGCAGGAAACCGTGGCAGACTCGACGATGGAGGCTGAATACATCGCTGCCAACGATGCTGCCAAAGAGGCTGTCTGGATCAAGAAGTTCATTACTGAACTTGGAGTAGTTCCATCCATTGAGCATCCAATACCTTTGTTTTGTGATAACAATGGAGCGGTGGCTTTGGCCAAGGAACCCAGGTCCCATCAGTGATCCAGGCATATTCTGAGGCGGTATCACCTGATCCGGGAGATAGTAGATCGCCGGGAGATCGAGGTCAGGAGGGTTGATACGAAGAACAACACTGCGGATCCACTCACGAAGGCCATTCCCCAGATACAGTTTGAGAGACTCTTCGGGATGCTTGGTATGCGATACTACAGCAGCTGGCCCTAGTGCAAGTGGGAGATTGTTAGTTGTATGTATGCCCTAGAGGCCAGTATTGTACAGATGATGTATATTATATTGGATGCTTGGACATATATAGAGAGGACTTTCTTGCTCGATATGATAGTATGCTATCTGGTTGCTCTTTATCTTAACATGTATACTTGTCTCTTGATACTGTCTTATAGTTACATGTTGGTAAAGCCCTTAGGATGTGTACTTGACTACCTGGACTATGATGCAGATCATACTAGTGGGGACAGAGTAGTCCATAAGTACATCCTTTATTGTTCCTAGTCGTAGGTGTATCGAGACAGGGCATCGATATACCAGAGTAGACTAGCGTATACGCTTCTCGACCCATAAGATGGGCGATGGATAATCCCATATCCATTGGTGTTTGACATCAAAGATTGTATATGGGTGCTCAGTGGAGACTGGGTACACTAAACGGACTCGCCGAGAACTCCCAGATAGTATTATACCTCACGTCAGATGGCAGTTCTCTGGTGACACTTGTGCAGGTTAGTCTGTAGACCCGAGATCGTCATAGAGTCTTGTGTGATTCCCACTGTGCTTTGATTTCCACCTTACCACGTCCATGAGGGCGTGCAAAATGGTGGTTTTTGGGTACAGTCCCGAGTCACATGGAGGCAATGAGCGATAGGAGGGGTTTCGTCTCTCCCGGTATTGGGGGTTGATGTTGCGCTGTGCTCGATTGGCCATAACAGGGAAGACCCTGGCCAGGGCTGATTTAGAGATTTACTGGTAAGAGTTACCAGTAGTTTCTCGACCCGTTATGAGCCTCACATCGGCATGACTTATCGATTATTGGGGTCTGACGTTTACCACCCCTAGACTTGATATGCGACATATCAGACGAGGAGACCGGACTGTACGGGAAGTGTTACCGTTAGGCTTTTACAGGAGTTGGAGCGGGCTTGCTTGCTGATCTTCTGATCTCTCAATACCCGGGTAGCCGTTACGTCCAGCTAGTACCGCTGACGGCTTGTGGGTGCTTGATGTGATCATCACCTACTGCCGGCATATTGACGAGTTTTTAGAGTCCTACATAGAGGTTTTACTGGCTCAGGAAAAACGAAATAGGAGCGCATATGTGATATGTGCGGGACCGAGAATAATGCGTGTATGTGATACCGTATTCTATTCTCACGACTTATTGTATCGGTCGATTATATGAGATATAGCCGGATTATCGAATCAAGGGTTGATTCGATAGGTCGATAAATTGAATGTTAGTCGGTTATATGATATATAACCGGATTATTAAGTCAAGTGTTGATTTAATAATTTAGTGTATAATTGTATATTTGATATACTAATTTACATTAACTAACATTTGTTCACTTAAGGATTTTTCTCACATGTGCACAACTTTGATAATATTAAAATGTGTTTTCTTTTTGTATCATGGTTGTTGATACATCATGCATGGGTGTGCAAGACATACACCATTCTATTTTAAATGGTGGTTTATAATTATTTAAGGTAATTACAAATTAGTGGAGCTTTTGTCACAAGCATGAAGCTTGTGGATGCTTTGACAAAGTCCACTAACTTTGTTTTACTTTAGATTTTTATTAACCTAACCATTTTGGATTAGCTATGGTTATGTCTCTACATGAGTTAGTATATGATACTCACTCACCCATGGTTAGCTCTCTTGACTTGATCATTATCCTCATCTTTTCGTTTGTTCATCTTCTTCTTCTTTGAGCAAAAAGAAAAGCTTGCTAGGGTTTTAAAAAGAGAGTGAAAGATTGTGAGAAATCAAATTCTAAAGAGAACCCACTTCCTATTTCTCCATCCTCTACTAGACTAGCAATTTAGTTTAGGGTATTTTCTTCACTAATTCTCTAGGTTAGTGAAGTAGTAGCTTGAGTTGGTATTCCCTCGACGTAGATCATCTTCGGCCTCGGAGACTTCAAGCAAGGACGCTTCTTTCGTCTCGTGAAGCCATGCAAGAGCCCGGGAGAACCATGATCGCAGCGAAGGGACTACGACAAGGAGCTTTAGAAGTGAAGGACCGATCTACAAAGGTTGTATTTCGTATTCACTTAGTAGTAAATGTTATTTACATGCATGTGTAACCCTAATTATCTAGCAAAGATCTTGTTTAGGGTTGTTCGGCACGGCTAAAATTTTAATCGGGCATGGTTGATGCCTTCTTAACCCTTGTTAAAGTGCCTAGTAACCCTATAATCCAAGAGTGAGGACCAGGTTAAATTAGAGAAATAAAGTTGCACCATTGGACTTCTGGGGACAACACAAGACCACACTACAAGCACGAGCCTAGGGGCTCGGATTTCACCTGAGCACAATGCCCCATGGGCCGAGCTCGCCTGCCCCACCACCTCCTATGGGTCCCATTCTTCTACTGGCCCTCCATTGCTGCCTTCTCATCATTATTTTATTTTTTGCTTATTTAGTTTTTTAGCCTAAAGGCAGTGAGCAAGGGGTAAAGTGTCTCTCTTTTGCCAAGTTTTGTTCACATTTTGTAACTCTCAAGTTTTCTTTTCTCTTTTCTTGTACATAGCTTAGGTTTCCTTTGAGTTCATGCCCTTCTTTTGACCTTGCAACCTCTTTAGTGAACTTGCAAGTTTAAATTTAGGGTATTGATCTCAAGGTTTTATCTTGGACATAATAAAGATATCATTTTGCACACTTGGGTTCCTAGTTATTCTTGCTCTTTTCATTCTTGCTATTTTACTTTCTTGCTCTTTTATTATCTTGCCTTACTTAGTTGCACTTTCATTCCATGCAATTTACTTACTTGTAATGTTTTCTTTTCTTTTCTTTGTTCTTTTCTTTGCTCTTTTTAGTTTGTTGTTGTAATATTTGTGAATATGTGTTGTTAGGCAAAGAATACGATATTGTAAGTTAACGTTCCATTTCTCATTTCCCTTTCCCGTATTTTCCATTGAACTCCGTCCAAACGTTACGCAAGCGCTCCGTTAGGCACCCTACCCTACTAAGGTAACAGTGATTTCTAACTGCGACCGGTTGCGTTCGGTTTGGCCGGAGGCGAAAGCAAGAGACAAGAACGGAAGGACACGGGTCAATAAGCCGGATTCTACGAATACCTTGCTTAAATCCCCTAATCCACGTTGTTTGCCAATTGTTCTAGCTTCAATCGTTAAGTTCGGCTCAAAGGTTTTAGTGCGGATTTCCTTAGCATACACTATTGTATCTTTTCCTAACAACTTTATACTTGCATATAACACATAGGTTAGATAAAGAACTTTCTGCCCATGCGCATTAACTCGTAATGACAAGAACTTAAAACGCTCCGTCTCCCTGTGGATCGACCCGTGCTCATCGCGGCCAGCTGCAAAGCGACACCGTCCTGATCGTGGTAAACTTTAGAACTCTTAAACTCGACACGCCAAAAGCGTGCGTTCAAGAATCAAGTAAATTCTGATGTCATCGAAATCGTATCGAAAAGTTCTTCGATTTGTTATATTATGGGCCTCATAACTCTTCCAGAATCAAAAGTTATGAGTAAATGTGTTATGCACGTATAGTCTAAGTAATTCTCTACCACATGGGGGATATATTTTAGTCCCACATCGGGAAAAGAGAGATCCATTCTCTACCACTTTTCTAAAAATAAGAGGGGATATCTCTCAGAAAAAATATGATTCAATCCTCAAAGGAGATTAGTTCTCCATAGAAACTTAGTTCTCCAAGTCAGGGCCTTAGCTGCTCCCCATAATGCGCATATGCGTAAGCGCCATGTGCGCAACACGTGTGATGCACGTGCGCGAATGCAAAGAAGTCTTTTTCAGCTTTTATAAGTTTAAACTCAAACTTGTTCTTCCCCCTGATGAATGAGATATGGTTCAAAGGGTACATTCTTCCACACCTTCAATATATGGCGTTGTAATTCCTCAGTGTCGTCGGAGAATTGATGGGTCCTAACGACCAATGATCTCTATTTCCAAATAAAAGAGGAGATCCCCCATAAGCTTTTGTAAAAAAATATACCGAAGATTCTCCACAAGTTTCCACAAAACAACAGAGAATTTAATTCTCAATAAAGAAGATCTTCCTCCTCTCAAACCCTAAATAAAGAAAAAAGCAGAGATCAAAATATTTTGTTTACCTATCACATCATAAATAAGGGTTTAATCCTTTAAAAGAACTTAGTTCTTTCTCTGAATCTGAGATCCACAAGACAAGTCTCCCACAAGTTGAGAATTTAATTCTCAACGAGAATATTTTATTCTTCAAAACTCAGCATCTAGGGGAAAAACTAGGTTTGAAGAAAGAAACAAAAAGAAGAAGAAGAAGAAAGAAAAGATGGAAGTTACATTATGAGAATTTAATTCGTTTGAAAACATGGTTTAACCCTATAAAGAACTTAGTTCTTATAATAAAGAACATAAGAACTTAGTTCTCAAAAACTTGATCTCAGATCTTCAAAATAGAGATCTTGATGATCATCAATGGTTAAAATGTCATTAACAGAAATTTAACTTCTTTTCAAAAGATAAATAGAAACTAAATCTCTAAAAGGCTCAGCACCACACGTGCTTCCCATGTGAGCGCCCAAAAATAGAAACTCAGTGCTTCACATGCTTCCCATGGGAGGGCCCAAAAATATGAACTCAGTGCCTCACGTGTTTCCCACGTAAGCGCCCAAAAACAAATGCTCAGCGCCTCACGTGCTTCCCACGTGAGCACTGTACAAAGTGCTTAGCACTATATCTAGTCAAAATGACTAAGTGTTTAGCACCGATAGGGCAAAGCCTAGGTCTAAGCACATCACATGCTTCCCATGTGAGCGCCCGTGGAGCAATTAAGTGCTTAGCACTTCTGAATAAAGGGGAAAATCCCAAGACCGGGCAAAAATTGGCTAATACTCTTAAGTTTTCTTGCAGCTGAGCCTAAATTCTCTGTTGTTGGATCTTAATAAAATTTAATATTCCTGAAAATATTTCTAAGTTGATCTTAGTCCCAAATAAGACTAACGTATCCTTAGTAAAAATAAATTGAGCTCAAATGCTCATATATTTAAGTTGATTTTAATCTAAAATCAGATTAACGGTCCTTAAATAAAATACTCTTTGAACTGACGGGACATACAACCTAAGTTCAAACCCCAAATCTAAAATATACGGATTTGGATTTATCCGTGCCGTATGGGCGATGACATAAAATAGTCTCCGTATATAATCTACGGGTGACGACATAAATAGTCTCCGTATATAATCTACGGGCAACCATAATAAACAAAGTAACACACGACACAAAGTGAACTACCAGAGCAGAAAAAAATGGTTATCGCAACGCGATAACGTAATTAACTGCAGGGGCTTGCGCATGTATGGAAGAGCGTCCCCACAATCAAAAACCCTCACAAATGAAGGGGAATCTGATAAAGTCTGCTATATCGGTCGCATCTATCCAAACCACGGATATACGGTGCCATAAATCAACTTGGTATCTTCGGAGAGGTGGATGGATATGTCCAAATAGTATCCGCCCCCAAATTCAGGCTAGACGTCCTCCGCGTCTCAGTCCAGTCGTCGGCAGTAAACAGATTCTGGCACACCTGATGAGACCTCTTCCACTTTCCACTCCACACTTCGTGTGTCGTGATCGTGAACAAAATCACAGTTCGCCATATTCATGGTTGCCCCTGGATTTGAGGTACTAAAACTTGGTTTCTCATTTTTAGCAGAATTAATGGCTCTTAACTGCACTACTTGCAGCAGCAACTCCTTCTCCACCCCAGCCAGAGGAGTCGCATATGGGCCTAACACGGCCTCCATTTTCTCAATGCCGGTGGGGCAGGCCACTACCGGACTCTTCTTCGAGACCATACTCCCACCTGCGAGCTTCGGCGCCTTAACGCTACAAGAAAAAGCTCCCAAAAGGTCAGTCTTTGATCGGCTGGCGACCGTGGTAGCTCCTATCAGCAAGCCATCCACATCTGACGTCTCAGTCTTCAAAAGGCTGAAAAAGAAATCGAAAGGGCCCGCAAAGAAGCCCATGATACCTGAAGGTGCTACCCCAAAACGTCTAGCACTCCCTACTCCTGCCGCGGGTGAAGCCAATAAAAGTGATTTCCCTCCCAGACGGTCGGTCTTTGAAGGATTGGTCAACTCTGCTCTAACTCCACCAAGAATGTCAGTCTTTTAAAGGCCGACAGTAAGCGAGGCTTCCCAGCAATGCTGGGGGCATGAGGAAGGCGCCTCTAATACGGAGGCTATTCCTGCTGCAAGGCATGCTCGACGTCGCCACTGGCGCCGAGTGAGACAGGTTGGGGGAAACTCCCCTTCTCAGCTCACCCCACCAGCTCCTACGGTAGATATCAATGCTGTTATTCCAACGGGGAACAACTTTGACCCTCTTAGGAGGGTACGCAAGAACTCCTCGGCGGTGGTACTGAAGAAATCACCTCCGCCGGCAGAGGCCCTGGTATAGAAACAGTCAGAGTAGCCTCATAAACGACTCTCCTCACAGATACATAGAGTCTGGTGAAAAGTCTAAGACTCTGGTCTTGACAAAAATAACTCTCATCAACCTAAGAAATCTAAGGGCCGACAAGAAAAATACCGCTCCTCCGCCATACAACAGGGGAACCCTCCTAAACCGGCACCTGTCATGGCAGCTCCTTCAGCTCCAACCTCTAATAAAAGAACGAGGCCAGAGAAAACTCTACCGCCAGTGGGAAAATCCAATGGCGAAAGATCTAAAATCCTTAAGTCTGGGGGCATAACCATACATACGGTCTACATGGCTAGCGGCAAAGAAGAAATCCGGGCTTCAGTAAGTCACCGACCGCATACTCGGTTGCTAACAAAGGCTTAGGAGCAACAGCAAAAGCCACAAGAAATGCTGACCAAAATGGCAGCTCTCACCGGACCAAAAGAAAGTCCAGACAATGAAGTTGAACATCGCCAAGAGCAAGAGACTGATATAGAATTCTTGCGACGAGTGCTGGAGAGAAAAGACAAAGAAACTGTGGAGCAAGCTGCAAACATAAGGCAGATGGCTCTCTTATTCCAAGATATGGTTGGAATGATGATCCAACCGGAACCACCGGTTGAAGATCCACCGGTGATTATTGAGGATCATAAAGTAGAAACATCAAATACTCCCCCGGCCTTATCAGCGGCCAAGGATGAAACAATCTCAAAGAGGGCCCTGGATGACTGCATTGCTCAGCAAATCAGAGCTCACCAAGCCAATGAATCCACCAACTAACTCGTCCAAATCGAGCGGCCATATCCGACCTCATATGACCAAATCAAGTACCCCCCCGGGATATACGATTCCGAAGTTCCATGTTTACAAAGGAACGGGTAATCCCCACCAACACGTCGCACAATTTAGAGCTCTGTACGGAAATACTGGAGGTGACAACAAACTGTTGCTTCGCCAATTTGTCGGAAGCTTTTCAGAGACAGCTTTTGAATGGTACTCGGAGCTCCCAAATGACTCCGTGAAAACCTTCTCCGAAATGGAACTGTTGTTCATGCAACGGTTTGCCGGCGCAAGTGAACGCACTCTAATCACGGTACTGATTAATTCCAGGGTAAAGTCACGGTTCAATACGCGATCCGGTCGTAGAACCCGTGGTCTAAGTGAGAACAGCGTATCGAAGAGTCTCCAGCCATGGGCATGTTCATCAAGACCCTCGATCCTCAATCGACTGTGTCCCAGTTCATGACATTCTTCAAACCCACAACCTTTCAAGTGCTGATAGACAAGCTGGCTAAATGGATCAGATGGGATATGGACCTTCCTTCTCAAATAAGGACTCTCGAAATAACAAGGGTAAAGGGAAAGTGGCTTTGGTTGTCAATACGCAGCAACAACCGAGCGGTCCAAAACTGGCTGCTCGCCAAAACAACGCACGTACACGCCTGTCCTTAGAAGAAAGATTGGGACATGCGTACTCGTTCCCTCGTGATAAAACGAGGAGGTTGTTTGAGCTGGCGATGCGAAATAACCTCATTAGATTTCCAGACCCACGGTGCCCAGTACAACCCGGCTACGTCAACAACCCCAACTACTGCTCCTATCATAAGATAGAGGGCCACCCAATTGAAAATTGCTACATCTTCAAAAATTGGGTCGGGGACCAGTATCCGCAGGGGAAGTTCACGATGTCCGATAGCTGGAGGGTAGATCTGCCCCAAAAACACGCTTCTAAAAAGGTGGACGCGCAGGGGGCATCATGCTCACTCATGGAAAAAGCTCCATGGTAAGTAGTTCTTTCAGCGAAAACTAAAAATATGCTGAAAGATCTACAGGCATGCCCGACGACCAAGTTGAAGATTCCGCTTGAACCTGAAATTATCGACGGGATGTTGAAACCACGTCCCGCATCGAAAGCCGTTGACAAGGGAAAATACCCCAAGTCAAGCCGTCAAAGTCTTCTAAGAAAAAGAAGATGACCTAGAAACCCATGCAGCCTACCGAGTATGACGACAAGCGTACAGAGCTTCAGAAATACATAGACGTACTGGAAAAATATAATCAGAAAACGTGGACACCGGTCACGCTCGAAGAATTTTTCAAGCATATTCTTGAGGGCGAATATAGGGACAATGATGAGGAAAATGACCCATCAGAAAAAATGGAAGACCGTGTAGCAAGTTGCCACATGGTCTCTCATTTGTCATTATATGACGAAAATGCTCTCTCAGCGTTAGAAAATGACGTGGAGGAATTGGGGGCAGAATCGGCGCTAAATTCCTCGAATCTGCCAGAAGAAGACCCGATTGAAAAGCTGCTAAACGAAGCCTTTCAAAAGAGCAAAGATGACCAAGAACACGAAACGGTCATATATGAAAAGGCCAAGTAGCAGCGTCTAAACAAAGAAGTCGCAACGAGTGCGGGTTATAAATTTCTCCCGTTGCCGGCGAAAAATAAGAGCAGGAGTAAAGTTGAAAAGCGGTTCGCCAAAGCCTTGTCCATGGGGATGAAACTGCCACCGCTACTGATGTACACTCCCGGGGTCAGATGCTTTGATGTAGATGAATTACATCCAAAATACCGCCTCTATCATCGAAAGGCCGCCCACCCCATCGAAGAGTGCAATGCCTTCAAGAAGTGGTGGCAGGGATATGTTGCCCATAAAAAATACTTCAAGAAGGAGAAGCGTGAAGCTCGCACCTGTCAATATCAAAGTGGAGAGACAAACACGCATAAAGACACAACTGCAACTGTCATATGGTTCGTGCTAGTTCGGAAAAGGAAAAACCCTAAGTTCTTACGTTCGGGAGCGATTCCGAAGATGAAACGCCCCTCAACCCTCCCTTCGAAAACTCCACCACGGAAAAAGAAGAGGAGAACTAAGAGAACATTCAGCTGCATAATCGTACGTTGCCTGAAAAGAACCTCAGACTTGCAAATAAAGGTTCAAACAAAAAAGACAAAGGGAAAGGGAAAATGCCCGAAGAAATCGCCCTCGATGAAGAAGTGGTAAAAGAGCCCGCCATAAAGGATCCGCCTAAGAAAAACAAGGTTGATTACAATGTCCTAGCACATCTGAGGAAAATACCCTCACGGCTAAGCATATTGGATGATCTCCTCCTGTCCAAAGAGGCACGAGATTCCCTGATCAAGACCTTACAAGAGCCCGATTAGTTCCAAGTTTTCCTCGCAAAAAAAAAGATGAATGATGAACTAGCAGAGGCCCACATGGCTGATATTATAATAAGTGATGAAGATCTACTCCTCAGTACATGCAAACATAATCGACCGCTATACGTCACCGGGTACTGCCACAGCATCAAGATAGGAAAAATCCTTGTCGACAACGGATCCTCTGGTAATCTTCTCAACGTGAGAGTGCTAAAAGAAATTTGCATGAATGTTCAACATCTTGCCCGAGATAAAATTAATATCTCTGGGTTTGACTCACAGTCGTCACAGACACTTGTGTCCGTAATACTGACGCTACGCTTTGGGCTGCTCGTCACTGACATCAAATTTCATGTCATTGATGCCAAGACTTGCTATAACGTTTTTCTCGGCAGGCCTTGGTTACACGAGTATAACATCATCTCTTCTACAAAATATCAGTGTATGAAGTATTTTAAGGATGGCTCGGAGTACACTGTCACGGGAGAACTCAATCCATTCTCGGTAAATGAAGTGCAGAAGTATGAAGATGCAAAGTACTTTCTGCCGGACTTCGAGAATACTGAAAGGTGCCATAAGCCGGAGAATAAGAAAAAATCCACGGTCACCATCCTGAATTTTAGAAGCGACACCGAGGAAGAAGAACAAATAGTTTACTCGAAGCAACCTCAAAGGCAAAATAATAAGCCCGGATTATCTACTCCTATTTTGGTCTTTAGCAGCGACTCCGAAGACGAGGCCAATACAGTGTTCTCCATCCACCCGTCAATACTGGCTCTTGCCGAAACGGATCAGAGTCTACAAATCATGATGGCTCCGTCTCGACACTACAGGGAACTTGATGCGCTCGATACATACAGTGTATAAGAACTGCAAGCGTTTTACGTGCCTCCAAGCAAAAGAGGTGAAAAAGCGATCCTCTTCTACAAATCTATGGAAGCCAAGGTAGAAAAAGAAGTCTGGCATAGTGTCAACCCCACGCTTGACAGGTTCCATCCAATCCGTATGGCAAGATATTATGCGAAGGGATTAAAGAAACTGTTAAAGCGTCAAAGCGTACCTCTAGAACAAACGGTTCGGCAGACCCAATTCTACAGAAAGATTTGGGATATTTCTGGGACTCGGCAAAAGAAGCCCAACGGGAAGATGGAAACGACCGGGCTGAGATACATTCGTTCCAAAAACTGGGAGCAAATCTACAGCTGCCACGTTATAAACAGCTCGAGTGAAGAGGAAAAAGTTCTTCCAAGAAACCATGACATCGAATCAGAACGAGATCCTGCTCTAAAAACGTTAAGTCTATCGCTCGAAAAACAAATTGACAAATTAATCAAAGAAGCCTGGCAAGTGAGCCGGGACAACCACAGCTCCGAAATTTCCATATACAAAAAGGCCAAGACGCAGCGGCTCAATTAACAATCAATGGGGGAAGTAGATCATAATGCCCTTCATCCACAGCCCATTGAGCACTTTCGTGAAGAGAGAATATCCTGAATCGGAGGTAAAAATAAGGCAAAGAACGCAAACAACGTTCAAGGACTTCAAAACAGGCCCAAAACGCTATTCCATCGAGAAAATCTCAGTTGGTGCCCGTCATTTATAAAGAGGATGGGGCAGAAATATTCATTCTCTCAAAAAAAGACAAGGAAAATATTAGACCTTACCATGAAGCACCAAAGGTTGATGCTTCCGAAGTCTTATCACCCCGAACAAATGAATGAAGTCCATCATCCGGATTATTGCTTCTATCATCAAGAAATAAGCCATCCCCTTGAGGACTGCTTCACATTCAAAGACTGGGTGGAGGACCAATACTACCAAGGTAGGTTTATATTATCCGACAGTTGGAAGATAAGCCCGCCACAAAAACACGAGCCAAAAAGACCTATACCATCAGGATAAGGCCAACTCGGCCGCAAAAATGGAAGCAGACTTGCACCTGTCATATGATAACTCTTTCAAAAGAAAGAGAGGACGAGAACATGATTGGCCTCTTCAGATGCTTCATGAATGAAGATGACGACGTGGAGATCTCAGAATTTCCACCAGCACCAAGAGAGCTGGAGGACGGGATACACACCACGGTGGACAACCTAAGAAAAATCAACTTAGAAACGGAGGACGATCCGAGGCCAACGATTATCAATGAGCTACTATCTGAAAAACAGGTAGTCACGTTGAAAGACGTGCTCATGAAGTACAAAGAGTGCTTTGCATGGAACTATTCCAAAATGCAAGGTCTAGATCCAAAAGTAACAGTACATAAACTGGCCATATTGCCAGACATAAAGCCAATCAAACATGCACCAAGAACGATGCGGCTCGAACTTAAAATGAGTATCAACGCTGAAATCAAGAAACTAATCGACTTAGATTTCATCTAAGAGGTTCAATATCCCGACTGGATCGCTAACATCGTTCCAGTGATGAAGAAAAATGGGACGATTCGCATCTGCGTGGACTTTCAGGATCTTAACAAAGCATGCCCGAAAGATGACTTCCCAGTACCCGTTACCGAGCTGATGATCAATAACACGTCCACCCATGAGGTCATCTCCTTCATGGATGGATCTTCAGGATACAGCCAAATAAAAATGGATCCTGAAGACCAAAAGTATACCACCTTCCAAACTCCGTTAGGCGTATTTTGTTACAAGGTGATGCCCTTCGGTTTGAAAAATGCTGGAACCACATACCAAAGGGCCATGACAAATATTTTCGATGACCTCATACACAAGATCGTCGAGTTCTATATCGATGACCTCGTCATGAAAAGTAAATCTCATGAGGAACATTGGGAACATCTAAAAATAGTGTTCCAACGTCTTTGAAAGTATAATCTGAAGATGAACCCTCTAAAATGCGCATTTGGAGTCTCCTCGGGCAAATTCCTGGGATTCATCATTCGTTATCGAGGCATTAAAATCGATCTCTCAAAAATCAAGGTGATTACGGAAATGCCATCGCCAAAAACCCTCAAACAATTGCTATCACTCCAAGAAAAGCTTGCATACATCCGGTGGTTCATAACCAACCTCTCCGGAAAATGTCGTCCTTACAGACGTCTGATGAAGAAAGGGACCCCGTTCATCTGGGATTAGAAGTGCCAAAATGCACTAGACGAAATCAAACAATACCTGCAAAATCCACCGGTATTGGCCGCTCCGGTTAAAGAAAAACCCCTTATCCTATATGCAACGGCTCTTGAGGGTTCTCTAGGTGCATTGTGGGCATAAGAAAATGATCAAGCAAAGGAGAGAGCTCTCTACTATCTAAGTTGAGTTCTCCTGGGTGCAGAAAGCAACTACTCCCCAATTGAAAAGCATTTCCTGGTATTGATCTTCGTAATAACTAAACTTAGACATTACGTCTTGGCGCATGAGGTCCATCTCATATCAAAGGTGGATCCTCTCAAATATCTGATGTTGAAAGCGATACTGACAGGAAGGCTTGCCAAATGGGCCCTCTTGCTGATGAAATTCTCGATAACGTATCGACCCCTCAAAGCAGTGAAAGGACAAGTCATCGCCGAATTTCTCGTGGAATATCCGATACCAGCAAACTTTCCCCTAAATTGCGAGTTGCCGGAAGAATACGCGTTCGACACAATCGAAGAAGAGAAATAAGAAGTTGATTCTCAATGGGAACTTTACTTCGATGGAGCATATTCTATGAAGAGGCGAAAGAAAAACACTCTCATAATCAAAATCGGGGTGTGTCTTATCTTCGTGACCCCGCAAGGAGGAATATTGCATTACGCCCTCTCCTTGACGGAACCCAGGACTAATAATGAAGCGGAATATGAAGATTTAATAGCCAGTCTTAAAATCGCTATCGACATGGGAATCAAGAACCTCCTCATATATGGAGACTCTCAGCTGATCGTTAGTCAAGTAAAGTGTAGGGTTACCTAAGACGGCAGCAAGGTTTCGGGAGGCATCGTCCATGCCAAATTAAAAATTTTGCCATTCTAGCTAACCCTAAACATAGAATCGTTTACTAGAAATCGTACGGAATACATACGCAAACACTTTGCAAGTTATAGTGAGCAAGGAATACAACCTTTGTAGACCGCTACTTCACTTCAAATAGCTCCATGTGGTAGCCCCCTTCGCTGCGATTGCAAACTCCGGACTCTAGAGAGGATCCCTTGAAGAAACGAACGTGCTTGCTTCGATGTCTTCGAGGCCGAAGATGATCTACGTCGAGGAGACACTAACCCAAGCTATTTCTTCACTAATCATATAATTAGTTAAGCAAACACACTCTACTAAATGGCAAGTAATAGAGGATGATGAAGTAGGAAATGGGCTCACTTTAGATTTGATTTTTTCACACTTTTTCTCAAAACTCCATTGAAGCTAGAAGCTTTTGATGAAGAAGAAGAAGATGAAGAAAATATCTCATCAATAATTCATCCAAATGAATTATTGCAACCATGGATGAGTTAAAACCATCATGCTTAACTCATGTAAAGAATAAACCACACACTATGGTTAAGGGTTGGGTTTGATAAATATCTTTAACTAGACAAAAGAGTTGACTTTGTCAAAGCTTATCCAAAAGCTTTTGTCCAAGCTTTACCATGACAAACTCAATCTCTTTTGAATTAGCTTAACATAAATAGAAACCCTAACTTAACCCTAGCATGGTATTAATCTCATACACCCATCTTGTATGTATCATCAAACATGACACAATACATGTACGCAAATATACATATCACATATATATACAATGTGCACATCTAGTGAGAAAAGAAATCATAAGTGAGCTTAATATTATTTAATGTAATATAATATATCAAATATATAATTATACATTAAATTATCAAATCAACTCTTGATTTAATAATCCGGCTATATCATATACAACCGACTAATACTATATGAATCAACTTATCGAATCAACACTTGATCCGATAATCCGGCTATATCATATATAACCGACTGATATTACATATCGCGAGAATAGAATACGGTATCTCATATCGTATCAACCTCGGTCCCGCACATATCACATATGTGCTCTTACTCCATTTCGCTTGAGCCAGGAAACCTCTGTGTAGGACTCTAAAGACTCATCAATACGCCGGCAGCAGGTGATGATCATATCAAACACCCACAAGCCGCAAGCGGTCTGCTAAACATAACGGCCACCCGGGTATTGAGCGATCAGAAGATCAGCAAGCAAGCCTGTTCGTACTCCTGCGAATCCAATCAGTAACACTACCGTGCAGTCCGGTCTCTTCGTCTGATATGTCGCATATCACAGCCTGGGGTGGTATAACGTTAGACCCCAATAGCCTGATAAGTCATGCCGATACAAGGTCCATAACGGTTCAAGAAACTACTGATAACACTTACCAGTAGAACTCAGCAACCCTTGCCAGGTATTTCCTGTTATGGCCAATCGAGCATAGCGCAACATCAACTCCCTATACCGGGAGAGACGAAACCCCTCCTATCGCTCATTGCCTCCATGTGACTTGGAACTGTACCTAAAAGCCACCATTTTGCATGTTCTCTTGAACGTGGTAAGGTGGAAATCAAAGCACAGTGGGAATCACACAAGACTCTATGACGATCTCGGGTTTACAGACTAACCTGTACCAGTGTCACCAGAGAACTGCCATCTGACGTGAGGTACAATACCAACTGGGAGTTCTCGGCGAGTCCGTTCAGTGTACCCAGTCTCCACTGAGCACCCGCATATCTTCTCTGATGTCAAACACCAATGGATATGGGATCATCCATCGCCCATCATATGGGTCGAGAAGCGATACGCTAGTCTACTCTGGTATATCGATGCCCTGCTCGATACACCCTCGACTAGGAACATTTGAAGGATCTATATTACGACTACTCTGTCCCCACTAGTATGATCTGCATCATAGTCCTGGTAGTCAAGTACTCATCCTAAGGGCTTTATCAACATATTTTATAGAGACAATCAGTGTACATGTTAAGATAAAGAGCAACCAGATAGCATACTATCATGTCGAGCAAGAAAGTCATCCCTTAATATGTCCAAGCATCCACTACAATATATATCGTATGTACAGTAATGGCCTCTAGGGCATACATATAACTAACATAAAGGTTGACTATCAGACATGCTATCCAGAACTAATAAGGTATGGAGAAAAAGTGCAGCAGCTATTGACCCAAATCCATTCATACATCCTGGAAAGCGTACCGCGAGCGGAAAATAGCAAAGCGGATGCGTTAGCCAAGTTGGCTAAATAATTGGCCAACAAAGACCTCGATGACGTAAGGATCATTGTACAAAGCCGCAGAATTCTCTCGCCAGCGGATACATCTTCGGAAGGCCTGATAGAGCCACCCGATGGAAAAGAAATAACCGAACAAGCAGTCATTAAAATAGAGAACGAAGAAGAGGTCAAAGACTGGAGGGAAGTTTTCATAGACTACTTCAGGTCCAAACGAACGCCCGAAGATGCGTCATCTAGATATCAGGTCATGGAACGAGCTTTGTCATTCTCCTTCATCAATGATACTCTATATAAGAGATCATTCGACTTCCTATGGTTAAGGTGCTTATGGCCGAAGGAAGCAAAGAAAGTCATCCAAGAAATACAAGACGAACTTTGCGGTTCCCATCAAGCTGGGCCAAAGATGAAGCTGAAGATAAAAAGAATGTGCTACTATTGGCCCACGATGATTCAGGACTATCTCGAATATGCAAAGCAGTATCACTCGTGCCAAATTCACGGGGACTTCATACATCAGCACCCAAATCCGCTACACCCGACAATGGCCAGCTAGCCGTTCGAAATGTGGGGAACCGAAATAATTGGCCCTATCGAACCGGCATCATCTAAAGAACACCAGTTTATACTGGCAACAACCGACTGCTTCTCTAAATAGGCAGAAGCAGTACTACTAAGGGAGGTGAAGACAGAGAATATCCTCCATTTCTTCAAGACCCTATGTTATATACCGTTTGGGACTCTGCGTCGGATAATCTCGGATAATGGGCCAGCTTATAGAAGCCACAAAATAAGTCGCTTCGTACAGCAGAACAAAATAGACTGGAGATACTCTTAATTCTATAATTCTCGGGCCAACGGTCTAGCTGAAGCCTTCAACAAGACCTTAACTAAGATTATAAAAAAACGGTGTCCAGAAACAAAAAGGACTGGGAAGAAATGCTACATGAAACTCTTTAGGCGTACCGAACAACGTTTAAGACGGTCATAAATACAACACCATATGCATTGTATTTGGCACTGAAGTAGTGCTCCCATTGGAGATAGGACTCCCCTCTTACAAGTAGCAGTTTAATACGAGCTGACAGATGAAGAAAATGCTCATCTCAGGCTTGAGGAGCTCGATGCCCTCAACGAAACCCTCCTTATAGCTCAACAAAATCTAGAAGTTTATAAGGCAAGAATGACATGGTCATATGAAAGACTAACTAGACCGAGAAGATTCCGCCAAGGCGACCTCGTGCTGGTTGTCAAAAGACCGATGATTCCCAATCGTGCAAAGCGGGGAATGTTTGAGCCAAATTATGAAGGCCATATGCATGGCGAAAGACCATTCCGGCCAATAAATGGCTGATTCCTAAAAAAGTACTACACTTGAAGAGTCATGAATTATGTCAATGATAGATGACGACGCTTGTGTCCGCTCGCAGTCTTCCTGAGTCAGAACTCTGAAAGTAGAACCAAAAAAACTTCGTCCTTAAACACAGTAATGTTGGACCGAAATGTCCATAAATTAATAATGGACCGAAATGTCCTTAAACTAATAATGGACCACTACATCCTTAAACTGGCTTTGGACCGAGAAGTCCTTAAACTATTCGTCCCCAAACACGGGAATGTTGGATCGAAATATTCCTAAAGTAATAATGGACCAAAATATCCTTAAACTAATATGTTTAGCCCTACGGTGGATCCCCATATTGATCGCCGTATATAATCCACAGGCATAAACAAGGCATACCTCTACCATGTCCTACATGATGCAGTCCTTCGAAAAAGATCGGGGCCAACAACTAATGGTGCATTACCTTATGGGACGCTGTTTATATCAGATTTTTGCATTTTTATATCGCCCATTCTTAATCACATTGCATATAAGTAGGTACTTTTGATCCATGTCTGCTAAATAGTTGCAGGTTACAGTTTCTCAGCTCATAACAGTGAGATTCGTAAAAGTAGCAACAAATGTGGGACTACGACCAATAACAGATAAATAATAAATACTGATCCGCTTGATGCCACATACCAGTTCAAGCGAAGTTCAAGGCAAAAGTCCACTGCTGAATATCTGGAAGAGAACAGAAGAGATTTTGAGAAACCAAGTATACCAAACAGAAGATAAAAGCAACTGATAGAATACCTAAAAAGATAGACCCAAGATTCCACCATATGGCCGCGGAACCGAGGCCAAACAGGCACTCCTGTGCAATGCAGGTGTCGGTGGCAGTGTCGGTGCATTGACTCGGCTTTCTTGGGGTAGTTCTGTAATTTCGTGTATGGATCAGAATGTAAACCTAGGGTTTTCCTATCTATAAATAGGAGGGTTCAAACCCAAATTAGTATGCCTCTTTTTATTTTTAGATCTAGAATTTTAATTTTGTTCTTTATCTTTATCAATTCAAAAATTGTAGAGACCGTTGAGAGGTTATCAATAAAAAAGTAAGTTCTTTTATTTTTCTCGCATTCTTCTTATCGTATTTTATTATCTGCAAATATTATTTGTTAATCCAGTTGTAGAATTTAATCTGCATTTTTTTTCTTATCTCGAATTTTATTTTTATCTTTCTAATGGATGAGTAATTCCTCACTTGTTAGGGCAGGAGAAGGAAGGTTTAAGAGAAGGAAATCTCTCTCACTCCTTTCTTTGCCCAACACCTTAAAATTCGGACTCCAATTAATTGAACCATAATCCGCTCACTACGGCACCCTATCCTACATGATAGCGGTGATTCCCTAGTTAGACCGGTTGTGGTTGAATTAATTGGAGATTAGGGCTAAGAGACAAGAACGGACGGACAAGGATCAAAAGGGAGAAACTAAGCATGGAAAGCCTAGCTTATACTTGCAAGTTTCTTCCTAGTCGTGCTAATCCCCGTTGTTGCCGATTACCTTAACACCTATAATCAGAAGGGCATTGAAAGAAGTAAGAATTTCCTAAACTCGAAGTAACATAATCCTAACCATAGCAAGTCTTTTATCATCTTTTATCCCATTCATAGATCTTAAAACAAAACCACCAATTTTTTGGACTTAACTCGTTAAAACATAAAGAAAGAGATTCCATCTAGCTGTGGATCGACCCGTACTCAACCGGCTAGCTACCAAGCGACACCGTCTTGATTGCGGTAAGTTTAAACACAGAAAATCTCTATCAATCAAATGGCACTGTTGCCGGAGAGACGGTAGTTTCTTTCTTTGTGAAATTTTGGGTTAATTGAAAACATAAAAATTAAAAAAATATATATAAAAATAAAAATCATCTTATTATTTTTGAAAAATCTTTGTGCAAGTGTGCAGGATTGGAAGAAGGCCTGATTCAGATCTGCAGCAAACTCAGTGAACAAATCCAGAATCAGGGGATCTAAACAGAAATAGGAGAACCAACTCAGCACAGAGAACCAAATTTGAAGATCCAAACCAACTGTTCAGCCGCGGAACTGCGGCAGAAGTAGGGGTTTGACCGTGGAACCGCGGTCAACTGGTGACGTCAGCACCCAATTTTCTCTGTAAGTATCTCTTTTCTCATCTCCTCTCCTCTGCACTCCACTGAAAAAAATTTCCTGTAGGTTTCTTTGCACAGATTCTCTTTCTCCTATCCAATAAATTGTTTTTGTGCAGGATTCTTTGTGCTGCCAAATAAAAAAAAATTTGCAAGTGTTTTAGATTTTTTTGGTGTGTTACTGCTTTGCATAATTAATACGGATTTAAGGGGCTATAACACCAACTCAGATTGGGTGGGGATTTCATCACCCTTCCTAAGACCCCAAAAATCACTAAAAGCATATGCATCACCCTTGAGTTAATTAAAAAAATATCTAGACTCAGCCAACTAAGGACTGTCGTGCTCATTAGGACAGAGGAAGGTTGTGGACATTCAATCGTTTATCTAAACTTGACTTTGTGGTGCCTAGGCTAGAAAAGTGAGAAAGGTAACTTTAAAAGGCCCGTCTCATGGTGATTCGTGAGCGAAACCCTCCTTTCTTCATTTTTGCTTACCTGGCCACAATTGGCAGTGAAGAGACGATTTGAGGTTATCTCACAACTTGTCACTTTGGAACAGTTAGGAGAAGTCTAGTGGACTTAGAAGACCGTAGCTCTAGATTTGATTGTGCATATTTTAACTGTGATTGTTTGAAGTAAGTTCGTACACATTCTTGCAAAACTCTTTCTAAAAAAACAAAAAAAAACAAAAACTTTTATAAAAACTTGCCCTTTTTGTCGCTAGAATCCCATTTCACCCACCTTTTCAACTGCATTACTCCATTGACGTTTTCTTACCCTCACATTCTACGCTTTGACTATACTAAACTCGTTTAGTGTATGTAAGGTTGGACTCGGGATACTAGTGCCCGTCTAGTCCATGTTTCGTTAGTCGCTACCGACTACACGATCGACTATGAAGTCGAAACTCCATCCACATCTCTTTCACCTTTACCTCTGCCAGCCAACTCCGACGTTGACCGGTATTCTTTTCATACATCTTCATCCTCACCTTTACCAAATTCTTTTGAGATGTCAGGATTTCATCCTAGCACTCCTTTACCTCCCACGGGACTGATTCCCCCTCATTTGGGTGCGAATAACCCGCAACCACCTCCTGTTGAAGCGCCTCAGCGAATCGCGCACCAGGATCGTTTCTATCCTACCCGCTCCGTACTTCCTACCTGTCTTTCACTTTTGCCGGCTAATGGGGATAATTTCAAAATTAAACCCCACTTCATCAACATGTTACCCAAATTTCACGGGCTAGAATCCGAAGATGCCTATATCTTCATTAACAAGTTCCAGAATGTTTGTGCAATGATGAAGACCACCCAACTGTCCGACGATGCTATACGGCTACGAGTCATTCCTTTCACCTTGTGTGACCTAGCTGAAAAGTGGCTGTATAGCACCGCATCGCATTCCATAAACAGTTAGGAAGAGTCTGTAAAAGCGTTTCTAAAAAAATTCTACCCAAATCACAAGACCGCGAGTATACGAAATGAAATTAACCAATTTTCCCAGCTTCCTGCCGAACCTTTTTGGAAGTGCTTTTACCAATACAAAGACCTTCTTGTTCAGTGCCCTCATCACGGTATTGAGAGATGGCAACTTTGCCAGACCTTATACGAAGGACTGAACCCAGCAACTAAGCAGTTGTTGGAGACCATTTGTCAAGGCCACTTCCTATCCAAATCTGATGAGGAGGCTTGGCAATTTCTCGACGATCTCATGAAGCAAACACTTCAGTGGGAAAGCACTAGACCGAACACTTCACCTACTTCATCCGGTCCATCTAGGGTAGGCGTTCATCAACTTGATCTCTCGATTGCAATGAAGGCTGAAATGGCTGCAATCACGCGAAAGCTAGAAGCAATTGAGAGCAAATTCTCATCACCTTCTCCTACCCCTGCTCTTCCCCCTCGTACCATCTGAGCTTGTTGTTCGGATCCATCACATTTAACCGAAGAGTGTCCTTACAACCCACCTTCTCAAGGACAGAATCAAGTCAATGCTGCATTTCAGTAAAGACAAACAAATGATCCATACTCTTCAACTTACAATCCTGGTTGGAGGAATCACCCCAATTTCGCCTGGAATCAAAATCAGCAACAATTCCAAGGCAACAACAATTTCCAAAGGCCTCCTCCTCAACAACAAGCACAGCCACAAACTCAGTATCAATATCAGTAGCCTTTCCAACCCCAACCTTACCAAAATCCACCGAACAATTTTGCACCCAACAATTCTTTTCCTCAAAACAATTTTGTTCCACCAAATAACGATAAAGTTTCCTCGCTAGAACGAAGCCTGGAGGCGTTTTTAAAACAATCAACTCAATCCTCCGCCAACATCCAGTCTTCCATTCAGTCTTTGGTACAACACACTGCTGCACACGGGCAAAGCATCAAAACCATTGAAGCCCAGATTGCACAACTGAATGCAGCTTTAAGCGAGAGAGAGAAGGGAAAGCTTCCATCTCAACCACTTCCAAATCCTGGTCACCCACAGAATGCACATGTTGCTCTTGAACAACAAAACCATAATGTGAGTGCTGTGACTACGTTGAGATCTAGAAGGATGTTGCACAACAACGTTAGCATAGATGATGACACCCCGGCCGCCGCTTCTTCTTCTTCTTTTTCGTCTTCTGAGCCTGTTCTCCATTCTTCAAAAGACTCTACTTCTTCTGCTATTTCGAGCGGACCCACTTCTCACTCCACGAAAACACCAGTTCTGGGGTCCGTTCCTGCTCCACAATCTCCTCCATAAACATTGGACTCAACCAATTTCCAAAATGTTCCATTTTTAAACCGGTTGAGGTCCAATAAACAAAATCCACAAATGGAGAAGATTGTGGAGTTATTTAAACAGGTTAACATTAATATTTCTCTCTTGGATGCAATCCAACAAGTCTCTTCCTACGCAAAAATCTTGAAGGACTTGTGCACTAAGAAGAGGAAATCTCAGGTACCAAAGAAGGTTTTCTTAGCTAGTGCTGTGAGTGATACTCTTACCCAAGCTTTACCTCAAAAACGAAAGGACCCTGGCTGTCCTACTATTTCAATAACTATTGGGGATAAGAACATCAACCGCGCACTGTTGGATCTTGGTACCAGTGTTAACCTGCTTCCTTATTCGGTATATGAACAATTAGGTATAGGAGAGCTGCAACCCACATATTGTACTCTCCAAATGGCCGACCGATCTATCACACACCCTATGGGTGAGCTAGAGGATGTGTTAATAAAGGTAGGGGACTTCATATTCCCCGTTGATTTTATTGTTCTCGATACACAACCTATAGCTAAACCCCGGAAACAAATTCCGGTAATACTCGATCGTCCATTCCTTGCAATCTCGAATGCTGTGATCAATTGTCGCAATGGTTCGATGAACCTATCTTTTGGAAATATGACAATTGAACTCAACATTTTTAAGTTGGGAAATCAGCCCTCCAAATCTAATGCTCATATACTAGATATTTGTTCAATCCAAGAGATCGTCCATGAGGACTGTGAGTTCGAGAAATTTCTGTTCGATCACAACAATCTTGACGCCACTAGTGCGTTCCTCCTTGAATCTGATACTGCTCCTGACAATGATTATGAGTGTTTCACTTTCTTGAACGATCTTGACTTGTCGCCACCCGAGCTTAAATCCTTTGAATTTTCAGATGAGTTAGCTGAACCATCCGACTTGGTCGCGTACACTCGTTTTGAGCCTTTGTTAGAATCCTTCGAGTTCGAGACATTTTCGCCAATTTTGCCTTCAATCGTTTCACCTCCAATGCTCAAACTCAAGCCATTGCCGTCTCACCTCAAGTATGCTTATTTAGGTGAGAACGAGACCATACCTATCATCATCTCGGCTTCTCTAGCTTCAGAACAAGAGAAAGCCCTTCTGACGGTCTTGCAGAGCAATCGGCAAGCTTTTGGCTAGACTATGGCAGACATCAAGGGGATTAGTCCCTTGATCGTTGAACATCACATTCATATGATGGATGATGCCAAGCCAGCTAGAGATCCACAAAGACAACTCAATCCAGTCATGAAGGAAATTGTGAAAAAAGAGATCGTAAAATGTCTAAATAGTGGTATCATTTACCCTATCTCTGATAGCCAGTGGGTTAGCCCCATTCACGTTGTCCCCAAGAAGTCGGGCATAACGGTCATAACCAATGAGGCGAACGAGTTAATTCCTACTCGCAACCAAACTGGGTGGCGAGTATGCATCGATTATAGAAAACTCAACGCCGCGACGCGGAAAGACCACTTTCCGCTACCTTTCATTGACCAGATGCTTGAACGATTGGCTGGGCATGAATACTACTGCTTTTTGGATGGCTACTTCGGCTATAACCAGATTCCCATTGCCGAAAAAGACCAGGACAAGACCACATTCACCTGTCCTTTCGGCACGTTTGCATATCGTCGCATGCCTTTTAGGCTATGCAATGCGCCCGCTACCTTCCAGCGGTGTATGATGGGAATTTTCTCAGACATGGTGGAAAAATTCTTGGAGATCTTCATGGATGATTTCTCCATTTTCAGCGATTCCTTTGATGAGTGTTTGCTGCATCTCGACGCAGTCCTTACCCAGTGTAAGGATAAGAACCTCACTTTAAACTGGGAGAAGTGCCGCTTCATGGTACGAGAGGGTATTGTCCTAGGACATATCATCTCGCAAAATGGCATTAAGGTAGACAGAGCAAAGATTGAAGTCATTTCCAATCTCCCTCCTCCTAAAATCGTCCAAGATATCCGAGCCTTCCTTGGCCATGCTGGTTTCTGTAGACGGTTCATCAAGGACTTTAGCAAGATTGCTAGGCCCTTGACTCTTTTGCTGGCCAAGGACACCGCATTCGATTTCGACTCGAGCTGTATGAATGCGTTCGAGTCATTAAAAAACTCACTTACTTCTGCTCCCGTTCTTTCTTCTCCTGACTGGATATATCCATTTGAGATTATGTGTGATGCATCTAATTTTGCCATCGGTGCTATCCTTAGATAGCACATTGATAAGATGCCGCATGTAATCTATTATGCTAGCCGAACCTTGAATGATGCACAACTGAATTACACAACAACCGAGAAGGAATTCTTGGCCGTTGTGTTTTCCTTAGAAAAGTACAGGCCTTACTTGATCGGCTCTCCAGTCATCGTATACACAGATCATTCTGCTTTTCGCCATCTTTTTGCGAAGAAGGACGCAAAATCTCGGCTGATACGTTGGATTCTCTTACTTCAAGAGTTTGACCTTGTCATCAAAGACAAAAGAGGATGTGAAAACGTAGTGGCCGACCATCTTTCATGACTTCCTTCTTCGCCGACGCTTTCACTTCCAATAAACGACGTTTCTCCGGATGGACGGCTCTTGACAGTATCATGCGAGCCTTGGTTCGCAGATATTGTTAACTATTTGGCCACAGGATTACTACCGAATGAATGGTCAAATCAGGACAGACTCCGATTCTTATCCCAGGTAAAACACTTTTACTGGGACGAACCTTATCTGTTCAAGTACTGTCCCGACCAGATTATTCTTCGGTGTGTCCCTGACAATGAATTCAAGAGCGTGCTGTCGTTTTGCCACGATCAAGCGTGTGGCGGGCATTTTGGCCCCAGAAAGACAGCCGAGAAGGTCTTGCAGTGTGGCTTCTACTGGCCACAACTCTTCAAAGACGCACATGATTACTACAAAACTTGCTCCCGGTATCAACACTTAGGCCGGATATCTAGGAGAAATGAGATGCCGCTCCAACCAATCTTGGTTATGGAGATTTTCAATGTTTGGGGGATTGATTTTATGGGGCCGTTTCCTAATTTTTTTGGGAACCTATATATTCTTTTAGCTGTAGGTTATGTTTCTAAATGGGTCGAGACTGTGCTCAGCCGGACTAATGACAACAAGGTTGTCATTAGATTCCTTAAGGAAAACATCTTTTCCCGGTTTGGACACCCCCGAGCAATCATTAGTGACAATGGAGCACATTTCTGTAATAGGACTTTCGAGTCCTTGATGCGGAAATATTCCATTAATCATAAGCTATCAACGCCCTACCACCCCCAAACATGTGGGCAAGTCGAGCTTTCAAATTGTCAAATCAAACAGATTTTGGATAAAACGGTTTCCAAGAACCGTAAGGATTGGTCTTTAAAACTTACTGATGCCCTTTGGGCATTTCGAACTGCTTATATGACCGATCTTGGCATGTCTCTTTATCGACTTGATTACGGAAAGGCTTGCCACCTTCTAGTGGAAATAGAGCATCGTGCATTTTGGACGATCAAGAAGTTGAATTTATCTCTTGATAGTACGGGCAGCCATCGAAACCTGCAGTTAAATGAATTGAACGAGCTTCGGGATGAAGCTTACGAAAACGCGGTTGTCGTCAAAAACCGAACGAAGGTGTTTCACGATAAACACCTTATACGCAAAATATTCACACCTGATCAACAGGTATTTCTTTACGACATCCGGTTATATTTCCATCCCGGCAAGCTCAGATCTCGCTGGAAAGGACCATTCTTTGTGCGGACTGTATATCCGCACGGTGCGGTTGATTTAGAAAATCCTGAGGACGGTTCACTTTTCAAAGTGAACGGACATAGGTTAAAACCGTTCCTCACAGCGGACCCATCGGAGGAGCTCCTAATATTGCAGGAGCCGATTTACAGCAAATAATCTTCCTCCGCCTACCCCCAAATTTCGGTTATCCAGCCATAAACAATGGAAACACTGTTTCAAATAAGTTTGGGGGTATGTAACACTTGTAATTATATAAAAATTCAAATAAAAAATTAAGAAAATATTCAAATTTTCAGGGGTATTTTTGTAAATATTCAGTTCTATTAAATAAATAAATAATACAATTTTTCCTTTACAAAATAAATTCCTCTTTTTAAGGAGGGCTTTTTGCAAATAACCAAAACACCCCCTATAAAAACATCCAGATCCCTCTTCTGCATTTACAGAACCCTAATTTTTACCTCAACAAAACCCTAGCCGCCTCTCCAAGTTCTGCAAAGAGATCTCTTCCCGTCATCGCGCTTCCGCCGCACAAGCTAGCTTCTAACCCCGCAACCGCCGAGCCTCTGCTGCCTCTCCCTCTGAAATTTTCAGAGGAGGTTCGATCTTCTCTGCTCTTCTCTGATTAAATCTTTATCTTTCTGCAATTTTATTTCAATGGTGTCACGACCCGAAAGTACGGAACATGACCAGCACTTAGACTACGAAACATCTCGAGGCGTACGTAATCTAAGTAAGCCGAAAAACCCAGAAATCCAAACAAAGAAATGTAGTAGAGTGAAGGAAAACCAATTTAAATCAAGTAGTTTTAATAGCATAAGCCGAAATATGCCTTTTTAAAAACATCAAATATTTCCTGAAAATTTCGGCAGAGTCTCCTTTGTAAATACTGGCCCCCAAACGGGATACAACATGAATAATGATATACAAGATATATAATGATGGGTACGATACAAATAAACCCACCTACTAGCTAGTCACCCGAATGAAACTGTACCCGCAAAGCCGTAAAGAAACCTGTACGGCGAAACCTGCAAGAAACTGGGGCACAACGGGGGTGACTTGCCAACTCGTGAATAGAAAAACATCTACGAAAAGAAATCACATAAATAACGCAATCCTAGGTCAATGATCATAATATATCCTCAAATATATAACCAGCAACCCATAACAATGGTTAGGGCAAATATCTAACCCAAGTGTAAATCCAAGTGCCCGTGTCAGTGCCTCAGGTAGCAATGTATGAATGCATGAAACAGAATGCATGTACTGAAGAAAACTGCTTTCATAAATCAGTGAGATTTCTGTATTTTAAAAGTGAGGTACCATAAATGAAATCAGCATAAAACAGTGCCCAGCATCGACACAAAACAAGTGTCCAAATATCTCGATATCTCTGTATCACAATCTCTGTACCTCAATATCTCAAAATCTCAATATCTCAATCACAATATCTAGGGCGCCGTCAATCCAGACCGGCCCCTACCATCCATCTCAAGACCACGACGGTATCCTCCGGATATCCGACGCGTCGGGTAATATCACCGGTCGGTAGTGCTCCCCTGTCAGGCTCAACGTCAACAACACGATCCTCTTGCCCCGGGGTACCGCACCGGGCCCACCATGTACCCGAAACGGTTCCTCCACTCCTCGAATCGGGTCTCGAAATCCATCAGCAAACTCATGGTGGACGACTCATACATCATGGGAAAACCGCACTTTTTATTTTAAAAGAGAGAAATGGTTTATTTATGTTTTTGCGGTTTTCCTCCAAATCCAAGAAATCTCATGAAATCCGAATCCAAGTCATTAATAGTATGTAAACAGTGAATATAAGCATGAGAATCCATGAATACGGCATAACAATGAATAACAGTATGCATGAAGTGACAAGTAATAACTACAATATATAAGCTAGCATTTAAGGTAAGTACACTAATATTATGTCAAACAACTAGCTATCAAGCTAAGTTAAATGAAATAGTATTTTCTAAAGTGTTCTTGACATGGCAATTACCGATGAAGATATGTGTGTGCCGGCAAGTAAGTATACGTGGTACATACGCGTCATCGGTAATGGTGCTGGTGTCCTAACAGCATGATATTAATAATAGGATATGAATCATAATATAAGCATGCGATGCGAAGCGAACCACAATAATGAGCGGGAGCTGAATACTAGACGCAACTATAACTAATCTGCATTAATCTAATATAAGTCCTACAAATGGTGCCTTTTGAAATAACACGAATCATGGGGTTTTGAAAATAGGGGCTACGGTGTTTTTATGAAAAGATACGTCTTTTGAAATATCCGTAGGATCCCTTGGGCTGTCTTTTAAAATACCCACGATTCGTTAGTTTTTGAAATAGGTAAGAATCGAATCTAATCTAACAACTAAACTAAACTAAAGGGCTAAGCTAACAAGCTGGACTACAGGTAAAGAAACCGCCTAACATCTGAGTCGATACATATACATACCTGTATATATATTAGTCGGTGATCTCGCCTCAATAATATCATATCCGATACCATATCTATAAGCAGGCATCCCAAGTCAAGAGTGCGGATCAATCATCAAAACATAGCCCGTACGTAAATCCGTCGTACGGTATCCCCAAATCTGGGTATGGGTCAAAATCATATTCATCACACTATTCATCCGGTATCCTCTTTATCAAAGATCATAGTCTAAGGTACTGACCTATGTCTAATACAATACTAATACCATCAATAGTCATGATCTGGCTACTGATCGACAGTCTCGTAAAAACGGATATCATCAGCACATATCATCATCAAGGGGTATACATCGCCCAATACGGCCTAATATCAATATCCTAGCATATCATGCCTCATATCACGATCACATGTCGACCATTTTATTTATAACACTATTCACCTGTATCGTTGCCCCAAGATCCGCTATAACACCAGGACGTACCTCAAGTACGAATCCGGCCATATCACCGATATTACAACCTCAATACAAATCTCATCGACTCATCTCAATCCCAAGTATCATTCTCAAATCCGTATGTGAACACATAGTCCCATACCTATGTGAACACATAACTATATATTCCCGTATGAGCACAAAAGAAAGAAGAAAGTATGCAAGTATGGGTGGGTGTGTGCAAGTGTGTGCGACCGCTACTCTAGGGTTTCGCGGCACTCAATCATCCAAGAACACCAAATATCCATATTTATCATCAATAACTCAAACAATATATAAACAATATATATATATGTGTGTATACGTATTCGTATACATCACCACGAACTGCGGGGTGCTATACGCTATCCATCCGACTTCTCCCCGTAGATATAAATCTACTCACCTGGTCCTCGCTCGCCGGTGCCGACGTCGCCACGCGCTTGCTTGTCGTCTCGAAGTCCACATGGGGTACCTACATATCATAACGCACCATATCGCATTAAAATCTGACTCATGACCAAAACGACGCACGAATCCCACATAGGTCAAAACCTATGGTTGCTTTCACAAATCGACCTAAAAACCCTCGACGTCGGCGTACAAACGCCAAACCATCGAGAAAACTCCCAACACACTCATTTGTACAATTACAAGCACTAATTATAATATAAAATAGCTTAAAATTCACAAAACCCCAATTTCACTTAAAAAGTCATTTTTCCGAAAATCTAGCAAGCACAAATCACCGTTTTAGTACAAAACTCGATGTATAAACGAATCTAGCGGCCACAATATTCTCTAAATATCTTACATAAGTCATAAAAACAATTCCCATAATTTAATCTCATTAAATTCCAAAAACCCTAAAATTCTAGTTTACAAAATACCTAAATTTTAACAATTTTATAGCAAAAATGCACAAACTACCATCTAGCTTGGATTTTCATGAACTAAAGTATTAAACTACACTTTAAAATGTTAATAATGCCATGAATACCCTAATTAGATTTTTATCTCCATTAGTTAATCAAATTCCAAAAACCTAGTTTGCTTAAAAACTTGATTTGGACAAATTAAATGCAAAAATTACATAATAGCAACTAGATTAGGTTTTCCATGCCCTCACATGCCAAAATACACTTTGTAAGCTTAAACAAGTGACAATAACCATATTTGAATTCAAACCCTAACTCATAAATTTTAAATCGTGCACTTAAAACCAATTGAAAACATATTTAAACCTAATTAAACACCTAATTAAGCTAACATGAAACAATTACAACACATTAAGCAAAAGGTTAGAATTTATACCCAAATAATTTGAAACTCCCACAAGCACACTTAGCCTCCCAAATTGAAATCTAAATCCCTAGATCCATGCTAAAGTAGCCAATGAGAAATGGGTAGGAGGTGGATTTTGATTTTGTGGAATTTTTGAGGCATTTTTGATGATTTTTGATGGAATTTTGAAAAGAAAAGAGAAGAATAAATGAGGTGGGGCTGAAGAAGAGGGGGGCTCGGTCAAGTGCAGGTGAAGGAAGTGTGGGGTGTTTTTACAGAAAACCCTCTTATTTTACCGTTTTTTTTCGAAATTTCACCGAAACGATTTTCAAAACGTTACAAATGGCCCTTACACTTCAGTTTGAAAGGGACTTTTCCTAAATGTTCGCACACACTGTTTACGGTAGTTACTTCGGTGATGAGATCCGAAGGCGTGGATGGAACTTTCTCTTATTTAACCATCCGAATTCCTTCGCGCTTCCGGATCTTGTCACTTGTTTTTATGAATGTATGGAGGAGGGTTGTCTTACACAACACGGGTACATTAGGTTAATGTTGGGAGATAGGAAAATTATAATTGATAGGGGCTTCATTCACGAAGTCACCTTAATTCCATGACTTCCCATGCACGATCAACCCCTCCGATTCGAGGACTACCTACCCTTAATGGGAAACGACTGTTCTAGGGAGCCACAAAAAGGCATTCAAGCTCGAACACTTTTTGCGAATGTTTTAACTGTGTACCGTTGGGCACAAAATAATATTTTTGGAAGATCGCACAATACACCATTTTTTACACCATCCCTACACATAGTGCACACACTAATGACTCGAAACCCTAGCTACGATATGTGCACTGTGTTGCTTCACTCGATTGGCGCCGGGAAACGGGCGGCCAATTATCTATGCCCTATGTTGGTGACACAACTGTGTCGCAATTTCCTCCCTGTTGAGGAATTTGCATTTTATATGCATAGTGGGATTCCAATTCGACCCCTTATTGAGGGTGTCTCAACGTCTTACACACGTTTACATGATCTATGGTCGCGCACCGAGCCGACCGAGGACGTGATGGCCAAGACCTCTAGCTCGAGCTCCACAGCGAGTGACGAAGAGCTTACCCCCGCTACGCAAGCGCGTTTGCTTAGAAGAACCCATAGAGGGGTAGAACGATTGATGGGGATGATGACCAACTTGGATCAACGAGTAACGGGTCTGGATCAAGGAATGACCAGCCTACTGGCCAGAGAGGAACGATCCCGCTCACGATCAAGGGTACGGGGGGCTGATAAGGGTAAGGCTGGGACCAGTGAGGCCACGTCTAGTAGACGCCGCAGGGAGAAGTGAGGACACTGCTATTAATAAGTTTGGGGGTGATAATGAAGCGGAATATGAAGATTTAATAGCCAGTCTTAAAATCGCTACCGACATGGGAATCAAGAACCTCCTCAAATATGGAGACTCTCAGCTGATTGTTAATCAAGTAAAGGGTGACTATCAGACATGCAATCCAGAAGTAATAAGGTATGGAGAAAAAGTGCAGCAGCTATTTACCCAAATCCATTCATACTTCCTGGAAAGCATACCGCGAGCGGAAAATAGCAAAGCGGATGCGTTTGCCAAGTTGGCTAAATAATTGGCCGACAAAGACCTCGATGACGTAAGGATCATTGTACAAAGCCGCAGAATTCTCTCGCCAGCGGATACATCTTCGGAAGGCCTGATAGAGCCATCCGATGGAAAAGAAATGACCGAACAAGTAGTCATTAAAATAGAGAACAAAGAAGAGGTCAAAGACTGGAGGGAAGTTTTCATAGACTACTTCAGGTCCAAACAGACGCCCGAAGATTCGTCATCTAGATATCAGCTCATGAAACGAGGTTTGTCATTCACCTTCATCAATGATACTCTATATAAGAGATCATTCGACTTCCTATGGTTAAGGTGCCTATTGCCGAAGGAAGCAAAGAAAGTCATCCAAGAAATACAAGACGAACTTTGCGGTTCCCATCAAGCTGGGCCAAAGTTGAAGCTGAAGATAAAAAGAATGTGCTACTATTGGCCCACGATGATTCAGGACTGCCTCGAATATGCAAAGCAGTATCACTCGTGCCAAATTCACGGGGACTTCATACATCAGCACCCAAATCCGCTACACCCGACAATGGCCAGCTGGCCGTTCGAAATATGGGGAACCGATATAATTGGCCCTATCGAACCGACATCATCTAAAGGACACCGATTTATACTGGCAACAACCGACTATTTTTCTAAATAGGCAGAAGCAGTACTACTAAGGGAGGTGAAGACAGAGAATATCCTCCATTTCTTCAAGACCCTATGTTATATACCGTTTGGGACTCCGCGTCGGATAATCTCGGATAATGGGCCAGCTTATAAAAGCCAAAAAATAAGTCGCTTCGCACAGCAGAACAAAATAGACTGGAGATACTCTTAATTCTATAATTCTCGGGCCAACGGTCTAGCTGAAGCCTTCAACAAGACCTTGACTAAGATTATAAAAAAAACGATGTCCAGAAACAAAAAGGACTGGCACGAAATGCTACATGAAACTCTTTAGACGTACCGAACAACGTTTAAGACAGCAATAAATACAACACCATATGCATTGTATTTGGCACTGAAGCAGTGCTCCCATTGGAGATAGGACTCCCCTCTTTACAAGTAGCAGTTTAATATGAGCTGACAGATGAAGAAAATGCTCATCTCAGGCTTGAGGAGCTCGATGCCCTCGACGAAACCCTCCTTATAACTCAACAAAATCTAGAAGTTTATAAGGCAAGAATGACATGGTCATATGAAAGACTAACCAGACCGAGAACATTCCGCCAAGGCGACCTCGTGCTGGTTGTCAAAAGACCGATGATTCCCAGTCGTCCAAAGCGGGAAAAGTTTGAGCCAAATTATGAAGGCCATATGCATGGCGAAAGATCATTCCGGCCAATAAACGGCTGATTCCTAAAAAAGTACTACACTTGAAGATTCATGAATTATGTCAATGATAGATGACGACGCTTGTGTCCGCTCGCAGTCTTCCTGAGTCAGAACTCTGAAAGTAGCACCAAAAAAAACTTCGTCCTTAAACACAGGAATGTTGGACCGAAATGTCCATAAATTAATAATGGACCGAAATGTCCATAAATTAATAATGGACCGAAATGTCCTTAAACTAATAATGGACCACTACGTCCTTAAACTGGCTTTGGACCGAGAAGTCCTTAAACTATTCGTCCCCAAACTCGGGAATGTTGGATCGAAATATTCCTAAAGTAATAATGGACCAAAATGTCCTTAAACTAATATGTTTAGCCATACGGTGGATCCCCGTATTGATCGTCGTATATAATCCACGGGCATAAACAAGTCATACCTCTACCATGTCCTGCATGATGCGGTCCTTCGAAGAAGATCGGGGCCAATGACTAATGGTGCATTACCTTATGGGACGCTGTTTATATCAGATTTTTGCATTTTTATATCGCCCATTCTTAAACACATTGCATATAAGTAGGTACTTTTGATCCATATCAGCTAAATAGTTGTAGGTTACAGGTTCTCAGCTCTTAACAGTGAGATTCGTAAAAATCGCAACAAATATGGGACTACATCCAATAACAGATGAATACTGATCCGCATGATGCCGCATACCAGTTCAAGCGGAGTTCAAGGAAAAAGTCCACTGCTGAATATCTGGAAGAGAACAGAAGAGCTTTTGAGAAACCAAGTGTACCAAACAGAAGATAAAAGCAACTGGTTGAATACCTGAAAAGATGGACCCAAGATTCCACCATATGGCCGCGGAACCGTGGGCAAACAGGCACTTCTTCCGCGGTTCCACGGCTGTGCAATGCACGTGTCAGTGGCAGTGTCGGTGCATTGACTCGGCCCTCTTGGGGTAGTTCTGTAATTTCGTGTATGGATCAGAATGTAAACCTAGGGTTTTCCTATCTATAAATAGGAGGGTTCAAAGTCAAATTAGTATGCCTCTTTTTATTTTTAGATCTAAAATTTTAATTTTGTTCTTTATCTTTATCAATTCAAAAATTGTAGAGATCGTTGAGAGGTTATCAATAAAAAAGTAAGTTCTTTTATTTTTCTCGCATTCTTCTTATCGTATTTTATTATCTGTAAATATTATTTGTTAATCCAGTTGTAGAATTTAATCTGCATTTTTTTTCTTATCTCGAATTTTATTTTTCTCTTTCTAATGGGTGAGTAATTCCTCACTTGCTAGGGCAGGAGAAGAAAGGTTTGAGAGAAGGAAATCTCTCTCACTCCTTTCTTTGCCCAACACCTTAAAATTCGGACTCCAATTAATTGAACCATAATCCGCTCACTACGGCACCCTATCCTACATGATAGTAGTGATTCCCTAGTAAGATCGGTTGTGGTTGAATTAATTGGAGGTTAAGGCTAAGAGACAAGAACGGACGGACAAGGACCAAAAGGGAGAAACTAAGCATGGAAAGCCTAGCTTATACTTGCAAGTTTCTTCCTAGTCGTGCTAATCCCCGTTGTTGCTAATTACCTTAACACCTATAATCAGAAGGGCATTGAAAGAAGTAAGAATTTCCTAAACTCGAACAAACCTAATCCTAACCCTAGCAAGTCTTTTATCATCTTTTATCTCATTCGTAGATCTTAAAACAAAACCACCAATTTTTTGGACTTAACTAATTAAAACATAAAGAAAAAGATCCCATCTCCCTGTGGATCGACCCGTACTCAACCAGCTAGCTACCAAGCGACAACATCTTGATTGCGGTAAGTTTAAACACAGAAAATCTCTATCAATCAGCCGCCTAAAAAAAGATATGTCCACAAGCGAAATGCGTTGGATATGTATACCCTAGAGGCCATTATATGATAGTGTATGTACTGATGTGTGTGTGTGTGTGTGTGTGTGTGTATATATATATATATATTCAGAGGACAGTCTTGCTCCACATGATAGTTTGCTATCCGGTTTCACTTTATCATATGTTCACTTGATCATGTTTTTTACTCATTTGGTACATGTTGATAAAGCCCTAAGGATATTGGCTTGACTACTGGGATTATGATGTGGATCATACTAGTGGGACACCTATAGTTTATAAGCATATCCTTGAAATGTTCCTAGTCGTGGGTATATTGAGACATGGCATCGATATTCCAGTGTAGACTAGCGTATACTATTCTTGTTCCATATGATGGGCGATGGATGATCCCATATCCGTCTGGTGTGGTGACACCAAAGATTGTATACGGGTGCTCAGTGAGACTGGGTACACTAAACGGTCTCACCGAGAACTCCTATGTGGTATTATATCATACGTCGGATAGTAGTTCTCAGGTGACACTGGTACTGGTTAGTCTGTAGACCCGAGATCGCCATAGAGTCTTATGTGTCCTCCCACTGTATTTTGATCTCCACCCTACTACGGCTCTGTTGAGTCGTACAAACAGGTGGATTTTGGGTACAGTCCCGAGGCATATGGAGGCAATGAGCGATAGGAGGGGTTTCGTCTCTCCCGGTATTGGGGGTTGATGTTGTGCTGTACACGATTAGCTATAACAGGAAGTCCCTAGCCAGGGCTGCTGAGATATTACTGATAAATGTTATCAGTAGTTTCTCGATCTGTTGTAGACCATATACCGACATGACTTATTGAGTTATTGGGGTCGAAGATTTCATCCCTAGACTCGATATGCAGCATATCTGACGAAGAGACCGGACTGTACGGTAAGTGTTGCCAGTTGGATTGACGGGAGTTTTGACAGGTTCGCTTGTTCTTCTTCTGATCGCTCAATACCCGGGTGGCCGTTACGTTTAACTGACCGCTTGCGGCTTGTAGGTGTTTGATGTGATCATCACCTACTGCCAGCGTATTGACGAGTCTTAGAGTCCCACACAGAAGTTTCCTAGCTCAGGCAAAATAATGTGGTGTGCGTATGAGATATGCGTGGGAACTCGATTAAATACGTGTATGAGATACCGTATGTTAATCGGGTGTTTTCTATTGGTCGGGTCGTATATGATATGACCGGTATATTAAATCAAATGTTGATTTAATAATGACTTTTAGCTCACTTTTATTAGATCCTATTCTTTTGATGGATGCATGCATGTATATGTACATGTTGATGTGCATACACACATACATACATGCATATATATCATGGTTGTTGATATATTGAAGATGGCAATGCAAGACTCACATGGTTCATATTAATATATAGTTTTTGTTTTAAGTTAAAAGATAAAGGAAATTAACTAATGACTTATTTCTTTACAAATGACTCATTGTTTCTACACACTTCTTTGTTTGACCATTGACTTAACCTTGGTTAATTTCCTTTGTTCTTTAACTCATCATAAAATATCTAGATATTTATATTAACCATAGTTTGTTGTGAGAGTGTCTCACATATATATCCTTTGGTTTTATTTTTAAAACATAAGAATTATCATTATCTTCAAAAAGCTTTGACATCTTCATCTTCCTCTTTCTTCAAGATCTTTTAAGATTTGTTTATAGTGAGGAAAAGAAAAAGAGAGGGTTTTAAGTGAGAACATAAACCACTTCATCATCCTACACATCTCTAGCTCTCTTGTGTAGGGTGTTTGCTCCACCGATTTGAAAGATCAAGTGAAGCAACAAGCTTTGAGCAAAAGACTTCGGGTGGATCGTCGTGGACTCGGAAGTGTTCAAGCGAGCCTTTCCAAACTCTAGGAGATCTAAGGAGTCACCCTAAGAGGTCTACAAAGGTTGTAGTTTCTCCATTTAGTGATAGATTAACTTTTACATGTGATACTATTAGTTGTTACTCAATATTTCTAGTTCGATTCCTAGTTAAGTTTGCTTAGCACCTCTTAAAATCAAAGTTGTGGCATGTGTGATGCTTCCAAACCCTATATGAGGTGATAAGGAAACCCTACAAAATGAGCATGGGTGAAAACCCAAAATGGCGCCGTGAGTAAAAACAGCAGGGCTACCGGCAAGCTTGTGAAAACCCGATTGGGCATAAACTCGTTAAAAAAATGGAAAAGATGCACTTGCAAAGTCCTCATGACTTTGTAAAGAGAAAACACCTGTGTGAGATCCTTATGACTCACAATGGAGATACACACTTAGAAATCCACACGATTCCTAAGGAGAAAATACATTTACGAGATCATCACGACAAATAAGGAGAATATACCCTCTATAAGACCCTCACGGCTTATAGAATTCGAAAGTCTTAAATTACAGGGATCTGAACATGTTTTTAAGCTACCAAAACCCCATAAATTTATGCCCTACAAGTAGTTCGATATCGACTCTTATATACAATCCACGGGCACGAACAAAATAAGTTCCAACCAAGTTCCACCAATAACGAGAAATATCCTCATATAGTGAACGTCACTAGTTAGTCCTCTCGACTTATAAGGAAAAAATATTCTTATAATATCCTTACAACTTATAAGAGAAAACACACTTAGAAATCCCCACAATTCCTAAGGAGAAAACACGCATATGAAATCCTCACAATTTAAAGGGAGAAATATCTTTATGAGACGTTTACGGCTCATAAAGTCAAAAAACCTTAGTCGACAGGATCTTAACCCTGTTTGTTAAGGCACCTTTGTTCAAATCAACAAAGGCAAATGATGATTCGCTCCTAGCAATATCCTAGTAGTAGCGATGCTGATGCCTAAACATGTGTCAAACTCCAAGTCCTCTCACGGCAAATGATAATTCGCTCCTAGCAATATTCTAATTGTAGCGATGTTGATGCCATCAGGACCCAAGTCCCCAACTCGCAACAAAATCATCGAGCAAAAAAATGCATAAAATAGCCGAAATGATGGGGCGACTCGCAATAAAAATCAACGAGCAAAAAAATATATGCATATGAAATAGTCAAAATGTTTGGACAACTCGCAATAAAAAATAGTGAGTAAAAATAAAAAATAATATAGCCGAAATGATTGGGCACCATGATAAATAGCCGAAATGATTGGGCAATCACAATTTCACGATATAAAAAAGCTGAAAAGATAGAGTATCGCGGAAATATAAAAAAATTCATAAAATAAAATATTTCTGCCCGGCAGATAGGTCCACTCCGACCCCTGTATACAATCCATAGGCACAAATGAAAGAGAGGGGAACCATATTTTTCCACCATTCTTCGTCAAAAGAAGAACCGAGTGTTGCTGGCACATGCCTAGAGACTAATTCGACATCTCTCTTACTCCAGCGGAGTACAGACATGATGTCGACAAGGCTCTAAGGATCCAAATCAAAACGGAGTAATGGCAAAATCCTAGTTCCAGCTCGACGTTCTTTCAGAGTGCAAACGCAACGTCAACAAGGACCCAAGGGTCAAATAAAAGTGGAGTAATGGCATATTCCTAGCTCCAAATCTTAATGGCAATATCTACAGCGTAAAGATCATATCCACATTCTTCTCATTCTGACAGGGTGCAGACGCGGCGTCAATAAATGACCCAAGGGTCAAATAAAAGAAGAGTGATGGAAAAATCCTAGCTTCAGACCTCGATAGCGATACATACAGTATAGAGGTCATTTGGATATCTACCCAACTCCAAACCCAACTTCAGCGAAGAATTGGCGCGACATCATCAAAATAAAAACGAAGTGACGGCATATTCCTAGCTTCAGGTCTTGATGGCAATACATATAAAACCTAAAGACCATTAGAGATCATCCCACCCCAGAAGGGTGCGGTTATGACTCATCAGGGCTTCAAATTAAGCCTAACCTCAAGTAAAAATCACCACGACAATACTTAACGTTTGATCTTCCGATGGTAATATGGATATTCCAACCTTAGAAGATTGCTTGAAGATGTCTTGTCCAGCCTCAGAAGGGATCAGAGACACGACAGACGCGTGGCTACTCGAGCGACAACCTAAGAGATTGTGTATCGAGAATACATCAGCCAACGCGGCGGTACGATGGACTTAAATTGTGTACCACAAACCTAACGGACCCCTATCAAAAAGGAGGTTATCTATATTTCACGTTATGATAAACTTGCGAGATCCTCTCGACCCGTAGGGAGAAACATCTGTATGAGACCCTCGGGGCTAATAAAGATGAAAAGCTTTAGGCAACGGGGATATCAACCTGTTTCCTAAGCACTATTGCCCTACAAGTGGTTCGATATCGACTCTTGTATACTATACACGGGCCACATTCTCAAAAGTTGCATCCAATGAGAAGAAGAAGCCACTTACAGGTCCTCTCGACTCGTAAGGGAAAAATACTCTTGTGAGATCCTTACGACTCTCAAGGGTATATCTTTTCATACCTCTGATATATGTCATTGTAATTCCTCAACGTCTTCAAAGAGGTGGCGGGTCCCAACAGCTAATAACTCCGTCGCCCAAAACACGGCGCTAATGGACCGAGACATCCCTAAACTAGTGTGTTCCCCCAAACATGGGAATGTTGGACCGAAATTTCCCTAAACTAAACTCCGTCCCAAACATGGGAATGTTGGACCAAAATGTCCATAAACTAATATTCGTCCCAAACATAGGAATGATGGACAGAAATGTCCTCAAACTAATATTCTCCCCAAACACGATGATAATAGACCTAGACGTCCTTAAACTAATATGTTTTGCCCTGCGAAATGTCTCCATACTAACTACTGTATACTATCCATGGGCTATTCATATATAATCCAATGATCAGTTGAGCCCATTGTTCACCGCCGAAAGACGTGACCGGGATGTTAGGATGTCTGGCCTGAATTTTGAAGGCAGATATTATTTGGATTTATCCTTCCACCTCTCCGAAGATACCAAGTTTATTTATGGCAACGTATATCGGAGGTTTGGACGGATGCGGCCGTTGTAGTAGACTTCGTCAGATTCCCCCTCGTTTGCGAGGGGTTTTTTTGATTGTGGGGACGCTCTTCCCTGTAGGCACAAGCCCCTGCAGTTAATTACGTTATCGCGTCGTGATAATCACTTTCTCCTGCTCCGGAAGTTTACTTCATGTCGTGTTTGTTTTTGTTTTTTTAGGCTGCTCTTGGATTGTATACAAAGACTAGTTTATGTTGTCGCCCATAGGGCGTGGATTAGTCCAAATCCGTATATCTTAGATTTTGGTTTTTTTATTTAAGGACCGTTAATCTATTTTGAGATTAAGATCGACTTAAATATATGTGAGCATTTGGGGCTCGATTTGTTAAGGATACATTAGTCCAATTTGAGACTACGATCCGCTTAACGGTGTGTCAGGATCATTTTTATTTCAGATCCAACAAAAGAGCGTTTGGGCTCTACTGTATTATTTTAAGGAAGTTTCGGTCCATTGATCACCATTTTGGAGGCGAAGTTCTAGTTTGAGAACATCTCGGTCTATTAATCACCATTTTGGATGTGAGATTTTGGTATAAGGACGTCTCGGTTCGTTGATCACCATTTTGGAGCCGAGATTTTAGTTTAAGGACGTCTCAGTCCGTTGATCACCATTTTGGAGGTGAGATTTTAGGTTAAGGATGTTTCGGTCCACTGTCGCTATTTTGTAGGCAACGATTAGTTTAAGGACATTTCGGTCCGTTGTCCATCTTGCACGCACGTGTATTTGTTACGTGGTGGGATGAACAATAGTGATTTGGGATGCACTCAATTTGGGGTGCGGTCTGATTTGAGGTGTGCACATCAGTTTAAAAGTGCACCAAAAAGACGTTGGTTGTTGGGACCCGCCATCTCTCTGAAGATGTTGAGGAATTACAACGACATGAATCAGAGGTGTGAAGAGATGTACCCTTGAATCAATTCCCGTATTTGAAGTAAAAAGGAATTAGTACTAAACCCGGAAATCATTGGTCATATTTTGAGACTAAGATTTCCTCGGGAGGATGTGGGATGAGTATCATTTTGGATATCATCAGTTGGAAGATCAATAGTCGTATTTGGGACTAAGATCAGTTTGGGAAATCATGAACACATGGGCTCAGTTGATCTGAATCAGGGAGGTTTTATCCTCAGGGGACCTAGCCAATTTGGGCTTTGTCCATTCTGTTTTTTTATTGAAAAAGTGCCAAACACTTGTTTAGGCTCTGTTTGATCAGTCCCCTTTTTGTAAAAGGGCTGGACACTTATATAAGTTCTGACACTCACGTATAACCATGTGAGCTCTCAGTCATGGGGATTGCCCAATAAGTATTAAACACTTTATCCATTTTTGAATTTCTATGGAGTGCTAGGCACTCTTTATGGAGCACACGTACGAAGCACGTGAGGCGCTAGGCGCTGCCTAGTGAGTGGTAAGCACTCTTCCATTCTGTAGCGCCCACGTGAGGGACACGTAAGGCGCTGAGCGTTGGGGGCAGCTTATTGAGTGCTAAGCACTCTCCATTGTGGCGCCCACGTGAGACGCTGGACACTGAACGCCGCTCATTGAGTGCTAAGCACTCTCCTCTGTGGTGCCCATATGAGGAGCACGTAAGGCGCTGGGCGCCGATCAATGAGTGCTAGGCGCTTTCCTCTGTGGCACCCACGTGAGGCGCTAGGTTCTTTCATTTATGAGGAACAAATTTCTCTCAAGAACAAGTTCCTCCCAATGAGAATTAAATTCTCAACTTGTGGGAGACTTATCTTGTGGATCTCAGATCCAGAAAAAGAACTAAGTTCTTTTTTAAAAGGATTAAACCCTTAGATATGTAAACGAGATGATCTTTGTTCGATGGAGATCTTCTTCTCTATTTCTTTTTGATGCTCTATTCTTTTTTAAAAAGCTTATGGGGGGTTTCCTTCTCTATATTTGGAAAGAGTGATCATTGGTTGTTGGGGCCCACCACCTCTCTGACGACGCTGAAGGATTACAGCGCCATGTATCGAAGGTGTGGAGGGATGTACCCTTTGAACCATGTCCCAGTCATTAAGGGGAAGAACAGGTTGGAACATAAATTCCTAACTGCTGAAAAAGGCTTCTTTGCGTTCACGCACGTGCGTCGCATGTGTTGGGTGCACCTGCGTCACACTTTGCGGGCGCACGTGCGTCGCACGTGTTGCGCACTTGGCGGGCGCATGTGCGTCGCATGTGGCGCTTGCGCATATGTGCATCATGGGGGGCTTCTAAGGCCCTAGCTTGGATAACTAAGCTCCTATGGAGAACTAAACTCTTTTGAGGATTGAATCCTCGCACGGCGGGTGCACGCGCGTTGCACGCAGTGCGCACGTGGCGTGCGCACATGCGCTGCACGTGGCGCATATGCGCATTATGGGGAGGCAGCTAAGGACCTAACTTGGAGAACTAAGCTCCTATGGAGAACTAAGCTCCTTTGAGGATTGAATCCATGCAGGGCGCCCGCACGTGCGTTGCACGTGGCGGGCGCACGTGCGCATTATGGGGGGCAGCTAAGGCCCTAACTTGGAGAACTAAGCTCCTATGGCGAACTAAAATCCTTTGAGGATTGAATCCTATTTTTTCTAAGAAATATCCCCTCTTATTTATATGGGAGTGGTAGAGAAAGGATTTCTCTTTTTCCCGATGTGGAAGTAAAAAAGTACCCCCCATGTGGTAGAGCATTACTTAGACTATATGTGCATAGTAATTTGCTCATAACTTTTGATTCTGGAAGAGTTATGAGGCCCGTAATATATCAAATCGAAGGATTTTTTGAGACGCTTTTGATGCCATCATAATTTACTTGATTCTCATAAGATAGTTTGGCAAAATACAATCCGGAAAATACTGGTTTGCATTTTCTTAAGCGTATTGCTGCTATTTGATATCTTGGGCTCTTTTGCGCAGAAATTTTTTTGGCAGGAACAATTGCCCCCCCCCCACTACTTTGCCCACTAAGATATGTACGTGTGTTAAGTAGTGCAAAGTTATGCATCTCCGTAGAATTGGTGGCTCAGAAGACAAATTTAAGTCCCTGTCGCCTAAGACTTTTCATCTTCATGAGCCGTAAGGGTCTCAAGAAGGTTTTTTCTCCATATGAGTCGTGAGGATCTCATAGGTGCGTATTCTCCCTAGAAATCATGAGGATTCCTAAGTGTCTTTCACTTTCGTGAGTCGTAAGGATCTCACGTAAGTATTTTCTCCTTACGGGTTGAGAGGATCGAAAGTGGTTTCTTCACTTTATTAGCGAATGTGGCCTGTGGATAGTGTATAAGAGTCAGTTTGGACCTTCTTGTAGGACAATGATGGCTTTGGAAACAGGTTTAGATCTGTCGCCTAAGACTTTTCAACTTTATGAGCCATGAGGGTCTCATAAAGAATTTTCTCCCTACGAGTCGAGAAGATCTTGTAGGTGTATTTTCTCCTTAGAAGTCATGAGGACCCCTAAGTGCGTGTTCTCTTGAGATTCGTAAAGATCTCACAAGAGAAATTTCTCCTTACGAGTCGAGAGGACTCGCAAGTGATTTTTTCTCCTCATCGGTATGCGACTTTGAAGAATGTGGCCCGTGGATAGTATACAAGAGTCATTTTAGACCTACTTATAGGGTCATGATGGCTTAGGGAACAGGTTTTAAATATGTCGCCTAAGGCATTTCAACTTCATGAGTCGTGAGGGTCTCATAAAGACTTTTCTCCCTACGAGTCGAGAGGATCTCATAGGTGTCTTTTCTTCTTAGAAGTCGCGAGAACTCCTAAGTGCATTTTCTCTTGAGAATCGTAAGGATCACATAAGAGAATTTTCTCTTTACGAGTCGAGAGGACTCGCAAGTGGTTTTTCCTCCTTGTCGGTATGCGACTTTAGAGAATGTGGCCCGTGGATAGTATACAAGAGTCATTTTGGACTTGCTTGCAGGGCCACGGTGCTTAGAAAACAGGTTGATATCCCCGTCGCCTAAGGCTTTTCACCTTCATGACCCGTGAGGGTTTCATGAAAATGTTTTTCCGGGTCGAGATGAGTCGAGAAGTTCTTGCAGGTATATCCTAATGTGAAATATAGATAACCCCTGCTCTTTGTGACAAAGGTCCGTTAGGTTTTGTGGTACTTGGGTTTTAGTCCGTGGTACCGTCGCATTGGCCGATGCATTCCCCGATATGCAGACTTTACGTTGCTGTTCGAGTAGACCCACGACTGTCGTATCTCGGATCCCTTCGGGGGATGGACAAGACGTCTTCAAATAATCTTCTTAGGCAGTTTGACCGTAGGAAGAGAAAACGTTAGGAATTTTGCCATGCCGCTTTTTACTTGAGATTAGGCTCAGTTTGGGAGCCCCGATGAGTCATAACCACTCTGCACTGGTGTGGTACAATCTCCGATAGTCTTTCAGGTTTTATTTAAGTTGCCGTCAAGACCCTGAATCTAGGAATTTTGCCTTCGCTTCCTTTTGATTTAGCTATTTTAGAGCCTTTGTTGACATTGCGTCTTCTATAATGAGAAGAATGTTGAGATAGTCTTTAGGTTGTTTTGTGAACCGTTAAGACTTGGAGCTAGGAATTTTTCCATGGCTCCGTTTTGTTTAGACCCTGGGGTCTTTTGTTGACGCCGCGCCTGCATCCTGCTGAAGTCAGAGGGAACGCCGTTATTGATATTGCGTCTGCTGTAACGAGACGAATGTTGAGGTAGTCTTTAGGTTGTTTTGTGAACTGTCAAGACTTGGAGCTAGGAATTTTTCTATGGCTCCGTTCTGTTTCGACCCTGAGGTCTTTTTTTGACGTCGTGTCTGCATCCAGCTGGAGTGAGAGGGAACGCCATTGTTGACATTGCGTCTATTGTAATGAGACTAATGTTGAGGTAGTCTTTAGGTTGTTCTGTGAACCGTCAAGACTTGGAGCAAGGAATTTTTCCATGGCTCCGTTTTGTTTCGACCCTGGGGTCTTTTGTTGACGTCGTGTCTGCATCCTGCTGGAGTGAGAGGGAATGCCATTGTTGACATTCCGTCTGCTGTAATGAGACGTATGTTGAGATAATCTTTAGGTTGTTTTGTGAACCGTCAAGACTTGGAGCTAGGAATTTTTCCATGGCTCCGTTTTGTTTCGACCCTGGGGTCTTTTATTGACGTCACGTCTACATCCTACTGGAGTGAGAAGGTACACCGGGGTTGTCTCTACGTTGTATATGAATCGTCAAGATCTGTCCCTCCCTTCGACGGAGCCTGGTGGGAAAACATAGTTCCTTTTTTCATTTGTGCCCATGGATTGTATACAGGGGTCAGTGTAGACTCACCTGCAGGGCAGAAAAGTTTCATTTTGATATTTTTTTTTTGTTTCTGCGATACTTTATCATTTCAGCTTTTTATATCGTGAAAGTCGCGATTGCCCGGTCATTTCGGCTTTTTATCGCGGTGCCCAATCATTTCGGCTATGTATATTTTTTATTTTTACTCGTTGTTTTTTTATTGCGAGTTGCCCAATCATTTCGGCTATGTATATTTTTATTTTTACTCGCTGTTTTTTATTGCGAGTTGCCTAATCATTTCGGCTTTGTATATGCACATATTTTTTGCTCACTGATTTTTATTGCTAGTTGTCCCATCATTTCGGCTATTTATTGTTTTATTTTTACTCGCTGTTTTTTTATTGTGAGTTGCCCAATCATTTCGGCTGTTTCATATGCATATATTTTTTGCTCGCTGATTTTTTTTATTGCGAGTTTCCCCATCATTTCGGCTGTTCCATATGCATATATTTTTTGTGTGAATCGGGAATTTGGATCCTGACACTAATTCAGGCATCAGCATCGCTGAGACTAGGATATTGCCAGGAGCGAATCATTATTTGTCTTGAGAGGACTTGGAATTTGATACCGATTTAGTTATCAGCATCGCTACAACTGGGATATTGCCAGGAGCGAATCATCATTTGCCTCGAAAGGACTTGGTGTTTGACACCGATTTAGGTATCAGCATCGCTGCTACTAGGATATTGCCAGGAGCGAATCATCATTTGCCTTTGCTGATTTGAACAAATGTCGCTTAGTACACAGGGTTAGGATCCTGTCGGCTAAGGTTTTTGACTTTATGAGCCGTAAGGGTCTCATAAAGGATTTTCTCTCCTTACGAGTCGTGAGGATCCCGTAGGTGTAGGTTCTCCCTAGAAGTCGTGGGGACTCCTAAGTGCTATTTTCTCTTGCAAGTCGTAAGGATCTTACAAGAGTGTTTTCTCCTTATAAGTCGAGAGGACATATAAGTGTCACTCACCATATGGGGAAATTTTTCGCCCGTGGCGGAATTTGGTAGGGAAATCGTTTATTTGTGCATGTGGATTGTATACAAAGGCCAATATTGGACTGCCTATAGGGCAACTTGGGGAACATGATGGCTTAAGAACAGGTCTAGGTTCCTGTAGCTTAAGACTTTTGAATCCTATGAGCCGTGAGGGTCTCATAGGGGAATTCTCCTTACGAGTCGTGAGGATCTCGTAAGTGAAAATTTTACGAGATTGCGCCCTATCGGGTTTTCACAAGCTCTCCGGTAGCCCTGTTGTTTTTACTCACGGCGTCCTTTCGGGTTTTCATTCGTGGCTATTTTGCTTGTGGACATACCGTTTTTTTTACCCATCGGTTTGCCAATGGGACTTGGGTTGCAGTCTTTGCCGTTGGAGCTTTGATTGCAATACAGATCTGAGGCGGTGCACTAGTTTTAGTACAATCCAGTCCATTGTTAGTTTAGGGACATTTCGGTCCGTTGCCAGTTTAAGGATGTAGTGGTCCATTATCACCATTTTTGAGGTGAAGCTTTAGTTTAAGGACATTACGGTCCGTTGTTAGTTTAGGGACATCTCGGTCCATTATCACCATTTTTTACATCAGGCTTTAGTTTAAGGACATTACGGTCCGTTGTCGCCATGTTTGAGGCAAAGTTTTTCCGAATACCACTTAGAGTTTTGACTCGGGAAGATAGCGAGCGGACACGAGCGTCGTCATCTATCATTGACCTAAGTCGTGACTCGTCAAGCATGGTATTCTTGAGGAATCAGCCATTTATTGGCCGGAAAGGTCTTTCGCCATGCATATCTATGAGCAAATAGGCCCCACCTTGGTAGACCTTGTCTATGATGTACGGGCCTTCATAATTTGGCTCGAATTTCCCTGTTTTTGCACGATTGGGGATCATAGGTCTTTTGACGACTAGCACGAGTTCGCCTTGACAGAATGTTCTCAGCCTAATCAGTTTTTCGTATGAGCGCGTCATCCTTGCCTTGTAAGCTTCTAGGTTTTGTTGCGCCATGAGGCGAGTTTCATCGAGGGCGTCAAGCTCCTCAAGCCGAAGATGGGCATTTTCTTCATCCGTTAGCTCGTATCGAATAGCTACTCGTAGAGAAGGGAATTCTATTTCCAGAGGCAGCACTGCTTCCGTCCCGAATACTAACGCATATGGGGTCATATTCTTGGCTGTTTTGAATGTCGTCCGGTATGCCCAAAGTGCTTCGTGCAGTCTCTCGTGCCAGTCCTTTTTGTTTCTGGACACCATTTTCTTTATAATCTTGGTCAAGGCCTTGTTGAAATCTTCATTTAGACCGTTGGCACGAGGATTATAGACGGAAGAGTATCTCCAGTCTGAAGCGACTGATTTTATGGCTCCTGTAGGCTGGCCCACTATTCGAGATTATCCATCACGGAGTGCCGAACCGGTAGATGACATGAGTCTTAAAGAAATGGAAGATGATCTCCGTCTTCACTTCCCTTAGCGGTACTGCTTCTGCCCACTTAGAGAAGTAATCAGTCGTTGCCAGTATGAACCGGTGTCCTTTGGATGATGCTGGCTCAATGGGGCCGATTATATCGGTTCCCCACATTTCGAACGGCCGGCTAGCTACCGTTGGGTGTAGCGGATTTGGATGTTGGTGGATGAAGTCCCCGTGAATATGGCACGAGTGACACTGCTTCGCATATTCGAGACGGTCCTGAATCATTGTAGGCCAATAGTAACCCATTCTTTTGACCTTCAGCTTCATCTTTGGCCCGGCTTGATGAGAACCGCAGAGTCCGTCATGAGTTTCTTGGACGACTCTCCTTGCTTCTTTTGGTCCTAGGCATCTCAGCCACAGACAGTCAAGCGATCTCTTATATAGAGTATCATTGACGAAGGCGAAAGATAGAGCTCGTTTCATGAGCTGATGTCTTGATGACGCATCTTTGGGCGTTCGATGAGATTTGAAGTAGTCTATGAAGACTTCTATCCAATCCTCAGCCTTTTCTTCGTCCTCTATTTGGAAGACTACTTGTTCAATCACTTCCTTTCCATCAGACGACTATGTTAAATCTTCCGAAGATATTTCTGCTGGTGTGAGAACCCGGCGACTTTGCACAATAATCCTTACGTCATCGAGATTTTCGTCAGCCGGTTCCTTAGCAAGCTTAGCTAATGCATCTGCCTTGCTATTTTCCGCACGCGGTATACTTTCTAGGATATAGGAGCGGATCTGTGTCAGCAGTTGCAGCACCCTCCTGCCATATTTTATCAACTCTGGTTTGCACGTCTGATAGTCGCCATTAACATAACTAACGACCAGCTGGGAGTCTCCATATATGAGGTGGTTGATTGAATCGTTCTTTGTGTGTCGTGTTTTGAAAATGTGTAAAGATCACAATCAAAGAAATTTTTAAACCGCAATCAATAACGGTGTCAATTGTAGGTTCGTTAGCGAGTGCGGATCGTCCACAGAGAAAGTGAGATTTGATCGTATTTGTTTTAGTTGAATTGAAAATTAAAGAAGAAAAGAAAAGAAAATTTGATTCAAGATTTCTAAAAGTGAATTTCAAGAATTATCAAAATCTAGATCAAACATCAAGAATACTAAAAATCAAGAATCAAGAATCGTCCAATTTGAATTAGTTATCAAGATTTGTAATGAGGCTCGTAGGAATCGATCGAATCGATGTGAGGATAAAGACTTGTGATTACGTATTCTTATCCATTGATGATTTGATGCTAGATCGATGACGATCAACGAGAATTAGGGATCTCTTGCGGAAACTAGGGTTTTATCATCTATCCCTTGTCCTTTCGTTGATTATCATTCGATTTCTAGCCTTTAGGAAATTCAAGCATCGATCGTTGATTACTAATTAAGAGCGAAAACATTCAAGAAAGCATCTCGCTCGAAACTAGGTTGTCGATGATTCAATTTACTAGAGTTTACAAAACTCATAGGACTTAAGAATCGTACAAGAATTTAATCATCGTCAACTATCAATTTTCTCGATTCCTCCACGAGCGGAGTTTTTACTCAAGCATCATAACAAAGAAAACAATCAAGAATTGAGATCTCATCATAATGCTCAAATATAAAGAAAAGTAAGATTAAGAAATTTCACCTTTTATTATCCAACAATTTCGTTACAATTCGCTCAAGAACTACAAGAATTGAGGAAAGAACTCGATCGTCGAATTAGCTTCGCATCGTCTCCGTGAGTCGCGGATCGTCTTGGATCATTTGCTCGGTTGAAGATCGACGTCGCTTCTAAAAGGTTGAAGGCTTCTTGCTTGATTTGTACTCGGAGATCTTGAATTGGCTTTTGGAATTGGATTAGGGTTAGGGTGCACAAATTGTGTCACTCAACTTATGGGTGAAGTGATGTGGAATGATCAACCACCTTGAGAGTGAAGCCTTTGGGTCCTTTTTATAGCCTTGATTAGGATTAGCTTCCTTTAGAAGCTAGGTTAGGATTAACTTCTCTTGCAAGCTTGGTAGTTGAGTAGAAGCTTCTAGAGTTAATTAGTTAGCTAGCTTCCTTTAGAAGCTTGGAGGTTAGGAAGAAGCTTTTAGGTTGAGTTAGTTATGTAGCTTGCTTGAGAAGCTTGAAGGTGTTTAGCTTGTACAAAAAGCTTTGGCTGTTCGGACAGAAGCTTCTAGAGATCTCTGGAATTTACATTGGCTTGAAGAGGTTTGACATTTGAAAGGAGAAGCCCGAAATGATAATTTGTTGACGTCATGATCACGTGGCCGCGGATCCGCCGCAAATAGGCCTCTTTGGCCGCGGATCCGTGGCCCATTGATGGCCTTTGTGCATGAAACTTCATGGCAATTCTTGTGCTGGCTTTAGTACTGCTTCCTAATGTCTGGAATCTTCTAAGTATTTCTTGTTCACTGCCAGCTCACGAGTCTTGGACTTGGCGTATTATTATCAGCACTTTTAGCAGTTTCGGCACTTTTCCTGGAATTTCCTGCACACATTCTCGAGACAAGTGTTGCGCTATACAAAGATTATGCGTGCAATGATAAACACTCAATTTCCCTCAAAATGCCGTTTATATTATATAACACAAGTTATTTGGTATTTTACAGATGTTTTGCTAATATGTGCTATAATTATACCAAACACCTTTAGATGAGTGCAAATGGTAGGGAAATTGATGTGTTAAAAATGCAATATTTTCGACTGATCGAATTCCCCCAAACTTAATTTTGGTCGTCTCGAGCAAACTTGTTTTATTCAGGTGAAGGAGAAAATATAAGAAAATGAAAAACTAACTAGCACACTTTCGTAGGCAACATGATTGCACTGAGCATGTGCAACAAGCCTTTAAACCTCTAGGTGTCCCTAGTATGAGGAGTGTTGTCTCCTGAGGGTTTTCAGAGGATTGCACCCACAAAATCCAATAATAAAAGGAAGACCATGAAAGTTACATATAAAGATAAGAATTGTAAAAAAAAGATTTTGAAAATTAGAGTTTCCAACTATACTAGCTTTTCGGTTGTCATGAGCGCTATCTTAATAGTCATGAAAAGATGTTAGAAATCACATCATCCCTCAATAAAATATTGTCTTTATTCTTCATTCCTATCTTTCTTCCAAACATCGATCATATATCCCTACGTGTGTTTAAAGAACATCCCTACACCCGGAGAATTCAATTCAAGCCATCATACTCTTGTCCATCGATCTCAATACTTTTTAATTTGATGAATATTAGATGGATTTGCTCACACATTATTCATGCGACCGTTAATACTTCTTGATGTACTAACCGACCGATTACTCATGTGTTTGCTTATACGGTGTATTAGTATTTTCCTTGTCTTGCACCAGCTAAGGCTTAGCAGTGACTCCCAGACCAGTTGGTCTAAGGCACTAGGTGATGAAGCACCCTCGCTATAATTTTTTTTATTGCTGCCTTGGCGATAACAAAACCAGTGTTCATTTTTCTTCACCATTTTATATTTTTTTTCATTTTTTTATTTCCTTTACTTTGGCTTTTAGACAAGAGCATTTCAAGGTATCCTCTATTATCCCGAGTTTCAAGACATGTGTAAGTGCGTATAGTAGGGTATCAACGTTCAAATGTTTGGCTTCCAAAATAGGAACTATTTTTCAGACTTATTTTTATCCTCAGATTAGTGACTTCCTTCATCTTACTAACCCTTGGGACAGCGGCTCATAACTACTTATTACTAGTTCGTTTAAGAAAACTTCTAATTTTCTTGGTTTTCTTAAATTTTTCCAATCTTTTGGATGTAATTTTTCACTTTCTAATCTTTTATTATCTTATTTATGTACAAAAATTAAATATTAAATATTTTTATCTTTTGAAATTTTTTTAAATTTTTATAGGTTTTAGAAAATGTTTTGTGCTTATGCAAAGTGATATGCAAATGATGCGAAAATAAGCACAAATCTCGCCCAAACTTGTTTTCAACAATGTCCTCACTGTTGCCAACCGCTAATTCACAAAAACCTATAAGTTTGGGAGGAAATTTATTAACGGGGGCAATAAATATGAACGTGAAAATCCTCCCCCGAACATATTTTTGGCTCACCATTTTGTAAAAAATTTCTTTTCAAGAGCCAGATTATACCCACCCCAAACTTGAGTTAAACAATGTTAATCTTTTGAAAATCACAAGAGGGGGTCAAGGTTATTGGTCGATACCAAGCTTTGCAAAGACCGAAGGTCAACACCAACCATTCGAAAATTTTATCAATGTAGTGCATCAGTTGTTGGAATAAGAAGTAGGGAAAGGGAAAGAGGTGGAATAGAATGTGTTTGCGCCTCGTTTTGGAGAGACGACTCAGTGATTGTGATGGATTAATCGCATCCTTTTTGTTGGATATATGTATGCCCTAGAGGCCATTATGAGATAGTGTTTGTACTGATGTGTATATATATATATATATATATATATTCAAAGGACGGTCTTGCTCGACATGATAGTATGCTATCTGGTTTCACTTTATCTTATGTTCACTTGATCATGTTTATACTCATTTGGTACATGTTGATAAAGCCCTGAGGATATTGGTTTGACTACTGAGATTATGATGTGGATCATACTAGTGGGACATCTGTAGTTTATAAGCATATCCTTGAAATGTTCTTAGTCGTAGGTATATTGAGACAGGGCATCGATATTCCAGTGTAGACTAGCGTATACCATTCTTGTTCCATATAATGGGCGATGGATGATCCCATATCCGTCTGGTGTGTTGAAACCAAAGATAGTATACGGGTGCTCAGTGAGACTGGGTACACTGAACGGACTCACCGAGAACTCCTATATGGTATTATATCATACGTCGGATAGCAGTTCTCAGGTGACACTGGTACAGGTTAGTCTGTAGACCCGAGATCGTCATAGAGTCTTGTGTGTCCTCCCACTGTACTTTGATCTCCACCCTACTACGGCTCTGTTGAGTCATACAAACAGGTGGATTTTGGGTATAGTCCCGAAGCATATGGAGGCAGTGAGCGATAAGAGGGGTTTCGTCTCTCCCGGTATTGGGGGTTGATGCTGTGCTGTACACGATTGGCTATAACGGGAAGTCCCTGGCCAGGGCTGCTGAGATATTACTGATAAGTGTTATCAGTAAGTTTCTCAATCTGTTATAGATCATATACCGGCATGACTTATTGAGTTATTGGGGTCGACGATTCCATCCCTAAACTCGATATGCAGCATATCTGACGAAGAGACCGGACTGTACGGTAAATGTTGCCAGATGGATTGATAGGAGTTTTGACAGGTTCGCTTGTTCTTATTCTGATCGCTCAATACCCGGGTGGCCGTTACGTTTAGTTGACCGCTTGCGGCTTGTGGGTGTTTGATATGATCATCACCTACTGCTGGCGTATTGACGAGTCTTAGAGTCCCACATAGAAGTTTCTTGGCTCAGGCGAAACGAAGTGGTGCGCATATGAGATGTGTGCGGAAGCTCGATTAAATACGAGTATGTGATACTGTATTTTAATCGGGCATTTTATACTAGTCGGGTCGTATGAGATATGACCGGTTTATTAAATCAAGTGTTGATTTAATATTGACTTTTATATCTTTTATTTAAACCCTTTTCTTTTAATGGATGCATGCATGTATATGTACATGATGATGTGCATACACACATACATACATGAAAATGTATCATGGTTGATGATACAAGATAGATGGAAATATAAGAATCACATAGTAGATAAATAAATATATGGATATTTTTTAATAAAGTTAAAGATAAAGGAAAAAGAAAATAACTCATTTCTTTGTTCATGACTCATTTCTTCTACACATTTCCATGGTTGACTTTGACTCAACCATGGTTTATTTTTCTTTGCCTTTAACTCAAGAAGAAAATATCTAGATATTTTTTTAACTATGGTTATTCTTTTGATATTATCTCTCTCTCTCTCTCATTTTCTTTTTCATTATTCATTCCAAAAGAAAAAAAGATTAAGCCATCTTCTTCTTCCTCTCTCTAGCACTCTCTTAAGTGTTAAGTTGAGCTAGATAAATAAAAGAAAAGGTATTAAGTGAGATTAGCAACCACTTCATCATCCTACACAACCCTTGCTACCTTGTGTAGGGTGTTTTGCTTCAAGATTTCCAAAGATCAAGTGAAGCAACAAGCTTACGGCAAAGGACTTCGGGTGGATCGTCGTGGACTTGGAGGTGATCAAGTGAACCTTTCCAAACCAAAGGAATCATCCTAGGAGGTCTACAAAGGTTGTAGTCTCTCCACTTAGTATAAATTATCTTTTAGATATGATACTTTTAATTGTTACTTCATAATTCTAGTTCGATTCCTAGATTAGTTTACTTAGCACCTCATAAATTTAAAGTTATGGCATGTGTGATGCTTCCAAACCCTAAACGAGGTGTTAAGGAAACCCTACAGTGGTATCAGAGCCAAGCTAGAGCTTTGGAGTGACCTATACGACGTTAAAAATCTCGAACGAATGAAACACGACGCCAGGGAGGTGCTCTCTGGAAATTTTTCAAATTTTTCAAATTAAAAATACGTAAAAAATTCAGCAGGGTATTACATGAGCCCACCAGAAATACGATGCCCTGAATCGACCGTACGATCGCGGAACCGCGGCCTTACTGTCCTTGTTGCGGCGGTTCCGCGGCGCCGTAGGTGAATCATGGGCCGTAATTTCTTGTGCTGGCCCTTATGTATTTTGTGCAGTTACTGGTATTTTTTAAAACTGCTCAAGTGTTGAGCTTTCTGAGCAGTCTGTGGTTGTTTAATCGTTCGATCGAATGTTTTAACTGCGCCTAGTTTATTAGTATGTGATACAATAATTGGAATCTACAAATTTGTTTGTTGCGTGTAAATCTAGCATTTCGGTCTCGGGATAAACGGAAATCTTGTTGAATTATCCGGTTTGTTTTGAAAAGGTGTTTTCTTGGATGAGACCCAAATGCGAGCTTTACATTATTAGGCATGAAATCTTGTATATGTGATATTCCGGGTTTGTGTTGTCTAAAGACAGTTAAGATTCCAATTGTTGTAGTTTTGCATTTTATTTCTCTGTGGCCGTAAGTGTAGTATGTAGTTGTATTGCCGGTTTTCATTGCTATACATCAACGACGATCGGTGTATGCATACTTACTTACGTTGATAATATTTGATATTATGTGTCGATGAGATTTGTTGTGCAGGATTGTCGCAATGAATAGCCGGGGGTTTTATGTGAGATGAGAGTTTTCTTCTCATTCATGTAAAATTAACTTATATGTAATAATCTTTTATTTGGGGCACTTCCGGGCTGAGGTTGATGTCACCAGTGTTATATATTATTTACTTTTCCGCATTAGGATAGACCCAAGGAGGAGGGCACAAGTGACCGGGTTCTAGGGTTCAGTGGGAGGCCATCTCGGGGAGTCGAGACCGGGTCTCCTAAACTCCAGAATTGGTAGGGTCGCTTACCGCTCTCATAGGGGTCTTAGGGTGTGGGCTTGGCTATTCATCGCGACCGTGGAATCTGTATTTTTTATTGCTGGCTAAATATAAAATACGGACCTCCTAGATATCCTATATTAAATGGGCTTCTGCTGCTTTTATTATCTGATGTGATCATTTAATATATATCTGAGACGAATGCTATATTATATATATGATATATAATAGACGTTACTTATGTTTTACACCCGTGCTAGCCCCGTCCCGGTATGCCGTTAGTTAAGTAACCAAACGGTGCATATCAGGACACTGTGGCGAATGCGAGTGGCATAAGTGTACGTTATATTTTCGTTTCTTTCTGTAATAGCTTAGGATTTAAATGATGGGACAACATTAATGAGATTAATGTAAAAGATAAATGAACCTAAAAATATATTGTAGAATCGGATTTGAAACACACTCGGCCTTTTATGAAAAAGCAAGTTTCAAAATGCGGAGCTTAAGCCACTCCTTTTAAACCCATTAGATTCTACAATGATATCAAGTTCAAAGAGTTAAAAGTTTTCTTAAAAACTATCCGCAGCCCTCCGTCATTTTAGGAAGTAGAGTACTTAGTATTCGTGCTGCGCATTTTGACTTTAGTTAAGGCGCAGCGAACGGTAGCTAAGTGATGTCTTCCTACATTGCATATGATGCAGATTAGTTAGGACATTCATATGATTATGTTGAGTTTAGTTAAGGGTCATATAGGTGGGTCTAGTTAATCACGAAATGACGGGAAGAACTTGACTAGTACGTATGATATGTTGACTTTAGTTAAGGTCATGAGTACTAAGGGTAAAAATAATATCGGGAATTTCAAGAGTTGAAAATTACAATGAGATTGTATACCTTCTATATGATAGTAGGATCCCGATCCCACTGCGAGCAAATGTTGCTCCCGGGAGAATTTTGTACTTTATAATTAGCTAACTCAGTAAGTGTCTAGAAAGGTGTCAAATGGGGCTACGCCTCTGGGAAGAAGAGGTTTATTTTAATTAGGTCCGTGCGAAAGCACGGGGAACCTCCCTCTAGTACCGGCACTGGCCTGGCTGAACGGTTAGCGAAGTTGTAGAATGTAATTAATCCCGGCTAGTTTTCTTTTTAAAAGTTTTTAAAGAAAATTTGATAAAAATAGTGGGAGACATCGATTAAACAAGATAATAACCAATTTGATCTTTGCAATAGCTTTCGCTAAGTGTATTCTTTTCTCTTTCTTAACAGCAGATTCAAATGTCAGGACTTAAACTTCTATTAGATAAAAACAAGCTGAATGGGACCAACTATAAAGACTGGCTGAGGAATTTAAATATTGCCTTGACTTATGATAAAGTATCAAATGTCCTCACGGCTCCAACCCTGCCCACCCTAGGTCCTAAACCTTCAGTTGCGGATAGGGAAATCCGCGAGACATGGGACGCTGACTGTGCCGCGGCTAAATGCCTCGCACTAGCATCGATGGATAACTCACATCAGAAGCAGCACGAGAATATGGACGTACAAGCCATATTCCTCCATACAATAGAGTTGTATGGAGAGCAATCTCGTGTATTACGATACGAAGCGTCTAAGAAACTGTTTCAGATGCGGATGACCACTGGCACAGCAGTAGGAGACCATGTTCTGAAAATGATAGCTCTCATAGAAGAGCTTGAGGACCTTGGGTGGACAATGGACAATGAACAATATACGGATATTATTCTGCAGTCTCTCCCCTTCACCTTTGCTCAGTTCATTGTTAACTTCAACATGCACAACATGGAGAAGGAACTGCCTGAACTCCTTAATATATTAAGGAGTGCAGAGAGCACACTGAAGTCAGTGAAGACTCCCGTTATGAGTGTTGGGCAATCCTCCTCCTCTTACCCAAAGGCTAAGGCCAAGGGAAAGATGAAGAAGAAACCCACCAAACCTAAGGGTGGAGTCAAAAAGGTGAAGGGAAAAGGCAAGTCCAAGGTTGGGAAATCGGAGAAAGGAGAATGTTTCCACTGCAAAAAGACGGGACACAGGAAGAGGAACTGTATTGAGTACCTAGAACTCAAGAAGAAGCATGGTGATGCTTCAGCTTCAGGTGTGTTCGTAATTGAAAACTGTTTTTCTATTAACTCTGCTTCCTGGGTATTGGATACCGGTTCGGGTTCTCATATTTGCAATTCTGTGCAGGCGTTGAGAAATAGCAGAGTTCTAAAGACAGGTGATCATACTCTCCAAGTTGGAAATGGTTCCAATGTAAATGCAGTTTCAGTAGGAGAGTATCACCTAGGGTTGCCTTCGGGTTGTATATTGGTTTTGAACCCGTGTTATTTTGTGCCAAGTATGCTTTGTAATATTATATCTGTTTCCTTGTTAGACAATGAAGGGTATCATTTTGCTGTGCAACACAATGTTATGAACATTAGACTTAATCAAGAGTTGATTGGTTGTGGTACATTAACTAATGGGATATACGTCATTAATCAACACACAGTTTTCAACGTACAACACACAAATAAAAGAAAATTTTCAGATATAAATGAAGCTTTTCTTTGGCATTGTAGACTTGGTCATATTAATGAAACAAGACTAAACAAGCTTCATAAAGATGGATATTTAAATTCATTTGAGTATAAATCTTATGCAACTTGCCAGTCTTGTATCAAAGGTAAAATGACCAAAACTCCGTTTACAGGACACGGAGAAAGAGCTACTGAGCTCTTAGGCTTCATACATAGTGATGTATGCGGACCAATGTCTACACATGCAAGAGGCGGTTTTTCTTACTTCATAACTTTTACTGATGATTTCTCAAGATTCGGTCATGTGTATTTGATAAAGCATAAGTCTAAAGCTTTCGAGAAATTCAAGGAGTATAAACATGAAGTAGAAAACCAAACAGGAAAGAGTATCAAGATACTTCGATCAGATCGAGGTGGAGAGTACTTAAGTACTGAGTTCTTGGACTTCCTAAAAGAGAATGGGATTCTCTCTCAGCTCACTCCACCTTACACACCACAGCACAACGGTGTGTCAGAACGAAGGAATCGTACCCTATTAGATATGGTACGATCCTTGATGAGTGATTCTGAGTTACCTCTCTCGTTTTGGGGGCATGCATTGGAAACAGCAGCTTTTCTGTTAAACAAAGTTCCAACCAAGACCGTGTCTATCACTCCATATGAGATATGGCATGGGAAGAAACCATCTCTTAAAAGAGTTAAGATTTGGGGTTGTCCGGCTTTTGTCAAAAAGCAGAATCCAGACAAACTCGAGACACGATCGGTCAAATGTATATTTGTAGGATATCCTAAACATTCGTTTGGGTATCTTTTCTACCACAAGGAGGAACAAAAGGTATTTGTTTCTCAGTATGCCACCTTTTTAGAAAATGAGATTTTTTCAAATGATGATGATGGCAATGTGGTAGATCTAGAAGAGGTTCTAGAGACACAAGTTACAAATGACGACTTGGTTGAACCTGAAGTTATAACAGAATCTAATGAACCTCAACCACACCGTAGATCTGGTTGGACTTCTCGCCCACCGGAGAGATACTACGGTTTTCTCATTGATGGTGATAGAGAAGATGGCATCATGGATGCTGATGATCCTGCCAGCTTTCATCAGGCTATCACGAGTGGTGACTCTGTGAAATGGCTGGATGCTATGAGATCCGAAATGGAGTCCATGTACACCAACAAAGTATGGACTTTAGAAGATGTACCCTCCGGGATAAAACCTGTGGGTTGAAAATGGATCTTTAAAAGAAAGATCGGTGTAGATTGACAGATAGAGACCTATAAGGAAAGGTTGGTAGCGAATGGTTTTCGTCAAAAACAAGGTTTGGACTATGACGAGACTTTCTCTCTGGTAGCCATGCTTAAATCCATTCGGATCCTACTTGCTATTGCTGCTCACTACGACTATGAAATCTGGCAGATGGACATTAAAACCGCATTCCTAAATGGTGATTTAGATGAATGCGTTTATATGGATCAGCCAGAAGGCTTCATTGACAGTGGGAGCAGCGGAAAAGCATGTAAGTTGCTTAAATCCATTTATGGATTAAAGCAGGCATCACAGAGTTGGAACATCTGTTTTGATGATGTTATCAAAGAGTTTGATTTCATCAAAAATCCAGATGAACCTTGTGTTTATAAGAAGACTGTAGGGAAAAATGTCACGTTCCTCATATTGTACGTAGATGACATACTTCTGATAGGAAATGACATTCCTATGCTACAGTCGGTCAAATCATTCTTATCACAAAGGTTCTCCATGAAGGACCTGGGTGATGCCACATACATATTGGGTATACGGATCTATAGGGATAGATCCAAACGGTTATTGGGATTGTCCCAAACCAAGTACATTAACACCATCCTAAAGAGGTTTAGTATGGAAGACTCCAAGCGGGGTGCCTCACTCGCTTGCCACGGAGTCACTCTCTCAAAGGAAGATTGCCCAAAGTCTGATATAGAGAGAGCTCGCATGAGCATTATTCCCTATGCTTCGACAGTAGGATCGATAATGTATGTGATGTTATGTACACGCCCTGATGTTGCTTATGCACATAGTATAGTAAGCAGGTATCAGTCAAACCCAGGGGAGAATCACTGGATTGCTGTGAAGAACATTCTTAAGTACTTATGAAGGACTAAAGAATTGTTCTTGGTGTATGGTAACGGGGATCTCCAAATGGAGGCCTTTACTGATTCGAGCTTCCAGAGTGACAAGGATGATAGCAAGTCTATCTCAGGATTTGCATTTACCCTCAATGGAGGGACGGTGAGTTGGAAGAGTTCCAAATGGGATACCATTGCAGACTCAACGATGGAAGCTGAATATATTGCTGCAAATGATGTTGCTAAGGAAGCCGTCTGGATGAGGAAGTTCATCGCGGAGCTAGGAGTAGTTCCAACCATTATTGATCCAATACTTTTGTATTGTGACAATAATGGGGCTATGGCATTGGCCAAAGAGCCCAGGTCCCATCAGAAGTCCAGACACATCCTGAGGCGATATCATGTAATCCGGGAGATAGTTGATCGTTGCGAGATCGAGATTAAGAGAGTAGACACAAAGAACAACGCTGCGGATCCATTCACCAAGGCCCTCCCTCAGCCGCAGCATGAGCAACTTTTTGAGATGTTGGGTATGAGATACGCCGATAACTGGCCTTAGTGCAAGTGGGAGATTGTTGGATATATGTATGCCCTAGAGGCCATTATGAGATATTGTTTGTACTGATGTGTATATATATGTATATTCAAAGGACAGTCTTGCTCGACATGATAGTATGCTATCTGGTTTCACTTTATCTTATGTTCACTTGATCATGTTTATATTTATTTGGTACATGTTGATAAAGCCCTAAGGATATTGGCTTGACTACTGGGATTATGATGTGGATCATACTATTGGGACATCTGTAGTTTATAAGCATATCCTTGAAATGTTCCTAGTCGTAGGTATATCGAGACAGGGCATCGATATTCCAGTGTAGACTAGCGTATACCATTCTTGTTCCATATAATGGGCGATGGATGATCTCATATCCGTCTGGTGTGTTGAAACCAAAGATAGTATACGAGTGCTCAATGAAACTGGGTACACTGAACGGACTTACCGAGAACTCCTATATGGTATTATATCATACGTCGGATAGCAGTTCTCAGGTGACACTGGTACAGGTTAGTCTGTAGACCCGAGATCGTCATAGAGTCTTGTGTGTCCTCCCACTGTACTTTGATCTCCACCCTACTACAGCACTACTGAGTCGTACAAACAGGTGGATTTTGGGTATAGTCCTGAGGCATATGGAGGCAGTGAACGATAGGAGGGGTTTCGTCTCTCCCGGTATTGGGGGTTGATGCTGTGCTGTGCACGATTGGCTATAACGGGAAGTCCCTGGCCAGGGCTGCTGAGATATTACTGATAAGTGTTATTAGTAAGTTTCTCAATCTGTTATAGACCATATACCGGCATGACTTATTGAGTTATTGGGGTCGACAATTCCATCCCTAGACTCGATATGCGGCATATCTGACGAAGAGACCGGACTGTACGGTAAGTGTTGCCAGATGGATTGACAGGTTCGCTTGTTCTTATTCTGATCGCTCAATACCCGGGTGGCCTTTACGTTTAGCTGACCGCTTGTGGCTTGTGGGTGTTTGATATGATCATCACCTACTGCTGGCGTATTGACGAGTCTTAGAGTCCCACATAGAAGTTTCTCAGCTCAGGCGAAACGAAGTGGTGCGCATATGAGATATGTGCGGAAGCTCGATTTAATACGAGTATGTAATATTGTATTTTAATCGGGCATTTTATACTAGTCGGGTCGTATGAGATATGACCGGTTTATTAAATCAAATGTTGATTTAATATTGACTTTTATATCATTTATTTAAACCCTTTTCTTTTAATGGATGCATGCATGTATATGTACATGATGATGTGCATACACACATACATACATGAAAATGTATCATGGTTGATGATACAAGATAGATGGCAATATAAGAATCACATAGTAGATAAATAAATATATGGATATTTTTGAATAAAGTTAAAGATAAAGAAAAAGAAAATGACTCATTTCTTTGTTCATGACTCATTTCTTCTACATATTTCCATAGTTGACTTTGACTCAACCATGGTTTATTTTTCTTTGCCTTTAACTCAAGAAGAAAATATCTAGATATTTTTTTAACTATGGTTATTCTTTTGATATTATCTCTCTCTCTCTCTCATTTTGTTTTTCATTATTCATTCTAAAAGAAAAAAGATTAAGTCATCTTCTTCTTCCTCTCTCTAGCTCTCTCTTAAGTGTTAAGTTGAGCTAGATAAATAAAAGAAAAGGTATTAAGTGAGATTAGAAACCACTTCATCATCCTACACAACCCTTGCTACCTTGTGTAGGGTGTTTTGCTTCAAGATTTTCAAAGATCAAGTGAAGCAACAAGCTTACGGCAAAGGACTTTGGGTGGATCGTCGTGGACTTGGAGGTGATCAAGTGAACCTTTCCAAACCAAAGGAGTCATCCTAGGAGGTCTACAAAGGTTGTAGTCTCTCCACATAGTATAAATTATCTTTTAGATATGATACTTTTAATTGTTACTTCATAATTCTAGTTCGATTCCTAGTTTAGTTTACTTAGCACCTCATAAATTTAAAGTTATGGCATGTGTGATGCTTCCAAACCCTAAACGAGGTGTTATGGAAACCCTACACTTTTTACAGTCCAGAAGAAGGGGTGGAGGTTCAATTTCATTGTTTGGGAGATTCATCTCAACACCCGTGTTTTTCAAAAATGCGAGTTCATCAGTGAAGATCTCCTCAAAAGTCTCATCAATACCCCGAAGAATAATGTCATCACAAAGCGTGGGGTGATCTTCAGACTCCAAAAACGGTTCATAATCAGTGTTAGTTGTTGACCCGAACAACTCGGTGGAAGAGTCCGTATATGTATGATACATAGTTGGGTCAAATAACAATATATGAAAAGAGTCTAGATCAGTATCATGAGGTTGATCAATTTCGCTGCTGTCGACATCCATTAATTTGACAGAATAGACCTGAGCAGTACGTTCGGAGGGTACACTTCCCAACTTGTAAATGTTCAGCTCAATTGACATCTTTCCGAAGGATAGGTTCATAGAGCCGTTTCTACAGTTGATTACAGCGTTGGAAGTAGCCAAAAAGGGGCGACCAAGAATCACCGGAATTTGATTCCATGGGTTTGCTGCAGGCTGTGTATCAAGAACAATGAAGTCCACAGGGAATACAAATTCCCCGATTTTTATTAACACATCCTCTAGTTCACCCCTAGGTTTGGTGATTGATCGGTTGGCCATCTGGAGAGCGCAGTGGGCTGGTTTCAACTCTCCGATCCCTAACTGCTCATAAAAGCAGGTTAACACTTGCGCCAAGGTCAAGTAGAGCACGGTTAATGTGTTTATCCCCAATAGAAATAGAAATAGTAGGATAGCCAGGATCCTTACGTTTCCTTGGTAATTGTTGGGGAAAAGCCGTGTCTACAGTCTTTGACATGAATACCTTCTTGGGCACTTGAGTCTTCCTCTTCCTAGTGCACAAGTCTTTGAGAAATTTCGCATAAGCGGAGACTTGTTGAATTGCATCTAGAAGAGGGATGTTGATGTTAACCTGTTTAAAGATTTCTGTGATCTTCTCCATTTGCGGACTTGGTCTGTTTCCCCTTAACCGATTCGGGTAAAGAGCTTGAGCAATAAGGTCGAGGTCCAACATTGGAGAAGATCGTGTGGGTAGGAACGATCTAAGAATAGGAGTGGGGATCGTTTTCGGTGGACTAGAAGAGGTGGGCTGAGGTGTCGAGCCTTGGGGAAAACGGAGAATAGGCTCGGAAGAAAATGGTGGGGTAGACGGACTGGGGTCAGAATTAGAAGAAGAAGTGGAAGGAAAGGTCTCAGCCGGGGTATCATCGATTGATTCTTCATTGTTATCAATCTCCTCACCAACATGATTGTCAAGCACTCTTCCAGATCTCAACGTGGTGATAGCGTTCACATGATGTGAATAGCCAGGATTGGGTAAAGGTTGAGCTGGAAGTTTCCCTTTTTCTCTCACACTCAATTCGGCTTTTAATCTTGCAATTTTTGCTTCCATCGATTTAATACTCTCAGCTTGAGAGGTGGAGTTTTTCTTTATATCATCGACGGAAGTCTTTATTTCAGCCGAAACTTGCATGAGATTTGTCAGAAGCAAATTCATGAGTGAAGAGGATTCATCGTACCGGTCAACTGTAAAGGATTATTTGTTGCAGGTGTGTTGACCGGATTTTGAATGTTTTGTGATTGGTAGGGGTGCTGACTCAATTGAAGTGGTTGCTGTTGTGGTGGAAGAGCCCTTTGGAAATTGTTCTGGGTTGGAACCGTGTTTTGAGTTTGTGATTGGTTCCAAGCAAAATTAGGGTGATTCCTCCAACCCTGATTATAAGTGGAAGAAAATGGATCGTTTCTAGGTCTTTGTTGAAAAGCAGAATTGATATGCTCATGACCTTGAAATGTAGAATTCAATGGACATTCTTCCGTGAGATGAGATGGATCAGAACAGCATCCACATACAGTTTTGGGGAGTGACATCTGATTTAGGGAGGCTGCTAAAAATTTTTGTTCCATACCTTCAAGCTTCTTTTGCATTGCTGCCATCTCAGCTCTAACTCCTATGGAAACATCAATTTGGTGAATGCCACCCCTAGACGATGACTGGTTTACACTCTCCCACTGTAAAGATTTTTCAGCGAAATCTTCTAAGAATTTCCAAGCTTCACTATCATCTTTGGTCATAAAAGTGCCTTGACACATGGATTAAAGGTTCTGTCTCATGGTAGGATTAATACCCTCATATATGATTCTGCACAGATCCCATCTGGGGATTCTGTGATGTGGACATTGAACTAACAGATCCTTGAAGCGTTCAGAACACTTCGAGAATGGTTCATTTGGAAGCTGGGTGAATTGATTTATTTCGCTACGTACTCGAGCTGTCTTATGATTGGGGTAGAATTTCTTTAGGAATGCTACGACGAATTCTTCCCAATTCGAAATGGAATGTGCGGTTGTGTTATAAAGCCACTTCTCGGCTATATCTCACAAAGTAAATGGAAGAAGACGGAGACGCATAGCATCCACAGAAAGCTGTGAGGTACCCATCATAGCGCATACATTTTCAAATTTGGTAATAAAGACAAATGCGTCTTCAGACTCGAGACCGTGAAATTTTGGTAGAAGATTGATGTATTGGGGTTTTATTTCAAAATTATCCCCGTTGGCTGGTGGAATAGTGAGACAGGTCGAAAGAGGACCTCGCATATGATAGCATCTCTCTTGGAGAGAGATGTGGGGTGGATTCTGCGCACCTGCGGATGGCGGCAGAGTAGTAGTAAAGAAGTTCGATGGAGAACTGACTATCGAAGTGGGTGTGGTGGGGGATAAAGAAGAAGTAGACATAGAATTACCGACTTCGGAGTCGATCGGGGGAACGCGGACAAGACGGGCACTAGAATCCCGTGTCCAGCCGAGCATGCACTAAAGGGTTTAGCACAAGTGGCAGCGTTAAGATAATTAAGGAAAAGATAAAATGGTGTTTGTTTTGAAAAAGATACGGATTTTTGAAAAAATGCAAATCACAAACAATGCACAAGCAACCCTAGATCTAGTGGTCACCTAAGTCAAGTCTCTAGACCGCTCCTAACTGCCAGAAGACAAGTCGCAAGATCAATCCTCTACTGCCTCTTTGTCCCTCCTGTGGCCAGGTAAATGCCAGGTAAGTAGGAGGTTCTCCACTACGTAAGTAGTGGGCCTAATTAAGTAACCATTTGCCTTAGACACACTTGCCTTAGACACCACAAAAGAAACGCGGACAAGAATTAGATTACCCACGGCCTTCTCCTGTCCTAAGTGAGCGCGACGGTCCTTAGAGTCATGTCTAGATATTTTTTAGTTAATGAGGGTAATGCGGATGCAGTTTTGTGATTTTTGGGGCTTAGGAAGGGTAATGAACTCCCCACCTAATCTGAATTTGGTCTTTGCCCCTTAATTTCCGTATTAAAAATGCAAACAACCAAGATCAAACACGCACAATTTTTTTATTTTTGCGGAGCTGGGAATTTTTGCAAAGAAACCTGCAGAAATTGGTTAATGGAGCAGATCGAGGAAGAGAAAAGAAAGTCAGAGATTCACAGAGCAAATTTGGTGCACTGAAACGCTCAATACGCCGCGGAACCACCGCAATGTGCTGGTATTGGCCGCGGAAACGCGGTGAACTAATGAGATACCTGCACGAAAATTTCTGGCACTACTTCTGTTGCTTCACTGATCTCTCTGGAATATTCAGAAAAATTTTCCTCTCGCTCCACAGATTCCAGATTTCCTCGCAACAAATCACAACAAATCGTTTAGTGTTTGTGCGAATTTTGATCTAAAAATTCTGATAGAATAAATTTTTCAACTCAAATTTCAAAAACGAACAAATTAGCACACTATCCCCGGCAACGGCGCCATTTGATTGAATCGTTCTTTGTGTGCCGTGTTTTGAAAATGTGTAAAGATCACAATCAAAGAAATTTTTAAACCGCAATCAATAACGGTGTCAATTGTAGGTTCGTTAGCGAGTGCGGATCGTCTACAGGGAAAGTGAGATTTGATCATATTTGTTTTAGTTGAATTGAAAATTAAAGAAGAAAAAAAAAAGAAAATTTGATTCAAGATTTATAAAAGTGAATTTCAAGAATTATCAAAATCTAGATCTAACATCAAGAATACTAAAAATCAAGAATCAAGAATCGTCCAATTTGAATTAGTTATCAAGATTTGTAATGAGGCTCGTAGGAATCGATCGAATCGATGTGAGGATGAAGACTTGTGATTACGTATTCTTATCCATTGATGATTTAATGCTAGATCGATGACGATCAACGAGAATTAGGGATCTCTTGCGGAAACTAGGGTTTCATCATCTATCCCTTGTCCTTTCGTTGATTATCATTCAATTTCTAGCCTCTAGGAAATTCAAGCATCGATCGTTGATCACTAATTAAGAGCAAAAACATTCAAGAAAGTATCTCGCTCGAAACTAGGTTGTCGATGATTCAATTTACTAGAGTTTACAAAACTCATAGGACTTAAGAATCGTACAAGAATTTAATCATCGTCAACTATCAATTTTCTCGATTCCTCCACGAGCGGAGTTTTTATTCAAGCATCATAACAAAGAAAACAATCAAGAATTGAGATCTCATCATAATGCTCAAATATAAAGAAAAGCAAGATTAAGAAATTTCACCTTTTATTATCCAACAATTTCGTTACAATTCGCTCAAGAACTACAAGAATTGAGGAAAGAACTCGATCGTCGAATTAGCTTCGCATTGTCTCCGTGAGTCGCGGATCATCTTGGATCACTTGCTCGGTTGAAGATCGGCGTCGTTTCTAAAAGGTTGAAGGCTTCTTGCTTGATTTGTACTCGGAGATCTTGAATTAGCTTTTGGAATTGGATTAGGGTTAGGGTGCACAAGTTGTGTCACTCAACTTGTGGGTGAATTGATGTGGAATGATCAACAACCTTGAGAGTGAAGCCTTTGGGTCCTTTTTATAGCCTTGATTAGGATTAGCTTCCTTTAGAAGCTAGGTTAGGATTAACTTCTCTTGCAAGCTTGGTAGTTGAGTAGAAGCTTCTAGAGTTAGTTAGTTAGCTAGCTTCCTTTAGAAGCTTGGAGGTTAGGAAGAAGTTTCTAGGTTGAGTTAGTTATGTGGCTTGCTTGAGAAGCTTGAAGGTGTTTAGCTTGTACAAAAAGCTTTTAATGTTCGGACAGAAGCTTCTGGAGATTTCTGGAATTTACATTGGCTTGAAAAGGTTTGACATTTGAAAGGAGAAGCCCGAAATGATAATTTGCTGACGTCATGATCGCGTGGCCGCGGATCAGCCGCAAGTAGGCCCCTTTGGCCCCGGATCCGCGGCCCATTGATGGCCTCTGTGCATGAAACTTCATGGCAATTCTTGTGCTGGCTTTAGTACTGCTTCCTGATGTCTGGAATCTTCTAAGTATTTCTTGTTCACTGCCAGCTCACAAGTCTTGGACTTGGCGTATTTTTATCAGCTCTTTTAGCAGTTTCGGCTTTTTTCCTGGAATTTCCTGCACACATTCTCGAGACAAGTGTTGCGCTATACAAAGATTATGCGTGCAATGATAAACACTCAATTTCCCTCAAAATGTCGGTTATAATATATAGCACAAGTTATTTGGTATTTTACAGATGTTTTGCTAATATGTGCTATATTCATACCAAACACCTTTAGATGAGTGCAAATGGTAGGGAAATTGATGTGTTAAAAATGCAATATTTCGACTGATCAGTGGTTTTCGATTCCCATATCGACAGCGATCTCAAGACCCACTATCAAAGCTTCATATTCAGACTTATTGTTTGTTCTTGATTCTATTAAGGAAAGGGCGAAATGCATTATTCTTCCTTGCGGAGTCACGAAGATGAGGCCCACCCCTACTTTGATTATAGGGGTGTTATGCTTCCGCTTCTTCATGGAAGATACTCCATCTAAATAGAGTTACCATTGGACATTATTTTCTTCCTTCTCCCCTTCGATTGTGTCGAATGCGTGTTCTTCTGGCAATTCGCAATTTAAGGGAGAATCGGCCTGTATCGGATGCTCAGCGAGAAAGTCGGCGATGGCCCGACCTTTCACTGCCTTGAGGGGTCGATACGTTATTGAGAATTCCATCAAGATGAAGGCCTATTTGGCAAGCCTTCCTGTTAGTATGGCCCTTGACATCAAATATTTGAGAAGATCCACCTTTAATATGAGATGGACCTCATGTGCCAAGGCATAGTGCCTGAGCTTCGTTATCGCAAAGATCAGTACCAAACAATGCTTTTCGATGGGGGGTAGTTATTTTCTGCCCCCATGAGAACTCGACTCAATTAGTAGAGAGCTCTCTCCTTTCCCTGGTCGTTCTCCTGTGCCCATAACGCGCCTAGAGAACCTTTCAGGGCTGTTGTGTATAGGATAAAGGGCTTTCCCTTAACCGGAGCGGTCAGTACCGGCAGGTTCTGCAGGTATTGCTTGATTTTTTCCAGTGCGCTTTGGGATTTACGATCCCAAACGAACAGGGTCCCCTTCTTCATTAGATGGCTGTAGGGGTGGCATTTGCCGGAGAGGTTGGCTATGAACCGCCGTATATACGTGAGATTTCCTTGGAGAGACCGCGGTTGTTTAAAAGTTCTCAGCATGGGCATCTGCATAATCGCCTTGATCTTCGATGGGTCTATTTCGATGCCTCGGTGTCAAATGATGAATCCTAGGAATTTTCCTAAGGAGACTCCATACGCGCATTTCAGAGGATTCATTTTTAGATTGTATTTCTGAAGACGCTGGAATACTATGTTCAGATGTTCCCAGTGCTCCTGGTATGATTTGCTTTTCACCATAAGGTCGTCAATATAGTATTCGACAATTTCATGTATGAGGTCATCGAAGATCTTCGTCATAGCCCTCTGGTAGGTAGATCCTGTGTTCTTCAAACCGAAGGGCATCACCTTACAGCAGAATATGCCTAGTGGAGTTTGGAAGGCGTTGTGCATTTGGTCTTCAGGATGCATTTTTATTTGATTGTAGCCTGAAGATCCATCCATGAAGGAGAAGACCTCATGGATATCATCAGCTCAGTAACTGGTACTGGGAAGTCATCCTTTGGGCAAGCTTTGTTGAGGTCCCTAAAGTCTACGCAGAAGCGCACCGTCCTATTTTTCTTAATCACCGGAACGATGTTAGCGATCCAGTCAGGGTATTGAACTTCCTGGATGAAGCCGGAGTCAATTAGTTTCTTAACTTCAGCGTTGATACTCATCTCGAGTTCGAGCCGCATTCTTCTTAGCACCTGTTTGACTGGCTTGACGTCTGGCCATATAGACAGTTTATGCACCGCTATTTCTGGATCTAGTCCCGGCATCTCGGAATAGATCCATGCGAAGCAGTCTTTATATTACATGAGCACATCCTTTAGTGTGGCCACCTATTTTTTAGACAACGGCTCACTGACGAACGTAGGCCTTGGCTCGTTTTCCGTCCCTAGGTCAATTTTTCTCAGGTTGTCTGCCGTGGTATGTATCCCATCTTCCAACTCTTTTGGTGCTGGTGGAAACTCTGAGATCACCTCCTCCTCGTCCTCATTTGTGAAGCACTTGAAGCAGTCACCCATATTCTCGTGCTCTCCCTCTTTTGAGAGTGTTATCATATGACAAGTACGAGTTCGCTTCCATTCTTGGTGAGCCGGTCCTGCCTTCACGATATAGGTTCTCTTTGGCTCAAGATTTTGCGGTGGGGTCACCCTCCAGCTGTCAGATAAAACGAGCCTACCCTGTTGATATTGGTCGACCTGGTCTTTAAAGGCGAAGCAGTCTTCAAGAGGATGTCCTATTGCTCGATGATAGCAGCAATAATCTGAGTGATGGACCTCATTTATCTGTTCAGGGTACCAAGGCTCCGGGAGCGTCATCATCTGGTGCTTGATGACAAGGTTGAATATTTTCCTTGTCTTGTATTGAGGGAAAGAGTATTCCTGACCCATCTTCTTGATGAAAGACGGATTCCAGTTGACTTTTTCTTGATTGCGTAGCTTCTTAGATCCGCTTCGTTATTTTAGAACGTCATTCTCATTATCCACCATGTTTTTTCCTCTGTGTCGGGCTTTTTCCTTGTCGTGAGAACGTACAGCGGGCTGAGGGTGAAGGACATCATAATTTTCGTTTTCCGCAAACTGCTGAATGAGATGCTGAGTCCTGGCCTTTTCATAAATAGCCATTTCGCGGCTGTGATTATCCCGAACCTTTTGACCGGCTTCCCTTATTAGCTTGTCAACTTGCTCTTCGAACAACAGACTTGACTTTCTTATAGCGGGATTTTGCTTCATTTTAATGTCACAGCTATCTGGAAAAGCATTCCCTTCTTCACCGGAGTTATTTATAATGCAGCAGCCATGTAATCGCTCTCGTTTCTTGGATCGAACGTATCCAAGCCCGGCCGTCTCTATCCTCCCATCGGGAATCTTTCGCTGAGTCCCAGGAATGTCCTAAATCTTGTTGTAGAATTGGGCTTGTCGAGCGGTTTGTTTGAAGGGTACGCCTTGGCATCTTAATAGCATTTTCAATCCCTCTGCGTAATATCTGGGTAGACGGATTGGTTGAAGTCTGTCAAGCACAACTTTGAAACCATGCCAGACTTCTCTCTCCACTTTGGTCTCCGTAGATCGATAGAAGAGGATCGCCTTTTCAGCTCTTCTCCTGGGAGGGACGTAGAAAGTCTGCAGCTCCTGTACACTATATGTATCAAGCGTATCAAGTTCTTTGCAATGCCGTGGTGGAACTATGGTGATTTGTAAATTCTGATCAGCTCCAGAAACGGTTTGTGCTGACGGGCGAGTGGAGAACACGGCGTTGGTCTCGTCCTCAGAGTCACTGCCAAAGACCAAAATAGGAGTAGATGGTCCAGGCCTGTTGCATTAGGGTTGCCCCGAGTAGACTATTTTCTCGTCTTCCTCGGTGTCACTCCCAAAGTTCGTGATGGTGATAAAGGACTTCAGTTTATCCTCTGGCTTATGACATCTTTCCGTATCTTCGAAGTCTGGTATGAAGTACTTTGCGTCTTCATATTTTCGGACTTCGTTTACGGAGAATGGATTTAGCTCCCCCGTGACGGTGTATTCGAGGCCATCTTTGAAATACTTCATACACAGGTGTTGTGTAGAAGGGATGACGTTGTACTCGTGCAATCAAGACCTGCCGAGCAAAGCGTTGTAGCAAGTCTTGGCGTCGATGACATGAAATTTGATGTCAGTGACGAGTAGCCCAAAGCGTAACATCAATATTACGGACCCAAGCGTTTGTGATGACTGTGAGTCGAACCCAGAGATGGTAATTTTGTCCTAAGCCAGGTGATGAGCGTTCATACAGATCTCCTTCAGCACCTTCACGTTGAGAAGGTTGATGGAGGACCCGTTGTCGACCAGAATCTTCCCTATCTTGATGTCGTGGCAGTACCCGGTGACATATAGAGGATGGTTGTGCTCGCACGTTCCGAGGAGAAGATCTTCATCGCCGAATGTAATGTCAGCTGTATGAACCTCTACCACCTCGTCCTTCGTCTTTTCTTCTGCAAGGAAAGCTTGGAACCGATCGAGCTCCTGTAATGCCCTGATCAGAGAATCTCTTGCTTCTTTGGACTGGAGGAGAGAATCCAATATGCTCAGTTGTGAGGGTATCTTCCTCAGATGTTCCAGGACATTGTAATCCACCTTGTTTTTCTTAGGAAGGTCCTTGGCTACGAGCTCTTCGAAGACTCTATCATCGAGGGCAATTTCCTCAGGGACTTTTTCCTTCCCCTTGTCTCTTTTGTTCGAACCTTTGTTTGTAGGCCCGAGGTTCTTCTCAGGCAGCGTGCGATTATGCAGCTGAATGTTCTCACAGTTCTTCTCCTCCTCTTTTTCGGAGGTGGATTCTTTGAAGAGAGGGCTGGGGGTTATTTCTTCCTCAGAATCGCTCCCGAATGTAAGAACTTAGTATTTTCCTTTTGTCGAACTAATACCAACCATATGACGGTTGCCATCTGTTCCTTCACGCTCATATGTCGCGCTTCTTTGCTGTCGATGAGCTTTGTGCTTCATTCGCATGAAATGTTATCGGTGAGCAACGTATCATTTCCATCACTTCTTGAAGGCATGGCACTCTTTGGTAGGGTGGGTGACCCTCCGATGATATAGAAAATAGTTCGGATGTGAAATCTCTCCGTTGAGGCATGTGGCCCCGGGAGTATTTCTTTTGAGAGGTAGCAGCTTCATTCCAATTGACAGGCTTTAGTGAACCACTTTTCTGTCTTAGACCTGCTTTTGTTTGCCGCAGGCGTGCGTCAGTCTAGTTGGAGTACTTCGTGACTCTTCCTCGCTGCGTCTTCTTCATCCTGACGCTGATACTTGGCCTTTTCGTATATGGCCGTTTCACATTCTCGGTCAGCTCTGCTCTTTTGAAAAGCTTCGTTTAGCAGCCTACCAATTAGGCCTTCTGGCAGCACCGGGGATTTTGGCACTGACCCTGCCCCCAGTTCCTCTGCATTGCTTTCCGACGTTGAGGGAGTTTCTTCATTATTTAACAACGAATGAGAAACCATGTGGCAACTTGCTACATAATCTTCGGTTTCTCCCGACGAGCCATTTCCCTCATCATCGTCACTATCTCTGTTCTCAAGAATATGGTTGAGAAACACTTCGAGGGTGACTTGGGTCTGCGCCTTCTGGTTGTACTTCTCCAGCATGTCGATGTACTTTTGCAGGTCCATGCGCTTGTCGTCAGGCTGCACGAGATTCTTGGTCTTCTTCTTTCCCTTTGAAGACTTTGAAGGTCTGACATAGGTCTTTTGCCTATCGTTAGCAGTTTTCGATATGGGACGTAGTTTCAGCATCCCTTCAATGATCTCGGGATCCAGCGGGCTTTTTCACCTGATCACCGGACATGCTTGAAGATCCTTAAGCATTCTTTTGGTTTTAGCTGAAAGGACAACTTCCCATGGAGCTTCTTCCACAAACGAACATGATGCCCCCGGTGTATCCACCTTTTTAGGAGCGTGCCTCTGTGGAGGGTTCACTCTCCAGTTCTCGGACAGCGTTAATTTCCCTTGGTGGTACTGGTCCTCGACCCAGATCTTAAAGACATAGTAATCCTCAATAGGGTGGCTCACCATTCGGTGATAGGAGCAGTAATTGGGATTGTTGACGTCACCGGGCTGCGGTGGACGTTTTGGGTCCAGCAAAGTGATGACTTTGTTGCGCACTGCCAGTTCAAACAGTCTCCTCGTTTTATCATGGGGAAACGAGTAAGCACGTCCTAGCTTCTCTTCCAGAGATTGGCGCGGGCGTACGTTATGTAGGGTTACTTAGCATGGCAGCAAGGTTTCGGGAGGCATCGTCCATGCCGTTTTCAAATTTTTGCCGTTCTAAACAACCCTTACCAAGAATCTTAACTAGAAATTTAAACAAAACATCATGTAAACAACTTTACAAACTAAGTGAATGCGGAATACAACCTTTGTAGACCGGTCCTTCACTTCTAATGCTCTGTGTAGAAGTCTCTTCGCTGCGATTAAGAATCTCCCGAACTCTTGAGAGGCTCCATAAGGTGAAAGATGCAAACTTGCTCGAAGTCTTCGAGGCCGAAGATGATCTACGTCGAAGAGACTCAAGCTAAAGCTACCTCTTCACTAAATTAGGGTTTAGTGAAGCAAACACCCTAAACTAAATGGCTAATAGTAGAGGATGATGAAGTAGGAAATGGACTCTCTTTAGTTTTCTTTTTCTTACAATATTTTTTCACCTTAGAAAAAGCTAGTGAGCTTTCTCAATGAGGAAGAAGAAGCTCAAGTGAAGAATGAGAGAATGAACTCAAGTGAGGTGAGAAAATGAACCATGGGTGAGTTAGTGTCATACACTAACCCATGTAAAGAGTTTACCATGGTTAGTATAATGGTTGGGTTAATAAATATCTACAAGTGAAACAAAAATGGTGGACTTGATCAATGTTTCTACAAGCTTCTACAAGCTTGTAGCCATGCCAAATATCCAACCATTTTTGAATTACTTAGATAAATATAAACCCTGCATTATATCAAGTATGGTGTAAGTCTCATACACGCATGTATCATGTATCATCAAGCATGACACAAAACTATGTACACTAATATATATCACATATATACTATGTGCACAATCAAGTGAGAAAAGAAATCATAAGTGAGCTAATATTAGTTAATGCACATTAATATATCAAATATATAATTATACATTAGATTATTAAACCAACACTTGATTTAATAATCCGGCTATATCTCATACAACCGACTAATATCAAATGAATCAACTTATCGAATCAACACTTGATCCGATAACCCGGCTATATCTCATACAACCGTCCGATATCACATATCGCGAGAATAGAATACGGTATCACATACTCGTATTAATCTCTGTCTCGCACATATCACATATGTCCTCCTACTTCATTTTGCATGAACCAGGAAACCTTTGTATAGGACTCTAAAGACTCGTCAATACGCCGGCAGTAGGTGATGATCATATCAAACACCCACAAGCCGCAAGCGGTCTGCTAAACGTAATGGCCACCCGCGTATTGAGGGATCAGAAGATCAACAAGCAAGCCTGCTCATACTCCTGTGAATCCAATCAGTAACACTACCGTACAGTCCGGTCTCTTCGTCTGATATGTCGCATATCACACCCTGCGGGTGGTATAACGTCAGACCCCAATAGCCTGATAAGTCATGCCGATGCAAGGTCCATAACGGTTCGAGAAACTACTGATAACACTTACCAGTAGATCTCAGCAACCCTGGCCAGGGATTTCCTGTTATAGCCAATCGAGCATAGCGCAACATCAACTCCCAATATCGAGAGAGATGAATCCCCTCCTATCGCTCATTGCCTCCATATGACTCGGGACTGTACCCAAAAAATAACTTTTTCACGATCTCTTGACCGTGGTATTGTGAAAATCAAAGCACAGTGGGAATCACACAAGACTCTATGACGATCTTGGGTCGACAGACTAACCTGTACCAGTGTCACCAGAGAACTGCTATCTGACGATAGGTATAATACCATCTAGGAGTTCTCGGCGAGTCCGTACAGTGTACCCAGTCTCCACTGAGCACCCGTATACCTTCTCTGATGTCAAACACCAATGGATGTGGGATCATCCATCGCCCATCATATGGGTCAAGAAGAACATACGCTAGTCTACTCTGGAGAATCGATGCCCTGACTCGATACTCCCACGACTAGGAACAATTATAGGCTTTACTTGTGGACTACCCTTGGCCCCACTAGTATGATCTCCATCATAGTCCTGGTAGTCAAGTACACATCCTAAGGGCTTTATCAACATGTGAGAGCAAGACAGCATCACTTATACAAGTCAACATGTTAAAATAAAGAGCAACCGGATAGCATACTATCATGTCGAGCAAGAAAGTCCTCCCTATATATGTCCAAGCATCCACTAAAATATACATTACATGTACAGTAATAGCCTCTAGGGCATACATATAACTAACAATCTTCCACTTGCACTAAGGCCATTTGTTGCAGTATCTCATACTCAATGATATAGCAGTGGTTGTAGTATCCTATACTCAACCATCCCAAAATCTCTCAAATAGTATTTGGTGAAGCAGGCCTTGGTGAGTGGATTCGCCATGTTAACCTCAAAATCTACTCTCCCTACCTCGATCCCTTGGAGTTCAACCATCTCTCTGATCAGGTGATATTGTCCTCAGAATATGTCAGGAACGCTGATGGGACCTGCGTTCCTAGGCCAAAGCCATAACTCCATTGTTGTCACAATAACAGTTATTGGACGCTCAATGGTAGGAATCTTGTTCATCTCATGAACAAGAAATGTCCAGACAGCCACTTTGGTAGTATCGTTGGTAGCAATGTATTCAGCCTTTATCGTCTAGTATGCCACGGTATCTAGCTGGAACTCTTCCAACATAACGTCCCTCCAATGAAGGTAAAGACAATGCCTGTGACTGACTTTCATTCGTCCTTATAACTCTGGAAGCTCGAACCAAGAACTTTCTTTTAGTGCTTCTCAAGTACTTAAGAATGTCCTCCACAGCTGTCCAGTGATTCTCCTAAGATCCGATTGATTCTTGATCACTACACCTAGTGAGCCATCTACATCTATTCTGGATTTGGGACACTCCCAACATCCACTTAGATCTATCACCATAGATCATAAACAACAAGATGTAGTAGGTATCATCTAGATGTTCTATGGAGAATCCCCGTGATAAGAGGAGCTCGACCGAGTGTGGCATAGGAAACCATTTCCTATCAAGAGTATGTTTATCTACGTACAATACGTGGAAGAAAACCATACTCTCTACAACCTTCTTGTATATACAAGGTTCATCTACCATTTTGATGAAGTCAAACTCTTTGACTGCCACATCAAATCAGATGTTCCATCTCCATGATGCTTGCTTTAATCCTGATGGACTTAAGCATAGCTTTAATAGTCTCAACTTTTCTATCTACACGAAGAATCTTCTCAAGATCCATTTGCTCCCAATGGGTTTTACCCCTTCAGGTGCAACATGCAAAGTCAACTTTGTTGATGTACATGGATTCCATTTTTGATTGCATAGCATCCAGCCTTTTCACAGAGTTCCCACTTGTGATGGCCTGCCTGAACCTAGTTGGGCCATCATCTAGCATGATGCAATTCTCGCTCCCACTGTCACCGAGAAGACCGTAGTATCTCTTAAGTGGAAGAAGAACCCGACCAGATTCGCGGAGAGGCTGAGGTTCGTTGGAGACTATTGAATCCTTTGGTTTCACCAAATCATCATATGTTAGTTTGTCTAGCTAGAACTCCTTTCAGTTCTACCTCATGACCATAAATTTCTTCACAAGAAATTCTTTTTCTAAAATGGTGGCATGCTGAGAAACAAAGCACATTTTGCTCTTTAGAGTGGTAGAAGATATTCCCTCACAAATGTTTGGGATATCCTAACAAATTTACAGAACTGGTCTTGCCTCGAACTTGTCATAATTCTGCCTTTTAACATAGGTCGGACAACCCCATATCTTAACTCGTTTAAGACATGGTCTCTTCCCATTCCATATCTCATATGGAGTGGTAGGCACTGATTTGGATGGAACATCATTCAATAGGTATGCAGCTTCTCAAGTGCATAACACCCAAAAGGAAACAGGTAACTCAGCAGTACTCATCATAGAGCGCACTATATCTCATAGAGCACGATACCTCCGCCCTGATACACCGTTGTGATGTGGTGTATACGAAGGAGTAAGCTGAGAGAGAATCACATTCTCCTTTAAATAATCCAGGAATACCATACCCAAGTATTCTCCTCCTCGATCACATCGAAGGACTTTAATAGTTCTACCCGTCTGGTTCTTAACTTCAGCTTATATTCCTTGAATTTCTCAAAAGTTTCAGACTCGTATTTCAACAGGAACACGTGTCCGAATATTGAGAGATAGTCGATGAATATAACGAAGTACAAAAAACCAACCTTAACATTTGTAGACATAAGACCGTATACATCATCATGTATCTGCCCCAAGAGTTCAGTAACTCTTTCTCTGTTTCCTGTAAATGGAGTATTGGTCATTTTATCTTTGAAACAAGACTGGCAAGTAGCATAAGATGAAAATTCGAACAGATTCTCATATTCATCCTTATGTAACTTAGCCGGTCATGTCGCATTGATATGACCTAGTCTATAATGCCACAAGAAGGATCCGTTCATTTCTGAACTACCCCTCTTGTGTGTGTTCTAAATACTTTGAACTGTGGTTTGATTTAGAACGTATATGCTATTATATAACGTGCCTGATCGAATCAACTCTTGATTCCGGAAAATGTTCATAACATTAACCTCCAATACAGAATTATATCTTTCTTTAACTCAATAAAGAGACCAATGTAATGATGTATATCAGGTTCGGTATGTAATAACATTCGTTCAGAATCAATGTATTAATACAAGGTGATATCTGCCAACTGACTTGGCTGCAACAATTGCATCATTCTCTAACTCTTAGAGATATATCACCCATTCTCAGTTCTCTACCTTTCTGTAGCCCATGTAACATATTACATATGCGAAATCCTGATTCGGTATCACATACCCAGGACGTAGAGGATACTGAAAAACAGTTCTTGGTAATGAACACACCTGAAGAAAATGCATCAACATGCACTTTCTTCGATTGGGTGGCATGAGAATCCGGATATTCCCCTATTTCCTGCTCGGACTTATAACAATTATAAAATAGAGCGGAACCAACGTTCCCTAGCTCAGTATAATAAGTAGGTTCGGTCAATGTATCCATATTATTATCTTGATTAAGACGTGACATGGTCGCTACCAAGAGAGAGAGAGAAGAAAACACTATGCGTATGCTCTTGCAACATCAGATTGTTTATTATTTTATCTAATCAGGATGGCTCTTACAGTTTTTATCAAATCTTCCTTCAAACCCTAAAAGGTAAGACTAGCCGGGAATAATTACACCATACAAGTTCGCCAATCTTTCGGCCAGGCCAGTGTCGGTACTTTGAGGGAGGTTCCCCGTGCTTTCGCACGGACCTAATTAAAATAAACCTCATTTTCCCAGGGGCGTAACCCCATTAACACCTTTCTAAACACCTACCAGATTGACTAATTGTAATGTGTAAAACTCTCTCAGGAGTAACTCTTACTCGCAATGGGTATCGGGATCCAACTATCTCATAGAAGGTATGCAATCTCATTGCAAATTTCAACACTTGAAATTCCCGATAATGGTTTTTACCCCTAGCGTCCTATGACCTTGACGCAGGCCAAGCTACCCATAGGACGCTAGTCAAGTTCAACCCGTATATTTCATGATTGAATTAAACCCACCCGCACGACCCTTGACGTAGGCCAAACTACGCCGTACGAATACCCTAATCCAATCACATCGTATGCAGCAGATAAGCACTAGTTATCTACCATACACTACGCCTTGACGCAGGCTAAACTACCGCAGCACGAATACTAAGTAGTACTTATCTGAAATGACGGAGGGTTATGCAGGTTTTTAAGAAAACCATGAGCGTAATGAACTTGATATCGTTGTAGAATCGAGTGATTTTGAGAAGAAGTGTTTTTTAGGCTTTTACTAGTTTTGCTAAAGAGGTCACTCCCAGTGAAGGGATCTCGGCTCTTTCCTTATCGAATAAGGTGCAGGATATATCACAAATACAACTATGCAAAGCAAAAACTATAGAAGCAATCAAAAGACAAACCAAGTGGGTTGTAGCATCTGCTAGTTTCGCTAAAGAGGTCACTCCCGGTGAAGGGATCTTGGCCCTTTCCTTATTGAATAAGGTGCTAGATATTCTACAAGGAATACCGCTATGCAAAGCAAGAACTAGAGCTACCAGTTTTTAAAACATGTTTCTACAACATCTTTAAGTTTCTTTTATTTCATTAATCTCATTAACGAATTCCCATCAATTATGCTTCCCAAGCATTACATATGAAACAAAAGCAGCAATATTAATTATATCTCATATATATAATATAGGCATTCATCTCAGAACATATCAAGTGATCACATCACAAAATATCAGCAGCAGAAGAATCACATATGAAATATTGGATATACTAGGAATTCCGTGTTTCAAATTAAGCCAGTATAAAACACGGATTCCACGGTCGCGATTGCTGGGTTGTCTAGCACGGCAGCAAGACTTCGAGAGGTATCGTCCATGCCATTTTAAAAAATTGCCGTATTAGCTAACCCTAACCCTAGAATCGTTACTAGAAAATCCGACGAATCGATATTCAAACACTTTACAAAGAAGTGAACAAGGAATAAAACCTTTGCAGACCGGTCCTTCACTTCAATAGCTCCATGGAGTAGTCCCTTCGCTGCGATGGTGAACTCCCGGACTCTAGAGAGGGTTCACTTGAAGAAACGAACAAGCTTGCTCAATGTCTTCGAAGCCGAAGATGATTTACGTCGAGGAGACTCGAGCTCATGCTACCTCTTCACTAATGTGTGAAATTAGTGAAGCAAACACCCTAAACTAAATAGCTAATAGTAGAGGATGATGAAGTAGGTAGTGGGCTCTCTTTAGTTTTATTTTTCTCACAAGGTTTCATCACTTTAGAAAAAACTAGCAAGCTTTTTCTTTTGTGAGGAAGAAGATGAAGTGATGAAGAGATGAATGAGAGAGTGAGGTTAGAATTGCAACCATGGGTGAGTTAGTGTCATGCCTAACTCAAGTAGAGAATAAACTATAGTCTAAGGTTAAGGGTTGGGTTAACAAATATCTTAAGCTAGACAAACAAGTTGAATAAGTCAAAGTTCAACTAGCTTCTCCAAGCTTAACCTTGACTAAATCTAAATGTTTGATTTGCTTAAAACAAATAAAACCCTAGCTTTAACCCTAGCATGGTATAAGTCTCATACATACATGTTGCAAGTATAACCTAGCATGACACAACAATATATATCACATATATATTTTATGTGCAAATAGAAAACAATACATATATCACATATATGTAAAGTGTATCAAATGTGAGAAAAAGAATTACTTAAGTGAGCTAATATTAGTTAGTGTAATATAATATATCAAATATATAATTATACATTAAATTATTAAATCAACTCTTGATTTAATAATCCGGCTATATCATATATAACCGACTAATATCAAATGTAACAACTTATCGAATCAACACTTGATCCGATAACTTGGATATATAACATATAACCGACGAATGTCACATATCGCGAGCATAGAATGCGGTATCATATACTCGCATTAATCTCGGTCCCGCACATATCACATATGTGCTCCTACTCCGTTTCGCATGAACTAGGAAACCTCTCTGTAGGACTCTAAAGACTTGTCAATACGCCGGCAGTAGGTGATGATCATATCAAACACCCACAAGCCACAAGCGGTCTGCTAAACGTAAAAGCCACCCGGGTATTGAGCGATCAGAAGATCAAAAAGCAAGCATCCTCGTACTCCTGCGAATCCAATCAGTAACACTACCGTACAATCCGGTCTCTTCGTCTAATATGTCACATATCACAGCCTGGGAGTGGTATAATGTCAGACCCCAATAGCCTGATAAGTCATGCCGATGCAAGGTCTATAACGGTTCGAGAAAATACTGATAACACTTACCAGTAGATCTCAACAACCTTGGTCAGGGATTTCCTGTTATGGCCAATCGAGCATAGCGCAACATCAACTCCCAATACCGGGAGAGACGAAACCCCTCCTATCGCTCATTGCCTCCATGTGACTCGGGACTGTACCCAAAAACCACCTTTTTGCACGATCTCTTGACCGTGGTATGGTGGAAATCAAAGCACGGTGGGAATCACACAAGACTCTATGACGATCTCGGGTCTACAGACCAACCTTGTCGTCGCCTCCCGTATTGCCGCATAAAGCTCTAAACTGAGCGACGTGCTGATGCGGATTGCTTGTCCCTTTGTACACATGGAATTTAGGGATCTTATATCCCGGCTGGTACTTGATTTGATCATACCATCCTGGGTACGGTTGCCCAGTTTTGACGACTTGGCCCGCCGCTTCACTTGCCTGATGAGCTCAAATTTATTGAGCTATGTAATCATCAAAGGCAGCTTTGGAGATCGTTTCCTCCATGGCCACCGACAAAGCCAGAAAAGGGTTCGATTTTTCCCCTCTGTCGTCCTCGATGATTATCGGCGGATCTTCAGTTGGAGGTTCTGGCTGGATCATCATTCCAACCATATCTTGGAACAAAAGTGCCATATGCTTTATATTAGCAGCCTATTCCTTGGCCTCCTTTTCCTTTCTTTGAAGCACCCTTCACAGGAACTCAGTATCGGTCTCCTGCTCCTGGCGCTGTTCTGATGCTGACTCCGGACTTTCTTTCTGTCCGGTGAGTGTTGCCATTTTCGTCAGCATCTTTTGGAGCTTTTGTCATTGCTTCTAAGCCTTTGTTAATGACCGAGTTTGCGGTTGATGGCCCACGGAAGCACGGCTTTCCTCTTTCCCAAAAGCCATGTAAACCGTGTGTACAACCATGCCCCCAGACTTGGGGCGTTTGGGTCCGGCGCCTTTGGAATTTGCCATGGGCAATGAGATTTTCTCCGGCCTCCTCCTTTTGTGGGAGGTTGAGGTTGAAGAAGCCATTCTAACAGGGGCCTGCATGAAAGAAGCCTCTCATTGTATGCTGCAGGGATGATTTTCCTCTTGTCGAACCTTCATTTTCTCCGGTTGATGAGAGTAGTTCTTATTGATCACAGAATCTTGGACATTTTGCCAGACTCTATGGATTTGGGAGGACGGCCGCTGAGGGGGCTGCTCCAGTTTTGCATGTGTAATGTGTTCAGCAGGTAGAAGAGATTTCTTCAGCACTGCGGTTGGAGAGTTTTTGCGCGCCCTCTTTAGCGGTTCAAAGCTGTTTCCGGTTGAAACAGCAGCGTCAACTTCCACTATTAGAGCTGGTGGAGTAAGTCCAGAGGTGGAGTTGCCCCCAGCTCTTCTCACCCAGCACTAGTGGCGACGTCGAGCGTGTCTTGCAGACTGGACCACCTCAGTTTTGGAAACGGCTCCGTCATGCCCTCGGCTTTGATGAGGGGCTACTGTTGGTGCCAGCCTATCGAAGACTGACATCCATTTAGAGGGAACGACCAATCTTTCGAAGGCCGATTTTCTGGTAGGGGAAGCACCTTTGTACTTCACCCGCGGCAGGAGTTGGGTGGACTATCCATTTCTAGATAGCCCCTTCAGGCATCGCGAGCATCTTTGCGGGCCCACTTGAGCTTCGGCTCAGCCTGTTGAAGACTAAGGTGACGGGCTTGGACGACCCATTGAGAGGGGCCGTGGTGGTTGCAAGTCGATCGAAGACCGACTTCTTTGGAGCTTCCTGTGGTGGCATTGGGGCACTGAAACTTGCTGGTGGGAGCATGGTCCCGAAGAACAATCCAGTGGTGGCTTGATTCACCAGCCCAACTTGCATTGAAAAGATGGAGGCCGTATTGGGCCCGTATATCACTCCTCCAGTTGGGGCGGAGCGGGAGTTGCTGTTGCAGTTTGTGCAGCTGGAAGCCATTGATATTCACTTCTTCTTTCTAGTACCGAAACAAGACATCAAATCTTAGTACCTCGAATCCAAGGGCAGCCATAGCAAACCGCAATTTTTGTTTGCGGAACACGACACACGAAGTGTGGAGTGGAAAGAGGAAAAAGTCCCACCGAGCGTGCCAGAATCTGTTCACCGCCGAAAGATGTGACCGGGACGTTAGGACGTATGGCCTGAATTTTGGGCACAGATGCTATTTGGATTTATATGTCCACCTCTCCGAAGATGACAAGTTGATTTATGGCACCGTATATCGGAGGTTTGAACGGATGCGGCCGTTGTAGCAGACTTCGTTAGATTCCCCCTCGTTTGCGAGAGGTTTTTTTGATTGTAGGGACGCTCTTCCCTGTAGGCGCAAGCCCCTGCAGTTAATTACGTTATCGCGTCGTGGTAACCACTTTCTCCTACTCCGGAAGTTCACTTCGTGTCGTGTGTGTTTTTGTATGTTTAGGCTGCCCGTAGATTGTATACGGAGACTTATTTATGTTGTCGCCCATAGGGCGTGGATTAGTCCAAATCCGCATATCTTAGATTTGGGTTTTTTATTTAAGGACTATTAATCTATTTTGAGATTAAGATCGATTTAAATGTATGTGAGCATTTGGGGCTCTTGTTAAAGATGCATTAGTCCAATTTAAGACTAAGATCCACTTAACAGGGTGTCAGGATCATTTTTATTTCAGATCCAACAAAAGAGCGTTTGAGCTCTATTGTTCTAGTTTAAGGACATTTCGGTCCATTGATCACTATTTTGGAGGCGAAGTTCTAGTTTGAGGATGTCTCGATCCGTTGATCACCATTTTGGAGGTGAGATTTTAGTTTAAGGACGTCTCGGTCCGTTGATTACCATTTTGGAGGTGAAATTTTAGTTTAAGGACGTTACGGTCCGTTGTTAGTTTAAGGACGTTTCGTTCCATTGTCGCCATTTTAGAGGCAACGGTTAGTTTAAGGACATTTCGGTCCGTTTTCCATCTTGCACGCAGGTGTATTTGTTACGTGACGGGATGAACAACGATGATTTGAGATGCACCCAGTTTGGGGTGCGGTCTGATTTGAGGTGTGCAAATCAGTTTGGAAGTGCACCAAAAAGACGTTGGTTGTTAGGACCCGCTACCTCTCTGAAGACGTTGAGGAATTACAACAACGTGGATCAGAGGTATGAAGAGATGTACCCTTGAACCAATTCCCGTATTTGAGGGAAAAAGGAGACTACGATTTCCTTAGGAGGATATGGGATGAGTATCGTTTTAGATATCATCAGTTGGAAGATCAATAGTCGTATATGGGACTAAGATCGGTTTAGGAAATCATGAACACATGGGCTCAGTTGATCTGAATCAGGAAGGTTTTATCCTCAGGGGACCTAGCCAATTTGGGCTTGGCCCATTCAGTTTTTTTTAATGAAAAAGTGCCAAACACTTGTTTGGGCTCTGTTTGATCAGTCTCCTTTTTGTAAAAGGGCCGGGCACTTATATATGTTCTTACGCTCACGTATAACCATGTGGGCTCTCAGTCATGAGGATTACCCAATAAGTGTTAGACACTTTACCCCTTTTTGTCTTTGTATGGAATGCCGGCACTCTTTATGGCGCCCACGTGCGAAGCACGTGAGGCACTAGGCGCTGCCTAGTGAGTGCTAAGCACTCTTCTATTCTGTGGCACCCACGTGAGGGACACGTGAGGCGCTGGGCGCAGCTCATTAAGTGCTAAGCACTCTTCTTTGTGGCGCCCACGTAAGGCGCTCGACGCTGAGCGCCGCTCATTTAGTGCTAAGAACTCTCCTCTGTGGCGCCCACGTGAGGAGCACGTAAGGCGCTTAGCGCTGAGCGTCGATCAATGAGTGCTATGCACTTTCCTCTGTGGCGCCCATGTGAGGAACACGTGAGGCGCTAGGCGCTAGGTTCTTTCTTTTATGAGGACCAGATTTCTCTTAAGAACAAGTTCCTCCCAATGAGAATTAAATTCTCAACTTGTGGGAGACTTATCTTGTGGATCTCAGATCCAGAGAAAGAACTAAGTTCTTTTTTAAAATGATTAAACCTTTAAATAATATGTAAACGAGATGATCTTTGTTCTTCTTCATTACCTAGAGTTTTTTGAGGAAGGAGATCTTCTTCTCTGTTTCTTTTTGAAGCTCTCTAATTTTTTATAAAATAAGCTTATGGGGGGTTTCCTTCTCTATATTTGGAAAGAGAGATCATTGGTCGTTGGGCCCACCACCTCTCCGACGACGCTGAGGGATTACAGCGCCATGTATCGAAGGTGTAGAGGGATGTACCCTTTGAACCATGTCCCACTCATTAGAGGGAAGAACTGGTTGGAGCATAAACTCCTAGTTACTGAAAAAGGCTTCTTTGCATTCGCGCACGTGCCTCGCACGTGTTTGGTGCACCTGCGTCGCACTTGGCAGGCGCACGTGCGTCGCACATGTTGCGCACTTAGCTGGCATACATGCGTCGCAGGTGGTGCTTGCGCATATGTGCATCATGAGGGCAGCTAAGGTCCTAGCTTGGAGAACTAAGCTCCTTTGAGGATTGAATCCTCGCACGGCGGTGCGCATGTGGCGAACGCACGTGCATTGCACGTAGCGCATATGCACATTATGTGGGGGCAGATAAGGCCCTAACTTAGATAACTAGGCTCCTATGGAGAACTAAGCTCCTTTGAGGATTGAATCCTTGCACGTGGCGGGCGCACGTGCGTTGCACGTGACGCTTGCGCATATGCACATTATGGAGGGCAGCTAAGGCCCTAGCTTGGAGAACTGAGCTCTTTTGAGGATTGAATCTTATTTTTTCTAAGTATCCCCTCTTATTTATATGGGAGTGATAAAGAAAGGATTTCTCTTTTTCCCGATGTGGGACTAAAAAAGTATCCCCTATGTGGTAGAGCATTACTTAGACTATACGTGCATAGCACATTTGCTCATAACTTTTGATTCCAGAAGAGTTATGAGGCCCGTAATATATCAAATCAAAGTATTTTTCTAGACGCTTTCGATGCCATTATAATTTACTTGATTCTCATTCGGGAGTTTGGTAAAATACAGCCGGAAAATACTGGTTTGAATTTTCTTAAGCGTATTGCTGCTATTTGATACCTTGGGTTTTTTTGCGCAAAAATTTTTTTGGCGGGAACACCCTTATTCTCATTTGTTCATGAGTCAATTTTAGTCTCAAATTTGACAAATGATCCTTAGATCAAACCCAAGTTTCCCATGAACGGATGAACCTCACAAATATGAGAAATGCGTCCTAAGTTCATTTCCGTTGGCAAACCAAGCTACCAACATGGACCCTGTCAAGAAAATGATTCACCCAAATCATAAAAATATATATACGGATTTAGGCTAATCTGAACCCTACGGGAGACGACATAAAATTGTCTCCGTATACAATCTATGGGCAAGCAAAATAAACCAAACATAACACGACACGAAGTGATCTACCGGAGCAGAAGAAATTTGTTATCGCAACACGATAACGTAATTAACTGCATGGGCTTGCGCCTGTAGGGAAAAACGTCCCCATAATCAAAACCCCTCAGAAATGAGAGGGGATCTGATGAAGTCTGCTACATCGGTCATATCTATCCAAACTTCCAATATATGATGTCATAAATCAACTTGATATTTTCGGAGAGGTGGGTTGATATGTTCCAAATAGCATCTGCCCCCAAATTAGGATAGACGTCCTCCGTGTCTCAGTCCAGTTTTCGGCGGTAAACAGATTCTACCAAAATGTCCATAAACTAATATTCGTCCCAAACATGGGAATGATGGACCGAAATGTCCTTAACCTGATATTCGCCCCAAACACGGCGATAATAGACCGAGACGTCCTTAAACTAATATGTTTTGCCCTATGGACTGTCTCCATACTGACTACCGTATACTATCCATGGGCTATTCATATATAATCCAATGATCAGTTGAGCCCTGATTGGTTCGTTTGCAAAAGAAGTAGTGTTTGTGTAAATAACCGCAATCAAGACGGTGTCGCTAGTAGCTAGCCGCGATGAGTACGGGTCAACCGCAAGAAAACGTGAACTCTTTTCTTACTTTAGATGAGTTGATGAAAGATGGGTGATTATTTGTCGTTATATTTTAAAACGGATATAAAATTTATAATGAAAAGGCTTATAGGGTTCATAGGAGTTAGTAGTAATATATGAATAATTAAAAATGACTCTTTTATCTTTTAATAGTTTAAAACTAGAGCGAGAGTGATGAATGTAGATTAGGGTTCTTGGAGGAAATCATGGTTTCCCCACTAGTAACCCTTATCCTTTCATTGATCTCTATTCATGACTAGCTCTTAACAAAACAAGTGTTCAACCAATCTCAAATCATGGTCGAGTCTATCAATAGATTGGTAGCACGCCAAATAAGGAGGTTGGCATTTATTTTGCTAAAATTTATAAACTTTAAAATGTATAAAAGAAGTGAAAAAGTTTCTCATTCATTATTCTACCATATCCTACAAACCCTAGCAAGTTAGAAATTACTTGCTCATGGTTAATGATTTAGAAGAAAGGTTGAAGAAGAATGAAAGTATGATTAAGATGCAGAAATGTAATGCGTAAAAGTAAATGCAGAAATTAAATGTAAAAAGAATTAAAACTAAAAACTACCTTTATTAATCAACTATTGAATTTACAATTCTCCTTAGAAAGTATATTACAAGAACCCTAGTTTGCTCTAGATCTCTCTCTTGTTGGAGGTAGATGGATAGATAATGATCACTCGGATACATGGATCTCTTGGATATATTAATCTCTTCAGTGGTGATTTTTGAATGTACAGCTCTCGGTCCTTTATACAGTATTTGAAACCAGAAACCCTAGATTCCAACTAAGAGTATATACTGTTACGATCCAAGCCACAAAATCTTACATCCGACGGCTATCAATGAGTCGCGGTTCCGCCGCATATCACCCTATTTGGCCGCGGTTCAGCCGCAACTTGGTGGAATCTGGATTTAATATTTCTTCTGGTCTCTTGTATCGACATGTGGTGATCCTTTTGATATCTAAATTCTGAAAATAATACTCCGAGTTTTTGTCGTTGCTAAATCTCTCGATTTGCTTCTAAATTTTAGCAGATTCGGTTTCGATATCCCGATTTGACTCGGATCTCTTATTTGGATTTCAGACCTGAGGTAATATCTGCACAATATCTCAAATCAAAATGTTAGTAGCATTTGATATTTTTGAGATATTATCCTACCCATTTATATGATATAATATCTTAAGAATATTGATTAGAAATATTTGATATGATATGCATATTTTAATTATTAATATTTCATTTAAATATTATAGGCATATATTTTCCCTCGTTATATTAATTATAATATAGAAACATATGATAATAAACTTTTTACAAATAAACCCATATATGTTCTATATTTACAATAAATACATTTTAGTACTTAACAATAGTAGGAAAAATATTCATTCAAAAGTACAATATTTTAGACTAATCAAATACCCCCAAACTTATCTTTGATCGTCCCGAGTAAACTAGTTATTAAAGAGAAAAAGAAAAACCTAACTAGCACACTTTCGTAGACAACACGATTGCACTTAGCACGTGCAACAAGCCTTTAAACCTCTAGGTGTCCCTGGTAGGAGGAGTGTTGTCTCCTGAGGGTTTTCAGCGGATTACACCGACAAAATCCCATAATAAATAAAAGAAGATGAAAGTTACATACAAAAATAAGAACATATAAAAGGAAGAACTTGAAAATAAGAGTTTCAAACTACGCTAGCTTTTTAGTTGCCATGAGCCCTATCTTAATAATCATGAAAAGATGTCAGAAATCACATCATCCATCAATAAAATATCGTTTTTAGTCTTCCTCCTTACATTTCTCCCAAATATCGATCATACCCCTACGTGTGTGTAAAAGAAATCCATACACTTAGAGAATTTAATTCAAGCCATCATACTCTTGTCCATGTTCCTTGGTACTTTTTATTCGGTGAATATTTTAGATGGAATTGCTCACATATTTTTCATGCGACCGTTAATACTTCTTGAGGTACTAACCAACCGATTACCAAATGTGCTCACTCATTAAGGCGTAATTAGCAATATCCTAGTCTTGCAACACCTAAGGCTTAACAGTGGCTCCCAAACAAGTTGGTCTAAGGCACTAGATGATAAAGCACTCTCACTGTATTTTTTTATGCTGCCTTAAGTAATTACAAAAGCAATGTTCATTTTTCTTCACCATTTTTTTATGTCATTTATATTTTTGTTTATATATATCTATTCCTTCATACTAAAGCTTTTAGACAAGACCATTTCAAGGTATCCTCTACTATCCCAAGCTTCAAGATGTGTGCAAGTGCGTATAGTAGGGTTTCAACGTTCAGAAGTTTGGACTCGAGAACAGGGACTATTTTTCAGACTTATTTCTATTCTCGGATTAGTGATTCCCTTCATCTTACTAACCCTTGGGACAACAGTTCATGACTACCTATTACTAGCTACGTTTTAAAATATCTAATTTTCTTGCTTTTTTTAAATTTCTTCCTATCTTTCATATGTATTTTTCACTTTCTAACTTTTATTATCAAAAAATTTTAGTGCTTTTATTTAGTATAATGCAAAATGATGCGTGAATAAGCACAAACCTCCCCAAACCTATTTGCATCATTGTCCTCACTGATGTCATATTTTAATATCAAAACCTGTGGACTTATCGACAGAAGGGTCCTCACGTGTATAATAATTAGCAGGATCAAACAATAACGTACTAGTGGCATCGAGATCAGTATCGTGAAGCTCCTCTAATTCGCAAATGTCGGAAGCTATCTTTTCAACAGAACATACATCTATTATATAAGCATAGGGTTCGGAGGGTTGACTTCCTAACTTGTAGATGTTAAGCTTAATTATCATATTCCCAAAGGATGGGTTCATTGAACCGTTACGACAATTGATTATCGCATTGGAAGGTGCTAGAAAAGGTCGACCTAGAATCACCAGAATTTGGTTTCGTGGGTTTGCTACAGTCTGTGTATATATAACTATAAAGTCTATAGGGAATATAAATTCCCCGACTTTGATTAACATGTCCTCTACCTCACCCCTAGGTTGGGTGATAGATCGATCGGCCATCTGGAGAGTGCAGTACACAGATTTCAACACTCCTATACCTAGTTGCTCATAAACAAAATACGGGAGCAAGTTAACACTAGCACCTATCGAGTAGAGCGTTATTGATATTTTTACCCCCAATAGTTATAGATATTGTAAGATAACCGGGATCCTTACGTTTCGTGGGCACCAATTGGGTAAGAGAATTGCTCATATTACTCGCTAAAAAAACTTTTTTAGGTTTATTTTTTCTTTTCCTAGTGCACAAGTCCTTTAGAATTTTCGCATAGGATGGAACTTGTTGGATAGCATCTAGGTGAGGAATACTTATGTTAACTTATTTAAAAATTTCCCTAATCTTCTCAATTTAGGGACTTGGTCTGTTGGCCCTTAAACTGTTTAGAAAAGGAGCTTTATCAATAAGGGTTGGGTCCAACTTTTGAGGAGAAGATTATGGGGATAGAATGGATCCCAAAATTGGATTCGGGATGGTCGTAGATGGTAATTCCTTCAAGGAAGTGGGATGAGGGTTCGAGCCTAGTGGAAAACAGAGAATAGGCTTGGAAGATGTTGGATTAGATGAAGTAGGAGTAGAAATAGTAGCCGGGGTTTCATCAATGTCATCAACTTCAACTTGTTCACCAATATGATTATTCAGCACTCTTCCCGATCTCAACGTGGTTACGGCACTCACATTATGATTTTGAAAGATGAGATTTGCACTTTGTGAGTGGACGGGATTTGGTAGAGGTTGAGATGGAAGTCTCCCTTTCTCTCTCTCACTCATCGCGGCATTTAATGTACAATTTGTGCTTCTATCGATTTTATGCTTTCACCGTGGGAAGCGGTGTGTTGCACTAACGTTTGGATAGAAGTTGTTAAATTAGCCGTCGTTTGCGTGGATTGTTTAATGAATGTTTCTAAGTTTCGTTCGAGTGCAAAGATTTTATTGGTATCGGTCGTCGAAATATTATTATAAGGAGCAAAGTTGTTGGCTGGATTTTGAAAAGGTTGCAGTTGAAAGAGGTGCTGAATTTGTTGTGGTGGCTGTTGTTACTATGGAGGAAGCCTTTGAAAGTTATTTTTTCTTGGAAACTGATTTTGAGTTTGAGTTTGGTTTTGGTTTTGGTTCCAAGCAAAATTAGGATGATTCCTCCATCCCTGATTATATGTGGATGAATAAGGGTTATTTCTAGGTTGTTGCTGAAAAGCAGCATTGGTAAGTTCATGATCTTAAGACGGAAGATTCAAAGAACATTTTTCCGTTAAATGGGAAGGGTCAAAATAGCAACCACACACGGTTTTGGGAGCTTAGCTTGGTTTAGGGAGGCTGACGAGAATTTGTTATCAATAGCTTTGAGTTTCTTTTGTATCGCGGTCATTTCGGCTTTTACTGTGATGGAAATATCGAGCTGATGGAAACCTGACCTAGATGAAGACGGTGTGGGTCTCGTGCTCTCCCACTGTAAGGTTTGTACGGCGAGATCTTCCAGAAATTGCCATGCTTCGCCATCGTCTTTTGAGATGAAATGGCATTGACAAATGGTTTCAAGCATTTGTTTCGTGGCTGGATTAATACCCTCATATATAATTCGGTAAAGTTGTCATCTATCAATTCCGTGATGAGGGCGTTGGACAAGAAGATCTTTAAACCTTTCAAAGCATTTCCAAAAGGGTTTATTGGGAAGTTGGAAAAACTGGTTAATCTCGCTTCGAATACGGGCATGTCACGACCCGCAGGGTACGGAACGTGACTGGCACTTAAGTTTACGAAACGTCTAAAGACGTCCGTAAAGTAAGTAAGCCAAAGCCCAGAAAACAAAACCAATTAAGCAAAAGAGTGAAGAAAACCCAATCAATTGAAAGCGAGTTTATCAAATAAGTCATGTAAAACCCTTTTTAAAACAATACCAATTTTTCCGAAAATTTCGGCAGAGTCTCCTTTGTAAATACTGGCCCCCAAAATGGGTACAACAAAAATATATATGAATCCAACAAAATAGGGCATCCCCAAGCGGGAGCTAGCTCTTCGCCACAAGGCAGTCACAAATCCCACGCAATATAAAATGACAACAAGCAAAATAATCATAATGAAGCATAAGAAAAACAGCATGTCGACTCAAGTGAGCTCGACCCCAAAGTACAGCATAAAAGTCCACAAACCTCACAGTCTCATCTCTAGGTCAATATACAACAATACTGGTAGATACAGTAGATGGAGTGCACTAGATACAAAGAATATACAAGGTGGTACAAAATAATGATATAACCCACCTAGGAGCAAAACCTCGAGTCCAGGCAAAGGAGGCAAAAGAACAAGTGCGCCCGCCGCTACTGAACTGACGGAGCGGACCTGCAAAAGACTGTGGCACAACGGGGGTGAGTTGCCAACTCGTGAGTAATAAATAACACCTACAAAGGCTATCGTATGCATGCACACAAGCATCCTAGCATCTAAAATACAGGTATGACTGGATGCACAAGCAGGTGTGTATACAACATCAGTGTACGAATATGTATGCAACATGAATATCTGAGGTCTCAATAGGTATATATAAGAAACATTTTATCTCTTTTTGTTTTTGAAACTCTTTTAGAATGCCAGCATAATATCAAAGAATCGACGAGAACCGGTGTCCAGCAACGACACCCAAAAGCTGTCTCAAATCTCATAAATCCATGTCATAGTGTCTCTGGCCTCAGCCATCCGGCTGACCCATCTCAATATCAATATCTCATCCTCTCGCGGCCCCGGTCGGTATCCTCTGGATATCCGCCGTGCCCGATGAAGTCACCGGTAGGTAATCCGTCTCCTGCCAGGCTCATCGTCAGCACCACGAGCTTCTTGCCCCGGGGTACCCTACCGGGCCCACCATGTACCCGAAACGGTTCATCCAACTCCTCGAAACGGGTCTCAAAAACCACAGCAAACTCATGGTGGACGACACTTACATCACTAGAAAACCGCAATTTACATGTTTTAAAAATATAATAAGTTTAGAAATTTTGCGGCTTTCCCCCGAAATCCAGAAATATCATAAAATCTCAAGAAGTCCTCATAAGTGCATATATCAATGATAATGAATGCATATGGTGTCAATAATCAAGTTGCGATGTGTAATTAATAGATTAGGCATGAACAATTAATATGATGAAGTACATGCACATGAATAGCAGTCCTACGGTTTCATTTTAAGGAATTAAAGGCAATAGCACCAGTTTAAGTATCAATTAGTAAAAGGTTTAAATTTAAAGGTTATCTAGTGTGGTGGCATGGCAATTACCAGGGTGTGTGTGTAAGCATGAATAGTGCTCATGCTGCATATAAAAACCCTGGCAATGGTGCAGGTGTCCTATAAAATGGTTTCGCATAGGTATGTCAATATAATGCATGGATGCAGCAAATAATCATATATGTATTTCACCCCTAATTACTAACATCACTAAGAATCTTGTAAGTTACTAAAACTATCGGGCGGCTTGCGCCATCCAACGATAGTCCCCCGTAGATGTTACATCTACTCACCGGAATCCCTGGCTAGCTGTGTCCAATCACCGCTTTCCCCTTTCGCGCCGCGCCTGACGTCTCCGCGACCGAACCTGGAATTTACATCAATACCAAACATAAGGTTACATATCAAGAACGACGCGAAACCCAAACGAAACTACTAAAGTTCACTAGCTAGGTACAACGTGCACAGGGTCCGCGGAACACACGCGAAATTCGCAAAAACTGCCAAAAATCGCCGATTTGGTCGCCCGGCAAAACTAAAACCCGACTACTCAAAACTCCGCACTAACGCATCCTAAACGTCATAGGAGATGCTAAAAACATCCCCAAGGTATCACAAATAATTCACCAATTAATTTTAATAAAAACCTAGTAAGCACAAAACTAGCAATTTTGGTGCAAATATCGAAAATTAGCGATACGGTTAACACAATCCAACACAATATCCAACCACACAACTAGTTAGCCACAATCACATAAATTCAACTCATTTATCATGCTTCACAACCCATTTCCATACACAAACCCCTTTCTTGATTTTCATAAAACAACAATTACAAACCAATTTCACACATTAAAATTAACTAAATTAGCATAATTTGAAGACCACATAAACAAGGTAACTTCTTTGATTTGGTTGTGTAGGAACTAGCAAGCAAAATAAATTTAATTAACCAAATAATGGTGTGCTAAAAAAACCTAGTTTAAAACAAACTACTCTTTTATAAACTAGATTAGAATTTAGCTAAACTTTTAACACTAATTTATAACTCAATTAGCAAGTTAACCTTCTAGATTAGGTTAGCAAACCAACTAGATAACAAATTAGATTTAATCAACTACATAATGGTTTCTAAACCCTAATTCAATTCAAACCATTCACTTTAAAAAAAACAAGATTAGAAATTAGCAATGAAATTTAACACTAAAACAATCTAACTTAAGAACTTAATCAAAAGAGTTTAATTAGCAAGAAATTATACCTCACTAGAGATCTAGCAAGAATAATTTGCCTCCAAAGATGCCATTTTTCTCCAAGATTTAAACCAATTTGGGCTTGAAAAGAGATAGAATAAGGTTTTGTGTTGAATTTGTGAAGAAAATTGTTGATTTTTGATGGATATTGTGAAGAAATTTGATGTGAAAAGAGAGGGAAAAATATTGGGACAGAAGTAGGAGGTGCTCTCGGCCTTGAGGGAATGGGGGAGAATGGTGTGGTGTTGTGGAAATTTTTTCCAAGGTCAAAGCTAACCATTCCCAAGTACAACATACTTACAAATTAATATAATTTAATCCATTCACATATCATAATGCTCACTAGAGTGAAGACCCAAAAAAAAAAAAAGAGAGAAGTTCCTGCTGTGGTGGGCCGGCCAAGGGTGAGGGAAAAGTGAGAGAGAGTGCACAAAAAAAAATTTATGCAAAAAGACCCCCTACAAGTCAAAAATTGCAAGTTTAAGCTTAAATTCAATAAATTTCGTTTCCTATAATAAAAATTAGTTAAAAATTAAAATAAAATACTAAAAATTTATGTTACAACTAGATTTTAATTATCATAATTTTAAAGATTAAAATTAGCCCGGAAAAATTTGTATTTATCGCTAATTTAATGTATTTTCTTACCGGCTTAAAATAATATTAAAAAATTGAAAAATAGGGAAAAAATTTTAAATGACCAAAATTTCATAAGCAACTCATTTCTACTAAAAACAAGCAATTACCTATCCATTTTAAGTATAATTGGCCCTAAACTGCAAAATAACGAGAAAGACGGTTTTCGGAAAAATACCGAATTTTCACCGATTTTCAGGAAAACACCAAAACGACTTTTCAAGACGCTACAGGGCAGTCTTATGATGGGGATAGAATTTCTTCAGGAATGCTATAACGAATTCATCCCATTTACCGATAAAATGTGTGGCGGTGCTATAGAGCCACTTTTCTGCTAAATCGGACAAGGTAAAAGGGAGAAGACGTAACCGCAGAGCATCTCCTGAAAGTTGGATTGTACTCATCATAGCACATACGTTTTCGAATTTGGTTATGAAAATGTATGCTTCTTCGGATTCAAGCCCGTAGAATTTGGGCAACAAGTTGATGAAGTGGGGTTTAATTTCAAATTTATCCCCGGCAACGGCGCCATTTGATTGGTTCGTTTGCGAAAGAAGTAGTGTTTGTGTAAATAACCGCAATCAAGAAGATGTCCCTAGTAGCTAGCCGTGATGAGTACGGGTCATTCGTAGGGAAACGTGAACTCTTTTCTTGCTTTAGACTAGTTGATGAAAGATGGGTGATTGTTTGTCGTTATATTTTAAAACGGATATAAAATTTATAATGAAAAGGCTTGTAGGGTCATAGGACTTAGTAGTAATGGATGAATAATTAAAAATGATCTTTTATCTTTTAATAGTTTAAAACTAGAGCGAAAGTGATGAAAGTAGATTAGGGTTCATGGAGGAAACTAGGATTTCCCCATTACAAACCCTTGCCATTTCATTGATCTCTATTCATGTCTAGCCCTTAACAAAACAAGTGTTCAATCAATCTCAAATCATGGTCGGGTCTATCAATAGATTGGTAGCGCGCCCGATAAAAAGATTGACATTTATTTTGCTAAAGTTTATAAACTTTAAAATGTATAAAAGAAGTAAAAAGGTTTCTCATCCATTATTCTACCCTATCCTACAAACCCTAGCAAGTTAGGAATTACTTCCTCAAGGTTAATGATTTAGAAGAAAGGTTGAAGAAAAATGAAAGCATGAATAAGATGCAGAAATGTAATGCGTAAAAGTAAGTGCAGAAATTAAATGCAAAAAGAATTAAAACTAAAAACTATCTTTATTAATCAACTATTGCATTTACAATTCTTCTTAGAAAGTAGATTACAAGAACCATAGTTTGCTCTAGATCTCTCTCTTGTTGGAGGTAGATGAATAGATGTTGATCATTCGGATACGTGGATCTCTTGGATCTCTTGATCTCTTCGGTGATGATTTTTGAATGTACAGCTCTCGGTCCTTTATATAGTATTTGAAACCAGAAACCCTAGATTCCATCTAAGAGTATATGTTGTTACGATCCAAGCTACAAAATCTCACATCTGACGGCTACCAATGAGCCGCGGTTCCGCCGCATATCACCCTATTTGGACGCGGTTCAGCAACAACTTGGTGGAATCAGGATTTGATATTTCTTCAAGTCTCTTGTGTTGACATGTGAAGATCCCTTTGATGTCTAGATTCTGAAAATAAACTTTTTACTTGGATTTGCTTCTAAATTTTGAAAGATTCGGTTTCGATATCCTGATTTGACTCGGATCTCTTACTTGGATTCCAGACCTGAGCTAATATATGCACAATACTCAAATCAAAGTGTTAGTAGCATTTGGTATTTTTGAAATATTATCCTAACCATTTATATGATATAATATCTTAAGAATATTGATTAGAAATATTTGATATGATATGCATATTTTAATTATTAATATTTCATTAAAATATTATATGCATATATTTTCCCTCATTATATTAATTATAATGTAGAAACATATGATAATAAACTTTTTACAAATAAACTCACATATGTTCTATATTGTAACATTTCAGAAAAATAAAATATTATTTTTAGGAATTTTTATAATTTAATAATAAATATTATGAATATTTTAATATGGCGGTATAATTAAATACCGATAAATTGGGAAATATTGGGAAATTATAGAAATTACTGAAATGAGGGCGTTTTATATGATTTTAGTAAATTATAAATCTATATGATTAATTATATTCACTTTTAATGTTAATTGCGGTTAAATATCACTAATCGTGCATTAAACTTGATTTGTGCACATGACATGCACTATGTCATATTTAACACTTGTTACATTTTATCATGGCTTTTCTTTAATCCTTCATGCTTGGTTTGGGTTATAAAATGAGAGGAAAGAAAACAAAAGAAAAGAAAAGGAGAAAAAGAAAATGTATAAACAAAGAGGGATGGGCATGAGAGAGAGAGAGGTGAGGGGTTTCCTTTGACTTGGCCATTCCTTTTCCCTCCTCATTTTCTTCACCTTTCTTCCCTCCTCTCCTATGGCTGCTGCCCTCCTTCATCCCCCTCCTCTAAACCCTCAAAACACCACCAAAAACCCATCCAAATTCCATCCCCACGTCATTAAAAATGTGCACAAGCTCCACACAAACACTTTGGACCAAAAAAGCAAGGATTTTGGACACTTGGGGCAACTCAAGAAATTTCTTGAGTTGCCAAATGAGTAATTTCTCCACCATTAGAGTAGTATTACATTCACTTTAGCTTCCATATATGTTTAGAAGTATTTAAATGTTGTTTAGTGGGGTTTGGAAATTCCTAGTTAGGGTTTGAGAGATTTGTGAGTTGTAATGGTGTAATTGAGGTTAGTAGAGGCTATACAACCCCTGTAGTGATGGTATTATAGACTAAACCATAGACTTAAACCCCAAACCCCAAACCTAGAAACCCCGATATCAGGAATTTATGGAAATTGTGAGCTTATTTAGAGATCTGCTAACACCCGGGGACACTAGGAATTATTTAGCAAACACAGGGAGTCATGCAGGCACCTAGGAAGCTACCACTGAAACCTTAGCCCCAAATCCCCTACCTAGGCCGCAGATTTAAGCTTTTGGGCTGCAAATTGCGGCCTTGGTACTCCCAATTTGATTCGTGCTTGGTCCTGGGCTTTATCTCAAGTAAAATAGACCCTCCATGTGTGCAAAATTGACTAATTTCACCTAGGGTAAAATATGGAGCAAGTTTTCATAGTTTCTGATTTTGTTTACGGCTTTTAATGAATTGGGATTTGATATTTGTTATTGTGTTCCGTCGTGTGGCATTTGGACGCCAACGACGGGGGTTGTTTGGTTATTCTTGCATGCGTAAACTATAGGTTTTAACCTATGTGTGATACTCGTGCCGATTTGGTTTTCGTGCGTGATTTTGGTTTACGATATCTTGTGTATACATATGTAGGTACCCTCGAGTGGACATGAAAGACAAGGACGAGCATGGCGTCATCGATTTCGGCAAGCGAGGATCAAGATGAGTAGATATATATCTACGGGGGAAGTCGGGTAGATGGCGTATAGCACCCCCGCAGTTCGTAGTATTGTATACAAATACGTGTGTGTGTGTATATATATATATATATATATATATATATATATATATATATATATATATATGTTTATTGTGAGACTAGATGATTATCTAGATAGACTTTATGAATTCGTGGATAAATTTTAGTGTAATTGGATGATAGTGTTGTTAGCTAGTTTCTTAGTCGCAAAACCCTAGAGTTAAGATTTGCATACGCGCGCGCGCGCACTTGCATGCATTTTACTTTCTTGTGCGTATATGGGGATATGTATATATACACACACATAGAGGTATGAGACTGTGTAATATATATATGTATACATATATATGGATGATGAGGATAGTACATGGTATTTAGAGATGAGTCGATGAGATTGGGCATGGTGCCATGAGATCGGTGATGTGACTTGGTTCGTATTTGTAGGGTTACTAGGCACTCTAATGAGGTTCTATAAGGCATCAACCATGCCGGATTAAAATTTTAGCCGTGCCAAATAACTCTAAACAAGATCGTTTGCTAGAAAATTAGGGTTTCGCATGCAAGTAAATCAAATTTACACTAAGTGAATACGAAATACAACCTTTGTAGATCGGTCCTTCACTTCTAAAGCTCCTTGTTGTAGTCCCTTCGCTGCGATGATCGAACTCCCGGACTCTCGGACGGCTCCATGAGAAAGTTGCAACGAGATTGCTTGAAGTCTTCGAGGCCGAAGATGATCTATGTCGAGGGAATACGAACTCAAGCTTCTACTTCACTAACCAAAGAATTAGTGAAGCAAACACCCTAAACTAAAGTGCTAGTCTAGTAGAGGATGGTGAGATAGGAAATGGGTACACTTTAGAATTTCTTTTCTCACTTTGATTCTCTCTCTATTTCAAACCCTAGAAAGAAATTTTGAAGAAGAAGAAGATGAGCTCAAATGAGAATGGATAATGATCAAGAAAGAGAGTGAACTAACCATGGTGAGTGAGTATCATATACTTAACTCATGTAGAGACATAACCATGGCTAATAATAGTGGTTGGGTTAACTAAATATCATAAGTAAAACAAATTGAGTTGAATTTGTCAAAGCACTAAAAGCTTCTACAAGCTTCATGCACTTAACAAATTCAAACAATTTAGATTTACCTTAAATACAATAACCCCTCCACTAAAATTAGAATGGTGTATGTCTTATACACCCATGTCAAGTGTATCAACAACCATGATACAAATAGTAAACACAAATAAATATATATATCAAGTTGTGCACAAGTGAGAAAAAATCAATGCTTAAGTGAACCAATGTTAGTTAATGTAAATTAGTATATCACATATACAATTATACACTAAATTATTAAATCAACACTTGACTTAATAATCCGGTTATATCTCATATAACCGACTAACATCCAATATATCGACTTATCGAATCAACCCTTGATTCGATAACTTGGTTATATCGCATATAACCGATCGACACAAACATCGCGAGAATATAATACGGTATCACATACACGCATTATTATCGGTCCCGCACATATCACATATGCGCTCCTATTTCGTTTTGCCTGAGCCAGTACAACTTCTATGTAGGACTCTAAAGACTCGTCAATACGCCGGCAGTAGGTGATGATCATATCAAGCACCCACAAGCCGTCAGCGGTACTAGCTGGACGTAACGGCTACCCGGGTATTGAGCGATCAGAAGATCAGCAAGCAAGCCCACTCCAACTCCTGTAAAAGCCTGACAGTGACACTACCGTACAGTCCGGTCTCCTCGTCTGATATGTCGCATATCAAGTCTAGGGGTGATAAACATCTGACCCCAATAACCGATAAGTCATGCCGATATGAGGCTCATAACGGGTCGAGAAACTACTGGTAACACTTACCAGTAAATCTCTAAACCAGCCCTGGCCAGGGACTTCCCTGTAATGGCCAATCGAGCATAGCGCAATATCAACCCCCAATACCGGGAGAGACGAAACCCCTCCTATCGCTCATTGCCTCCATGTGACTCGGGACTGTACCCAAAAACCACCATTTTGCACGCCCTCTTGGACGTGGTAAGGTGGAAATCAAAGCACAGTGGGAATCACACAAGACTCTATGACGATCTCGGGTCTACAGACTAACCTATACCAGTGTCACCAGAGAACTGCCATCTGACGTAAGGTATAATACCATCTGGGAGTTCTCGGCGAGTCCGTCCAGTGTACCCAGTCTCCACTGAGCACCCGTATATCATCTCTGATGTCAAACATCAATGGATATGGGATCATCCATCGCCCATCTGTATGGGTCGAGAAGGCATACGCTAGTCTACACTGGTATATCGATGCCCCGTCTCGATACACCCACGACTAGGGACCTTGAAGGATGTACTTATGGACTACCATGTCCCCACTAGTATGATCCGCATCATAGTCCAGGTAGTCAAGTACACATCCTAAGGGCTTTACCAACATGTAACAGAGAGATATACAGTGTACACGTTAAGGTAAAGGGTAACCAGATAGCATACTATCATGTCGAGCAAGAAAGTCATCCCTATATATGTCCAAGCATCCACTACAATATACATCACATGTATAGTAATGGCCTCTAGGGCATACATATAACTAACAATCTCCCACTTGCACTGGGGCCATCTGATAATAGTGGTTGTAGTATCTTATACTCAACCATCCCATAAAAGTCTCTCTCTGGGAAAAAGCCTTTGTGAGTGGATCCGCCGTGTTGTCCTCTGAGTCTACTCTCCTAACCTCGATCCCCTGGAGATCAACCATCTCCATGATCAGGTGACACTGCCTTAGAATATATCTGGATCACTGATGGGATGGGCGTTCCTTGGCATAAGCCACAACTCCATTGTCACACAATGGTAGGAACGAAGTTCATCTCATGAACTAATATACACCCAGACTTCCTCTTTGGTAGCATCTTTGGTATCGATGTATCTAGCCTTTATCGTCTAGTATGCCACGGTATATAGCGTGGAACTCTTCCAACATACCGTCCCTTTACTGAGGGTAAAGACAATGCCTGTGACTGACTTTCAGTCGTCCTTATCACCCTGGAACACTTCCAGCGATTCTCCCCAGGATCGATTGATACCATCTCACTACATCTAGTGAGTATCCTAACATCCAATTAGATCTATCCCATAGATCAAAACTCAGGATTTAGGAGGTATCACCTTGATCCTATGTGTAGAATCATTGTGATAAGCGGAGATTGACCGAGCGTAGCTTAGGAAACTCCTTCCCCATCAAGAGTATGTCATCCACGTACTCTACGAGGATCACTACCATACTCCCTACTACATTTTTGTATATACAAGGTTCATCTACCATTTTGATGATGTCAAACTCTTTGACTAACACATAAAAACAGATGTTCCAACTCCGCGATGCCTGCTTTATCACATAAAACATCTTGCACACATTTCCGCTGCTCCCACTGTCTACGAGGCCCTCTGACTGTGTACTTATAGACTCTTTCTTTTAAAACCTCATTTAGAAAAGCAGTCATGACACCCAACCGCCAGATATCGTAGTCATGGTATGTAGCCGTGGCAAGTAGGATCTGGATGGACTTAAGCATAGGTACTTAGAAAAGGTTTACATAATCCATACCTGGTCAATGATGCAAACCTTTAACAAGTCTAGCTTTGAAAGTCTCAACTTTTCCATGTACACCAAGTAATCTTCTCAAGATATACTTGCTCCTGATGGGGATTTAACCCTTCAGATAAAGAAACCAAAGTCCATACTTTGTTAGTGTATAAGGATTCCATCTCAGATCACTAAGCATCCAGCCATTCTTACAGAGTCCCACTCCTGATGGCCTGCTCGAAACTAGATGGGTCATCATCTCATGACGCAATCCTCGCTCCCACTGTCATAGAGAAACCGAAGTATCTCTCAGGTGGGTGAGGAACCCTACTAGATCGGCGGAGAGGCTGAGGTTCGTTGTTACTATTGAATCCTTTGGTTCTACCAAATCATCAGCTGCGGTTTGTATAGCTGGAACTCCTTCCAGTTCTACCTCATGTCCATTAATTTCTTCACAAGAAATTTCCTTTCACAAAGGTGGCATGTTGAGAAACAAAACATCTTTTGTTCCTCGGTTTGGTAGAAGATATTCCCTTGCGAATGATTGGGATATCCAACAAACTTCTACAGAACTGACTTTGCCTCGAGCTTGTCCGGATTATGCTTTCAGACATAAGCTGGACAACCCCAAATCTTAACAAACTTAAGATATGGGCTCTTCCCTTTCCATATCTCATATGAAGTGGTAGGCATCTGATTTGATCGGAACCCTATTCAATAGGTATGCAACTTCATAAGTGCATAACTCCCAAAAGGAAATAGGTAACTCAGTAGTACTCATCATAGAGCACACCTTATTTAGGGTGTGATTGCTCCGCCCCGATACACCAACGTGCTGTGGTGTATGCGGAGGAATAATGCTGAGAGAGAATCTCATTCTCCTTTAGAATAATCCAGGAATTCCGTGCTCAAGTATTCTCCTCCTTGATTGCATCAAAGGACATAATACTTATACCCGTATTGGTTCTCTACTTCTAACTTATATTCTGTGAATATCTCAAAAGGTTCGGACTTGTGTTTCAACAGGAACATATGTCTGAATCTTGAGAGATTATCAGAGAATGTAATGAAGTACAAGGACCGGTCTTGGTATGTACAGACAGGGACCTTCATACATCAGTATGTATCATCCCAAGAGTTCACTAACTCTTTCTCTGTTTCCAATAAACGGAGCTGTGGTCATCTTATCTCTGTGACATGACCGGCAAGTTTCACAAGATGTAAATTTAAACTAATTTAAATATGCATCTTTATGTAACTTCAGCTAGTCGGATCACATTGATATGACCTAGCCTACAATACCTCAAGAAGGATTCATTCGTTTCAGAACTCTTCCTTTTGTATGTGTTCTATATACTACAAACTATAGTTTGATTTAGAACGTCAATGCTTTTAGATAACGTGCCTGAACCGATCAACTCTTGATATACGAAATGTTCAAAACATTATCCAACAATACAAAATTATATCCTTTCTTTACTAATAAAGAGACTGATATGATGTTGTATATCAGGTTCGGTATCTAATAACATTCATTCAGAATCAATGTATTCTGGCAATACAGGGTGATAATGACCAACAGACTTGGCTGCAACACTTGCACCGTTTTCTATCTCATGAAACTTATCACCCGTTCTCAGTTCTCTACCTATCTGTAGCCCATGTAACAGATTACATATGCGGGATCCTGATCCGGTATCACATACCCAGGACGTAAAGGATACTGAGAAACAGTTCTCTGTAATGAACACACCCGAAGATGATGCATCAGCATGCACTTTCTTCGTTTGGGCGGCACGGGAATTCTGGTAATCCCCAATTTCCTGCTCTGTCTTATAACAATTATAAGTTGGAGCGGGACCAACGTTCCCCAGCTCAGTATAACAAGCGGGTTCGGTCAATACATCCGTATTATTATCTTGATTAAGGCGTGATATGGTCGCTACCTGGAGAGAGAGAGAAGAAAACACTCTACGTGCGCTCTTGCAAGATTAGATTGGTTATTATTTTATCTAATCAGGATGGCTCCCACTGTTTTTATCAAATCTTCCTTCAAACCCTAAAAGGAAAGACTAGCCGGGATTAATTACACCCTACAACTTCGCTAATCTTTCAGCCAAGCCAGTGTCGGTACTTTAAGGGTGGTTCCCCGTGCTTTCGCACGGACCTAATTAAAGTGAACCTCGTTTTCCCAGAGGCGTAACCCCGTTGACACCTTTCTAGACACCTACTTGATCGGCTAATTGTTATGTGTAAAACTCTCCCAGGAGTAAGAATTACTCACAGTGGGTATCGGGATCCAACTATCTCATAGAAGGTATGCAATCTCATTGCAAATTTCAACACTTGAAATTCCCGATAATTTGCCCCTAACACCCTATGACCTTGATGGAGGTCAACAAAGTATAGGCTACTAGTCAAGTTCAACCCTTCATTTCTTGATTGAATCAAACCCACCCGCACGACCCTTGATGGAGGTCAACAAGGTCGTACAACTACCCTAACCCAATCTGCATCATATGCATAAGCAGATAAATACTAGTTAGCTACCGCACACTACGCCTTGACGGAGGTCAAAAAACGTAGCACGAATACTAAGTAAGACTTATCTGAAATGACGGAGGGCTACGACAGGTTTTTCTGAAAACCTATTGCGTAATGAACTTGATATCGTTGTAGAATCAAATGATTTTTAAATGGAGTGTTTTAGGCTTTTACTAGTTTCGCTAAAGAGGTCACTCCCGGTGAAGGGATCTCGGCTCTTTCCTCGTCGAATGAGGTGCAGGACATATCATATATATCACTGTGCAAAGCAAGAACTAGAAAAGCAATCAAAAGACAAAACCAAAGGGTGTAGCATCTGCCAGTCATTGCTAAAGGGGTCACTCCCGGTGAAGGGATCTCGGCCCTTTCCTTATCGAATAAGGTGCAGGATGTTCTACAAGGAACACCGCGATGCAAAGCAAGAACTGTAGCTACCTGTTTTTGAAAATTCGATTCCACAACATCTTTTAGGTTTCTTTCTTTCATTAATCACATTAATGAAGTCCCATCATTTAAGTCACCTAAACATCACAGATAAATACGACGTACACTTATGCCATCCGCATTCGCCTCGATGTCCCCTCGTGCACCGTTAGGTTAGGTAACTAACGGCAGAGCGGGACAGGGCTAGCGCGGGTGTAAAACATAAGTAACGCCTATATAATATATCATATATACTATATACAGTATTTATCACAGAACATCAAATGATCACATCACAGATATCGCAGCAGAAGAAACATATGAAATATTGGATATACTAGGACGTCCGTGTTTTATTTTGAGCCTCTATAAAACACGGATTCCACGGTCGCGATGAATAGCCAAACCCACACCCCTAGACCCCTACGAGAGCGGCAAGCAACCCTACCAATTCTAGAGTTAAGAGACCCGACTCGACACCTCGAGTTGGTCTCCCACTGAACCTTAGAACCCGGTTACTTGTGCTCCCCTCCTTGGGTCTATCCTAGTGCGGAAAAGTAAATAATATACAAAAGGTGACATCAACCTCATCCCGGAAGTGCCCCAATAAAAGAATATTACATACATTTAATTTTACATGAATGAAAATAAAAACTCTCATCTCAAATAAAACCCCCGGCTATTCAGAACGCGACGATCCAATATAACATATCCAGCAACACATAACATCACATGTCATCAACGTAAGTAAATATGCGCATCCCAATTGTCGTTGACATATAGCAACGAAACCGGCGATATCACATATTACACTTACGGTCGCAGAAAAGAAAGTGTAAAACTACAACAGTTGGAATCCGCAACCTCTTTAGACATCGCATGCCTAACAATTATAAACCCGCATTTTAGTTTCCATATCGAAAACACTTTTCAATATCAAGTCGGGCAATTCAACAAGATTCCCGATATTCTGATCGAATGCTCGTCGCAAACTTTAGTAGACGGCCGCACCCCCGGATGCCGTCGACGAAGTACACTAAGGCGGAACACCGCTGCCGCGAGCACCCGAACGTATGCTTTTGGCTACGGGGTTCTCCTACAGTCACTTGGTCGGGGCTATGGGGCATGGCTGTCTATTAAGTTTACCCGGCGAGTGTCCGCGTACGCTACGTGATTGCGACGGACTTTTGATCGCATCAAAATTCCGTGGCAACCGATCATTTGAGACTAAACTGCTATGTTTATAACTTCCAAATCAGTTATCTCATAACTGCTTGTGGATTCCAAATATTGTATCACATTCCAGATAAATAGACAATGTTAAACTTTCCGATTGAATAAACAAACACCCAAGTTTTCCAAATAGTTCTCAACACTTGAGGGGAGTTAAAAAACATCCATCACATGCCACAGTACCAATGGTCCAGCCGTAGAAGGGTCAAGCCAACGCCTCACATATGGCACGCCATACTGCCCCAAACCCTAAGGTTCAAAAGGCAGTTCAAGACGGTCACATAATCGAGTTAAGGTTTGTTGTCTTCTAGAGGGTCCATCGCGTAACTTGCACGATCTAGACGTTCTTAAACAAACAGAAAAATCCAACACTTGGAAATTTTCCGGGTCGGGAAAAAGTGAGTTATTGATATCCGTTCGAACATTTTAATACTTTCTAAATTATCCGGAAAAACACATAGACGAAGTTAAACTTTCCGATCGAATCAATGAGCTCCCAATACTACCCAGAAAACTTAACACTTGAGTATAAATTAAAACTACTCAAAAACATCAGAAAATTAAATAGCAACATTACTGTGCAAACAGACAAGTGCGACGTCACCTTATGGCCGCGGAACCGCCGCGGGAGCCTTCTCCTGCCGCGGTTCCGCGGCGCTTTGGGCGCCAAACCTTGTCGTTTTGCACAGGTTTCCATATAATTAACTGCTGATTTTTTTAAGCATTTTTAATTTGGAAAAAAACACATTTTCAGAAAATGTCCAGAGAGCGGTAAAATCGGGGGATTCCGGGTTCGTTCGGAGTTTCAACTTCGTATACACGTCGCCTAATACTCTAGCTAGGCTCTGATACCACTGTAGGGTTACTAGGCACTCTAATGAGGTTCTACAAGGCATCAACCATGCCGGATTAAAATTTTAGCCGTGCCGAATAACTCTAAACAAGATCGTTTGCTAGAAAATTAGGGTTTCGCATGCAAGTAAATCACATGTACACTAAGTGAATACAAAATACAACCTTTGTAGATCGGTCCTTCACTTCTAAAGCTCCTTGTTGTAGTCCCTTCGCTGCGATGATCGAACTCCCGAACTCTCGGACGGCTCCATGAGAAAGTTGCAACGAGATTGCTTGAAGTCTTCGAGGCCGAAGATGATCTACGTCGAGGGAATACGAACTCAAGCTTCTACTTCACTAACCAAAGAATAGTGAAGCAAACACCCTAAACTAAAGTGCTAGTCTAGTAGAGGATGGTGAGATAGGAAATGGGTACACTTTAGAATTTCTTTTCTCACTTTGATTCTCTCTCTATTTCAAACCCTAGAAAGAAATTTTGAAGAAGAAGAGGATGAGCTCAAATGAGAATGGATAATGATCAAGAGAGAGAGTGAACTAACCATGGTGAGTGAGTATCATATACTTAACTCATGTAGAGACATAACCATGGCTAATAATAGTGGTTGGGTTAACTAAATATCATAAGTAAAACAAATTGAGTTGAATTTGTCAAAGCACTAAAAGCTTCTACAAGCTTCATGCACTTAACAAATTCAAACAATTTAGATTTACCTTAAATACAATAACCCCTCCACTAAAATTAGAATGGTGTATGTCTTATACACCCATGTCAAGTGTATCAACAACCATGATACAAATAGTAAACACAAATAAATATATATATCAAGTTGTGCACAAGTGAGAAAAAATCAATGCTTAAGTGAACCAATGTTAGTTAATGTAAATTAGTATATCACATATACAATTATACACTAAATTATTAAATCAACACTTGACTTAATAATCCGGTTATATCTCATATAACCGACTAACATCCAATATTTCGACTTATCGAATCAACCCTTGATTCGATAACTTGGTTATATCGCATATAACCGATCGACACAAACATCGCGAGAATAGAATACGGTATCACATACACGCATTATTCTCGGTCCCGCACATATCACATATACGCTCCTATTTCGTTTTGCCTGAGCCAGTACAACTTCTATGTAGGACGCTAAAGACTCGTCAATACGCCGGCAGTAGGTGATGATCATATCAAGCACCCACAAGCCGTCAGCGGTACTAGCTGGACGTAACGGCTACCCGGGTATTGAGCGATCAGAAGATCAGCAAGCAAGCCCGCTCCAACTCATGTAAAAGCCTGACAGTGACACTACCGTACAGTCCGGTCTCCTCGTCTGATATGTCGCATATCAAGTCTAGGGGTGGTAAACGTAAGACCCCAATAACCGATAAGTCATGCCGATATGAGGCTCATAACGGGTCGAGAAACTACTGGTAACACTTACCAGTAAATCTCTAAACCAGCCCTGGCCAGGGACTTCCCTGTTATGGCCAATCGAGCATAGCGCAACATCAACCCCCAATACCGGGAGAGACGAAACCCCTCCTATCGCTCATTGCCTCCATGTGACTCGGGACTGTACCCAAAAACCACCGTTTTGCACGCCCTCTTGGACGTGGTAAGGTGGAAATCAAAGCACAGTGGGAATCACACAAGACTCTATGACGATCTCGGGTCTACAGACTAACCTATACCAGTGTCACCAGAGAACTGCCATCTGACGTAAGGTATAATACCATCTGGGAGTTCTCGGCGAGTCCGTCCAGTGTACCCAGTCTCCACTGAGCATCCGTATATCATCTCTGATATCAAACATCAATGGATATGGGATCATCCATCGCCCATCTGTATGGGTCGAGAAGGCATACGCTAGTCTACACTGGTATATCGATGCCCCGTCTCGAAACACCCATGACTGGGGACCTTGAAGGATGTACTTATGGACTACCATGTCCCCACTAGTATGATCCGCATCATAGTCCAGGTAGTCAAGTACACATCCTAAGGGCTTTACCAACATGTAACAGAGAGACAGACAGTGTACACGTTAAGGTAAAGGGTAACCAGATAGCATACTATCATGTCGAGCAAGAAAGTCATCCCTATATATGTCTAAGCATCAACTACAATATACATCACATGTATAGTAATGGCCTCTAGGGCATACATATAACTAACAGTATTTTGATACGACATGATATTTTAGCGGGTTCTTAGGCGATGTATTCATACACACGTATATATATATATATATGTAGATGATATCAGTATTGTACTAGACTTAGATCCGTACCCCCAGTTCACAATATGTGATGATAAGGATACCAGCTGATTGATGAGATAAATGTGATATTCGACCCGTACCCAGATTGGGATGTCGTACGATGGATTTACCGTACGAGCTATATATTGATGATAGATCCGCACTCTTGACTCGAGGATGTCATGTTTATATATTGTATCATATGTGATACTATTGAGGCGGGATCACCGACTATTATATGTTATATATATCGACTCAGATTTAGGTGGTTTCCTTACCTTTTCGATTAGCCTGTTAGTTTAGTCATGTAGTTTACTTGTAGATGTTAGACTAGACTCGAATCATACTTATTTCAAAACTAACGAATCGTGAGTATTTTAAAGACAGGATAAGAGATTCTACGGATATTTCAAAGGACGTACCTTTTTCTTAAAACCATCGTAGCCCTATTTTCTAAACACCACGATTCGTATTATTTCAAATGTCAAACTGTATGACTCATATTTAAATGTATATTCTTATATGTTGCGTTATGATTCATGTTCTGCATATTATTGTTGTTTGCATCGCATCGCATGCTTATATTATGTTTTCATTAGTTATTATTAAAATCATGCTGTCAGGACACCAGCACCATTACCAATGATGTGTATGCTCCACGCACACCTGCTTGCCGGCTCACACACATCATCATCGGTAATTGCCATGTCACGTACACATTAGAAAATACTACTTCATTAGTATAAAGTGTTAGCTGATAGTTTCGACATGGTACTAGTGAGCTTGCTTTTATATGATGGCTTAGACATTGCATTTATTACTGTGATTTTCATGCATATTTATATATTCATTTGCCATGACATTATGGGCCAGTCTGGATTGCCGGAGCCCAATATTATGAAATTCATTGTTTATTTATCCTTGAGATTTATGATTTCGGAATTACATGAGATTTCTAGATTTAGAGAAACCGCAAAGATTATCATCTTTTTAAACTTATCATCTTTTTAAAAAGATTTCTAAATTTATAAACTTATCATCTAGAATTCCATGAGATTTCTAGATTTAGAGAAACCGCAAAGATTTCTAGATTTATAAACTTATCATCTTTTTAAAAAGATAGAAAATGTGGTTTTCTCATGATATGATTTGAGAAATGTCCACCATGAGTTTTCTCGGCTCTTGAGCGATATCATACACCCGATTCGAGGAGGAGGAGGAACCGTCTGTGGGTGCATGGTGGACCCGGTGCGGTACCCCAGGGCGAGAAGGTCGCAGATGATGGCGTTGAGCCTGTGACAGGGGAGCACTACTGACCGGTGATTTTATTTGTGACTCGACGGATATCCGGAGGATACCGATCGGAGTACAGGCCAGTCCGGATAGCCGGAGCCTGAGGTTTTGAGATTTGAGGATATGGGCCAGTTCGGATAGCTGGAGCCCTAGATATTGAGATTCGAGGTTAAAGGCCAGTCCGGATTGCCGGAGACTGAGATATTGAGATATTGGGATTCATGTTTTGTGTCTATACTTGGCATTGATTTCATGTTGATTTCATTGATGATATCTCGATTTATAAATATACAGAAATCTCACTAAATAAAGAAAACAGTTGTCACATTCATGATGCATTCTATTTTCATTATATTGCATTCATAACTCATATTTATGATATGTAGCAACATGAGGCACTGACATGAGCACTTGGTATTACACTTATGTATAGATGTTTACCCTTGCCATATTTTGATGCTTCAGACTATATCATATTGAGGATATTACTGATCGTATGACCTAGGATTGAGTCATACATTCGATTTCTGCTCTGTGATGTTTTCTACTCACGAGTTGGCAACTCACCCCCGTTGTGCCACAGTTTCTTGCAGGTTTTGTCGTACAGGTTTCGTTGCGGCTTTGCTGGCACACTGCTCCTTTCCGGGAGATTGCTTTGGTAGGTGGGTTCACTCTAATCGTGACCACCATTGTACCTGTATTTATATTCAGTTGTATCTAGTAACTCCATTAACCAGACTTGTATTATTTATTAACCTTAGAAGACCAGTTGTATATTCTTTCGACCTTATAGTCGCGCGTTGTATTATTATGGTTTTCATGTTGTTTTTTGAGTTTCCTTTTGAGTTTTTATCCTCGCCCTTCGGCGTTGTATATTATATTACTTGCGTGGTTGTGACCGTCAATTGACGAAGAGCTAGCTCCTGCTTGGGGATGCCTTTATTCATATTATGCATGTTGTACCCTTTTGAGGCCTGTATTTACAAAGGAAACTCTGCCAAAATTTTCAGAAAAGACTTGAGATTTTAAAATGCATACTTCGGCTTATGCTATTAAAACCACTTGCTTTAAAACATGTTTTCTTCACTTCTTCCTTAAAATGGTTTAGATTTCTGGGATTTTTGGCTTGCTTCAATTAGATGGGGTCCTATAGACTTCATATGATTCAGGTGCCAGTCACGTGCCATTTTGGATCGTGACAAAGTTGGTATCAGAGCGCTAGGTTAACCTTGGTTCGAGTCTATGTTTGACTATGCGGAGCCTAGGGCGTTTGTATATATTCAGAACCTAGGCTTGACCTTACAGAACTTAGACTTGGTCGAGGGGGTATTAGACCCGAACTTTCGTCGCGTAGGTTGACCTTGATTGATGGAGTAGGTGACTTAAGGAGAGTGACGTACCGTGTGTATGTTCCGCGGCATACTTACGATACACTACTCCGCTTAAGAAGCCTTAGGATGTACATTTCCTTGCACAGTATTATATTCATTACTATGATCTATCCTCATCAATATCAGTTTATGGTTTTGCTGCCACGATTACACGGGCAGAGAGAGCTATGGCTAGAGTTGCGGTCAGCATGAGCTCGTCACGGACGAGGAGTGACCAGGGCGTGATTCCAAGGACATATGATTGCATAGAGGCGTCGTTTTATTGTGTTTTCTCGCCATGAGCGTTTGATGGATCGCTTTTACGAGATTTCTCGAACGTGCAGATCAGCACCAGAGGATTGGGCCACTGATAGAGGCCAGCCAGATTGTGATGACCGTCAATACACCAAGTATTTTGATGATTGAGGCACTGTTCGGCGTGCGGATGAATGATTCAGTTGTTGCTGCGAACGACAAGATATCGCCCCAGATGTTTGAAGCAAATGCTGCATGAGTTATACTTCAAGATATGATAGAAGATCGCTAGTCACCAAAGATGAAAGATTAGGACATGTGATTCATTGCCTACCCCGATGCGAGGTCATCAGATTGATTGATTCCAGCTAGAGACGACTTCACGCAGGTACGTTGGAAGTCGAAGGAAAATGATCAAATGTTAGAAAAAAAAATTTCCAAGTTTAAAGTATTCAGAAAACATGCAAGTAATTCCGTGGACCCTCTAGAAGAATGAAACCCTAACTCGATATAATGACCATGAGAACGCTTGGAAATCTTAGGGTTTGCAGCAGTTCAGCAGTGCCATTGATGAGTCTTGGTTTTGCCCTTCTACGGTTGGTCCACAGGTACTATGGCATGTACTGGAATACTATTAAACTGTACTCAAGATGTTGAGATCTTGGGGGATTATGGAACCTTGATAAATCGATCAAAAGGTTCGACGTCGTTCGGATATCATGTGATGGGATACATTACTTGGGAGACTCCAGATACGAGTATAGCCGTTGGAGCGCAGTCCATGCAGCCACGAAGAGACGAGTCCGAATCAGTCGACATTAGAGAAAAGTGGAATAAGAGGTTCGTACGAGATTTTGATGAGATGACGTTCCACTCCGCTGACATCAGAGATGTGATACGCATGCAGAGGCGTTGTACATGGAAATACCTTCCAGAAGGAGTCGCGATGAGTATGCAACCATTCCGGAACAAGAAATAGAGTTAGTAAAAGATGATAACTTCCGGGAAGTTCGGCAGAAGCGAGATTTGGGGGAGACTTCGACAGAACCTTTCTAGAATACTATACGAGAAGACTTGGACCCAGGATCGGTCATATTGTGCACACCCAGCAGGCCAGAGTTCGGCATCGTCGACGAGACATGTTGTGAGTGATCATGACAGTTGGCCAGAGATTTTTAGAGGATGTGCCAGAGCAGGACTGTTTCTGCCATCTTTGATTTCGGTATTTTGGGCGATTTATTTACATGATTTAGATTTTGTGCACCACAGTTGCACTTGACTTCGATTTGATATCATTTGAGAGGTTGATTTTGATTTCATGCCTATGGCATGCATGTGATTTGACTTATGCTTTCGGCATAGTTTTCATGCACATTTTTATTTTGATTCGATTTTTGCACACTGATGCGCATGGTTGTGAGATTATATACCACGGTATACCTGATTTGGATTTGGATTGAGATGTGTTGTATACCGTCGATTTCGATTGTGATACTCGATATTTGTTTTTGTGCACCTTGTGCACTTGACTTGGATTCTTGCGCATACTTGGGTGCTTGATGCGATTTTGATGCACACCAGATGCACTAAATCGAGATTCTTCGTGCATATCAGATGCACCTGATATTGTTGTTAGGCACACCGTTGCCTTGACAGGTGTTTCGTGCACACCCGTTGCACCCAGATTTTGTTTCTGTGCACATGTATAGCACATACATGGATTTCGATTCCCGGGCGCACCAGACGCACGTGGCATTCATATATACATTTTGGGATTGGTTTCTTTTGGAGCAGTATGTTTTATGATATTTACTATTTGGTATAGTAACTGAGCAGGACTAATCCGAGGACAGTACCTGAATATATTTTGCATGCATTGATAATTATCGAAAGGGTTTCCAAAAAGGAGCTATAGTCTCAGTATTTACCTACGTGTCCAAGATGACACAAGACATTTAAAAAAGGAAACCCTTCTAAATAATTATTTTTAAAACGGCGGGACATGTATGTTAAACAAAGGGGATATGTATATAATTATTTTCTTACAATAAACGTCCACCACTGTGCCGCGATACGCACATCGCACAGCAACATGAAAGGTTTGGCATGCATTTCTTCAGATGTTTTAATGATACGTATATGTATAGTTTGATGTATATCATGTTGGTTTTCGTATTGGGCTTTGACATTGGTGTCTTCGCCATAACTCCGATGATTGCGGGATGCTTGACGGAGTTTTGATTTTGAGTTATATGCTCATTTTTCTTGCGCACACATTGCGCTACGATATGATTTATGTATTTATGATTTCGGAGCCCCAACGACTGGATCATTTTACTGAAATGTTCTAGTATTTAAGAGGTTTAAATTTAAATTCGGGGACCGAATTTCTTTAAGGGGGGAAGACTGTAACATTTCAGAAAAATAAAATATTATTTTTGGGAATTTTTATAATTTAATAATAAATATTATGAATATTTTAATATGGCGGTATAATTAAATACCGATAAATTGGGAAATATTGGGAAATTATAGAAATTACTGAAATGAGGGCGTTTTATATGATTTAAGCAAATTATAAATCTATATGATAAATTATATTCACTTTTAATGCTAATCGCGGTTAAATATCACTAATCGTGCATTAAGCTTGATTTGTGCACATGACATGCACCATGTCATATTTAACACTTGTTACATTTTATCATGGCTTTTCTTTAATTCTTCATGCTTGGTTTGGGTTTTAAAATGAGAGGAAAGAAAACAAAAGAAAAGAAAAAGAGAAAAGAAAATGAATAAACAAAGAGGGATGGGAGAGAGAGAGGTGAGGGGTTTCCTCTGACTTGGCCATTCCTTTTCCCTCCTCATTTTCTTCACCTTTCTTCCCTCCTCTCCTATGGCTGCTGCCCTCCTTCATCCCCCTCCTCTAAACCCTCAAAACACCACCAAAAACCCATCCAAAGTCCATCCCCACGTCATTAAAAATGTGCACAAGCTCCACACAAACACTTTGGACCAAGAAAGCAAGGATTTTGGACACTTGGGGCAACTCAAGAAATTTCTTGAGTTGCCAAATGAGGTAATTTCTCCACCATTAGAGTAGTATTACATTCACTTTAGCTTCCATATATGTTTAGAAGTGTTTAAATGTTGTTTAGTGAGGTTTGAAAATTCCTAGTTAGGGTTTGAGAGATTTGTGAGTAGTAATGGTGTAATTGAGGTTAGTAGAGGCTATACAACCCCTGTAGTGATGGTATTATGGACTAAACCATAGACTTAAACCCTAAACCCCAAACGTAGAAACCCCGATATTGGGAATTTGTGGAAATTGTGAGCTTATTTAGAGATCTGCTAACACCCAGGGACACTAGGAATTATTTAGCAAACACAGGGAGTCATGCAGGCACCTAGGAAGCTACCAGTGAAACCCTAGCCCCAAACCCCCTACCCAGGCTGCAGATTTAAGCTTTTAGGCCGCAAATTGCGGCCTTGGTACTCCCAATTTGATTCTTGCTTGGTCCAGGGCTTTATCTCCAGTAAAATAGACCCTCCATGTGTGCAAAATTGACTGATTTCACCTAGGGTAAAATCTGGAGCAAGTTTTCATAGTTTCTGATTTTGTTTACGGCTTTAATGAATTGGGATTTGGTATTTGTTATTGTGTTCCGTCGTGTGGCGTTTGGACACCAACGACGGGGGTTGTTTGGTTATTCTTTCATGCGTAAACTATAGGTTTTAATCTATGTATGATACTCATGCCGATTTGGTTTTCGTGCGTGACTTCGGTTTACGATATCTTGTGTATACATATGTAGGTATCCTCGAGTGGACATGAACGACAAGGATGAGCATGGCGTCATCGACTTCGGCAAGCGAGAATCAAGGTGAGTAGATATATATCTATGGGGGAAGTCGGGTGGATGGCGTATAGCACCCCCGCAGTTCGTAATATTATATACGAATACGTATACCTATATGTGTGTGTGTGTGTGTTTATTGTGAGACTAGATGATTATCTAGATAGACTTTAGGAGTTCGTGGATAAATTTTAGTGTAATTGGATGATAGTGTCGTTAGCTAGTTTCTTAGTCGCGAAACCCTAGAGTTAAGATTTGCATACACGTGCGCAACACACACACTTGCATGCATTTTACTTTCTTGTGCGTATATGGGGATATGTATATATATACACACACACATAGGTATGGGTCTACGTCTATATATATATATATATATATATATATATATATATATATATATATATATATGGATGATGAGGATACTACATGGTATTTGGAGATGAGTCGATGAGATTGGGCATGGTGCCATGAGATCGGTGATGTGACTTGGTTCGTATTATGATACGACATGATATTTTAGCGGGTTCTTAGGCGATGTGTTTCATACACACGTATATATATATATATATATATGTAGATGGTATCAGTATTGTATTAGACTTAGATCAGTACCCCCGGTTCACGATATGTGATGATAAGGATACCAGTTGATTGATGAGATAAATGTGATATTCGACCCGTACCCAGATTGGGATGTCGTACGATGGATTTACCGTACGAGCTATATATTGATGATAGATCCGCACTCTTGACTCGAGGATGTCATGTTATATATTGTATCATATGTGATACTATTGAGGCGGGATCACCGACTATTATATGTTATATATATCGACTCAGATTTAGGTGGTTTCCTTACCTTTTCGATTAGCCTGTTAGTTTAGTCATGTAGTTTACTTGTAGATGTTAGACTAGACTCGAGTCATACCTATTTCAAAACTAATGAATCGTGAGTATTTTAAAGACAGGACAAGGGATTCTACGGATATTTCAAAGGACGTACCTTTTTCTTTAAAACAACGTAGCCCTATTTTCTAAACACCACGATTCGTATTATTTCAAATGTCAAACTGTATGACTCATATTTAAATGTATATTCTTATATATTGCGTTATGATTCATGTTCTGCATATTATTGCTGCTTGCATCGCATTGCATGCTTATATTTTGTTTTCATTAGTTATTATTAAAATCATGCTGTCAGGACACCAGCACCATTACCGATGATGTATATGCTCCATGCACACCTGCTTGCCGGCTCACACACATCATCATCGGTAATTGCCATGTCACGTACACATTAGAAAATACTACTTCATTAGTATAAAGTGTTAGCTGCTAGTTTCGACATGGTACTAGTGAGCTTGCTTTTATATGATAGCTTAGACATTGCATTTATTACTGTAATTTTCATGCATATTTATATATTCATTTGCCATGATATTATGGGCCAGTCTGGATTGCCGGAGCCCAATATTATGAAATTCATTGTTTATTTATCCTTGAGATTTATGATTTCGGATTTTCATGAGATTTCTGGATTTAGAGAAACCGCAAAGATTTATAAACTTATCATCTTTTTAAAACGATAGAAAATGCGGTTTTCTCATGATATAATTTGAGATATGTCCACCATGAGTTTTCTCGGCTCTTGAGCGATATCATACACCCGATTCGAGGAGGAGGAGGAACCGTCTGTGGGTGCATGGTGGACCCGGTGCGGTACCCCGGGGCGAGAAGGTCGCAGATGATGGCATTGAGCCTGTGACAGGGGAGCACTACTGACCGGTGATTTTTTTGTGACTCGACGGATATCCGGAGGATACCAATCGGAGTACAGGCCAGTCCGGATAGCCGGAGCCTGAGGTTTTGAGATTTGGGGATATGGGCCAGTCCGGATAGCCGGAGCCCTAGATATTGAGATTCGAGGTTACAGGCCAGTCCGGGTTGCCGGAGCCGAGATATTGAGATATTAAGATATTGAGATATTGGGATTCATGTTTTGTGTCGATGCTTGACACTGATTTCATGTTGATTTCATTGATGATACCTCGATTTATAAATATACAGAAATCTCACTAAATAAAGAAAACAGTTGTTACATTCATGTTGCATTCTGTTTTCATTATATTGCATTCATACCTCATATTTATGATACGTTGCTACCTGAGGCACTGAGACGAGCACTTGGGATTACACTTATGTATAGATGTTTACCCTTTCCATATTTAGATGCTACAGACTATATCATATTGGGGATATTACTGATCATATGACCTAGGATTGAGTCATACATTCGATTTCTGCTCTGTGATATTTTCTACTCACCCCCGTTGTGCCACAGTTTCTTGCAAGTTTTGCCGTACAGGTTTCGTTGCGGCTTTGCTGGCACACTGCTCCTTTCCGGGTGATTGCTTTGGTAGGTGGGTTCGCTCGCATCGTGACCACCATTGTACCTGTATTTATATTCAGTTGTATCTAGTAACTCCATCAACCAGACTTGTATTATTGATTAACTTTAGTAGACCAGTTGTATATTCTTTCGACCTTAGAGTCGCGTGTTGTATTATTATGGTTTTCATGTTGTTTTTGAGTTTCCTTTTGAGTTTTTATCCTCGCCCTTCGGCGTTGTATATTATATTACTTGCATGGTTGTGACCGTCAATTGACGAAGAGCTAGCTCCTGCTTGGGGATACCTTTATTCATATTATGCATGTTGTACCCTTTTGGGGCCTGTATTTACAAAGGAAACTCTACCGAAATTTTCAGAAAAGACTTGATATTTTAAAATGCATATTTCGGCTTATGCTATTAAAACCACTTGCTTTAAAACATGTTTTCTTCACTTCTTCCTTAAAATGGTTTAGATTTCTGGGATTTTTGGCTTACTTCAATTAGATGGGGTCCTATAGACTTCATATGATTCAGGTGCCAGTCACGTGCCATTTCGGGTCGTGACATATATTTACAATAAACACATTTTAGTACTTAACAAAAGTAGGAAAAATATTCATTCAAAAGTGCAATATTTTAGACTAATCAAGCCCATATGCTTATTTGTTCATAAGTCGATCTTTTCAAATATGACTAATGATTCTTAGATCAAACCCAAGTTTCCCGTGAACGGATGGACCTCACAAATGTGAGAAATACATCCTAAGTTCATTCCCCTTGGCAAACAATGCTACCAACGTGGACCCCGTCAAGCAAATGCTTGACCCAAATCATAAAAATATATGTATGGATTTGGACTAATCCGCGCCCTACGAGCGACAACATAAAATAGTCTCCGTATACAATCTACGGGCAAGAAAAACAAACCAAACATAACACGACATGAAGTGAGCAACTGGAGAAAGAGAAAGTTGTTATCATAACACGATAACGTAATTAACTGCAGGGGTTTGCGCCTGCAGAAAAGAGCGTCCCCACAATGAAAAAACCCTCATAAATGAGGGGGAATCTGATGCAGTCCGCTACATCGGTCGTATCTATCCAAACCTCTGATATACGGTGCCATAAATAAACTCAGTATCTTCGGAGAGGTGAGTGGATATGTTCCAAATAGCATCTGCCCCCAAATTCAGGCTAGACGTCCATCACGTCTCAGTCCAGTCTTCCGCGGTAAACAGAGCTGATCCACTCCGGTCACTTGGCAAAATACCTGCGAGACAAACGTTAAGTTGATAGGGGCAAGCCAACCAATTTGAAGCCAGAGAGCTGACGATTGGGCAGATCATGGTCGTGACCGACTGACCTGAGTGCGAGAAATAATGACACCCACCGAATTCGATCATTCAATGCAGGAGAGTTTAAACCGTATCATAGAATCTTTATTTTCTTTAATAATAAAGATTCTTACTTCCCTACAGTCTGAACTGCTTCTTTTTGTTTCCATGCTAAAACACCCCGCAGGGCCAGCGAGTAGCTTCCTGCCCGTCAAGCAAAGACCAGCCCTTCACTCAAGTAAATGAAGCTCGGATGTGCCTATAGGTAGCCGACCAAAGCCCCCATCACGAGGCCGCCGGGCAGCTTCCTGCTCGACCCATCCGTAGCGGGCAGCTTCCTACCCAACAACGCCGTGGATCCAAATCCATCATCACGAAGCAACCGGGTAGCTTCTGCTCGGCCCATCCACAATGTGTAGCTTTCTGCCTAACGAAGACGTGGATCCAAAGCCCTCATCACGAGGCTGCCGGGTAGCTTCCTGCTGGCCCATCCACCGTGGGTAGATTCCTGCCCAACAACGCCGTGGATCTAAAGCTCTCATCACGAGTCCGCTAGGTAGCTTCCTGCTCGCCCCATCTGCATCGGGTAGCTTCCTGTCCAACAATGCTGTAGATCCAAAACCCTCATCACGAGGCGGCCGGGTAGCTTCATGCTCGGCCCATCCACCATGGGTAGCTTCCTGTCCAACGAAAACGTGGATCTAAAGCCCTCATCATGAGGCGGACGAGTATCTTTCAGCTCAGCCCATCCACCACGGGTAGCTTCCTACCCAACGAAGACGTGGATCCAAAGCCCTCATCATGAGGCGTCCGGGTAGCTCCTGCTCGGCTCATCCGTAGTGGGTAGCTTCTGTTGCGCCACGGCAGCGCCCCGGCCTTCTACTCGAGGCCAAAATGCGGAATCAAAATTTTTCTTAACTTTTAAACTGGCGCTACCGCGGACAATAAAACCCGGATCGTAACCATTAACCTAATCCTAGCAAACAAGAGAATGGGGTAGAAGCTATACCGAGCGATCCGTGTCCTCCGGTCTTGGTCTCCACTCCGATCTCCCACGGAATCCTCGTCCGTCACCTCCTCGTCGAAAAAGGGCACCACGTAGCCGAATACTTTTACAGGCTCCCACCTCTGGACCGAGGCAACTCGGGCGCGAAGTTGGCTAGCCGACGCATCCAAGATTTGTTGTAGGTGTAGTGTAGAACTTGTCTCTTTGGGGGTTTAGTGTAGTTGCCATAATATAATGGAGGTATAAAGAACTTTGGAGAGAGCTAGAATTTGTGTAGCAAGAGAAAATGAGAAATGAATAATTTCCCTCATCCAAACGAACCTCTCTCATCCTCTCCCCTCAAAAATGTGGCCCCCCCCCCCCCATCAAAGAAAATGGTGGAAAGAATGATACTAAAAACATGAAGGGAGGTTAGTGTAGGAAAAGTAGAATGGGTGACCATAAGCAAAAGAAATGATGACAATATCATACCAATTTCAAATCCATCCTAATCCTTTCTAATCTCAATAAAGCAAGCTATCATGAAAAAGCAAAGATGCTTAACCTTTCATAATGCCACAAAAGCAAGAAACCCCTCCACAATAAGTTATTTGCAAACTTGCAAATAACCCCCTCCATCACAAAAGTCCGGCCGTGAAGGAACAAAGGAAAACCAGCCGGAACGGAATGCAAACTGGCAACTACAGAGAACTGATCCCGTAATAAATTACAGGAAAGCCCCGCGACTGCATATACATGCCCGCATTTGTATTCCCACTGAATACAAATGCAAAGAGACAAAATCTACACTATCTAATACTAGGATCCGGCTTAAGCCAAAGCCGGCTAGTAAAAACCGTCCGATCACGATCCGTGCAATACCGCACGTATCTGATTGAACCCTGCCATATCTCCATACGGCCTCTACAGCGTTTCGCCCGAAACTTGAGTAACTGTGTGTGTGGTGGACTCTAAAGACTCGTCAATACTATGGCTGTGAATTTAACCACTAGCACGTCAGAGGTATTTGCCATACGTGACGGGCCACCAGCTATTGACCAAAAGGGACGTCGATGAGCGAACTCATCCTGACACCCTACTGAGCCTGTCAGTGACAATATCCGTACAGTCCGGTCCGTTCGTCTATGAGTATCGCATGGCGGGCCTAGGGTGTTGGTAAAAGTCAGACCCCCAAAAGCGGTACAAGTCGTGTCGGAGTGTAGCCCAGAACACCCTGAGATACTACTGGAATACCTACCAGTAAATCTCCGGCCTCGGCCGAGGGCTTTGTGTAATGGCTCTCCTAGATACAGCGCGACCTCACCCCCAATACCGGGAGAGACGAACCCCTGCAGATCCGCTCACTGCCTCCATGTGGCTCGGGACTGTACCCAACTAAAACCTGTTTGCACGACTCCTTTGAGCCGTGGTAGGGTAGTAATCAAAGTACAGTGGGAACTCACGCGAGACAAATGACGATCTCAGGTCGATGAACTAACATGTACGCATGTCACCAGGGAACTGCTATCTGACGTCTGGTATAATCCCAACTAGCAGGTTCCCGGCGAGTCCTGTCCGGTGTACTCATAACCCAATGAGCACCTGTATACATCTTAGGTGAACCAACTGACACCAGTGGCTTGTGAGATCGGCCACCGGCCCTCGTCGGGGTCTCGACTGTATACAGTAGTCTACTAATGGAGTATCGATGCCCAGTCTCGAAACTCCCACGATTAGGGACCTTTTAAGGATGTGCTTATAGACCCCAGCTCCCACGTATATGATCGCCCTCATACTGCTGGTAGTCAAGCAAGAATCCTAGGGGCTCTATCAACGTGTAATAGCGACTCGTAAGGTCACCTAAAGCCATACACGATGATAAAGATAAACCAGATAGCATACTATCATCTTGAGTAAGACTGTCCTACTGGGACAGGTCCTCCCTCAATCATTGCAATCACGTGCCTGTGATCCAATAATTGACTCTGAGGGCACTATCTCCAACAATCTCCCACTTGCACTCAAGGCTAATTATTGCGATGTCGCATACTCACAGCCCGTGTGATACCGAACACCCAACTCCTCTACTAGTCAGTCTCACAAATCTCGTTTGCGAAACTATTGCGTTCGAGGAATAGCCTCAGTGAGTGGATCCGCTGTGATGTTTCTTTCTATGTCTCTCTATATCTCAAGTTCGTAGAGAAAGCCATCTCCCGAAATGAGCAATACCTGTCTTGGAATGTCTGGATGTCTGATGGGACCTAGTTCATAAATGAACTCCAAATCCAAACTTCTTAGACTGTATCGTCAACTGAACTTAATCAGTATCCAGCGCCATGCCTCCCTCAGTATCCGCCTGGACCACCTGTCCAAAATACTGCCCCTCGTCAGAGGGAAAACTATAACTCTGACAGCCACTCTGCCATCCAGGTCACCTTGGAAGCCTGAAATGATAACTGTCTCCCGAAGGAGAAAGCTACTATCATATCCCTAGAACATCAACTTATGTTATAAAACTGCTTCCAACTGTTTCTCCAGGATTGGATCAATATCAACCTATTGCACCTACTGCAAGAACAACATCTAGTGTGGTACTTGACATCTCATGATTGACTCAATTGCCTAAGCAAGTGATCTGTCAATCATGCGTATCCCTCTCCCCTTTAGTCTGTAAGACACCTTTAGAGAGGGTGACTCCATTACCTGTAGGTATACTACCGTGCCAGGAGTCGTCCATTCTAAATACTCATAGAATGCTGTCAAGGTACCCAGATTAGGAAACCACCCAAATCTAGATCTAAAACCATAGATCTAGTAACCAGAATGTCTGATATAATATCCAAGTCCTGTGTGGAGAAACCACTGTGTGTCAACCAAAGTATAACCGATCGTAGTATAGGAATATCACTTTTTACTCTGTGTATGTCATCCAAATACCAGGACATCATACTCTACTACCTCCTTAACAGATCCATCCCCTATTCTGATGAAGTCAAAACTATGACTTCACATCAGAAATAGATGATCTATCTCCGCTATATCTGCTTTAGTCTATAAATAGACATAAGCCACCTGTCCACCAATGCTTCCGCTGCTCCCACTGACTATGACAACCCTCTGGCAGAGTCATATAGACGTACACTTCTAAAGCTAGTTTAGAACGACGCTATACTCATCCTCCTGCCGGGTCTCACAGTCTCGAACAACAGCAATGGCAAGTCTGGGTAAACAAGAACCTCCCTGCCACCGTCCTTGAGCATACCGAAGTACCTCTCGAGTGCCTGAGGTTACCCACCATATCTGCGGAGTGGCCAATGGAATGTCAAACCAGATTGAATCTTTAGGTTCTTATCAAATCTTCAGTAATCGTTTGCGGTTCTGGAATCACTTCCAGTTCTACCATACTCCCACTACTGTTTTCTGGAAAAGTCCATTTTTGTTAAAACTGTGGCGAGTCAAGAACAATATCACTATTGATCTTCCAGATGGTAGAAAGTCAACCCTCGTCATAGCCCGGGTCAACCCACAAACAGCCATTACAGAAACGTGCCTTGAGTTATCTGGAGTCTGGTTTTAAGCATAAGCCGGACAACTCCCCGTACCTTAACAATGTCAAGATATGAACTGTTCTATATCCAATACAAAAACAGAGGCACTGATTTAATTGGAACCAGATTCAAATCATGCAGCTGTCTCCAGTGCATGTCAACTAAATGGAAGGAGGCCGATCAGCGTTACTAAACTTAGGAGTACTTCCAATTATGAGCAACCTGAAAGAGAAGCTAGTTCTCTTAATCATTACTATCAACTGAATACCATTCACAAGTATCTACATCTTCGATCACCTTGAAGAATCCCGATACTTGCAATACCTGGTTCTCTACTTTATTCATATACCTATAACTTCTCAAAATTCGGACCCTGTGTTTCTACGAAACACCTGTCTAAAAACTAGAGAAGTCATAAGTAAACCGAATATAGTACGAGAACCAACCCCTATGTCCTCATGGACGCTGGACAACATACAATACTCTGTATAAGTCCCTTGAGTCTAATAACTCATTCACTGTGTGTCGTAGGTTGAAAACTGTACTATGGTTATGAAGAATTACACCGCTGTTTAATGCTCCTTACATAACCATCCACTGATATAGGTAAATGTCATAGACATAATTTTAAAAAGGTATATCTCACTCTATAAAAATAGACGTACAGATATATCAATTTGAAATTGGTGCATAACAACGGATATTCAAAACCAAATATTTGCCGACCGGCAAACAACCCAGGTGATTTCCTCAAATATCACCAATTACAACGAATCCTGATATAATGAGGATGGTCACCTAATTCCCAATAACTTACTCCCACTCATCATCTGTAAAACCATACAGATGTGAGAATCATACCTGGTAAATACATACCCTGGAGCAAGTGTCTAATTGGGAAATCAGTTTTCTTTTAACAGTACACAGTGAAATTGAAACATTGAAATGTTTCGATGGGGTATCCTGGTATTCCTAGTAATGCCTCTTCCATTATCCAGATTCACAACTGTAACCGTATAATTCTTTGCCACCTCTCCAAATCCCTTTATATGTCTTTAGTCAATACCTTCTGTACACCCCTTTAGGCCAAATGGTTTTCTTCCTTCCCTACCTTTCGGCACCAGCCTATGGTTTGGAAGAAGACTATCCAAAAAGCATAATGGGTGTACTGTCCTAATCCCAGGAGCACTCCCAATGCGAGAGAAGGTGAAGATAAAAGACACCTGAATGAACTTTATTCCTATTATCTGAACCAGGATCCATCCCCGAACTGGAACAAGTTCCTTTCGAGTTCGTATATAACCATACGATGGATTATCCAATAAACTTGGGATCTTCGTAGTGATACGGAGTGTCCTGGAGAAATACAAAGGTGATTTAGGATTGGCGAAGAAATACTTGGTTTAGTCGTGAATAGCAGTCGCAATTTACTTTGCCCTCTTACTAATCCCTTTCTTTGTCTTTACTTAATACCTTCTGTACACCGTTTAGGCTAATTGGTTTTCTTCATTCCCCACTGTTCTGCACCAGCCTAAGGTTTGGAAGAAGACTATCCAATTTGCGTAATAGGTGTACTATTTCCTAAACCAAGGAGTACTCGCATCCAGAGAGAAGGTAAAAGGAAAAGACAACTGAATAGTCCTATTCGTTTTCTCCAGAACCGGAAACCATCCTCAAATTCCTTCGAGTTCGTATATAACCATACGATGGTTTTGTCCAATGGAAGTGGACGTTCGTAGTAATACGGGGTGTCCCGGAGAAAAGGGTAAAAGTAGGAGTGGCAATAAGGTTTGCAACTCTGACAATCCAAAAGCCAGTGTTAAAGAAGGTTCGGTTAATTTTGGTCACTGAGTCATAGTCTAGGGTCGGGTCATGGTCGCTGCCAAAGAAAGAGAGAAAAGAAACACTCAGCGTGCACTCTAATCTAGATCAGAATGGTTATCACTTTATCTAATCTGGAAACCTCCCACTGTAACGTCAAATTCTTCCCCAAACCTGAAAGAAGAATTAGTCGGGATCACCCGAGGAGTAAACCAACTCATCAGTGGGAATCGGGATCCAACTCTCATCGCATGATAACGTGACGGAATCCGCTCACGTTATCACACTCCAGAAGGTATGCGCATATCTGGCAAGTTTCAGTTTCTTTAGAAACTCCCGATGTGATTTTTACCCCTAGGACCCAAGTGACCTTGAAGGAGTCAACAAATCAAAGAGTCCTAGTCAAGTTCAACCCGTCATTATCTGGATTGCATTAAACCCACCCGTACGTGCCCTTGACGGAGTAAACAAGGCCGCACAACTGTCCAAACCAATCCCATTTATGCTACAAACAAGCACCACTTAGCTACCGTACACTACGCCTTGACGGAGTCAACAAACGCAGCACGAATACTAAATAATACCCGTAAGAAATGACGGAGGGCTACGGCTGGTTTTTGGCGAAAAACCTTTAACGTAATGAACTTGATATCGTTGAAGGAACTGCATAACTTTTTATAAAAATATAGTGACGAAAACCTTTGCTAAAGAGGTCACTCCCGGTGAAGGGATCTCGGCTCTTTCCCCGTAGAATGAGGTGCAGGATATTCCAACTGAATACCACGATGCAAAGCAAAAGGCAATCGGCTATAGTAAAGTTATTGCCCTGACGCAAACTTCTGTCCAAGGGGTCACTCCCGGTGAAGGGATCTCGGTCCTTGCCTCGTCGACTGAGGAGCAGGATATTCCAACTGAATACCACGATGCAAAACAAAAGAGAACGCCCTTGCAATAACAGCTTTTTGAAAAATTGTTCCAACAACATCAGAATAGGTTTGTTTAACTTGCATTGATCCGAATCAACGCAGTCCCATCAATTGATCACACCAATAAAGAACGAAAATAATGATGTACGTATATGCCATCCGCATTCGCCACTGGGTCCCGTCCTCACCCGTTAGGTTACTTAACTAACGACAGAGCGGGGACTGGACTAGCGCGGATGCAAAACATATACAACATCTACTAGTATATATATCAATATATCATATTCGCTCAAGGCGTGATAAAATGCAACATCACAGAAATGTAACCAGCATCACAGAACAATACAGATATCTGGAAGCCCCGGGTTTCACAGAGCCGCTGCTGAAACCCGACGTTCCCCTGGTCGTGTGGATAGCCTGTGTAATGAAATCCTAGACCCCTACGGGCGCGGCAAGTTACCCGCCAAAACCTGAAGCGAGGCAGCCCCCTTCATCAACGTGAATGGACCACCCAGCACTTCACGGAATCCGGTAACTTGGGTACCCCTCCTGGGTCAACCTGTACCCCCTACGAGTGCGGCGAATAGCCCGCCAATTCTAAAGTAAAGCCCCCTCCGTCTCAACGCCATGAGATGCGGGCTTGTTGCCTTCTAAAACCCGGCTATCCGTGCACCCCTCCACAGGGTAATCCTAGTACAGAAAGTAAAATATACATACAACGGGTACATCGACCTCGACCTGGTCATGCCCCAAAAGAATAATACAAACAGGCAGTGACGGCAGTCCACATGTCGAACGCTCGCCCCGCAATATCAAATGTACATATAAAACAAAACTGTACTAACATTGCATCCAGGCTATCCCCACGACCGATCCGCAACAACACAGCACAATCACAGAACATCAACGTGAATGTCACGTTCGCAAATCCGTCTAACCGGGCTATAGCAGTTAGACAGGATTTACCGATCAAATGACATTCACGGTCGCAGATATAATGTAAATACTGTGAACTGGCATGTTTAAAATATCCGATCGAACAAATTTTATCAAGTGGGCCCCCAAGCATTACTGTAGCACATAAAGAAAATCTGGGCCCAAAAATAATATACCAAAACCCCTATTTTCAGCCCAAAAGCCCACTGCAAAAAATTGGTGAAGTGAAGACTCAATACTGCGGCGGAACCGCGGCCAAATAGGGGTTATGGCCGCGGTTCCGCGGTCGTATGGAGGGATCACACTACCAAATTTTCACAGTGTTCTTATAATTCCATGTACTTCATTCTACAACAACCTGAAAAATTTTTGGAGCTAAAAAAATTTCGACAGAAAACACATGGAATGAAAATGCGGTTTTGGGATAAATGTTCGATCGAAGTTTTAAACACACTGGACCAAGATAGACTAGGTTAATGGCATGTCTCTGATGCCATGTTGCGCCACGGCAGCGCCCCGGCCTTCTACTCGAGGCCAAAATGCGGAATCAAAATTTTTCTTAACTTTTAAACTGGCGCTACCGCGGACAATAAAACCCGGATCGTAACCATTAACCTAATCCTAGCAAACAAGAGAATGGGGTAGAAACTATACCGAGCGATCCGTGTCCTCCGGTCTTGGTCTCCACTCCGATCTCCCGCGGAATCCTCGTCCGTCACCTCCTCGTCGAAAAAGGGCACCACGTAGCCGAATACTTTTACGGGCTCCCACCTCTAGATCGAGGCAACTCGGGCGCGAAGTTGGCTAGCCGACGCGTCCAAGATTTGCTGTAAGTGTAGTGTAGAACTTGTCTCTTTTGGGGTTTAGTGTAGTTGCCATAATATGATGGAGGTATGAAGAACTTTAGAGAGAGCTAGAATTTGTGTAGCAAGAGAAAATGAGAGATGAATAATTTCCCTCATCCAAATGAACCTCTCTCATCCTCTCCCCTCAAAAATGTGGCCGCCCCCCCCCCCCATCAAAGAAAATGGTGGAAAGAATGATACTAAAAACATGAAGGGAGGTTAGTGTAGGAAAAGTAGAATGGGTGACCATAAGCAAAAGAAATGATGACAATATCATATCAATTTCAAATCCATCCTAATCCTTTCTAATCTCAATAAAGCAAGCCATCATGAAAAAGTAAAGATGCTTAACCTTTCATAATGCCACAAAAGCAAGAAACCCCTCCACAATAAGTTATTTGCAAACTTGCAAATAACCCCCTCCATCATAAAAGTCCGGCTGTGAAGGAACAAAGGAAAACTGGCCGGAACGGAATGCAAACTGGCAACTACAGAGAACTGATCCCGTAATAAATTACAGGAAAGCCCCGCGACTGCATATACATGCCCGCATTTGTATTCCCACTGAATACAAATGCAAAGAGACAAAATCTACACTATCTAATACTAGGATCCGGCTTAAGCCAAAGCCGGCTAGTAAAAACCGTCCGATCACGATCCGTGCAATACCGCACGTATCTGATTGAACCCTGCCATATCTCCATACGGCCTCTACAGCGTTTCGCCCGAAACTTGAGTAACTGTGTGTGTGGTGGACTCTAAAGACTCGTCAATACTATGGCTGTGAATTTAACCACTAGCACGTCAGAGGTATTAGCCATACGTGACGGGCCACCAGCTATTGACCAAAAGGGACGTCGATGAGCGAACTCATCCTAACACCCTACTGAGCCTGTCAGTGACAATATCCGTACAGTCCGGTCCGTTCGTCTATGAGTATCGCATGGCGGGCCTAGGGGGTTGGTAAAAGTCAGACCCCCAAAAGCTGTACAAGTCGTGTCGGAGTGTAACCCAGAACACCCTGAGATCCTACTGGAATACCTACCAGTAAATCTCTACCCGGGTAGCTTCCTGCTTATCCACCGCAAAGAATCCAAAGCCCTCATCACGAGGCATCCGGGTAGCTTCCTGCTCGGTTCATTCACCATGGGTAGCTTCCTGCCCAACAAGGACGTGAATCTAAAGCCTTCATCACGAGGCAGCCGGGTAGCTTCCTGTTCGGCCCATCCACAGCGGGTAGCTTCCTGCCCAACAATGTTGTGGATCCAAACTCCTCATCACGAGGCCGCCGGGTAGCTTTCTATTCGGCCTTAACGGTGGATCATAAGGCCTCGCATTAAACCATCAGGCAGATCTCTACCCGAAACGCATACTCGAAGTAGGCAGACTCCTACGTGGACCAAGTAAAAAAACTCGCCTACAGTCGATAGCCGGCCTAACTCTAAATCCACCGCAAAGAATTCTTGGCACCAAGATGAATGGAAAGAACCGATAAGACTACTCTCGACCCAACCCATAAATAGGTCGGAACGAGAGTGGGGGGATAATGATGATACTCATAAGTGGGAATTCCCCAGATCACGACACGTAGAAAATGGTGTGTTGTCCACGTAAGCCTGTTTACCGCCGGAAATAGGGATGAATTGGGATGGATCGTCTTGTCTGAATTTAGGGGCAGATACTATTTAGACATATCCATCCACCTCTCCGAAGATACCAAGTTGATTTGTGGCACCATATATCGGAGGTTTAGACATACGCGACCGTTATACCGTGACTTCATCAAATTCCCCCTCATTTGTGAGAGTTTTTGATTGTGGGGATGCTCTTCCCTGCAGGCGCAAGCCCCTGCAGTTTATTACATTACCGCATTGCGATAAGCACTTTCTCCTGCTCCAGTAGTTCACTTCATGTCGTGTTGTGTTTGTTTTATTTTGGGTTGCCCGTGGATTGTATACGGAGACTAATTTATGTCGTCGCCCGTAGGGTGCGGATTAGTCCAAATCCGTATATTTTAGATTTGGGTTTATATCAAGAATTTTGATTGACGGGGCCCACTTTGGTAGCTTGGTTTGCTAACGGGAATGAACTTAGGACGCAGATCTCACATTTGTGAGGTCCATCGGTTCATGGGATATTTGGGTTTGATCTAAGGATCATTAGCCATATTTGAGACTAAGATCAACTTATGAGCAGTGAGCATAGGGGCTCAACTGATCATTAGATCATATATGAATAGCCCATGGATAGTATACGGTAGTCATTATGGAGACAATCCGCAGGGCAAAATATATTATTCTAAGGACATCGCGGTCCAACATTCCCTGTTTGGGACGAACGTTACTTTAAGGACATTTCGATCCAGCATTCAACCTGTGCGCACGTGTATTTGTTACGTGACGGAGTGAACGATGGTGACATGGAATGTGCCCAATTTAGGGTGCGATCCGATTTGAGGTGTGCATGTCAATTTGGAAGTGCATCAACGTAGGATATATCATTCCTAGCCTTGATGAAGTTTTACATCAAATTGGGACGAGAAAATAGTTGTTGGTTGTCAGGACCAGCCACCTCTCTGAAGACGTTGAGGAATTACAACAACATATATCATAGGTGTGGAGAGATGTACCCTTGAACCAAATCCCGTATTTGAGGGAAAGATCATGATGGATCATCTAAGAATCATAAGCCTTATTTGAGACTAAGATTAACTTAGGAGATATGGGATGAATATCATTTTGGATATCATCAATTAGAGATCACTAGTCATGTTTGAGACTAAGATCGGTTTGGAAATCAAGAGAATATGGGCCCGCTTGATTTAAAATCAAAGAAGTTTAACTTCAGGAAACTTAGCCAATTCAGGCTAAGATTGAGTTTCTGTAACACCAAGCAGCGCTAAGCACTCAGTTGTATATAGCGCTCACGTATATATCACGTGGGGCGCTATAATAATGCTAAGCGCTAATTTTTTGTGTTGCTCACGTATATTTCACGTAAGGCGCTGAGCGTTGCCCAATCAGTGCTAAGCACTCAGCCGTTTTGGTTGCATATGAAGTGCTAAGCACTTTACTCAGCGCTCACGTGTATTTCACGTGAGGCGCTGGCCTTCTGTTTTGGGCGCCCACGTGTGTTTCACGTGAGGCGCTGAATTCTTTTGGAGATTTAATCTCTGTTTATATTTTTAGAGAACTTAAATCTCTGTTAATGGTATTTTGACCATTAACGATCACTAAGATCACTATTTTGAGGATCTGGGATCAGGATCTTTAAAAACTAAGTTCTTGTTTTATGAGGAAACTAAGTTCCTGGAATATTATGAACTCCATGTTTTCCATGTTCAAGCTTTCAAAAGAGGTTAGACCTCTGTTAATGGTATTTTGACCATTAACGACTATCAAGATCACTATTTTGAGGATTTTGGATCAGATTTTTAAAGAACTAAGTTCTTGATTTGACGGAACTAAGTTCCTGGAGTATTATGGACTCCATTTTCTTCATGTTCTTCTTTGTTCTTCCCTGAATTTTTTATTCTCAAGAACAAGATCTTTTCTATGAGAATTAAATTCTCAACTTGTGGGAGACTTGTCTTGTGGATTTCAGATCCAGAGAAAGAACTAAGTTCTTTGAGAAGGGTTAAACCCTTAGATATGGGATGTTAGGTATAGAAGATATTTTGATCTCTTCTTTTTTCTTTACTTAGGGTATTTTAAGAGGGAGATCTTCTTCCTTGAGAGAATTAAATTCTCTGTTATTTTGAGAGCCTTTTGTATTTTTACAGAAGGTTATGGGGGTCTCCTTTTTTCCTCCTCCTTCTTGATTAATTTCTTTGTTTCTATTTATAGGAGAAGAGAAAAATCAATTTGTTGAGAAAATCTCTCATTGAGAGATCATGATTGATTTCATAATCAATCAAAAATGATCCTTTAGATCAATTGGTGAATTTTATTCACCGTTGAATTTTAATCTAAAGGCTCTCTGTTTAACAGAGAAGATTTCTTGTTTGTTTAACAAGATTAGGAAATATTTTCCTAAGATAGAATTTTATTCTATCATATGAATATCTTGTTGGTTTAACAAGATTAGAATTTTATTCTATCATAAGATTAGGAATATATTTTCCTAAAATAGAATTTTATTCTATCTAATAGAGAAGATCCTTCTTATTTGTTTATCAAGATTAGGAAATATTTTTCTAAGATAAAATTTTATTCTATCATATGAATATCTTGTTATTTTAACAAGATTAGGAAATATTTTTCTAACCATAGAATTTATTCTATCAGATGGTTTAATTGGTGATATTTTTATCACAATTAGATTTTAAATCCACGATTCCCTATTAGAGAAGAACTTTCCATATTAGAAGAAAAATATTTTCTAAATAGAATTTATCATCTGATGATTTATTATCACCATTAGATCATTGATCCAACGGCTCTGTTTAACAGAGAATATCCCAGTTTTTAGGGAAGTATCCCCATGTAGAATTTAATTCTGCTTGCTTTTAATTTGGACGCCGGCGCTCACGTGTTGTGCACATGGGCGCCACTTAAGAATTTAATTCTTATTTATGATAGGCGCTCCTGTACTTTGCACAATGGTGCCCACATGAGGAGCACGTACGGAGCCACCACAGGATTTAATCCTACAAGATTAGCGCTGGCGCTGGCATCCTCGTGAGGGCCATATGAAGCGCTGCCCCAACAAAATTTTAACAGAGCTTAGCTCTTTTATTATGTTTAAATATTAGGGGAACAGGCGCTCCTGTGCTTTGCACATTGGTGCCCATATGAACTTCGCGTTCGGCGCTACCTGAGGTGATAGTTACATGCTTTGTATGTGAGTGCACGTATTTAACACGTGGAGCTTTCCCTTTATTTTTATATGGGAACAGCAAGCTCTGAGCCAAAAAAAAATTAGTGGAAATAAATGTCCCCCACTACTTTGCCCACGTAAGTATGTACGTGGGTGAAGTAGTGCAAAATTATGCATGGCCATAGAATTATTGCTTTAGGAGACAGGTTTAGGGTCTTTGTAGCCTAACGTTTTTTTATCTTCATGAGCCGTAAGGGTCTCAAGAAGGCTTTTTCTCCCTATGAGTCGTGAGGATCTCATAGGTGCATATTCTCCCTAGAAATCGTGAGTATTCCTGAGTGTTCAACTTTATGAGCCATGAGGGTCTCATAAAGATATTTCTCCTAATGATTCGAGAGGATCTCGTAGGTATATTTTCTTCTTATAAGTCGTGAAGGCTCCTAAGTACGTTTTCTCTTGAGAGCCGTAAGGATCTCATAAGAGAATTTTCCCTTTACGAGTCGAGAGGACTCGTAAGTAGTTTCTCCTCTTCGTCGGTATGCGACTTTGGAGAATGTGGCCCATGGATAGTATACAAGAGTCAATTTGGACCTACTTGTAGGGACACAGTGCTTAGAAAACAGGTTGATATCCCCGTTGCCTAAGGCTTTTCACCTTCATGAGTCGTGAGGGTTTCATAAAGATGTTTTTCCCTACAAGTCGAGATGAGTATAGAGGATCTCACAGGTGTATCCTAACGTGAAATATAGATAATCCATATTCTTTACGACAGGGGTCCGTTAGGTTTGTGGTACTAGGGTTTTAGTTCGTGGTACCGTCACATTGAGTGATGTATTCCTCGATATGCAGTCTTTAAGCTGTTGTTCGAGTAACCCCACAACTGTCGTGTATCTGATCCTTTCGGGGGCTAGACAAGACGTCTTCAAGTAGTCTCCTTAGGTCATATTACCGTCGGAAGAGCAAACGTTAGGAATTTGCCATAATGCTTTTTACTTGAAGTTAGGCTCAATTTGGAGCCCCGATGAGTCATTACCACTCCGCTCTGGTGTGGGATGATCTCCGATATTCTTTTAGGCTTTATATGAGTTATCATCAAGACCCGAAGCCGGGAATATGTCGTCACTTTATTTTTGTTTTGACGATGGCATGCCGTTTCTTTGTTGAAGTAAGGTAGACATTTGTAGGACCTCTATGATGTATGTATTGCAATTGAAGTCCGGAGCTGGGAATATGCCATTGCTCCAATTTCATTTGATAGTTGTGTCCACATCCTACTGAAATGAAGGGGAATGTTGAGATAGTCTCTGGGTTTTATATGAACCGTCAAGACTTAGAGCTAGGATTTTGCTGTGACTCCATTTTTGCTTTGACCCTTGGGTCTTTTATTGACATTGCATCTGCATCCTGCTAGCATGAGAAGCACATCGAGCTGGAGTTAGGATTTTGCCATCACTCCTTTTTTATTTGGCTCCTTAGAGCCTTTGTTAACGTCGCATCTGCACCGAGAAGGAACGTCGAGCTGGAGCTGGGGTTTTTCCATTACTCCTTTTTTGTTTGTCCTTTGGGTCTTTGTTGACGTCGCGTCTGAACTGAGAAGGAACGTCAGGCTGATCTCTAAGCTGTAGATGTTGCCATCGAGATCTAGAGCAAGGGATATGCCGTTGCTCCACTTTATTTTGGTGATGTCATACCAATTCTTTGCTGAAGTTGGGTAGACATCCAAATGACCTTTATGTTGTATGTATCGCCATCGAGGTCCGGAGTTAGGAATATGTCATTGTTTCAATTTCATTTGACAGTTACGCCCGCACCCTACTGGAATGAGGAGAACGTCGAGCTGGAGCTAGGATTTTTTCCATCACTCCACTTTTTTTGTTGATGTTGCGTCTGCACCAAGAAGGAACATCGAGTTGGAGATGGGATTTTGCCATTACTCCTTTTTGATTTGGCTCCTAGGAGCTTTGCTAACGTCACGTCTACACCCTGTTGGAATGAGAAGAGCGTCGAGCTGATCTTTAGGCTGTAGATGTTGCCATCAAGATCTGGCTCTCCCTTTGATGGAGCCTAGTGGAAAAATATGGTTCCCTTTTTATTTGTTCCCATGGATCATATACAATAGTCAATATGGACATGCTTGCAGGGCAGAGGAAATTTTATTTTATTTTATTTTTTATTGCCGCGATGCTCTATCTTTTCAGCTTTTCATATCGCGAAAGTCGTGATTGCCCAATCATTTCGGCTTTTTTACCCGCGGTGCCCAATCATTTCGGCTATTTTTTATATTTTTACTCGCTATTTCTAATTGCAAGTTGCCCAAAAATATCGGCTGTTTTTATATGCATATTTTTTTGCGACTCGCTGAGTTTTATTACGAGTTAGGAACATGAGATCTTATACCAATCTTGGCATCAGCATCGCTGCAACTGGAATGTTTCCAGGAGCGAATCATCATTTCCCTTTGTCGATTTGAACAATGATGGCTTAGTAGACAGAGTTAGGCTCCCGCCGACTAAGGCTTTTGACTTTATGAGCCGTAAGAATCTCACAAAGGTATTTCTCCCTACGAGTCGAGTGGATCTCAAAAGTGTATTTTCTCCTTAGAAATCGTGGGGATTCCTAAGTGATATTTTCTCTTGTAAGTCGTAAGGATCTTCCAAAAGCGTTTTCCCTATATAAGTCGAGAGGGCTTACAAGTGTCGTTCACCATATGGGGACACTTCTCACCATTGGTAGAACTTGGTAAAGAAATATTTATTCATCCCCATGGATTGTATACAAGGGTCAATATTGGACCGCCTGTAGGGCAGCTTGGGGGATAAGACGGCTTAAGAACAGATTCGGGTCTCTGTAGCTCAAGGCTTTTGAATCCTATGAGCCGTGAGGGTCTCATAGGGGGATTCTCCTTACGAGTCGTGAGGATCCCGTAAGTGTAATTTCTCCTTAGGGCTCTTCACTTCCACCGGTATGTCCAACAGCATTAAGACTATCTATTGATTTATTTAGCCCACACTTATGCTCTAACTTACCCTTAGACAACATCGAATTGAACCACCATTTTTTCATAGAGTCTTCCTGTCCCCGATTTCATGAAAATATAATAGATGAATAGTCATTCGATGAATAATCATTTTCCTATTTTTTTTCCTATCAGAATGGTGAAAATGAAAGAATAGCAATATCCCTTTTCAAACCTCATAAGAGGCAGAGATTAGCAAGTTCATTCTATTCAAGGGGAGGTAGGCGGGGAAGCTAGACCGTCGATAGAGTCGGAAGCTCAGATACCACTGGTACTGACCTTTCAACAACAATAGAGGCAGAGGAAAAAACTGACTATTCTAGGGTGGTTTGCGGGGAGTTCGATAGGGCAGACGCTTCAGAAAAAGCGCAAGCCTTTGGTAGGGAAAAGAAAGAGATGCGATTTTCCAGGGGTGAATGAATTTCCCAGCAGGTCAGAGCCATCCTCGAGGTGATGTTCAAGATAAACAAGATGGACTTTACCTAGGCTGAGAATGGATCAGCTAATCATGAGGATTCCTAAGTGTGTTGCTCCTTTGTGAGTCGTAAGGATCTCGCGTAGATATTTTCTCTTCACAAGGTCGAAAGGACCTTGCAAGTGCACATGAATTTATTATTTTACGAGTTTGCGCCCTATTCGAGTTTTCACAAACTTGCCGATAGTCCTGCTTTTTTACTCACGGCGCCCTTTCGGGTTTTCATCCGTGCCCATTTCGCTTGTGGACATACATTTATTTTACGAGTTTGCGTCCTATTCGGGTTTTCACAAACTCGTCCGCAGTCCTGCTGTTTTTACTCACGACGTCCTTTCGGGTTTTCATCCATGCTCATTTCACTTGTGGACATACCCTTTTTTTAATGGCGAAACTTTCGAAAGTAGTTTCATCACAGGTGACCCACCTGTTTGCCGTTGGGTTTTAAGGGTGGATTCATCGCTGTAGTAGCTATGTAGCAAGTGGGACTTGAGTTGCAATCTTTCCTGCTAAGACTTCGATTGCATTATAGATCTCAAGAGAATGTATCACCATATCTAGGGTGATGCACTAGTTTAGAGACGTTGCGGTCCATTATCCCCGTGTTTGAGGCGACGCGTCGTGTTTGGGGCGATGCACTAATTTAGGGACGTTTCAGTCCATTATCGCCATGTTTGAGGCGACGCAGTAGTTTAAGGATGTTTCGGTCCATTATCGCCATGTTTAAAGCGAAATTTTAGTTTAGGGACATCTCGGTCCAACATCGCCATGTTTGGGGCGACGCACTAGTTTAGGGACTTCTCGGTCCATTATCTATCATTCGGTCGAGGAGTTTCATAACTCATCCATTCCAACTCTTGTTTGCTGAGGCGCTGCTACCAGTCTTTTGTTTGCATGGACACTTCACACCTTAAGCTATTTTCACCCTCTTGGACTGCTTCTTTTATTACCACAGCAATCGGGTTGTTCTTGCGGAAAATACCGGGCATTTTACATGGAATTTGCCCCCTATTCATCAATGTCGCTTTTCTGACGCTGGAGAAATATCTTCACATACAAAGAAACGAGATATCACGTCACTCCTTCTACTGAATTTTCTTCTTCCTTGGAAGAATAAACTTGACTTGGGGGCTTTTCCCCTCATCATCTGATTCGGAGTGGGACATGGATTTCACATCCCTCCCATGTTTTTTTGTTTAAGCAGGGTATTCCACTTGATTGTAGGATCCGTATGCAGGTCACTTAATATCCTTCCTGTTTTTTTTGGGGGGGGAGGACCATCCCACATAGAGGTTCTTCCACCAGTAAGAAATATGCCCCCTGTGTATATCTCGGGGGGGAAAAGTACCCACACCGTCGCTATTTTGGCAACAGGTTGCTTCAGAGCCACTCATTTTTTGTTGAGCGTTGGCGATAAACACCACCTTGCCTCCTCTTTTCATTCATCTTCATTAGATGATGAAGGGTCTTCACCCATCTGATCCAATCGAGTCATTTTATCCATGAGCACTTGGAAGGTCGGCGGTTTGAAGAGGGCCATAAATAGGAACACCTTTGAATTTGGGTCAAGGGTGGATATGAACATTCCCACGACTGCAGCTTCGTCGATGCGTTGCTTGCATTTTGACCAAAGATTTCTCCATCGGGTAACATATTGAACCCAGGTTTCATTCACTCTAACCCTTTCGTTGACCAACGCCGCCATGGTAGTGCGTTCATTCTCACTAGTAAATCTCTGACAGAAGAGCATATCCATATTATCGAAGGTCTTCACGGAATCATTTGGGAGTCCCGCATACCATTCGAAGGCGATGCCCGCTAGACTGCTGACGAACTGTCGGAGGAGCGGTATATCATTTCCTCCAGTATTGGCGCACATGGATTTAAATCGCACAATGTGCTGGCGAGGATTCCCAGTTCCTTTGTGTTAGTGATATATGCCCTAGAGACCATTATTGTATAGTACTGCATTGTATATTATATTTTGGAAGCTTAGGATATACACAGATATAATAACAGTCTTGCTCATCATGATAGTATGCTATCTGGTTTGATTCTATCTTAACATGTGTATATGTTTCTTTTAACGTATCGCTAATACATGTTGATAGAGCCCTTAGGATCTTTTCTTGACTACCAGTGTTGTGATGGCAGTCATACTATTGGGGGTTGCGTAGTCTATAAGCACATCCTTAAGATTGTTCCTAGTCGTAGGATTATCGAGATAGGGCATCGATACTCCAGAGAAGTCATGTGTATACACTTCTCATCCCCAGTCTGGGGAGGTGGCCTGTCCCGCAGCCACTGGTATCCGATACCAGAGATAGTATACAAGTGCTAATTAGGTTATGAGTTACACTGGACGGACTCGATTGGAACTGCTGGTTGGTATTATAACTATCATTAGTTAGCAGTTCCCGGGTGACATGAGTACAGGTTAGACCGTTGACTTGACATCACTATTCGTCTCGAGTGTGTTCTCACTGTACTTAGTTTACTACCCTGCCACGGCTCAAATAAGTCATGCAAACAGGTAGTAGTTGGGTGCAGTTCTGAAGCACTTGGAGGCAGTAGGGGTTAGATAGGATTCGTCTCTCCCAGTATTGGGAGTTGATATCGCGCTGTGTCCGGATAGCCAATACACAGAGTCTCTGGCCAGGGCAAGCAAGATTTACTGGTAGGTACTCCAGTAGTTTCTCAGGGTGTATTAGGCTCTATACCGACACGATATATTGCGCTATTATGGGTCTGACAGTTACCGCCCCTAGACCCGATATGCGACACTCTGAGACGAACAGACCGGACTGTACGGAGATTGTCACAGATAGGCTCCGTAGAAGTTCGGATGAGTTTGATCGTCGGCCTTCTTTTCGACACATACCTGGGTAGCCGTTACGTACAGCTAGTACCGCTGACGGACTTGTGGTTAAACCCACTGCCAGTGTACTGCCGAGTCTTTAGAGTCCCACATAGAGAGTTTCCCTGGTTCAGGCGAAACGATATAAAGGCTGCATGGTTTTACGGCAGGGTTCTGATCATATACGTGTACTAGTTGCACGGATGTTGTTCAGACGGATAATATTAGTGGGCTTTAGTTTAAGCTGGATCCTAGTATTAGATTATTGGATTGTTATCATCTCATTGTATTCGTATTTTTCGTAATACGAATACGGGTATGTATATGCGGTAAAGGCATTCTTGTAATTTCGCAAGAGATGCTTCTAAAATGGGACACCTCATTATTTCGATTAATCTATTTTGGAAAATAGATTAATAGGGTGTAAATGGAGATTTTTGAAGCATGGAGTCAAGCATGGCTTATCCATTTTATTTATTGGTTTAGCAATACTATTCAAGCATGGTTGTTATTTCTTATTGAAATAATAATGCATTCTTGAGGAAAGATAATGAGTGAGCCATTCTTGACTTGCCTCAACCCTTACTCATTTGCAAAAATCCTTTCTCTTTCCATTTTCTCCTCATTCTTTCTCAAAAACCCTAACCTTCACATGTGTTGTGAGCCATAGGGTTATATGAGATAAAACACTCCTTTAAACTCTCTACATCTTCCAAGCTACCTAGTTTTGCGAGCTAGGCACTTTAGGTCACCTCGGCTTAGAGGTTGGAGCTTGAACCACATTCTCTCAGGTGGATCGTCATTGACGCGAGGAGGCCGACATTTCAAGCGCGATCCGATCTTCGAGGAGCTCAAGAAGAGGAGGAGAAGAGGAAGACCCAAAGGACTTATTAAAAAGGAGGTATAAACCCTAACATAGTAGTTACAACCTCCTAATAGAGATAGCTAGTTAAGATTTCCGTAAAGATCCTGGAGTTAAAGTCGGTGTTGCGAAGTAAGAAAAAATCGTTTTTGTAAATTCCACCTCCCCGCGAACACGCGGGGTGCACGACTTCGACTTACAGTGGTATCAGAGCCTACTAAATCTTAACTAGCTAGTTAGCAAGTAGTTAGAACTTCGATCGACGGAAAATTTGCCCGAAATCAAAATTTCAATAATGCTTGCTGTCGATTTTTCAAAACTGCTAAAAAAATTATTTCAGTGGCCTTAAAAATACATACAGGCATTTATAAGAACACGGGAAAAAATCGAGCTCGTAGTTTCCCAAGACCATCGCAGAACCGCGGCCAAACACACTGTTTAGTCGCGGTTCTGCGGCCGAGTCAAGGCCGACTCTCTCCAATTTTCTTCTGTGGGTCTTAAGTTTGGAATTATGGTTTCTGGCATATGTGTTTTCTACCCAGATATGTTTGTGTACTGGATTGTGCATGGGGTAGACATGGATTATGTTTATCGATCAAAATTCTAAAGTTTTGGTTAATTGTGATTTTGTGATTATATATGTGTTGCTAAACGTGTGCTAATCGCTATATATCGATTAGTGGGGGTTGCACATATCTGTATTATGATAGTTTGTGTATATGAAATATTGGATCGTCGTGGATGAATAGCCGGGGGATGTGAGAAGAGTGTTTTCTTTTCTTTCATTCATGTAAATTTGTAATGTGATGTAATATTATTTTGCGGGGCAAATTCAGATTGAGGTTGTAGCCACCGTTGTATTATTTCATTTACTTTTTCTTGCACCTAGGATAGACCCAAGATGGGGTGCACAAACTATCGGGTTCTTGAAGTGTCAAGTGGCCTACTCATTTTATTGAGGGTGGTTTCTTCACTTCGGAAATTTGGCGGGTAGTTTGCAGCACCCGTAGGGGTCTAGGGTGGGGTTTGGCTATTCATCACGACCATGAAATCCGTTTTTCGTTCTAGGCTAAAACGAAACACGGAATTCCTAGTATATCCAATATATTCATCTATGATCTGTGATCTGGAATGCCTATTATTGCGTGAGACGAATGGCTGTGTGTGTGTGTGTGTATAAACGTTGCTTATGTTTTGCACCCACGCTAGTCTAGCCCTCGCTCTGCCGTTAGTTAAGTAACCTAACGGTGCATGACGGAACCCCGTGGCGAATGCGGATGGCATAAGCGTACGTTCTATTTTCATTTCTTTCTGCAATGATAGGATTAAATAATGGGACCGCATTAATATTGATTAATGCAAAGAAAACAAACCAAAACTAAATCGTTGGAACAATTTCAAAACCACTCGGTTTTCTTCAAAATGAAACTTTTAAATACGGAGCCTAAACCACTCCTTTTAAAAGCTATGATGGTTCTTTCGACTATATCAAGTTCATTACATCCACGGTTTCGCCAAAACCATCTGTAGCCCTCCGTCATTTCATATGGGTATTCAGTAGTATTCAAACTATGTATTTTGACCTTCGCCAAGGCATAGTGATTGGTAACTGCTAGGTATTCATCTGTAGAATATTTAGATGCGTTGATTTGGGACAGTCGTACAGCTATTTTGGCCTTCGTCAAGAGTTTGTACGGATGGGTTCAAATTAACCAAGATAATAACGGGTAGAACTTGACTTGCATCTTATGATATGTTGGTCTTCGTCAAGGTCATAAGAGCTTGGGGAAAAAATCCACATCGGGAGTTTCAAAGGAAAATGAAATTTGCTATTGATGCATACCATTTGAAGTGTGATAATTTTTGTATGATTCTTTTATGATTGTCACACGATGATATTTGGATCCCAATCCAACTGTGAGTATCCGCTACTCTTCGGGAGACTTTTTACTAAAACAATCAATGCTATAAACCAAGTAGGTGCCTAGAACGGTGTTATCAAGGCTACGCCTCCAGGGAAAAGGTTATGTAATTAAGGAACTTCGCGAAAGCGTTGGAAAACCTCCCTCGAAGTACCAACACTAGCCTGGCCGAAAGTTTAAGCAAGAATTGTACGGTGAGATTAATCCTGACTAATTCTTCATTTATGGTTTGAAGGAAGATTCGAGAAACAGTGGGAGCCATCCTGTTTAGATAAACTAATAACCAATCTAAACTTGCAAGAGTATCATGCTGAGTGTTTTCTTCTCTCTCTCTTGACAGCAGCGACCAAAATGACCGGGCTTAAGTTACTGCTAGATAAAAACATATTGACGGGATCAAACTATAAAGATTGGCTAAGGAATGTCCATATGGCCATAACCTATGACAAGCTGGGATACCTCCTTACTACCAAAGCCCCCACCGTTTCAGGTCCAGATTCCAGCGTCGCGGATATTGAGATCCATAAGACATGGGAAATTGACAGTGCGAAAGCCAAATGGCTCATGCTGGCCTCAATGGATAATGAACACCAGAGGCGGCATGAGAAGATAGACTTAGCTTCCATATTCCTCCATACCAAGGATTTATATGGAGTGCAATCTCGTATCGCAAGATACAAGACCTCGAAGAAATTGTTTCAAGCGAGGTTTTAAGATGATCAGCTATATTGAATAGCTCATGGACCTTGGGACTACGTTGGAGAACGAGTTATACACAGACTTGATTCTACAGTCCCTCCCCTCTACCAATGTCCAGTTTATTTTGAATTTCAATATTCAAGGGAAGAAAGTTACACTTCTAGAACTCCTCAATATGTTGAGGAGTGCAAAGGGCACCCTAAAGAAAACTAGGGAGACACCCACTCTGCTTATAAAGGAACCTTCCTCCTCTTGATCCAAGGCAAAAGCCAAGCAGAAGAAGAAGAAGTCCCCTATAAAGCCGAAAGGAGGTGTCAATAAGGTACAGGGGAAGGGCAAGGAAAAAGTTGGGGGGCCGAAAGTAGGGAAGGAGGAATGCTTCTATTGTCACAAAAAAGGTCGTTGGAAGAAGGACTGCAGGGCCTGGAAAGCCCAGAACCGGGATTCAAAGCAAGTTGTAGCTTCGGCTTCAGGTGTGTTTATGATTGAAAAATGTTTGTCAATCAACTCTACTTCCTGAGTATTGGATACCGGATCAGGATCTCATATCTGTAATTCATTGCAGGCACTGAAAAGCCGTAGAGTTTTGAAGGTAGGTGATATGACCCTCAGGGTTGCTAACGAAGCGAGCGTGGATGCTATGTCCATAGGGGAATATCACTTAGGATTGACAAGTGAACACATTTTGGTTTTGCGCAACTGTTTTTGTGTACCTAGTTTGACATGTAATATCATTTCTGTATCTTTACTATCTAAAGAAGGTTATGATTTTATATTTGTAAGCAATGTTGTAAACATTCACCTTAATTATGTTTTGATTGGGTCAGGTACACTAGACAACGGTATAAACGTATTAAACCAACACCAAGATTTTAATGTCCAAAACACACTTAAAAGAATGTCTCCAGAATTAAATCAAGCTTTCTTATAGTATTGTAGACTGGGTCACATCAATGAAACACCATTGACGAAGTTATATAAAAAGGGATATTTAGATCCGTTTAAATATCTGTCTTATGCAACTTTTCAATCATGTCTCAAAGAAAAGATGACAAAGACTCTGTTCACTGGACACGGGGTAAGAGCGAGCGATCTCTTGGGACTCATACACAGCGACGTGTGTGGTCCAATGTCTCTACATACAAAAAGTGGTTATTCCTATTTCATTACTTTTACGGATGATTTCTCAAGGTATGGACATGTACTTGATGAAACATAAATCCGAAGGCTTTGAGAAATTCCAGGAATATAAGAATGAAGTGGAAAAACAAACAGGCAAAAGTATCAAGACACTTAGATTTGATCGAGGTGGTGAATACTTTAGTGCCGAGTTCCTGGATTATTTAAAAGAGAATGGAATTCTCTCTCAGCTTACTCCTCTATACACACCTCAACACAATGGTGTATCGGAAAGGCAGAACCGCACCTTATTGGATATGGTACATTCCATGATGAGTAACGCTGAGTTACCGCGATCCTTCTGAGATTATGCACTAGAATCCGCAGCATATCTTTTGAACAAGGTTCCTACTAAGTCAGTGTCTACCACACCATATGAAATGTGTAGTGGGAAGAAACCCTATCTTAAGTACCTTTAGATATGGGGATGTCCAGCTTTTGTTAAAAAGCAGCATGGGGACAAGCTCGAGGCACGCTCTGTACTATGTAAGTTTGTGGGATACCCAAAGAACTCCACGGGGTATCTTTTCTATTATGCGGAGGAACAAAAGGTCTTTGTTTCTCAGCATGCCCACTTTTTGGAAACTCAATTTCTTGAAAAAGAAATAAGTGGGAGCGCAATAGAACTGGAAGAATTTCAGAACCACAAACTATTACTGAAAGCATGGGAAAACCATAAGTTTTAAAAGAACCGGACATCCCTGCGCCACTCCACAGATCTAGCAGGCAGTCTCATCCACCCGAGAGATACTACGGTTTTCTCATAGACGGGGATCGAGAGGATTGCATCATCGACGATGATAAGCCAACTAGTTTCCAGCAGGACATTACGAGCAGAGACTCAGTAAAATGGCTGGATGCAATGCGGACCTGTTCATAACAGAATACTGCATTTTATACCGCCCATTCTTATGCTCGTGTGTTTATAGGTAGGTGCTTTTAATCTGTGTTTGTTACATATTTACAGAATACAGGTTTCCAGTACAAATATTGCAAATCAAGACAAAATCTCCACAGTTACGCCAAATATAGAACATCTGTTGACAGCAGATAAAAGCCAGGTTCCGGTCATCCATATCCGTCCAGTGCCGAGTACCAGTTATTGAGACAAGATATATGACAATGGTCATTCGTGTCTGGGACAAGCACAGAGCACGAGGGGGGCTGCACAAGAATCAATGGGTGCGCGGAGCTCGAGGGAGATAAAGTCAAATGTGTTGAAAAATGAAGCCATCATTGTTGACTTCTGGAAACTGAAGAAATCAATGAAGGATATTGATAATCTGCATATGTGAAACAAAAGAACATGCAAACACAGAACCCCAAAAGAAGCCCGACCCCCTAAAGCCTCCACATGGCCGCGGATCCGCGGCCAACATGGGGTCTAGGCCGCGGATCCACGGCCGTACTGGCTCATCTCAGTGTCGTTTTCAGGGGGCACTTTGGGTACTTCATTTTATGTCAGAATTTGCCCCTAGGGTTTCATTTCCCTTCCTATAAATACCCCAGATCTGAACCATTGTTGGTGTCCATTCTTTGTTCCTCTTTTGTAGTTTTTTGTATAGTTCCTCTTCTTCTTCTTCATTCTTTCTCCATGAAAATTGTAGTGAGAGCTTTTTGAGTGGAAGATCAATGAAGATGAGGGCTTTTGTATCATTCTCTTTCGTTTAACTTCCCCTTAAGATTCTTGCTTCCTCTTGATCTTTCAACCTCTTCATTGAGCTTGAAAGGTTAAGGGTTAGTTATTGATCTCAAGGGTCGTATTTTCTTATGAAATTAGCACTTCATTTCACATGCGTTCTCTACCCTTCTCTTGATCTTGCAACCTCTTGATTGAGCTTGCAAGTTTAAGGGTTGGCTATTGATCACATGCTTGTCTTGAGTTCTAGTTTCTTGTTCTTTTTATTGCTTATTTATTACTTGCTTTTTATTACCTTGCTTTACTTTCTTGCAATTTCATTTCATGCACTTACTTACTTGTAATCTTTTCTTTTCTTTGTTCTTTTCTTTTGCTCTTTGTTGTTCATTTTGTGAATGTTGTAATTATCGTTGTTAAGAATAAATACGGTATTGTAAGTTAAGACTTTCTTTTCTCATTTCCTTTTCCCGTTATTTTCAATTGAACTCCGCCCAAACCATACGCAAGCACTCCGTTAGGCACCCTACCCTGACAAGGTAACGGTGATTCCTAACCGCGACCGGTTGCGTTCGGTTTGGCCGGAGGCGAAAGCAAGAGACAAGAACGGAAGGACAAGGGTAAATAAGCCGTATTCCACGAATACCGCGCTTAAATCCCCTAATCCACGTTGTTGCCGATTGCTCTAGCTTCAATTGGTCAAGACTCGGCTCAAAGGTTTTGAGTACGGATTTCTTTAGCTTACAATTTCGTATCTTTTTCTTAACAACATTATACTTGCAAATATTACACATAGGATAGTCTCGAACAAGCTAGCTGCATAGCGACACCGTCTTGATTGCGGTTAACTTTAATTCTTTCAATCAAATGGCGCCGTTGCCGGGGAGACGGTAGCGTATTTTCTTTCTCGTTATTCGGGTTAATATTCTTTTTGTATATATTTATAAATAAAAAAAAAACCTTTTTGTTTTTTTTGATCATTTTTGTGGGCAAGAGTGCAGCTTTTTGCGGATTTGCAAACTGCGATTGTGGGGAGCAAAGTGTACGTTCAAGGCTAAGGTGTTTGCAAAGTACAGTGCCAAAGATCCGGGTAGTTTGACCCGCGCAAGCGAACTTTTCAAGCTTACCGGATTTGATTCAACGGGGGTTTCCTAACCCAAAACTTAACGGTACGTATTTTACTAACACCTTCTTCTCAAATCCGACGCTTCCAATATACTATTCTTTGCAGGATTCTTTGCAAGTTCGCTAGCAAACGATAAAAAATTGACTAACCCGTATTTGTTGCAGTGCCGTGCTTAAACTAAAAAACGATTGTTTGATTATTTATAGAATTTTTTGAATTGCGCATTGCATACATTAATACGGACTTAAGGGCAAGCGAACCACACAACATACGGTAAAGGATTTCATCACCTTTTCTGTGGCCCACAAATCATGAACTTGAGCATAACGTTTACCCGCACAAAATTTAAAAGAAACTAGACTTTAAGCCTTAAGGACTTCGCGCTCACTAGGAGAAGTTAACTGTGTTTAGAACCTTGCTTAACGATATATTGTTTACGGGGTGTCTAGGAAAGTGTTAACGGCGAAACCGCCAAAAGAGAAAGGGTTATTTAATTAAGGAACTTCGCGAAAGCGTTGGAAAACCTCCCCTTATCTCTGCACTTACCTGACCTCGTGATCAGTGTATCTTATCTTGAGCCTGTTTCTCGACACAGTTTTACTTCGACAATCAAGTTCTGGAGCAGGTCTAGTTGACCTAGGTGAACCCTAGAACGATTAGGTGTGTGGTATTTTTGTGTCGTGATTGTTTTTGTCAATATTCTTTTTGTATGTATATTTCATTCTTCTATTAATATATAAACTAAATAAAAAAATTAAAAAAAAATCACATTCTTTTTCCCCTCCTTTTCTCTGCCTTTCTTTCTTTCTTTTTTCATATCATGGGTACTCCACCTCGCAAAACTCTTGCCGAACTTTGGTACCCACAACCAGACATTACTTCTTACGGTTCTTGCTTTGGCCGAACTTCGAACGACCCCTCCATGCCCAAAATTTCTTTGAAAGATCGGATAGACGCGTCTAGGACGAACAACTGGACCCAGCAATCCACTGCGTATCAACCATTTCAAACATTCACCCCTTCTTGCGTTGATACACCTTTTGAAAGTCCAGTTGTAACCCCGAGACCACTGTCTCTTGCTGAACGTATTGAACAATCCCGTAGCCGATCTTTCACTCCTTTCACCACTTCAAATTCTTGGGATCAACAATTCCATTCACCTTCTTATCCCAATGTTAATCCCACTCCTGTCCAGCCATTCAATTCCTACCAATCCTACCCTACTTTTGCACCTTCCCTAGACATTGCTTCAGAACCGCCATTTGGGAGTTTTCAGTATCCAAACAACTTTGAATCTTTTACTGAAACCCCTTCACAACCCATGTCTAGTCTGGAACAGTCATTGGAAGACTTTAGGGTAGCGTCAAGCCAACAGATGATGGATTTGAATGAGTCCATGGCCGCTCTCATACAACCTACTGACCCGGTAGCTAGTTTTCAACTAGCTCCAAATTTTTCAATGTATGATGAGGCGGCAGAACAGGCTGCGAGTTTGAGTGGAGAGAGTGAGATATATCCCCTTCCGAATCAAACCTACCCGTCTCATATTGATTCCCACAACTCCTGTTTTGAAAGTCTATCGAGTATCCCACATGATTTATCAATTGAAGATAGAATGATGAATGAGTTGTGCGACTTCGTAGTGTTTGATTTGCCTGATTGTGAAGGGTCTCTTCCAAGTGAAACCGATCCTAAACCTTTTGATCTCTACACCTCCACTTTAGAACCTGAATTGATTAATATCCATGCTTTTGTTGAGGTGTCTGAGAATATAGATTTTCACTTGATCGAGGATATTGACGCTGGGAACATTTTGGATGATGAACCCATAGATTTGGCTGAGTTTGTCTCTTCAAATCATCATCCCGAGTCAATAAATGTTTTTCCCGAACCCCATATGCGTCTGGATTTTGATGAAATAAGCATGGATGAGCTTAACTTTGAGGAGAATTCTGAGGATAGTTTTGAGGATGAACCATTTATAATTGATGAGTCGGATTTTCCAATTCATCCTATCCCTTCCACTGACTTTGTACACCCTCCTGAACCTTTAACCGATAACCTTCCTCAATCACTTCCCCCCACCCTTTCCATCGTTCCGACCATGCAAGAAACCGTCTCACTTTTATTTCGTATGTCTGGTTTACCAAGTTCGGCGTACCCATGGTTTCTCACGAATCTTGAAGGATTTGACCCCATTTCTCGACGGATAAATAAATTAGCACAATCGCTTTTCACACATCGGTCATCACAAATTGTGCTAATCTATTTACTCCATTTGCACCCTCAAGTTCGTATTCCACTTCTTTTTCCCTTCCGCCATTCTTCTTCCTCTCATATACCGAGACCATATCCCGCTTCTCTTCGCATATGGTCTCGCGTATTCTCCATCTCTTTTCTCTACGCCTTCTTCCACCAACCTGTACATTATAGCGATAAAATCTTTGAATGGTTGGTGTTAACTTTTGGCCTGTGTAAGGCCTTGTATAGCTTGATACTGTTCTCCTTCCCCCCTAATCCTGAACTTCAACGCTTAACAGTGGAAACACTGTTTTACTTAAGTTTGGGGGGGACACTTTTTTGTATATATTTTTTGTTTTCCTTTTTGTATATAAATTGTTTTTAGAGAGCGCCGACAATTTTGATCCTCTTGGTGTAGCCTGACAGTGAGGGCACTGTCAAGTTTAAGTTTGGGGGTGTGCTCGGTAAGCTTTCTTCCTTCGCATTCATTTGTATATTTTGCATTTGCATACCTTATTAAAAACCCACAAAAATCGAAAAATTTTCCAAAAAATATAAAAACTTTGTCGTCAAGTTAGCTAATAGGGTAACTTAGATTTTTATTCTGAAAGTTTAGTTGATATATTAGAAATAACTAAATTCTAGGCTTAGGAATTGAAAACCCTAAAAATAACCCTCATTCTGTCTAACTTTGGTAAGTATACGTCCTTACAATTTTTGAGTTCAATTCTTGAGTTAAGTCAAGATGAAGGGAAAGTATTGAAGTTTTACTGAAGGATAAGTCTGAAAAATAGTTTCTTTTCTTGAGTTCAAATTTAGAAAGTATATACCCTACAAACTGCACTTACACGCACCTTGAAACTTGGGATAGTAGAGGATACCTAGAAATACTCTTGCCTGAAAGCCTAGTATGAAAGAAAAAACGGTATTTAAAGCTAAACACTAAAAGAGCATATTGAAAAATATATCCGGTCTTGAAAAAGAAAAAGAAAAAAAAAGAAAAAAAATAGAATAAAGTCAAGACCTGGAAACTGCTAATTACGCTTTAAAGTTCACACATTCAGTAATCGGTCGTTAGTGCCTCAAGAAGCATTAATAGTCGCATGAAAGATGTGTGAGCAAATCCGTCCATCCTTAATGAAAAGAAGTAGTATTAGGTATTAGGGCAAGAGTATTATAGCTTGAATTGAATTCTTGAGTGTAGGGGTGCAAATATACACACACGTAGGGGTATACAATCGATGTTTGGATAAAAGATAGAAATAAAGAATAAGACTTATGTTTTCTGTAAAGTTGATAAAAATCCCTGATTTGATGCCGCACTTTAGAAGGAAAACTCAGGAGATCCAAGGTTAAATAGATAGGAGGTGTGAAAAATAAGGGTTGAATATTTCTAACTTAGGATGATAGAGTTTCTAACCTAAATACTAAACTGTAGGAGTAGAATCGATGTTAACTTATGACACTAGCTTGACGGGATTTTGTGGGTAGTATCCGCTGAAAACCCTCAGGAGACAACACTCCTCCTACTAGGGACACCTAGAGGTTTAACGGCTTGTTGCACGTGCTCAGTGCAACCGCGTTCTCTGCGAAAGTGCGGTTAGGATTTTATTTTTGTGAATAATTGGTTTTGCTCGGGACGAGCAAAAGTTAAGTTTGGGGGTATTTGTTCATAACAGAATACTGCATTTTATACCGCCCATTCTTATGCTCATGTGTTTATAGGTAGGTGCTTTTAATATGTGTTTGTTACATATTTACAGAATACAGGTTTCCAGTACAAATATTGCAAATCAAGACAAAATCTCCACAGTTACGCCAAATACAGAACATCTGTTGACAGCAGATAAAAGCCGGGTTCCGGTCATCCATATCCGTCCAGTGCCGAGTACCAGTTCCTGAGACAAGATATATGACAATGGTCATTCGTGTCTGGGACAAGCACAGAGCACGAGGGGGGCTGCACAAGAATCAATGGGTGCGCGGAGCTCGAGGGAGATAAAGTCAAATGTGTTGAAAAATGAAGCCATCATTGTTGACTTCTGGAAACTGAAGAAATCAATGAAGGATATTGAAAATCTGCATATGTGAAACAAAAGAACATGCAAACACAGAACCCCAAAAGAAGCCCGACCCCCTAAAGCCTCCACATGGCCGCGGATCCGCGGCCAACATAGGGTCTAGGCCGCGGATCCGCGGCCGTACTGGCTCATCTCAGTGTCGTTTTCAGGGGGCACTTTGGGTACTTCATTTTATGTCAGAATTTGCCCCTAGGGTTTCATTTCCCTTCCTATAAATACCCCAGATCTGAACCATTGTTGGTGTCCATTCTTTGTTCCTCTTTTGTAGTTTTTTGTATAGTTCCTCTTCTTCTTCTTCATTCTTTCTCCATGAAAATTGTAGTGAGAGCTTTTTGAGTGGAAGATCAATGAAGATGAGGGATTTTGTATCATTCTCTTTCGTTTAACTTCCCCTTAAGATTCTTGCTTCCTCTTGATCTTTCAACCTCTTCATTGAGCTTGAAAGGTTAAGGGTTAGTTATTGATCTCAAGGGTCGTATTTTCTTATGAAATTAGCACTTCATTTCACATGCGTTCTCTACCCTTCTCTTGATCTTGCAACCTCTTGATTGAGCTTGCAAGTTTAAGGGTTGGCTATTGATCACATGCTTGTCTTGAGTTCTAGTTTCTTGTTCTTTTTATTGCTTATTTATTACTTGCTTTTTATTACCTTGCTTTACTTTCTTGTAATTTATATTCATGCACTTAATTACTTGTAATCTTTTCTTTTCTTTGTTCTTTTCTTTTGCTCTTCTTTGTTCTTTTTTGTGAATGAATGTAATTATCGTTGTTAAGAATAAATACGGTATTGTAAGTTAAGATTTTCTTTTCTCATTTCCTTTTCCCGTTATTTTCCATTGAACTCCGCCCAAACCATACGCAAGCGCTCCGTTAGGCACCCTACCCTAACAAGGTAACGGTGATTCCTAACCGCGACCGGTTGCGTTCGGTTTGGCCGGAGGCGAAAGCAAGAGACAAGAACGGAAGGACAAGGGTAAATAAGCCGTATTCCACGAATACCGCGCTTAAATCCCCTAATCCACGTTGTTGCCGATTGCTTAGCTTCAATTGGTCAAGACTCGGCTCAAAGGTTTTGAGTACGAATTTCTTTAGCTTACAATTTCGTATCTTTTTCTTAACAACTTTATACTTGCAAATAATACACATAGGATAGTTTCGAACAACTCATACACAAATTCTTTATTGACTCGTCTAAGACAAGAACGGAAATACAACCATCTCCCTGTGGATCGACCCGTGCTCAACCGGCTAGCTGCATAGCGACACCGTCTTGATTGCGGTTAACTTTAATTCTTTCAATCAGGACCGAAATGGAATCCATGTACACCAACAAAGTATGGACTTTGGACATTGCACCTCTAGGGGTAAAACCCGTAGGCTGCAAATGGATCTTCAGAAAGAAGATTGGTGCAAATGGACAGGTTGAAACCTATAAGGCTGGACTTGTTGCAAAAGGTTTTCATCAAAGACCTGGTTTGGACTATGATGAAACCTTTTCTCCAATGGCTATGCTTAAATCCATTCGGATCCTACTTGCCATTACTGCCTTCCATAAATATGAAATTTGGCAAATGGACGTAAAGACCGCTTTTCTAAATGGAAATTTGGAAGAGTATGTTTATATGGATCAGCCAGAGAGTTTCATAGAGAGTGGGAGCATCAGAAGAGTGTGCAAGTTGTTTAAGTCCATTTACGGATTAAAGTAGGCATCGCGGAGTTGGAACATCTGTTTTGATAAGTCGGTCAAAAAATTCGACTTTATCAAAAATCCAGATGAACCATGCATTTATAGTAAGATTGTAGCGAGAACTGTAGTATTGCTCGTCTTATACGTGAATAACATTCTCCTGGTAGGAAATGATATTCCTATGCTACAATCGGTCAAAGGATTCTTGTCACAAAGGTTCTCCATGAAAGACCTGGGTAATACCTCCTACATTCTGGGGATCCAGATCTATCGTAATAGATCTAAGAGGATGTTGAGACTTTCACAGTCTAGATACATCGACACCATACTGAAAAGATTCCAAGCGTCGTAATCTACCGGCTAGTCACGGGATCACCCTCGCCAAAGAGATGTCTCCAAAGACTGATTTGGAAAGGGATCGCATGAGTATTATACTCTACACTTCTGCGGTAGGCTCTATAATGTATGCGATGTTGTGTACCAGCCCAGATGTTGCTTACGCACTGAGCGTGGTAAGCAGGTATCAGTCAAACCCTGGGGAGAAGCACTTGTTAGTTGTATGTATGCCCTAGAGGCCATTATTGTACATATGATATATATTATATTGGATACTTGGACATATATAGAGAGGACTTTCTTACTCGACATGATAGTATGCTATTTGGTTGCACTTTATCTAAACATGTATACTTGTCTCTTGATACTGTTTTATGGTTACATGTTGGTAAAGCCCTTAGGATGTGTACTTGACTACCAGGATTGTGATGCAAATCATACTAGTAGGGCCATGGTGGTCCATAAGTTCATCCTTTAATGTTCCTAGTCGTGGGTGTATCGAGACAGGGCATCGATATACTAGAGTAGACTAGCGTATACGCTTCTCGACCCATGAGATGGGCGATGGATGATCCCATATCCATTAGTGTTTGACATCAGAGATGGTATATGGGTGCTCAGTGAAGACTGGGTACACTGGACGGACTCGCCGAGAACTCCTAGATGGTATTATACCTCACGTCAGATAGCAGTTCTCTGGTGACACTAGTACAGGTTAATCTGTAGACCCGATATCGTCATAGAGTCTTGTGTGATTCCCACTATGCTTTGATTTCCACCTTACCACGTTCAAGAGGACGTGCAAAACGGTTATTTTTGGGTACAGTCCCGAGTCACTTGGAGGCAATGAGCGATAGGAGGGGTTTCGTCTCTCCCGGTATTGGGGGTTGATGTTGCGCTGTGCTCGATTGGCCATAACAGGGAAGTCCCTGGCCAGGGCTGATTTAGAGATTTACTGGTAGGTGTTATCAGTAGTTTCTCGACCCGTTATGAGCCTCATATCGGCATGACTTATCGGTTATTGGGGTCTGACGTTTACCACCCCTAGACTGGACATGCGACATATCAAACGAGGAGACCGGACTGTACTATAGTGTTACTGACAGGCTTTACAGGAGCTAGAGCGGGCTTGCTTGCTGATCTTCTGATCGTTCAATACCCGGGTAGCCGTTACATCCAGCTAGTACCGCTGACGACTTGTGGGTGCTTGATGTGATCATCACCTACTGCCGGCGTATTGACGACTCTTTAGAGTCCTACATAGAGATTTTACTGGCTCAGGCAAAACGAAGTAGGAGCATATATGTGATATATGCGGGACCGAGAATAATGCAAGTATGTGATACCGTATTCTATTCTCGCGATATTTGTATCGGTCGGTTATATATGATATTGCCGGGTTATCGAATCAAGTGTTGATTCGATAAGTTGGTACATATAATATTAGTCGGTTTTATGCGATATAGCCGGATTATTAAATCAAGTGTTGATTTGATAATTTAGTGTATAATTATATATTTGATATATTAGTTTACATTAACTAATATTAGCTCACTTAAGCATTTATTTTCTCACATGTGCACACTTAATATATATGTAATATATATTAATTGTGTTTTCTTTTGTGTCGTGGTTGTTGATACACACTACATGGGTGTATGAGACTTACACCATACTAATTATAATGTAGGGTTTAAATATTTAAAGTAAATCCAAATTAGTGGATAATTGCTCACATGCATGAAGCTTGTAGAAGCTTATGGATGCATTAACTTAATCCACTCATTTTGTTTTACTTAAGATATTTATTAACCTAACCATTATAATTTAGCCATGGTTAAGTCTCTACATGAGTTAGCTATATGATACAAACTCACCCATGGTTGATTCTCTCACCTCATTAGATCATTCTCATCTCTTGACTTCATCTTCTTCTTCAACCCTCAAGAGCTCTCTAGGTTTTGTTCAAGTGAGAAAATATTGTGAGAAAAATAAAACTAAAGTGAGCCCACTTCCTACTTCATCATCCTCTACTAGATTAGCACTTTAGTATAGGGTGTTAGCTTCACTAATCTCTCATTAGTGAAGTAGTAGCTTGAGTTAGTGTCTCCTCGACGTAGATCATCTTCGGCCTCGAAGACTTCAAGCAAGTTCGTTCCTTTCACCTTGACAAGCTATGCAAGAGTCCGGGAGTTCCACGATCGCAGTGAAAGGACCACTACAAGGAGCTATTGAAGTGAAGGACTGGTCTACAAAGGTTTATTCCATTATCACTTAGATGTAAAGTAGTTTATATTTCGTTTCGTATGATTCTCTAGTTAACGATTCTAATTTAGGGTTCTTTAAAACGGCAAATTTTTGAAAATGGCATGGACGATGCCTCCCTAAACCTTGTTGTCGTTCATAGGAACCCTACAGTGGTATCAGAGCCTAGCTAGAGAATTAGACGGATTGTGTAGGATTACGAAATCGAAACAACTCCGAAACTTGAAACACTTTGACCTAGTTTCTGTCGATTTTTATATGAGCTCCAAAATTTTTTTAAACAAGTACAGAATGTTGTATGTGATATAACATGAACACTGGAGAAATTTGAGGCATTTCTGAGAAATTTTGGTCGACCACCCCCCCCATGTCGGCCAAAATCCGAGCTTACTGCCTGAAATTTTTTGGGTGTTCCAGAGACTGGGTTTTGGTGTTTCAGGTGTTGTTTGTTTTTGCTAAATTTGCATGAGATGTTAGTTTACTATAAATGCAACTCGAAGTGTTTCGTAGTCGTAATTCTAACAGTTTTTCAAGTTACTTTAGACGGTGTTAAAAAGTTTGATCGGATATCAAATATCCGCTTTAACCCTTGCCGGAAAATTTTCCAAGAGTTGTATTTTTCCATAGTTAAAAAGGCATTCAAATATCGTGCAAGTTATGCGATGGACCCTTTAGAAGAACGAAACCCTAACTCGGTTATGTGTCCGTCAGAACCACCACTAAACCATAGGGTTTGTGGTGGTTCAGCGATGCTACATGTGAGGCCTTGGTTGACCCTTCTACGGCTGGTTCATTGGTACTGTGGCATGTGCTGAATAATTTTAAACTACGCTCAAGTGTTGACCTTTTTGGGTAATTTTAGGTGTTTGTTGATTCGATCGGAATGTTTAACATCGTCTAGCTTTTTCTGGAATGTGATACAATATGTGGAATTCGTATAGTTAGGCATGAAATCAAAAGTATGTGATATTTTGGGTTTATGATGTCTAAGGTTATTATGGATTCCAAATGTTGTAGTTTGACATTTTCTTTTCTTCGACCGTAAGTGTAATATGTGGTGTATCGCTGTTTCCGTTGCTATATGTCAACGACAAAAGGGATACGCATATTTACTTACATTGATGACATGTGATGTTATGTGTTGTTATGATATATTATATTGGATCGTCGTATTTTGAATAGCCGGGGGTTTTATGTGAGATGAGAGTTTTTATTTTCATTCATGTAAAATTCATTGTATGTAATATTCTTTTATTGGGGCACTTTCGGGTTGAGGATGATGTCTCAATTGTTGTATATTATTTACTTTTTCGCATTATGATAGACCCAAGGAGGGGAGCACAAGTAACCGGGTTCTAGAGTCCCGTAGGAGACCAACTTGAGGAGTCGAGTCTAGGTCTTCTAACTCTAGAATTGGTAGGGTAGCTTGCCGCTCTCGTAGGGGTCTAGGGATGTGGGTTTGGCTATTCATCACGACCGTGGAATCGGTGTTTTATACAGGCTCAAAATAAAACACGGACCTCCTAGTATATCCAATATTTCATATGTTTCTTCTGCTTCTTTGTGATGTGATCACTGTGGATTCTGAGACGAATGGAGATACATTATATATGAGATATATAGTAGACGTTGCTTATGTTCCGCACTAGTCCCATCCCGGTATGACGTTAGTTAAGTAACCTAACGGTGCATAACAGGACACTGTGGCGAATGCAGATGGCATAAGTGTACGTTGTATTTTCGTTTCTTCTGTGATGCTTAGGAAGCATAAATGATAGGACTTCATTAATATGATTAATGAAATAAATGAAACCTAAAAGATGTTGTAGAATCAAATTTTCAAAAAGGGTAGCTCTAGTTTTTGCTTTGCATAGCGGTATTCCTCGTAGAATATCCAGCACCTTATTCGATAAGGAAAGAGTCGAGATCCCTTCACCGGGAATGACCTCTTTAGCGAAACTAGCAGATGCTACAAACACTCGGTTTTTTTTTGATTGCGTCTATAGTTCTTGCTTTGTATAGCGGTATTTGTGAAATATCCTGCACCTTATTCGATAAGGAAATAGCCGAGATCCCTTCACCGGGAGTGACCTCTTTAGCGAAACTAGTAAAAGCCTCAAAAACACTCCTTTTCAAAATTCACTCGATTCTAAAACGATATCAAGTTCATTACGCAAAAGGTTTTCATAAAAATCTGTCGTAACCCTCCGTCATTTCAGATAAGTATTATTTAGTATTCGTGCTGCGCTTGTTAACATCTATCAAGGTGTAGTGTGCGGTAGCTGATTAGTGCTTATATGTAAAGCATGTGATGCGATTGGATTAGGGTAGTCATGCGACCTTGTTGACCTCTTTCAAGGGTCGTGCGGGTGGGTTTGATTCAATCAGAAATGACGGGTTGAACTTTACTAGTGCACTATGATTTGTTGACCTCTGTCAAGGTCATAGCATGCTAGGGACAAAATATTATCAGGAATTTCAAGTGTTGAAATTTGCAATGAGATTGCATACCTTCTATGAGATAGTTGGATCCCGATACCCACTGCGAGTATGGGTTACTCCTGGGAGAGTCTTGCACTTTACAATTAGCCGATCAAGTGGGTGTATAGAAAGGTGTCAACGGGGTTATACCTCTACGAAAAAGAGGTTTATTTTAATTAGGTCCGTACGAAAGCACGGGGAACCCCCTCAAAGTACCAGCGCTGGCCTGACTGAAAGATTGGCAAACTTGTAGGGTGTAATTAATCCCGGCTAGTCTTTCCTTTTAGTGTTTGATGGAAGATTTGATAAAAACAATAGGAGCCATCCTGATTAGATAAAATAATAACCAATCTGATCTTGCAAGAGCATACGCTAAAGTGTTTTCTTCTCTCTCTCTCTCCAGGTAGCGACCATGTCACATCTTAATCAGGATAATAATATAGATGTATTGACTGAACCCGCATGTTATACTTTGCAGGGGAACGTTGGTTCTGTTCTTTCTTATAATTGTTATAAGACTGAACAGGGAATAGAGACATATCCGGATTCCAACGCCGCCCAAACGAAGAATAAGTATGTTGATGAATCTTCTTCGGGTGTGTTAGTTGTTGAGAACCGTTTCTCAGTTCACTCTATGTCCTGGGTATTAGATATCGGATCGGGATCCTATATATGTAATATGTTACATGGGCTAAGGAAAGGTAGAGAACTGGGAATGGGTGATCATTCCGTAAGAGTAGGGAATGGTGCAAATGTTGTAGCCAAAGCGGTTGGCGAATATCACCTTGTATTACCAAATGGTAATACATTGATTCTGAACGAATGCTATTACATTCCGACCCTGATATGCAATCTTATATCAGTTTCTTTATTTAGTAAAAAGGGATATAATTTTGTAGTACAGGATAATGTTATGAACATTTTCCTGAATCAAAAGTTGAATGGATCAGGCTCGTTAAATAATGGCATATACATTCTAGATCAAACTATAGTTCTTAATGTACAAAACACACACAAGAGGAAGAGTTCAGAAATGAACAAATCCTTCTTGTGGCATTGTAGACTAGGTCATATCAATGCGACACGGCTAGCTAAGTTGCATAAGGATGGATATTTGAATCCGTTCGAATTTTCATCTTATGACACTTGCCAGTCATGTCTCAAAGGCAAGATGACTAAAAATCCGTTTACAGGACACGGAGAAAGAGTTACGAAACTTTTGGGACCGATACATAGTGATGTATGTGATCCCATGTCTACACATGCCAGGAATGGTTCCTCATACTTCATTACATTCACTGACGATCTCTCAAGATTCGGACATGTGTTCCTGTTGAAACACAAGTCTGAAGCTTTTGTGAAATTCAAGGAATATAAATCCAAAGTCGAGAACCAAACGGGTAAAAGTATTAAAATCCTACGATCTGATCGAGAAGGTGAATACTTGAGCACAGAGTTCCTGGATTTTCTAAAAGAGAATAGGACTCTCTCTCAGCTTATTCCTCCATATACACCACAGCACAACGGTGTATCGGAATGGAGGAATCGCACCCTATTAGATATGGTGCGCTCTATGATGAGCACCGCTGAGTTACCTATTTCCTTTTGGGGTTATGCACTTGAAGCGGCAGCATACCTATTGAATCAGGTTCCATCAAAATCTGTACCTACCACACCATATGAGATATGGAGTGGGAAGAGACCATGTCTTAAACGAGTTAAGATATGGGGTTGTCCGGCCTATGTCAAAAGACAAAATCCGGAAAAACTCGAGGCACAATCATTTCTATGTAAGTTTGTTGGACATCCTAAACATTCAAATGGATATCTATTCTACCACAGTGAACAATAAAAGGTGTTTGTTGCTCAACATGCCACTTTTTTAGAAAAGGAATTTCTTGCAAAAGAAATTAGTGGCAAAGAGGTAGAGCTGGAAGAAATTCCAGCAGAACAAACTACAACTGAAGATTTAGTGGAACCAGAGGATTCGATAGTTCCCAACGAACCTCAGCCTCTCCACCGATCTAGTAGGGTTCCTCATCCACCTGAAAGATACTACAGTTTTCTCATTGATGGTGGAAGCGCGGATTGCATCATGGAGGATGATGACCCAACTAGCTTCGAGTAGGCCATCACAAGTGGGGACTCTGTGAAGTGGCTAGATGCAATGCGATCTGAGATGGAATCCATGTACACCAACAAAGTATGGACTTTGAAAGTTGCTCCTGAAGAGGTAAAACCCATTGGGAGCAAATGGATCTTTAAGAAGAAACTTGGTGTAGATGGAAAAGTTGAGACTTTCAAAGCTAGACTTGTTGCAAAGGGTTTTCGTCAACGAACGGGTGTCGATTATGACGAAACCTTTTCTCCAGTGGCTATACTTAAGTCCATCCGGATCCTACTAGCCATTGCTGCATACCATGACTACAAAATCTGGCAAATGGATGTTAAGACCGTCTTTTTAAATAGTGATTTAGAGGAGAGCGTGTACATGACTCAGCCAGAGGGCTTCGTAGACAGTGAGAGCAGCGGAAAGGTGTGCAAGCTGCTTAAATCCATCTACAGGTTAAAGCAAGCATCGCGGAGTTGGAAAATCTGTTTTGATGTCGTTATCAAAGAGTTTGATTTCGTCAAAAACGTAGATGAACCTTGTATATACAAGAAGGAGGCATAGAGTAAGGTTGTCTTCCTCGTATTGTATGTGGATGACATACTTTTGATAGGAAATGACATTCCTATGCTACAATCGGCCAGGCTCTTCTTATCAAAAAGATTCTCAATGAAAGATCTAGGGGATGCCTCCTATATCTTGGGGATTAAGATCTATAGAGATAGATCTAAACGGATACTGGGATTGTCCCAAATCCAGGTACATTGACACCATACTAAAGAGGTTTAGTATGGAAGAATCCAAGCGTGGGTTTTTACCCACGATCTCAGGACTCACTCTCTCCAAAGAGATGTCTCCCAAGACTGATTTAGAGAGAGCTCGCATGTAAGGGATACCCTATGCTTCGGCAGTAGGCTCTATCATGTACGCGATGGTATGTACCAGACCCGATGTAGCATACTCACTAAGTATAGTGAGTAGGTATCAAGCAGATCCTGGAGAGAGTCACTGGACAGCTGTGAAGAGCACTCTCAAGTACTTGAGAAGGACTAAAGAGATGCTCTTGGTGTATGGTAACGGAGAACTCCAAGTGGAGTCCTTTACCGATTCGAGCTTCCAGAGTGATAAGGACGACTCTAAGTCGCACACGGGATTTGTCTTTACCCTCAATATAGGGGCGGTATGCTGGAAAAGTTCCAAGCAGGAAACCGTGGCAGACTCGACGATGGAGGCTGAATACATCGCTGCCAACGATGCTGCCAAAGAGGCTGTCTGGATGAAGAAGTTAATAGCTGAACTTGGAGTGGTTCCATCCATTGAGTATCCAATACCTTTGTATTGTGATAACAATGGAGCGGTGGCTTTGGCCAAGGAACCCAGGTCCCATCAGCGATCCAGGCATATTTTGAGGCGGTATCACCTGATCCGGGAGATAGTTGATCGCCGGGAGATCGAGGTCAGGAGAGCTGACACGAAGAACAACGCAGTGAATCCACTCACGAAGGCCATTCCTCAGATACAGTTCGAAAGACTCTTCGAGATGTTGGGTATGCGATACTACAACAGCTGGCCCGAGTGCAAGTGGGAGATTGTTAGTTGTATGTATGCCCTAGAGCCCATTATTGTACATATGATGTATATTATATTGGATGCTTGGACATATATAGAAAGGACTTTCTTGCTCGACATGATAGTATGTTATCCGGTTGCTCTTTATCTAAACATGTATACTTGTCTCTTGATACTGTCTTATGGTTACATGTTGGTAAAGCCCTTAGGATGTGTACTTGACTACCAGGATTGTGATGCAGATCATACTAGTGGGGCCATGGTAGTCTATAATTTCATCATTTAATGTTCCTAGTCGTGGGTGTATCGAGACAGGGCATCGATATACCATAATAGACTAGCGTATACGCTTCTCGACACATGAGATGGGCGATGGATGATCCTATATCCATTAGTTTTTGACATCAGAGATGGGATACGGGTGCTCAGTGGAGACTAGGTACACTGGACGGACTCGCCAAGAACTCCTAGATGGTATTATACCTCACGTCAGATAGCAGTTCTCTGGTGACACTGGTACAGGTTAGTCTGTAGACCCGAGATCGTCATAGAGTCTAGTGTGATTCCCACTGTGCTTTGATTTCCACCTTACTACGTTCAAGAGAATATGAAAAACGGTGGTTTTGGGTACATTCCCGAGTCACATGGAGGCAATGAGCGATAGGAGGGGTTTCGTCTCTCCCGGTATTGGTGGTTGATGTTGCGCTGTGCTCGATTGGCCATAACAGGGAAGTCCCTGGCCATGGCTGATTTAGAGATTTACTGGTAAGTGTTATCAGTAGTTTCTCGACCTGTTATGAGCCTCATATCAGCATGACTTATCGGTTATTAGGGTCTGACGTTTACCACCCCTAGACTGGACATGCGACATATCAGACGAGGAGACTGGACTGTACGGTAGTGTTACTGACGGGCTTTACAGGAGCTAGAGTGGGCTTGCTTGCTGATCTTCTGATCGTTCAATACCCGGGTAGCCGTTACATCCAGCTAGTACCGCTGACGGCTTGTGGGTGCTTGATGTGATCATCACCTACTGCCGGCGTATTGACGAGTCTTTAGAGTCCTACATAGAGGTTTTACTGGCTCAGGCAAAACGAAGTAGGAGCACATATGTGATATGTGCGGGACCGAGAATAATGCGAGTATGTGATACCATATTCTATTCTCACGATATTTGTATCGGTCAGTTATATGTGATATAGCCGAGTTATCGAATCAAGTGTTGATTCGATAAGTTGGTACATATAATATTAGTCGGTTATATGCGATATAGCCGGATTATTAAATCAAGTGTTGATTTGATAATTTAGTGTATAATTGTATCTTTGATATACTAGTTTACATTAACTAATATTAGCTCACTTAAGCATTTATTTTCTCACATGTGCACATTTAATATATATGTGATATATATTAATTGTGTTTTCTTTTGTGCCGTGGTTGTTGATACACACTACATAGGTGTATGAGACTTACACCATACTAATTATAATGTAGGGTTTAAATATTTAAAGTAAATCCAAATTAGTGGATAATTGCTCACATGCATGAAGCTTGTAGAAGCTTATGGATGCATTAACTTAGCCCACTCATTTTGTTTTACTTAAGATATTTATTAACCTAACCATTATAATTTAGCCATGGTTAAGTTTCTACATGAGTTAGCTATATGATACAAACTCACCCATGGTTGATTCTCTCACCTCATTAGATCATTCTCATCTCTTGACTTCATCTTCTTCTTCAAAGCTCAATAGCTCTCTAGGTTTTGTTCAAGTGAGAAAATATTGTGAGAAAAATAAAACTAAAGTGAGCCCACTTCCTACTTCAGCATCCTCTAGTAGATTAGCACTTTAGTATAGGTTGTTAGCTTCACTAATCTCTCATTAGTGAAGTAGTAGCTTGAGTTAGTGTCTCCTCGACGTAGATCATCTTCAGCCTCGAAGACTTCAAGCAAGTTCGTTCCTTTCACCTTGAGAAGCCATGCAAGAGTCCGGGAGTTCCACGATCGCAGCGAAGGGACCAATACAAGGAGCTATTGAAGTGAAGGACCGGTCTACAAAGGTTGTATTCTGTTATCACTTAGATGTAAAGTAGTTTACATTTCGTTTCGTATGATTCTCTAGTTAACGATTCTAGTTTAGGGTTCTTTAAAACGGCAAATTTTTGAAAATGGCATGGACGATGCCTCCCTAAACCTTGCTGTCGTTCATAGGAACCCTATAGCACTGGATAGCGGTTAAGAACATTCTCAAGTACTTGAGAAGGACTAAGGATATGTTCTTGGTATACGGTGGTAAAGACCTCCAGATCGAAGCCTTTTGCAGACTCCAGCTTCCAGAGTGACAAAGATAACTCCATGTCCATGTCGGGTTTTGTCTTTACCCTGAACGGAGGGGCGGTCTGTTGGAAGAGCTCCAAGTAGGACACCGTTGCTGACTCGACGATGGAAGCGAAGTATATCGTTGCATGTGACGCCGTGAAAGAAGTCGTCTGGATGAAGAAGTTCGTTACAAAACATCGGGTGGTTCCGTCCATTGTTGATCCAATACCTTTGTATTATGACAACAATGGGGCTATAGCTTTAGCGATGGAACCCAGGTCCCATCAGAAATCCAGACATATCTTGAGGTGGTATCACCTCATCAGGGAGATCGTGGATCGCCGGGAGATCGAGGTGCGGAGAGTTGACACGGAGAACACTACTGCAGATCCACTCACAAAGGTCATCCCTCAAACGCAGTTCGAGAGGCTATTCGAGCTGATAGGTCTGCGATACGCCAATACATGGCCTTAGTGTAAGTGGGAGATTGTTAGTAATATATGCCCTAAAGACCATTATTGTATAGTACTGGATTGTATATTACATTTTGGAAGCTTGGGATATACACAGAAATAATAACAGTCTTGCTCATCATGATAGTATGCTATCTGGTTTGATTCTATCTTAACATGTATATATGTTTCTTTTAACGTATCACTAATACATGTTGATAGAGCCCTTAAGATCTTTGCTTGACTACCAGCGTTGTGATGGCAGTCATAGTAGTAGGGGCTGGGTAGTCTATAAACACATCCTTAAGATTGTCCCTAGTCATAGGATTATAGAGACAGGGTATCGATACTCCAGAGTAGACTAGTGTATACGCTTCTCATCCCCAGTCTAGGGAGGTGGCCTTTCCCGCAGCCATTGGTATCCGATACCAGAAATAGTATACATGTGCTCATTAGGTTATGAGTTACACTGGACGGACTCGATGGGAACTATTGGTTGGTATTATACCTATCGTCAGTTAGCAGTTCACGGGTCACATGAGTATAGGTTAGTCCTTTGACTTGACATCAGTATTCGTCTCGAGTGTGTTCCCACTGTACTTAGATTACTACCCAACCACAGCTCAAATGAGTCGTGGAAACAGGTAGTAGTTGGGTGCAGTCCCGAAGCACTTGGAGGCAGTAAGGGTTAGATAGGATTCGTCTCTTCCGGTATTGGTAGTTGAAATCACGTTGTGTTCGGATAGCCAATACACAAAGTCCCTGGTCAAGGCAAGTGAGATTTACTGGTAAGTACTCCAGTAGTTTCTCAGGGTGTATTGGGCTCTACACCGACATGACTTATTACGCTATTAAGGGTTTGACAGTTACCGCCCTCCTAGGCCCGATATGCGATACTCTGAGACGAACAGACCGGACTGTACGGAGATTGTCGCAGATAGGCTCAGTAGGAATTTGGATGAGTTTGCTCGTCGGCCTTCTTTTCGACAGATACCTGGGTAGCCGTTACATACAGCTAGTAACGCTGATGGACTTGTAGTTAAACCCACTGCCAGCGTACTGTCGAGTCTTTAGAGACCCACAAAGAGGGTTTTCCTGGTTCAGGCGAAACAATGTAGAGGCTGTATGGTTTTACGGCAGGGTTCCAATTGTATACGTGTACTAGTTGCACGGATGTTGTTCAGAAGGATAATACTAGTGGGCTTTGGTTTAAGCCGGATTCTGGTATTAGATTATTTGATTGTTATCATCTCATTGTATTCGTATTTTTTGGAATACGGATATGGGTATGTATATACGGTAAGGGCATTCTTGTAATTTCACAAGAGATGCTTTTAGAAGGGGACACCTCATTATTTGGATTAATCTATTTTGGAAAATAGATTAATGAGGTGTAAATGGAGATATTTGAGGCATGGAGTCAAGCATGGCTTATCCATTTTATTTATTGGTTTGGCAACACTATTCAAGCATGGTTGTTATTTCTTATTGAAATAATAATGCATGCTTGAGGAAAGATAATGAGTGAGCCATTCTTGACTTGCCTCAACACTTGCTCATTTTCAAAAATCCTTTCTCTCTCCATTTTCTTCTCCTTCTTCCTCAAAAACCCTAACCTTCACATATGTTGTGAGCCATAGGGTTATATGAGATAAAACACTTCTTTAAACTCTCTACATCTCCTAAGCAACCTAGTTTAGCGAGCTAGGCACTTTAGGTTACCTCGGTTTAAAGGTTGGAACTTGAACCATATTCTCTCGGGTGGATCGTCTTTGATGCGAGGAGGCCGACGTTTCAAGCGCGGTCCGATTTTCGAGGAGCTCAAGAAGAGGAGGAGAAGAGGAAGACCTGAAGGAATTGTTAATAAGGAGATATAAATCCTAACATAGTAGTTAGAACCTCCTAATAGAGATAGCTAGTTAAGGTTTCCGTAAAGATCCTGGAGTTAAAGTCGGTGTTGCGAAGTAAGAAAAAATCGTTTTTGTAAATTTCGCCTCCCCGCGAACACGCGGGGTGCTCAACATCGACTTATACTTTTTACATGTGGAACGTTGGAAGTGTGTACTATGGAGAGTACTGTATTTGATCGTACCATGCCGGATATGGTCGACCAGCCTTGATTGACCTATTTGCAGCTTCACTGACATAGTGAGCTTTGATTTACTGAGAGATGTATTCGTCCATCTTTACTTTTGGAATCATTTTCTCTTCGGCTGTTGATGAGACTTGCAGAGGATTTGAAATATCACCCTTGCATTTAAGAGCAACTACCGGCGGTACATCTGCCAGTGGTTCCGATTGAACCATCATTACAGAACATTATTTGTCAGCCTAGACCTAAACTCGACTGGCCCGACAGAACTGCTTCCTCCAGCAAAACAAACTCCGGATGTCCGGAAATCTGGAGAATCGCTTTCCTTTCCTTACAATCAATATGAGCGTGGAAAGTGCCGCGAAAATCCATTCCCAGGACAACAACAAACAAAGGGATGCACCAGAATTGAATAATTCTAATGCGGGGAAAACGTGAACAAGTAAGATACCGAGATGACTTCATCCGAAGTCAAGATACTGAAGAGAATTAAGCACGGTAAACATGATTCAAGCTGGCGATAAAACAAGAACTGGTAAGCAATGAAACCGAGAGAAGCAAGGCAATATAACGATCATAAAATAAGGAAATGAATCAAAACTAGAATTCCAAGTTACTTAAATAGAGTACCGCATTGTAACCATGCTGCAGTTCATGGGTACAATTACATAACTCCACTCAAGTCGCCCAAATCCTAATATCAGAATCAAAGAACAGGGAGAAACAATAGAGACCCAAAAAGGTTTCAAGTCGAGATGCAAAGTGGTTTGCATATCGTCAAGGCAAAAGATAAGAGAAAGATATGATTCAAGAATCACGATAACAAGGTGGCAGGACATGTTCCTAATCACGAGTATTCGGATTCGTGTATTGGGTCCAATACCCAACTACAAAAGAATCAAACTCGATTAACCTATATCCTATGTCTCTGATACCAAAAGAACCATGTCACGCCCCGCTTCCCAGAGTACGCTAAGATAGGCACGTGACATAGCCAACCATACTACCTGTGGATAGGAAATATCCTTCCACAGTCACATTACGGCTGTAGAGATATCAAGAACAAGAAAGTAAACTAAACTATCTAGTACATGTTCATGAGCCAGAATAAATAAGTCAAGAAATAATAATATGCGGAAGCAAAAGATCCAATAAATAAAACACTTGAAAGGTAAAACTGGATACCAACAGGATCCTCACCGCTCGGCCTAACAGCGGCAATACTCCTGATCAGTCTGCAACAAAAGTAGAGGATCTGGGCCATGCAAAACCCAGACGTCATCACGTCATAACATCAAGCAATAATATATAAACAGGGTCGCAAGACATGCAAGTATGATCATAAAAGGTAAAGCAGGTGTAACAGCAATATAAATCAGGGCAGTGAAAGGTAGTGTACAGTGAGTAATCTAAACCGGTCTATTGGGTTAACTACTCTCAAGTCTTTGAAATCAATTTGATGTAACTCAATAGTATCCCGTGCGTGCCCGGGATCACGGTGAAGATTCTCGGGCTGAAACCGAGACATGCCGCTAGGCACTAAAAGGAAAAGGGGTAATGATGAATGATGTATGCAGCATCATCCCAAGACTGTCCTAGCCTCTAAAAAGATAGTGGATAACGATGGACGATGTCAGCAGCAGCATCCCAAGGCTGGCCTAGGCTCTAAAACTGATCAGTAAAGGTAGCGAACTGTCGAGTTACAAGTCAGGTTTCATCATTGATTTTCCCATACCCCCAGGTTGTGTATTCAAGTCAGGTATTAAATAATCTGGAGCTAATGCCGACAAAGGATCAGGCAGGTACAGGTTTGTCTAGATAGACAACAGGAAATGTCCGTAGGGACAACAGGTAAAGTTTGTTGGCATTAGTAACCAGATCAGGTAACAGGTAAAGCCAGGATACATCAGGTCAAGTCAGGTAGTATATAGGTATCATGTCATGTCGAGAGGTGCACGGTACCATGTCGTGTCAAGTGGTAAGTGTAACAAGTCATGTCAGGGGTGCACAAAATGTCATGTGGGTGCTCATAATCAAACTGACATAAGCATGGGTATACAAAACAAACATGAAGTACTAATGGAACATTAAAATGAAACACTGTAATGTAATATGCAATCAGGAACAGATTAAGGCATACGGATGCACAATTATGTTTAGGGTTAAAGTTAAAGTTCCAATACTAATTAAACTACAATTTATCAAGTGTGGAATGTCAATATAGATTCAAGTGATCTACGGATGCAATATTATGTATATTAAACGATATGGATGCAAACAGGTATTTGAACGGTTATAAACTATTTAAAAGGGTATTATGGGCCATGTAAATAATTATTATGTGATTTGAACACGGATGTGAGTACTACGTATGGTAAGGCAGAATGCAACATGATAGGGTTCAAGTTGTAAATCTAAAATGATATAACCGGATATGGGAATGTAAAATGGAAACTAATAGGCTTAGGTTTAATTTACAGGTTTAATCATGAAATTACATATGTATAAAGTAATATAATAGCATGTAGCAAGTTTTACTTGCCTCAGAACAATGGTCGATATGCAGGCGACCTGGTGCGATCTGGACATGATCTGGTGGTGATACTAGGGGCTAATATAACGTGTACTGATCCAAACAATCCGAACTTGCTCCTGCTACAGGGAGCTTGCCCTTCAGTTGACTCCTCCTCCTTCTTCACCTTTTCCTCCATTGAATCCAATCAATATCCTTGGCTTCCTCCTTATTTTAAACTTCTCTCCACAAGCTGCTTCTATTCCATCCTCAAATCCTCCATTAAAACCCTTGCTTGCACGGCTATGAATGTCCTGACTTTATTTGGTAATATTGTTTAGCAGGACAGAAAGCCGTTACCAGTACCATGCTGGAGTTGATTCATTCATCATCGTAGTTGCGACGATGGTGCTACTTATTATGGTGCTTCTTCTTCTTTTCCTCATCATCTGAATCATTGCCATATTTGGGGCGACTATATCCTTCCCCCTCATCTTGACCATAGGAGCTCGTCTTCTTATACCTCCCACTCTGCCCACCTCCATATCCATACTCCGGCTACGCGTACCCGGATCCATACTCACTCTCCTGACTTCCACCTCCATACCCATAACTCGACGGCTTCGGCTTCTCATACCCAGATCCATACTCACTCTCTCCTCCACCATACCCATACTCGGGTTTCGGCTTGGGCTTCGAATAGACAGATCCGTAATCGGATCCGGGTTCGGATTCATAAGCGGAGGGTTTGGATCCTGAGGAGTAGGTGGGGCGGTCGTAGTCGATGGAGGAGGCGGTGGAGAGAGGGTAGCAGATCTCCTCGGAGGGTTCGAGGGGGCGACCGAAGGTGAGGTGGAGGTGATGGGTTTGCGGCTGCGGTTGGGTGAGCGTGAGGGCTGCAGGGGAGGAGACGTGGGGAGGTGAGGGAAGTAGGTCGAGGCATGGATGAGGATGCCGGCGAGGGTCGTCTGAGATCGCGACGGCGACGAGCGCAAGACGAGGGCAGGGCTAGGGTTTGCGAGAGGTGAGGCGGCGGGATCTCGTGGGGAGAGAGAGAAAGAGAGAGAGAGAAAGAAAGGAGGGAAAGAGAGAGAGGCATAGGTTTAATAGGATTAGGTTTAAAAAATAATATATATTATATTTAATATATAGAGAGAGTGAAGAGAGAAAGGCTATGGTTATTAGTTTAGGATTTTGTAAGATATTAAAAATCTTTTAAAAATATATTTGGTTAGGAAGAGTAAATTTTTATATAAATCTAATGTTAAATATATTTGAGATTTTGGGCTAAATACAAAATAGTCCAAAACATGCCCGGGTCGGATCTAAAATTATGGTTTTAAAATACGGAAAATATACATGTCGACCAAAACTAAAATTGGATATCCGGGTAATGAAAATGCATACCCCCAAGAACGGATGCACGTACGTGCGCGTAGCCATCCAAACACGTCTGTTTCACTGAACGGGACGAGAACAAGATGCGCGGATGCTACCACAAGGTTAGGCATATCATGCAGGCCATGAAATGAAATTTTAAATTATTTTCTGAGACTTAAAATGTTATATGTAAAAAGTGCGATGCTAATTGAAATGCCAGTATGCAGTCCACATTAGATGCACGTGTCTACTCAACAAGTCATGGTAGTTTATAAATATGAATCAAACAGTTTCAAGCAAGCGGGTCGGGTCGAATACAATGTAAAATGTGAAATACCATCCGCACCCAAACCAGATAAATCAATAAAACACCACAGATATAATAAATACGGGAACTGGAATTGGTACAAATGAACTCGGGTGTTACATTCTCTTGAGATCTCTAGGGTTTTTCTTGAGTTAGAAAAAGAAAGAGAAAATTATTTCTAAAGTGAGCAAAATTCATACTTCATCAACCTACACTGATCTAGCTCATTAGTTTAGGTTGTTTGCTTTAATAATACTTTGATTAGTGAATAGTAAGCTTGAGTTGGAAAGACTTCAAGATGGATCATCTTCGGCTTCGAAGACAACATAGCAAGCTCGATCCTTTCTTAAAGTGGAGCCAAGAAGAGCTCTAGGGCCTACTACTTAGAGCTTTAGAAGTGAAGGACTTGGTCTACAAAGATTGTAAACCCTCTTCACTTAGTTATAGAACTAGTTAGCTTGCTTAAACCCTAATTCTCTAGTTCGATTCTAAGATAGTATAGCTTAGTACTCTAGATTTTTTAAAATTGCATACTTGATACTTGTATAAATCTAGTGGAGGTGCTAAGACATATTTTCAAATATCGTCGGGATTTCCGCCTTTGCAATTATCGTCCTTTCGGTTTCTTCAGAATTTATTGTTATTTTGGCAATCCGAGGAAGATTCCTGATTTGAGTGCTCCAACATTTGAACTTTCTTGGTCAGTTCTTGGAACGTCTTGAGACCCGCGGTGCATAGAAAAGGATTCATCCATGTGCCGAGATTTCCGATGAGGAGATTGACGAATTGGTCTTGTTCCAACGGTGGCTCACATTTGATGGAGAGATTGCGCCATCGGATTATAAGATCCTTGTTGCTTTCGTTGTTCTTTGGCTTGGTCCTCACGAGGTTAGTAATGGTGATATTATCGCTGACACTCATGAACCTTTTCCGAAACATAGATTCCATTTGGAGGAAAGTAGTAACGGAGCCATCCGGTATGCTTGCGTACCAGTCAAAAGCGACATCGGTTAAGCTATTAACGAACTGGCGGAAGAGAAACGCATCATTGCCCCCAGTATTCCGGCATAAGGTTTTAAAGTGGGCGATGTACTGATTCGTATTTCCCGTACCGTCAAATCTTCTGAATTTAGGGATGACATAGCCACTAGGAAACTCTACCAGATCATACCAAACGGGATATGGTCTCCCACTACTACTGACATCTTTTTGCGCTTCGGCTTCAGATACCAATATTTTGACTTTATTGATGACCAAATCCATAATTTGATCTTGCGTTAGCGGGTTGGTTCCACCTAGGGCCAAGGCGTCCCCAGAAGCAGAATACAGCTGGCTTTCATGTGGCTCGCCCATGCTTGGACCTAAAGGGGCAGGCGCTGGCTGCTTCGGGTCGTTGTCATATGACTCATGAGTAGAGACTTGCACTTGATTGGAGGGCACCCGGGTAACCTGAGTCGCGAACTGCATCACGACATTCATCAAGTTGTCAATTTTGGAGTAAAACTTGGCCATCTCCTTGTCTTGACTTCTGAGCTGTTTTCGGAGCACTTGGAGCAGCTCCTGTTCTGCGGTCCTGGGACGGAAATTTGGCTCTTCTACACTGTCTGAGCTTGATTCCACATGGAAAGAGGGGTGTTCATCACAGAAAACTGCATTTTAATACCACTCATTCGTTAACTATTTTGTATATATCGGTACTATTAACCAGTGTCCGCTCAGTAATTACAGATTACAGGTGTTCGTGATAAAAGACTGGAAACACACTCAAAATCACGGATATAACGTTCAGGAGCTGACACTGCAAACGAAACAGAAAACCGATCGATATCCAATGAGATCTTGTGCAAACAATATTGCATACACAATTTTTGGTCCTACACAATGCATGTGCTCTAGACCATGATGGGGGGCTGCCTTGGCACGCAATGAGCACAAATGAGGGTGATGTACAATTAATGCTAAAAGGTGTGATGTGATATAAAGCACCAAGTTTTCCCTCCAAATCCCTGAGTGCAAACAAGGTTCATATAGGAAAATCAAGCAGCACCAATGGACTGGTAGAGAGAACACAAGACCACAGCACCAATACGAGCCAAGTTGCTCGGATTTGGGCCAGCGACAAGCCCCATAAATCCAATCTCGCCGGCCCCACCGTGTCCAAATGTGCCCATCTTTCTTCTGTCCCTCCCTTGCAATCACATCATCTCGTTTTTATTATTTGTTTAATTTTGTTTTGAGCCTATAAATACTATGCCTTTGGGCAAGTTAGAGGGCACTACTTTTTGTGAGAGAGGAGTTTGTAAAAATTGTAACTAGTGATCTTGTAACCCCTTAGTGTGAATTCCTTGCCTTTCTCTAGTCTTGTAACCTCTTTTCTTGAGCTTGCAAGATTAGATTTTGGTAGTTGAATTCACTTGTTTATACTTGTAACCATTGCAATAAAGGCTTCATTTATATCAAGTTGATTCTTGTATCTTTCTCATTTTGCATTTTCTTCATTATTGTTATTGCAATTTATGATGTGTGAGTAGTTTGTTCTTGGGCCATGGTGAGGTAGGTTGTGGAATGGATTTTCTTCCAACCCCTCCCTTTTTGATTCTTGCATTTTACACTTCCTTTCTTAATTATGCAATTTTATTATGTTTTGCTTGATAAGATATATTATTTTGAATGGTTGCAAACCAACCTTTAATATATATCTTATTCCTTCCTTACATTTTATTGTTGCTATATTATGATTTGAAGTTGAAAGGAATACAAAATTAAGTTAAGTGTTGCAAACTAGCTAGATAGGATATATAGCATACAAGCATATGTTCTATGCTTGCTAACTTCATTTAACTAATTCCGTATTCATTTCATTCTAAAAATGGACCTTGAATCAAGACGGAGAGTTAGGGGTAAAAGCCGTATTTCAACCATACCAAACCTTAGTCTAAGTTTTCTCTAAACAACCCTAAAACCTTTCTTCATTTAATTATTGTAAAAACGTGACAAAATCCATTTTCCAACCCATTGTTTCATAACTCAAAATGATGTCGTGATATCCACTCTATGTGGTTCGACCCGTACTTGCCGGCTTGCATCAACGTACCGTGCACTTGCGGTATTTTTTAGAACTCGAGACTCACGTCGTGCACTATTTTCATTAACAAAACCGGCATATCCTAATTTGACAAAAGCCTTCAACGGCACGACACCGTGAGTTTTCAACAAGTTTTTAGCGCCGTTGCCGGGGAGTGGCAACATCACTAAGTTATTTTGAGTTATTTTTGTATATAACTTTAAAACCAAAACATAAAAATCATTTTTTTTTGACATTGTGCTCTCTGTTCTTTGGACCTGCTAACACCACGAAACTATTTAGAAAAATCAAACAATATAAGTGATAAAATACTATAACTGAGACCACAGAAGAAAATTGGAGCCCCAACTCATTGATTGGACCGGCGATATTAAAGGAATCTCCGGCGCCGCCGGCCCAAACAACTCCTATTGCTTCAAAATTTTCTTTTGTTCTCTATTGCTCAATTATTATCTCAATTTTATTGTTTGATTTCTATAATTTTTAGTGTGCAGGGATTTGGCCACATATATCGCTTTTCGTACTAAATTTGCTGTTTTTATGACATTTTCAGATACGAGGAATTTGCGAATAGCGATTGTGCGAAGAAAAAGGTGCGCTCAAAGCCAAGGTGATAACAGGCTACAGTGCCAAAGATCCGGGTAGATTGACCCGCGCAGGCGAACCTTTCAAGCCGAACGGATTCAAGTCAAACAAGGGTTTCTTAACCCAAAAATCCATCAGTACGTATTCCTTAAAACACCTTCTTCTCAAATCCGACACGTCCGCTACTCTATCTTTACAGGATTTTTTGCAAGCACATTGCCAAACGCTAAAAGAACTAACCCGTATTTGTTGCAGCGCTGCGTTTGAACATAAAAAAATGATTTTTTGATGTTTTGAACAACATTTTCATTGGATTGCGCATTGCATAACTTTAATACAGACTTAAGGGCAAAAGAACCCCAACAAGATACGGTAAAAGATTTCATCACCTTTTTCCATGGCCTACAAACCACAAAGAACGAGCATTTTTCACACCCCCATTAACATTAAAAGAAAATAGACTTTCAGCCTCCAAGGACTTCGCGCTCAATAGGGAAAGTTAAGTGTATTTCGAACACCGCCCATCAACACATTGTTCAAGAAGTGTCTAGGAAAGTGTGAAAGGCGCAACCGACGAAAGAGAGAAGGTTATTCTAATTAAGGAACCTCGCGAAAGCGAGGGACAACCTCCCTTCTTCTTTGCACTTACCTGGCTTCTCGATCAGTCTATCTTGGGCCCGTTTCACGGTACATTTTTACTTCACAAAGCAAGTTTTTGAGCAAGTCTAGTTGACCTAGGCAACCCTAGACTGTTTAGGTGTGCGAAGTATGTCTTGTTTGTGTTCTTATTATACCTTTTTGTGTGATATTTGTTGTTGTGAATATTTTGGTTAACAATACTTTTTCCTCCATTGCCTCAGTCTTTCCCTACCACTTCCGGATAGTGCATGTCAGCTTGGACTAGAGATTCACAATCTCGATTGGTCCAGTTTGTGACTGTATCTTCCGACTCTTCTACACCTTCTGATCTCTTGGAACCTTTCGAGACTTTCTTACCTTCTGCTTTATCGGAGCCGTCCGATCCTACACTTCTTTCACCCTCACCTTCTTCTCCTACACCACCTACAATGACTGAGCAAATGATCGTGGAGCAACAGGAGGCGGCGTTACAGGATAGATGTTACCCACACCGTTCATCCCTACCTTCATTCATAGTGTTGCTCACCATTGCGGCAAACAACTATGAAATCGAGACGCAATTCATACCACAACTCCCAAAATTCCACGGACTCGAGTCTGAGGATGCTTACCTTCTAATCAGTGATTTTGAAGGAGTGTGTGCTATGATGAAAATTCACGGAGTGGGTGAGGATGTCGTTAAGCTTAAATTCATTCTTTTTGCGCTTAAAGACAATGCAAAAAATTGGTTAAACAGTTTGCCAGCTCGACCAATCACGACATGGGACGACTTTGTGAAAGTTTTTCTAAAGAAATTTTACCCTATTCGTAAAACCATGCGAATTCGGAATGAAATCCACAATTTCAAACAAAAAGAGGGTGAAATTTCTTGGAAATGCTTAGAAAGATTCAAAGAAATCTTAATCAAATGTCCCTATCACGGGTTAGAACAGTGGAGGTTGTGTCAGATTGTCTATGAAGGTTTAGACTCCAGTTCGCGCATAATGTTAGAGTCCATATGTCAGTGAAAATTTCTGAGCTATGGTGCTAAGGACGCATGGAACTTTTTGGAAGAAATGGCTGACAAGACCATTCAGTGGGAGAGTGTGAGTGAGAAACCATCTGTGACTAAAAACGGTGCACACATAGTTGACACCTCTATAGCTGCTGAAGAAAAAATTGCCGCTCTTGTACGGCGAGTAGAAGCTTTAGAGGGCAAAAATTCACCGTTACCGGTCAATCAAATTTCTCAAACCTTGTGTGCTAACTGTCAGCATCCTAGCCACATAACGGAAGAATGTCTATTTCTCGTTAAAACGTTAATGCGCTGTATCAAAACCAACGTCCCAGGAACGATCCCTTCGCTCAGACGTACAACCCTGGTTGGAAGAATCATCCCAATTTCTCTTAGAATCAGGCACCTTTTCAAAACAACAATTCAAACCCACCTTTCCAACAATTTCAAAATTAAAATTTTCAAAAACAAAAATTGGGATACTCCAACAACCAGCCCCAACAGCTGAATCAGCCCAACCCAACCTTTACACCCCCTGGGTTCGCCCAAGACGACAAGAGGGTGTCATCCATTGAAAAAGGGTTGGAAGCTTTGATTAATACTTCTGCATAGACTTCGTCTAGTCTGGCTACTTTTATGCAAACTTCTGGTCAGTTGCATAGCGCTAACACTCAAGCGATAACCAAACTAGAAATCCAAATCAGTCAACTAGTTGCTGCAGTTAATGAACGTGAAAAGGGAACATTTCCCTCTCAACCCGTGACAAATCCAAGAAAGCAGAGAAACAACAATGCTCATATTGTTTAGCAGAACAATATTGAGAATGCGAATGACATCACCGTCCTCAGATCAGGACGTACGATTGACAACAAGGTTGTCAACCCCAACGACTCATCCAAACGTACGGTGGTCAGTTTACCAGCACGTATCTCATCTTATGTTCCTCATTATGATCCGTCGTTATCTTCATTACCTTCTTCTTCGTCGTCGTCGTCGTTTGCTGCACATCCTTCAAAGCAGCTTGAGAATTCACCACAAGTCCACCCTGATGATCCAGAAAGAACACTCCCGCCTTCTGCACCTGTTCCATCTGCAACTTCTCCAAACTTCGTGCTTGGGTCTAAGGCTCCCTATCCCAATAGGTTGAAATCAAAGAAGCCTTCTGCAAGTATGGAAAAGGTGTTAGAAGTCTTTAAACGCTGTGAGGTTAACATTCCATTGTTGGACGTGGTCCAACAAGTTCCGTTGTATGCAAAATTCCTGAAGGATTTATGCACGCAAAAACGACGCACGAATGTGCCCAAAACAGTCTTCTTGGCCGCCACTCTAAGTGATGTCTTGTCTAAATCCATTCCGGTAAAATATAAGGACCCTGGTTGTCCTACTATTTCTAGCACTATCGGGGACAAGCAAATTAATCGTGCCTTGTTAGACTTAGGGGCAAGCGTGAACCTTCTCCCATACTTAGTTTACAAACAACTGGGATTGGGAGAACTCAAGCCGACCAGAGTGACTCTGCAACTGGCAGATCAATCAACGAAGGTACCGAGGGGAGAAATAGATGATGTTCTAATCAAGGTCAGAAAATTCATATTTCCCATAGATTTCATTGTGTTGGAGACTGAGCCCGTCACCAATCCCAGCGGTCAAATTCCAGTCATACTGGGGCGGCCTTTTCTAGCCACATCCAATGCGTTGATCAATTGTCGTAATGGATCCATGAAACTCTCATTTGGAAACATGACAGTTGACCTCAACATCTTCACGCTGGGAAACCAAGCAAGCGAGAAACATGACGACACATTTGAAGTCAACGCTGTATACGATATGTTCGAGGAGGGGACATTTGACTTGAAAAATGAGTGTCTTGAAGAAACGTTTGAAGAACTGTTTTCTAAGGAGTTTCTTTTCCTTGAGAAGTAAGTCCTGAACATGCTTCCTACGCACACTGGGGGCCCCAATTTGAACCACTTCGTAATGAACCGGCCCCTGAAGTGCGACCATCTGTGGAGGAGCCACTAAAACTCGACCTCAAAGTTCTTCCTGACCACCTCAAGTATGCGTACTTGGGAAATAATGAAACACTTCCAGTTATAATCGCAACCGACCTTGCGCCTGAGCAAGTGTTGGCCCTCATGGACATTCTGAGAAAGAATACGGAAGCAATTGGGTGGTCAATGGCTGATATCAAAGGAATCAACCCTGCTATCTGTTAACACCGAATCTATATGACTGATGATTCCAAACCCTTCAAGGGTCCTCAACGCCGGCTTAACCCGGTAATGAAAGAAGCGGTGAGGAATGACATGCAGAAGTGTCTTGACAATGAGATCATCTATCCCATCTCTGATAGCAAGTGGGTAAGCCCCATTCATGCTGTTCCAAAAAAATCGGGTATCACTATAATCACGAATGAAGCAAACGAGCTAGTCCCAACCCGTACACAAACGGGATGGAGAGTCTGTATTGATTACAGAAAGCTCAACGCAGCCACTCTCAAGGATCATTTCCCGCTGTCCTTCATTGATCAAATGCTTGAACACTTAGCTGGACATGCCCACTATTGTTTCTTAGATGGGTATTCCGTCTACAATCAAATCCCAATCGATCCGGAGGATCAGGACAAAACGACTTTCACTTGTCCTTTTGGCACATTCGCCTAATGTCGCATGCCCTTTGGGCTGTGTAATGCACCTGCAACATTTCAGCGGTGCATGATGAGCATTTCTGACATTGTAGAGCGATTCTTGAAAATATTTATGGATGATTTCTCCGTCTTTGGAGATTCATTTTCTGAGTGTTTGAGGCATCTTGAACTAGTCATGTTACGATGCAAGGAAAAACACCCCACACTCAATTGGGAGAAGTGTCATTTCATGGTCAAACACGGCATTGTATTAGGCCATATCATTTCTGAAAATGGCATTGAAGTCGATAAAGCAAAGATCGACGTCATTTCAAGCCTCCCACCTCCACGGACTGTCCGTGACATCAGGGCATTCTTAAGCCACGCCGGGTTTTACAGGCGTTTCATCAAGGATTTTAGCAAACTGGCTAGACCTTTAACTTCTTTGTTGGCTAAAGATACTCCCTTTGACTTCAATTCTGAGTGCCTTCACGCGTTCAAGCTTCTGAAATTGGAACTCACTTCCGCTCCGATTTTAAGTGCACCAGACTGGAATGAACCTTTCGAGCTAATGTGCAATGCTTCTGACTTTGCAATAGGTGTTGTCTTAGGACAGCGATTTGAAAAGAAGCCGCATGTTATCCATTATGCGAGCAGGTCGTTGAATGACGCACAGCTGAATTACACCACCACTGAAAAAGAATTCTTAGCAGTTGTGTACGCACTTGAAAAATTCCGTCCTTACTTGATCGGAACCCACGTCATGATTTACACTGATCATTCTGCACTTAGGCACCTCTTTGCAAAAAAGGACGCCAAAGCAAGATTGATACGTTGGATTCTCCTTCTTCAAGAATTTGACTTGACCATCAAGGATAAGAAGGGAACCGACAATGTTGTTGCCGATCATTTGTCTCGCTTAAAAAATGCACCAACTGAGGAAATTCCAATCAACGAGCAATTCCCTGATGAACAACTTCTCTCTGTATCAGTCGAACCCTGGTTCGCTGATATTGTCAACTTTCTTGTTACCGGAGAAACACCTTCCTTTTGGTCTAATCAGGACAAGTCAAAATTTCTCTCCCAAGTCAAATTCTTTTATTGGGATGAACCATATCTATTCAAGTACTGTCCTGATCAGATTATTAGAAGGTGCATCTCTAACTCTGAAACGAGAAGTGTTATGTCCTTATGTCATGATCACGCTTGTGGAGGCCATTTTAGACCCAGAAAAACGGCTGAAAAGGTTTTTCAAAGCGGCTTCTACTGGCCGACGCTTTTTAAGGATGATTTCGAATATTGCAAAATCTGTAGCCGCTGCCAACACATGGGAAAGATTGGAAAACGGAATCAGATGCCCCTACAATCCATTCTGATTATAGAAATTTTCGACGTCTGGGGTATCGATTTCATAAGGCCATTCCCAAACTCTTTTGGGAATTTGTACATTTTGCTGGCTGTGGATTATGTGTCCAAATGGGTGGAGGTTATTTTGTGTCGAACCAACGACAACAAGGTTGTCATAAAATTCTTAAAAGAGAACATCTTTTCTCGGTTCGGTACGCCTCACACCATCATCAGTGATAATGGAACGCGATTTTGCAACCGATCTTTTGAAGCACTAATGAAGAAATACTCCATTAGCCACAAACTGTCAACACCCTACCATCCTCAGACTGACGGTCAGGTAGAAATCTCTAATAGACAGATTAAACAGATTCTGAAAAAGCCTATCAGCCAACACCGCAAGGACTGGTCATTGAAGTTAAATGACGCATTTTGGGCATTTCGCACCGCTTTCAAAACAAATCTAGGTATGTCCCCATACCGACTCATCTTTGGAAAAGCGTGTCATTTACCTGTTGAATTGGAACACCGCGCGTTCTGGGCAATCAAACAGCTCAATGTCGACCTAGAAAAGGCCATGAGGCTCGAAAACTTCAATTGAATGAGCTCGACGAGATACGCAATGACGCGTATGAGAACGCCAAACTGTACAAAGAAAAAACAAAAGTTTTTCACGACAAGGCGATTCTCCGTAAAACATTCACTGTAGGATAAAAGGTTCTGCTTTACGACTCCAGGCTTCATCTGTTTCCTGCGAAATTGAAGTCACGTTGGACAGGTCCGTTTATTGTGCGCACCGTCTTTCCGCACGGTGCAGTCAACATTGAAGATCAGCACTCGGGTAATACTTTCAAGGTCAATGGCCAACGTCTGAAGCCATTCTTGGAATTACTTGCGGAAACAGAGGAGCTCATGTTTTTACATGAGCCACATTATCTTGATTGAATCACTTCCCCTAAAACTTGTATATACGTTTTGGCTTTTTCTTTTTTGTAATCATTGTTTATTATTTTTACCCCTTGACTATTTTGGCTCTTGTTATATAGCCTGATAATGAGGACACTGTCAAGTTTAAGTTTGGGGGTATTTTTTTGCTCGGTAAGCTTTCTACCTTCTACCTTCACATTCATGTGTATATTTTTGCATTTGCACACTTATTAAAAACACACAAAAATCGGAAAATTTTCAAAAATATAAAAAGTTTGTCGTCAAATTAGCTAGTAGGGTAATTTAGATTTTTTCCAAAACTTTAGTTGATACTTTAGGAATAACTAAATCCTAGCCAAGAAGTTGAAAACCCTAAAAATAACCCTCCTTTTATTTAACCTTGGTAAATATACATCCTTGCAGTTTTTTTTTAAGTAGGTAATCTTTAGTTTAGTTCTTGAGTTAAGTCAAGATGAAGGAAAAGTATTGAAAACTTTATTGAATGATAAGTCTGAAAAATAGTTCATATTCTTGAGTCCAAATTCAGAAAGTACATACCCTACTAACTGCACATACACGCACCTTGAAACATGGGATAGTAAAGGATACCTAGAAATACTCTTACCTGAAAGCCTATTATGAAAGAAAAAACGGTATTTTAAGCTAACCACAAAAAGAGCATCATTGAAAAATATATCCGGTCTTGAAAAAGAAAATTAATTAATTAATTAAAGACCTGGAAACTGCTATTTACGCTTTAAACTCACACATTCAGTAATCGGCTGTTAGTGTCTCAAGAAGTATTAATAGTCGCATGAAAGGTATGTGAGCAAATCCGTCCATCATAAATGAAAAGAAGTAGTATTAGGTATTAAGGCAAGGGTACTATAGCTTGAATTGAATTCTTGAGTGTAAGGGTGAAAAATTTACACACACGTAGGGGTATACGATCGATATTTGGAAGAAAGAAAGGAATAAAGAATAAGACTCATGTTTTCCGTAAAGATGGTAAAAATTCCGAATTGGAGACTGTGCTTTAGAAGGACAACTTAAGAAAAATCGAGATCTTTCTTAAACTATCAAAACGTATAGGATCTGAGATTAAATAAATAGGAGGTGTGAAACATAAGGGTTGAAAATTTCTAACTTAGGATAATAGAATTTCTAATTTAGATACTAAACCGTAAGAGTAAAAGTCAATGTTAACTTACGAAACTAGCTTGACGGAATTTTGTAGGTAGTATCCGCTGAAAACCTTCAGGAGACAACACTCCTCCTACTAGGGACACCTAGAGCTTTAACGGCTTGTTGCACATGCTCAGTGCAATCGTGTTCCCTGCGAAAGTGAGGATAGGATTTTTTGTTTTGCTCGGGACAAGCAAAAGATAAGTTTGGGGGTATTTGTTCATCACAGAAAACTACATGTTAATACCACTCATTCGTTATCTATTTTGTATATATCGGTACTATTAACCAGTGTCCACTCAGTAATTACAGATTACAGATGTTCGTGATAAAAGAATGGAAACACACTCAAAATCACGGATATAACGTTTGGGAACTGACACTGCAAACGGAACATAAAACCGATCGATATCCAATGAGATCTTGTGCAAACAATATTGCATAAACAATTGTGGTCCTACACAATGCATGTGCACTAGACCATGATGGGGGGCTGCCTTGGCACACAATGAGCACAAATGAGGGTGATGTGCAATTAATGCTAAAAGGTGTGATGTGATATAAAGCACCAAGTTTTCTCTCCAAATCCCTAAGTGCAAACCAGATTCATATAGGCAAATCAAGCAGCACCAGTGGACTAATGGAGAGAACACAAGACTACAGCACCAATACGAGCCAAGTTGCTCGGATTTGGGCCGGCGACAAGCCCCATAAATCCGATCTCGCCGGCCCCACTGTGTCCAAATGTGCCTATCTTTCTTCTGTCCCTCCCTTGCAGTCACATCATCTCGTTTTTACTATTTTTTTAATTTTGTTTTGAGCCTATAAATACCAGGCCTTTGGGCAAGTTAGAGGGCACTACTTTTGTGAGAGAGAAGTTTGTAAAAATTGTAACTAGTGATCTTGTAACCCCTTAGTGTGAATTCCTTGCCTTCCTCTAGTCTTGCAACCTCTTTTCTTGAGCTTGCAAGATTAGATTTTGGTAGTTGAATTCACTTGTTTGTACTTGAAACCATTACAATAAAGGCTTCATTTATATCAAGTTGATTCTTGTATCTCTTCTCATTTTTCATTTTCTTCTTTATTGTTATTGCAATTTATGATGTGTGAGTAGTTTGTTCTTGGGCTATGGTGAGATAGGTTGTGGAATGGCTTTTCTTCCAACCCCTCCCTTTTTGATTCTTGCATTTTACACTTCCTTTCTTAATTATGCAATTTTATTATGTTTTGCTTGATAAGATATATTGTTTTGAATGGTTACAAACCAAACTTTAATATATATCTTATTCCTTCTTTACATTTTATTATTGCTATATTATGATTTGAAGTTGAAAGGAATACAAAATTAAGTTAAGTGTTGCAAACTAGCTAGATAGGATATATAGCATACAAGCATATGTTCTATGCTTGCTAACTTCATTTAACTAATTCCGTATTCATTTCATTCTAAAAATGGACCTTGAATCAAGACGGAGAGTTGGGGGTAAAAGCCATATTTCAACCATACCAAACCCTAGCCTAAGTTTTCTCTAAACAACCCTAAAACCTTTCTTCAATTAATTATTGTAAAAACGTGGCAAAATCCATTTTCGAACCCATTGTTTCATAACTCAAAATGATGTCGTGATATCCACTCCCTGTGGTTCGACCCGTACTTGCCGGCTTGCATCAACGCACCGTGCACTTGCGGTATTTTTTAGAACTCGAGACTCACATCGTGCACTATTTTCATTAACAAAACCGGCATATCCTAATTTGATAAAAGCCTTCAACGGCACGACACCGTGAGTTTTCAACAAGGGGTCCTTCTGCTTAACAGCCTTATTGAGGGGGGGTTTGTCATCCTGTGGAGGAGGATGATCTTGGGAAGTGGCGGCCACATTTAAGCCAGATTGGGCTTAAGATGTGGTAGCCCCATCCTTGCTCTTGCTGCGCGTGCCTACCATGTAGACGGTATGGACCACACATCCAGCCATCTCTTTATCTTTGGCGGCTGATTTTTCGGACCATCGCCATAGCCCTACCTTTTCTGGAAAGGACGGGCAACTGAAGACGGTTGGCCTGACTGGGTCCTTGGGTGGCGCCGTCCGGATCGCAGTTTTCTTGACTCTTGTGGTCATGGCATTCTTCTGAACCAATTTCAGCGATTCAAAAGAGTTAGCGAGCTTTACAGCCGATTTAGCTGTTGTGGTAGGGTAACCCTGTTCTTGGAACCTCATAAAGTTCAGCCTAGCAGGAGCCCTAGCTTTTTTTTGGCTCTGTATCTGAGCCTTTTCTGTCTTTGCTTCTCGATTTTGAGGCCATGGCGGGCATCCGTTATCCAGGAAACCATTGTGAGTCAATTGACGAGGAGCTTAGAAAAGATACCCGATCGAGCAGTTGTCATGGGCACCGCTGGAGCTTTGCCCAAGACGACTTATTGCTTTATTGGTGTTGATGGATTTGCCCTCAGCTGGAGCAACGGAGAGTCGTTTGGAAATGGATTTGTGCTTAAGCTGAGGTGCCTAAACGACCATGACATTTGGCATTTTCCCTTTTGAGGCCGGTTTATCTGTCGCCGGGGCTTGAGGAGCAGGGATGGTATTAGCTGGCACGAACAGAATAGAGCCAAATGGTAGAAACAGCTCCTCCCACTGTCACCCGAGACTGGCCGGGAGGATCGTCCTGACGTCCATCTTCATCGTGTAGAAGATGGGAGCTGTGCTGAAAGCTGAGCTTGTCCTCAGAGACATTTTTGCTGCGTCCGAAGATTGCAATTGGAAACTGTTAACCTGCATAAAGAAACATGATTTCAGTACAGGAAAGATGTATATGTTGATTGAGTTCGCATGAACGTTTAACCCGAAATATGGGAAGAGAGAAAAGGTCCCACCGGGCGTGCCAGAATCTGTAGAATGTTTTTAGTCACCTTATTGAGATAGGAATACGCATCACTTGTCAGACATATTACACATTCTCCCTGTGTAGGGTAGGCTGGGGTTTATTGATTGTGGGGATCCAAATTGTAATACCCAGTTCTCCTATAAATATCTTCCGTATTTTAAATAAATGCTTCCCCAAAATTTTTTCCATTTAAAACTTTTACAATTAATATTTCCTATAATTTATAACTAAAATTTCTATATTTTTCTAACCCTAAGCCCAGCTCACTTCCCTCTTCACTAACCCCACCCGGCCCGTTACAGCCCCACTCCCTCCTTCTTCTCCCCTTCGTTTCTCGTTCCCGCCCTTTTCGCCACCGGCTCCCTCTCTTTCGCCAACCCTCCACGCGACTCGTTCCCCCTCCTTCATCAACTACCCCCGCGCACTTCTCTCGCCCAACCTCAACGTCCCTTGCTTCTTTCGCTCACTCTCCCACGACCCGCGCCCACGCCCCAACGGCCGTGTCCGCTTTCCCCACGACCTTGCCTCGCCCCAACGCCCCCGTTCACACGCCCACCTCCTCCAAACTCTCAACGACTCTTTTCTTTCTCTACGACTCCCTCTCATTCTCTTTCCCTCACTCTCAATCCCCCTCACTCACTGCCTCACCTTTCTCCCCCGTCACCATTACCTTCTCTCCCCTGCACCCCGAGCTCCTTCCCTGCACACTCACCACTACAATGCCAGCACCTCGAACCACCGTCGATCACCTCCTCGCCCTCACCCCCACAACCACCAACCCACTGCAACCCAACCCAAGAAACCCACGACACCATCGCTGCCCTCTCCTTGCCGACGATCCCTTCGCTCGTCGCCATCACCGTCGACCTCCTCACCGTGTCGCCATCATCATCATCATATCCTCTCCTCTACAACCCCGACGCCTCACCTGACACCATCTATTCCACTCCTCCCCCTGCACACCCACCGCGACGACTCCAACCCACAGCCCCGACCTCGCCTGCATGTCGCCGTCGCTCCCTCACCACTTCCTCGTTCTCCCCTCTCCAACCCAGCACCACCTTCTTCCCCGAGCTAACCCCGACGAGCACCAGCACAACCCGTGACCCCCATTGCCTCGCCAGAAAACCCATCGACGGCACCTCCGACCGCGAGGGACTCCACCACCGAGTTTCCAATGCCCCCTGCTCACCCTCGAGCCCCTCACCTCACCGTCGACCACCTCCATCTCCTTCACCACATCACCACTACCACTCGCAACCCTGCCACCGTGGCAACCCAACCGAGCTTCACCTCCGTCGCCACCTGACTCATCCATTGCACCCACTTCTTCCCTCGATACCCTTGCCATCGCCAACGAGCCCCCTACAAACTTCAGCGACCACCACCCCCCTCGACAGCCTCGACAAACCTCCACCATCTCGAACTCCGCCCTGTCGCGCTAGCTCCTCCGTTGTCGACTCCACTACCACTCACTACCTGCGAACTCTTCAAGCTCCTAGCTACCCTCAACACTCCCAGCACCGGCTACCACCCTGAACCGCCACCGCCGCCATCGCCCGTGACCCCAGCACCCTCTGGCCAAGGACCAAGGTCAAAACGCGTCGAGCTCGAGCCGAGGTTGAATTTTCGTGCCATTGCCGTGGTCGTAGATCACCGTTATTACCGCGTCGCTGCTGTATCGTCTTCGGTACGTCATCCGGCAAGTTTTAAATACTTGCTTCATGCTATACATATTCATTTCAATTGCGATTTAATACTATTACAAGTGTTCGATGCAAACCATGATCTACAAGCCCCCTTAAAATGATAGAAATTAAAAGTAACAGATGGCCCGAATGATAACGAATACTGTGTTAAGATTTGGCTTGAAAATACGGACTTTAACAACGTGATATGTCACCCTCATTTAGATCCGTCGAATCTGAAAACTACCGTACCTGAATTTTGTGAAAATCATAGTTAATTGGTTACAAGCCGGAACGTTGTGTTCGAGGGCTCATATCGAAGATGACTCGACGAAATAGAACCCCATATAATCTAAAATCTGTTTCTATTTTAAAAAGGTGATGGAAACTTGTCGGGAGTACGGCACTGGACTGCAGTCCAGAGCAGCACTGATCGCCAACATTCGATTGGAAATGCTTTTATGTCTCTGAATCAAAACGATATTATGCGGAACCCTATACCTCAGTGAATAAAAATATGTTATCTAACTATTGGAAGTGATTTCATTCGATTTTACCATCGTTTACTATTTTAATCACAATTTAAACCGTCAGTGTGTATTGCTGTCCCAAGCAGGGACAGCACGCGTATCCCGATATTAAACATTGCATATCTCCCATCACACGGTGGATGCTATTGATCCGTCTAATGCGTTGGAAACCTAACTTTTAAATATAAATATGATCCAACTGTAGTGTCGCCTAATTATGCTCCCAACTGAGAGTAAAACATGTTACGAAACGGACTTCCAGTTCAGAAATTGGATTTCCAGCAGTGAACACTTAAAATGAAATGGACATAACTAGCGAACCTAAAACCCAATTGACGCGAAACAAATTTTTATGGATAGATAATTGAACATACTGCTTACTCCTTTTATATTGTTTCTCTAAATTCTGCACGTATGATTTATAGTAAATTTTACAAGTAGTATGACACTGGCTGTTATGTCTCATTCGTATTATAATTAATTGCATCTTCATCATATCATGTAGCGGTTATATCCTCATTGAATGGTGATCATGAAGCATTGATAACCTAGTGATTGTGTTACATTACCCAGTGATAGATATTAGTGATTTGATTATGGCAAGTACGTTGGTGTTAAAGCATGAATGAACAAGTGAAGTGACACGTACTTGTACACAATCAGCTAACCCAGTTAATTTATTGCATTGTCGACGCCTATGGGGCATATGTAAGTGTAAATATAACTGGTATAGGACGGTTATGGAAGCACTTATATTAGTGTCATAGGTAAGGCGTCAAACGCTGTCTGTTTATCTCGGATACCAGTCGAGACCTGCTTGATGGAGATCCTGTCTCCAGTTCTCGCGTAGACTTGTCATGGACCGACTAGTATTTGGATTCATGGTTGGTATTTGATGTAGACCACGGGGTGTAGGGTAGTTTGAGTGTGAGTTCAACGGAATCTTGGGAGTCCCATTGCCGGCATATTCAGCGATTCTGGGAGTCGTATGGGTGATATTACTGATTATTAGCGAGCGTTTCGGACCCGTGTTCCCTTGCCCCTGGGGCCCTACCCTTAGGTTGGGGATACTCCTACGTAGTTGACTCTCACACTTGGACTGACGATAGGTTTAGCGATCTGGACAGTGAGACTTAGAGACTGATAGGGTTAGTGACATTGACATCATTGCTTACTGATTTGATATACCTACTTTACTGTTTACCTGTACCGATTATTTCATGTGCGTCATCATTCTATATTTACTGCTTCATGTTCATCATCATTGCACGTGGTTACTTTTGCATTTATATATATTGCTATTGTGTCGCTCTGACGACCTGAGTATGCATGTTCAGAGTGAGAAGTGGACTTAGCTCGGATCAGCACCTGTCGTACCTTGAGGATATTGCGGACATCTAGATCAGCGACGTCAGCGCCATATTTCCTTGATCTCTTTCTGGTTAGATTTTGTATCTGTTTTGATTTAGTGATTGTATTTCTTTTTACCTGTGCATTGATTACTGATTACCATGTAAAGCTAGAAGCCGAAGTGTGACTACGGTAGGATGTTTCCTCGACCGTAGGAGCATGGTCGGCCTTGTCAACCCCTCGTATTCCATATTTTGGGAAGCGGGGCGTGACACAAATCTCCGGCAGCCACGAATTAAGCTGTCGTTAATTACCCCTCGCTTTTGGAGCGAGAGAATCTCTGATTGACGGGTAAAATTGGTCATGCGAATTTAATGTGCAGTGTGTGTGTTGTGTTTTGAAGGGGTATTGGACGTATCGGGGGCCTCACAGAGTTTACGGGGGTCCCGCTACCCGGATAGCGGGCTGGGTCAAAGGAGCTAGCAACCCTCTTACGGGATGCGGGGCAGCGTCCCGTTAGAAATTTTTTCTAACGAGTGACATGTTTTGAGTGTGGAGCATGAGGGAAAAAGAGATGTGAAAAGCGTTCTAAGGACGCGGTGAACGGCGCATGGGCGCCCGCGGGCCACATGAGCGGCGCGTGGGCGCTCGCGGGCCACATAAGTGGCAAGTGGGCGCCGGGAGCCCGCGTACCTGGCGCTGGGAGTCCGCGGGCTAAGCGCCCTGCACGCGGGCGCTGGGCGCCAGCGAGCCACGCGCCCTGCACACGAACGCTGGACGCCAGCAGTTCACATGCATGGCACATAGGCGCTGGGCGCCAGCGGATCACACGCCCTGTACGTGGGCGCTGAGCGCCCATGGAAAAAGGGGCTTAGCCCCTAAACTGGGAGTTAAACACCCGAGTGAATTTTGGAGTTAAACTCCTAAAAAAGGAACTTTTTGTGGAGTTGAACTCCTCAAAGATCTAGATTTTTGGGGTTCAACTCCTTCAAGAATTTAAATCTTGGAGTTGAGCTTCTCAGAGATTGGTTTGGAGTTAAACTCCTAAAGAAGAGATTTTTGTTCGGAGTTAAACTCCTAAGAGATTTTCGGAGATGATGAAAAGGAACCCCTTTCTTCTTCCTTGAGCCATGTATCTTCTCTTGAGTCATGGATCTTCCCAAAGTGGGATTTTTGGAGATGGGTCTCCTTCTTTCTCCTCTCTGTTGGCTGGATCTTAGAGAAGAAGGGGGTGAGACTTAAAAATCTCCCATTTTAGAGATTTGATGGGAGATCGGGGCTCCCCTTCAAAGGTTTTATAATGAAAAACTATTCCTTTTTGGGAAAAGAAGAGTTAAACTCTTGATTTAATTCAAAAAAATGAAGAAGGTTTAGAATCTTAAGGAATGAGAAAGAGGCACAGAACCCTAATTTTTGTGGGAATGAAAAGATTGTTTTATTTCGTCATAATGTTGCCTTATATAGGCTTACAAGTTTACATATAACCCATTAGGCTTTACAAAGTGACATTTTTCCCATCCCATGACTCATGTGCTTGTTTCTTTTTGCACATGAGATATGAGCTTTACAAAAATTTGGATTTTTACCCATTTATTTTACATTCATGCATGAAAATTACATTAAACTTATTTATTACATTATTTTCTTCTTGTCATGGGGAGGCCGGCCGCTTCATTTTCGGGCTCGACTTAGGCATGGGCCCACTTGATCTGGGTTTGGGCCCGCTTGGCTTGGGGTTGACTTTGACTTTGACTTGGTCAACCGGGGTGTAATTTCTTACCCCGGCATTCTGAGGGAGATTACGACCCCATCACGAAGGATTAGGGTAGTCTTAAGTAACAAAACAAGTCAAGGATAGCTTATTGAAAAAGACCGGAAGTTCAGGATAGTTTAGGGTATGTTTGGTAGTTGGAAAGTAAATTAAAAGTAGGAAAGTAAGAGAGTAGTAGAAAAATGACATAGAAAGAAAGTGAAAAGAAATTATCAATTCTTATTTGTTTTGTTAAGATGAAAGTGAGAAAAAAAGCTGAGTTGACGCTTATGTTGCAATGGAAAGTGAAATTAGGTTGTTTAGTTAGAAAAATAGAAAATAAGAAAGTGTGAAATAAAAATAGAATAAAAAATAACAAAGAAACCTACTTTCTTCTCACTTTCCTCCACTTTCTAAGCTTTTGGAGAGAAAGTGGAATGAGAAGAAAATATGAAGGGAAAGAAAAATGGGAAAGTATTTTTCCAATTTTATTCTTGTGTCTAAACAAAAGAAGTTAGAAAATGAGCTTCACTTTCTCACTTTTTTGTGCACTTCGGTCATACCAAAGTTTAGTGAAATTAACCCTAATTAAAATCCCATTCCCTTCCACTCTTTTTCTTCACACACAAAATAAAAAGCAAATAAATAAATAGAGGAAAAGATAAAGATAAAGAAAATCTTACCATGGCTTCTTCCTCCCCATTACCTCCACCACCTCCCCTAACCCCACCCTCCCCAAACTACCCCCAAACCAAAACTTAATCCCCACCATGTCCCAAATCATGGAGGCCTCCAAATCCCAAGGCCTCAACCTCCAGCTCAAGACACTAGACCCATTCTTCACGGTCGAAGCCAAGGGGGAGAGAGGGGAGCTTGGAATGGTAGAGGACATAATTAGGACGTGGTTCGGGGGAAAAGTTGTGCACGTGGACTCCATGAGGATGACGAAGGAGGTGTTGCGGATGGACCTGTCGGTTTTCGGGTTGGGTTTATTCGTCTGGGCCGTCGTGGTTCGATTCGGGTTCGACTGAGATTGCGGCCGAGTCGAGTTGCTTGCAATCAATGACTCGAACAAGTACCACTCTAAGGTATGCTAGTAAAAACGGCACATGAAATGGTTCTAAAATCGGAGTTTGTCATGTGGCGTTGTTAGGCCCCGATCCTTGTTCACGGAATAAAGTGTCTGATGATGCTCGATATCGTCGATTTCCCAGATCGTGACACGTGGCAGATGACGTGTCCCGAAACTAGCAAGAATGGACCAAGAACGGTACGTTGGTGGAATACCCTAGGTCTGCGGCCCATGGACATGGTCGACCTCCTATGCCCGCCTTACAAACAACTGTTGGCTCACCTCCGAGCCCCCTATACAATTGGCCTCCTCGGCCTTCTCAGCTCGTCTCCAGGCTACCGCAGAACCAAGATGCCTCGGCCTCCCGCTCGTTCCCGAGCCACCCGCCGAGCTCATCTTCCTCGGTCCCATCGACCGACCAGCAGCACCAGTCGCAGGCACCTCTGCCATGCCTCCGTGAATCACACCATGCGCGAGATATCCACCGGCCACGTCCCGTGTTCCACGCCATCATGATCCCCCATTAATGAGCTTGTCTCATCATTAATGCGGGATCCCGCCTATCACGCGGGCGTGACACCGGGGGCATAACGGCCGGCGTGATTCTCGCGCCCGCCTGCCATTTGCTGCTGGGTATATAAACCCCTCTTTCAGGCGACTCAAGTAAGTGATTCTTTCCTCACTAGGTCGTTACTCTGCTCAAATATCCGGTCTAAATTGATCGTCGGAGGGTCTTCGGTGAAACAACCACCCCGGGACTTCCTTGCAGATAGCTCGGCCACAACAACCTCAAACCCATTGAGATCCACATACTTCAGGAGGTAACCTCCAGCTCAATCTCAGCCGTCCATCGTCGCTTGCAGCAGATCTACGGAAGGTAACATCTTAACGAGATCCGACATTCGTCAGCTGGCGCCGTCTATGGGAACATCTTGATTCCACTGAACAAAGTTCACCTTCCGATCTTAACTCAATGGCGAGCGATCACCGCGACGATCCAAGTGCTAGCAGCCGCCTCCCCCACAACGGAGGCGCGGACGAATCTCCTCCCCCGAACGCCATCAACGCCCTAGCCGCCCAGATAGATCGACTCGCGTCTATCGTGGATGTGCTCATCCGTGTCCAAACGTCGGGGCAAGCTCCCCAGGTCGCTGCTTCCCCACCTCAGGACCGGGACCCCTACAGAGGGAGAGAAGACTCTACTCGTGTCAGCACTGCCGACCACCGCCTCGCTGCCTCCCATGGCCTCAGATCACCCAGGCCAACATATTCCATGACCTGTTGGGCGCCCCACAGTTCAACACCGAGGTCCATCGCCAGAGAACCTCTTCCCAAGCCTCATCGCGCCCCTGTCCCTCCCGATGAGGTGTCGGTCAGCTTGCTTGCGCCCAGGCATGACCGACACCCCCTCTCTCGACGGGGTCGCACGGACGGGACTCGTCACGGCAGCTCAAAGACTACCTCGCTATGGGACCTAAGGAACCTCATTGAAAGGAACCAAGGCCGCGGCCAAACACAGATCTCCAACAGCAGAGGCCAAAGATCAGAATGTGTCGAATCGTCGGGATACTACGGCCGACTCGACGCCCTCGAAAAGAAGATCGAGGGTATGCATCAGAAAGGTCATCATTCGAGCAATGGGGCTAAGTACGACGCCGCCTCGCTCACAAAACCCTTCACCGAGGAGCTGCTTGTCGTCCATGTCTCCTCCCGGAACAAGCCCCCAAAGGTCTCTCTCTTCGACGGTAGGTCTGACCCGAAGGACCATTTGGACGCATTCACCGCAGAAATGAGCTTCCAAGACAACTCTGACGCCGCCCAATGCCGAGCTTTCCCGGCCACTCTCATCCACTCCGGACGAGACTGGTTCCGAAAGCTTGCGCCACACTCGATCTCAACCTTCGATGAGCTGGCCACCCAATTCCTTGGCCACTTCGTCGAGAACAAACGGCAGAAACAGACCGTCGACCATCTCTTCACAATTAAGAGCGGGGACAAAGAAACATTCCAAGGGTACGTCACCCGCTTCTACAACGCCCTTCTCGAGGTTACAGAACATTGGGTCGAGATGGTCATTACAGCACTTAGGTATGGTCTTAGGCACAAGGAGTAGTTACGCTCCTTTGCATTAGCGCAACCTAAGACCATGGCCAAGGTAAAGGCCTGGACCGAGCGTGAGATCCAGCTCGAGTCCGAGGTGACGAAGGAAGAGAGAAAGAGACTTGAGCGGCCAAAGCCCTACTCCCAAAGTTTCAGGAATACACCCCGCTCAATGTCTCCCAGGCGGTACTGCTTGAGGAGGCTAAGGGCGAGGGGTTCTTCAAGCTCCCCCCGATCTCGCGTATGGCGGCAAAGCGCACCCGGGGCCCCTACTGCGGTTTCCACAGGTCGCAAGGCCACTCCACAGAGAGCTGTAAACAGCTACGAGACTGCATCCAGGAGCTCATCCGTTCGGGACACCTGGCAGCGTACTTGCGAGACAAGCGGCAAGCTGACCGCGAGCAGGAGCAGCGTCCCCCTCCCGGCGAGTTAACAATCGGCAAAATTATGGTTATGTCGGCGGGGGGTACGTCAAGTACCTACAAGGCTCGACACCCTACGCCAGTCATGGAGGCCAACAGCCATCCGAGGATGAAGGTCAGGGAAACTGAGCCGATCATTTTTTACGGCCTTACACCGCCAAGAAGCTCAAACCGTACCAATAAAAAGAACATCTACTAGTGTGTACTTCTTTTACTAAGGCAATGTAAACTTTTCTCCAGATCTTACTGTTTATATAATAAGAAGGGATCAATAAAACATTGTGAAAAGAAGAGTTTTGTTTATTCAAAAGGGTTCTATAGGCTCCTCAGCCGAACATCGAAAAACAAAAATTACAATAGCGGGGGAAGGGGTGCAGAGAACATTGCTCGTGGTACTCCGAGGATATTTCCGCCAGTCGAGCCCCCGCGGCCTCAGACCTTTGCCTCTGATGCCGCCCGCAAACGTCGGCATCATGCCTCAATTGGTAGCACTCAAGGATGAGCTCCATCGAACGATCCCGCCAACCTGCGGAAATCAGCCCGAAGAGCCGCAAAGACCTTAGCTTACCAACCGCCTCGTCCTTCAGCTGTTCGGACAAGGGGTTGTAGAGCCTCGGCGACGCCCTCCAGATATAGTACATCAACAGCTAGAGCAGGGGGGAGCGTCGGGGAAGCAGTCGACCGAAATGATCCTCAATGCGGCCTATGACTAACCGCACCGTGTCCTCGGTGCAGTACTAATCGTAGAAGTACACGTCCTCGAAGTTTACGATGTCGAGGATGGTAAAAGGTAAGTCCTCCATTCTTACGTTTTGGATGTGAAGGAAGGAGTGATCAACGCTCCCTCCGTTTTATAGCCCACAACGCCTCATGAGTCTAACAGTCGCTCGTTTCACCCACAATTGTACCGCCACGCGGCAGACATCAAGCCTTTCCCGGCGAAATCGAAACAACGCGGCCCCGGCGCTTCGCCTCCCCCATGCGTTCATTATACGTGTTGCCGCGACTGTCCCTATTCCCCATACTCACACCGGGAAGGTCAGACAGAACCTCACGGATCGACCGAGAGGCTACCCTACTCGGTTATCCCTGGCTGGTAGTTCACTGCCCCACGACGCCAGGGATCTAAGCCCTCACCAAGAGGCAGGCGAGCGGCTACCCTGCTCGGCTATTCCTGGCTGGTAGTTCTCTACCCCACAACGCCGGGGATCGAAGCCCTCGCTAAGAGGCAGCCGAGCGTCTACCATGCTCGGCTATCCCTGGCTGGTACTTCCCTACCCTACAACGCCAGGGATCTAAGCCCTCACCAAAAGGCAGCCGAGCAGCAACCCTGCTCGGCCCATCCTTAGCAGGCCTCCTACGGCCCCTCCCGTGCTAAGGATCGAAGCCCTCACCAAGAGGTAGCCGAGCGGTTAACCTGCTCGGCTATCCCTAGCTGGTAGTTCGCTACCCCCACGACGTCGGGGATCTAAGCCCTCACCAAGAGGCAGCCGAGTGGCTACCCTGCTCGGCTATCCCTGGCTGGTAGTTCACTTCCCCACGACGCCAAGGATCGAAGCCCTCACCAAGAGGCAGCCGAGCGGCTATCCTGCTCGCCTATCCCTGGCTGGTAGTTCCCTACCCCACAACGCCAGGGATCGAAGCCCTCACCAAGAGGCAGCCGAGTGGCTACCCTGCTCGGCTATCCCTGGATGTCAGTTCACTACCCTACGACGCCAGGGATCAAATCCCTCGCCAAGAGGTACCGGACAGTAACCCTGCTCGTCCCGTCCTTAGCAGGCCTCCTACGGCCCCTCCCGCGCGAAGGATCGAAGCCCTCACTAAGAGGCAGCCCAGCGGCTACCCTGCTCGGCTATCCCTAGCTGGTAGTTCGCTACCCCACGACGCCGGGGATCGAATCCCTCGCCAAGAGGCAGCCGAGCGGCAACCCTGCTCGGCTATCCCTGGCTGGTAGTTCCCTACCCCCACAACGCTAGGGATCTAAGCCCTCACTAAGAGGCAGCCGAGCAGCAACCCTGCTCGGCCCGTCCTTAAGGATCAAAGCCCTCACCAAGAGGCACCGGGCAGCAACCCTATTCGGCCCGTCCTTAGCAGGCCTCTTACGGCCCCTCCCGCGCTAAGGATCAAAGCCCTCGCCAAGAGGCACCGGGCAGTAACCCTGCTCGGCCCGTCCTTAAGGATCCAAGCCCTCGCCAAGAGGTAACCGGGCAGCAACCATGCTCGGTCCGTCCTTAGCAGGCCTCTTACGGCCCCTCCCGCGCTAAGGATCAAAGCCCTCACCAAGAGGCAACCGGGCTCGCCCTTGCTCGGTTATCCCTGGCGGGTAGTTCCCTACCCTACATCGCAAGAGATCTAAGCCCTCGCCAAGAAGCAACTGAGCAGCTTCACTACTCGGTCCATCCTTAGCAGGCCTTTTACGGCCCCTCCCGTGCTAAGGATCGAAGCCCTCACCAAGAGGCAACCGAGCAGCTATCCTGCTCGGTTATGCTGGCTGGTCGTTCACTACCCTACGAAGCCAGGTATCTAAGCCCTCGCCAAGAGGCAACCGAGCAGCTTCACTGCTCGGTCCATTCTTAGAGGATAACCCCGACGAATATTCACTACGCGACCCCCCACGTCGACTTCAGGGCCACTAAGACACCGACCTCATACCGGACTTTGCACACTTAGGCAATTGGCAAAATGGTTAAATTCAACTCGACGTGCGGTTACCAAGTGAAATTCTCTAAGCTCAGCACCGTGCAAACAGAGATTTAACAACAAGCAAGAGGAAAAACTATGCCAAACACCGCAAAAATGCTTCATTCAAAAGTCTTTACAAAGGTATTACTGGCCCCCGGCCTTACAAAAACGCCCGGAGTCTTACAAGATTCCCGAAGCAACAAAAAAAGATATAAGAAGACGAAGGGTTTCTGGCCTCAGGGCCGGGCGCAACCCCGAGGAGCTCCGGGTCCACCATGACCGGGGCTTCGTCTTGAGGATCTGCGCCCATCGCAGGAGCCTCGGCTCCGCCCTCGTCGGGGGCATCTTCCCCGGCTGCGCTTCCAGGGGCATTCCCCTGCACATCATCCCCGCGAAGATATTCGTCCCGGAGCTCTTCATCAGAGAACTCCGGCATCCGAGCCTTGACGGCGTCGAGGGCATCTTGCCAGATGAGGGTAGAGGCTGCAGCTAGGTCGGTGTAAAAATGGTCCGACTTCTTATAGATATCCACCGCCTTCGATGCTCTGAGCTCGGCTTGCTTCATCCCCTCCATCGCATCCTCGCACTCCTTCCGTAGGGAGCTCGCCAACTTCTTCAGGGTGCCGACGAGCATCTTGGAGTCCTGAAGCTTAGCCTCGGCGGCCCGGACGGCCTCACGGCACCTGGCAACCTCCTACTTCCCGGCTGCCACCTCGTCCTCAAGGGCGGTGACCCTCGCCATCGCCACCTCCAGCTCCAACTTTGAGCTCTCCTCCAGCGAGGAGAACTCACCCGCGTCCCGCATCGCCGGGGAAATTTCCTCGTCCTCCATTTGGACGATGAGGGCGACATGCTAGAGAACCTGAAGAAAGCAAAAGGGGGTCAAAAAGGAAGGTGAGGCACCCAATCTCACGAATAAATAAGACGCTGAATGAAAACCCGAGTGGGGTGCGAGCACTAACCTGCACGGACTCTTGGGTGATGGCCGCCATTTGCGTCCTGAGAGTCCCCCGAGGGATTTTGCCCCCGGCCGACCTCTCTATCTCTGTCAGCAGGCTGTCAGCAACGGAGAGCCCCGAGGGCACCTCAAAGCGGAGGTCCCCCTCATCCACCAAGATCGGGGAGGACGGGGTGCGCGGAACCGTCCGGTGAAAGCTCTTGAGGGACGACGCCGGGGAGCATGTCTCTATCTCCGAAGCTCGGGCCTCTTGTTCCCGAACCCGCTTTCGGCTCGGCTCCTGGCTGGACTCCGGGGCATGGGCCGCACTCGAAAGCCTAGGTGGAGCGGCTGCCGGGGGAGCCGGGGCCGACGTCGGACGGGAGGAGCTGGCACCTTCAGCCCTCGACCCCTTCTTCTGCTCGTGCATGGCCGCTCGGAATTTGCTTACGTCCATGGGTTCTGCATAAGACAAAGTACAATTGCGTCAGCAATGCAAGTAAAAATAAAAATAAATGCAAGTCTAACAAATCGTCTGTAAACTCCCAACTTACCCGCGAACTGGGCGAGGCTGAGCCCAGCCCAACTAAGGGCCTGCACAGAAAGCAGCACGTCCGCCCGGGGAATGGGATCCCACTCCGCCACTTTCGCCGTGTCGGGATCGTTCGACTGACTCTCCCGCCGGCAACTATCCCTAAACCACTGGGTGGGCACGGGCCAGTCCTCACCCCCGGGCGGCCCAACAAATAAAATCTTCTTCTTCTAATCATGGATGGAAGAAGGTACCACGACGACCCCCGACCCGGCAACACTTCCCCGTTGTTTCCTAAAGGAGATGTATACCCACCTCGGCTCGCCTGCGCGAGTGCCGGGGTGACTTTTGTAACAGAGAGAAGAAGCAAGGGTGCTTAACCTGAAGAGGATCATGTGCAACTTCAAACGGACTAGGAACCCAAGGAGAATCCTCCAGGATATCGGCACTAGCTGACCCGAGGCTAGCCCAAAATGATTCGGTGCTCTAACAATCTCGGGAGAGAAGGGTAGGCGCACTCCGGCCCAAAAGGCTTCCAGGTACAGGGAAATCTCCTTACCCCATACCTGATCTGCCCTCTCCCTTTCATCGGCCAAACGAAGCATATAGCAGGGAGGAATGTGGAAACGAGCCCGAGCGGTGGCGAGCTCATCCTCTTACCTCACCATGGATGACACACCAGGGGCATCCACGGTCTCCGCTCTGGGAACCGCCCCCGTCGCACGACCCTGGGAAGAGGATCTGACCCTAACTTCCCAGGAGGACTCTGACTCAATGGAAGAAGAAGCAGAAGAAGAAGAAGAAGAAGAAGAATCATCTACGGGGGTTCTCTAGACTCTACCCGATCTATTTCTACAGACTCTTCACAGGAAGACATCTAACCTGATGGAAGGGATGAATCTTCGGGAGAGCAAAACGCAGATATCCCGACCTAAGAAGGAGAGCATCGAGCTAACGAGACTCAAGACGAGGAAATTATGAAGAAGTATGGGCCCTGATGGAGACCCCACCTATATTTATAGCCGCCAGCATGCACATCCAATGGCGACAGTCATCTCCCGCCGAAACGACTCATCGCATTCGACGGCCCCCATCGCTCCACCTATCGCGCACGCATTGGGCGCACCCCATCGAAAACGGGAAATCTGCGACCCGTCGCGTCAGCCAACCAGCGCAAGGCACGTGGGCAGTCGCTTCGGCGAACGTACGCACGATCCGGCACATCCTCTTTAATGCAAGATCTAACCCCTGATCCGCTGACGTCGTCAAGAAAATACAGCTGATTTCCTGGGAATGCGCACTTACGATATCTTCGAAAAAGAGCTCACCTCGGGGACCCAGCAGACCACTCTCGACCCGACCCGTGAACAGGTCGGGATGAGAGTGGGGGCTAATGATGATGCTCGATATCGTCGATTTCCCATATCGTGACACGTGACAGATCACGTGTCCCGAAGCTAGCAAGAAAGGACCAGGAACGGTACGTCAGTGGAATACCCCGGGTCTGCGGCCCATGGACGTGGCCGACCTCCTACGCCCGCTTTACAAACAACAGTTAGCTCGCCTCCGAGCCCCCTACACAATTGGGCTCCTCGGCCCTCTCAGCTCGTCTCCGGGCTACCGCAGAACCAAGATGCATCGGCTTCCCGCTCGTTCCCGAACCACCCGCCGAGCTCATCTTCCTCGGTCCCATCGACCGACCAGCAGCACCAGTCGTAGGCACCTACGCCACGCCTCCGCGAATCTCGCCATGCGCGAGATATCCGCCGGCCACATCCCGCGTTCCACGCCATCACGATCCCCTATTAACGAGCTTGTCTCGTCATTAATGCGGGATCCCGCTTATCACACGGGCGTGACGCCGGGGGCGTGACGCCGGGGGCGTAACGGCCGGTGTGATTCTCACGCCCGCATGCCATTCGCTGCTAGGTATATAAACCCCTCTTTCAAGCGACTCAAGTAAGTGATTCTTTCCTCACTAGGCCGTTACTCTGCTCAAATATCCGGTCTGACTTAATCGTCGGAGGGTCCTCGGTGGCACAACCACCCCGGGACTTCCTTGCAGGTAGCTCGGCCACAACAACCTCAAACTCATTGAGATCCACACGCTTCAGGAGGCAACCTCCAGCTCAATCTCAGCCGTCCATCGTCGCTTGCAGCAGATCTACAGAAGGTAACATCTTGACGAGATCCGACATCCATCAGTGTCACACGAAACAAAGTGTCACGTCAAATGACAGGGGCCACCTCTTGAATCCGTGGGGGCCATCTCTTGAGTTCGTGGGACCTACTGTAGAGTAATGGGGAATTTTCGGAATACATTCCGAAAGAGAGTAGATATGTATTATAAATGGAATGATACAACTCATCAATTCAAATGTGTTTTTTAAGTGAACCGGCACTACAGAAAATTGAGAACTCCGTGGTTAAGCGTGCTCGAGTGAGCTCCTTGGAAGTTGTCTTTTACTGTACGAGTGAAGGAAATTCTGGGATAAGTTGAAATTGATAATGAATTTTTTAGTCTTTTACTATAGTGGGCCTTCCATGCTTATTTTTCTTGACATGACAATCAAATGAGAAGTACTGCCAGAAAGAATCCAGATCTCTTGCAATTTAAAATGTTCAATTTGTATTTTTTTTCATCTTTTTACCCAGACTCTTCGGTACCGGAGAGAATGCAGATCCATTGTAATTTTAAAATGCTTAATGTGTCTCCGCATGTATCATTTGAGTATCATGTGACTAAGTATGGGAATGACATGTGGCATTCTCTAATACCCTTTAGTACTTAATGGGGATCTAATTCCCACCACGATTCAGCTAAAGTTATACATGTTTTATCATAGCGCAAACGTCACATGAGGTTGCAATTGAAGATGAATTTTCAATCGTTCGATGCATAGGGCCTTGGGTACTCATTCCCTTAAGATTGATAGAAACAGTACATACAGGTCTGGAGAGAATCCAAATCTATTGCAATTGGGATGTTTAATTTGTTTTTATATATGTATTTTTGAGTGTCATGTGACCGGTCTCTTCAGGAAAAAACTTTTATGAAAGGGCTTGTATGGTGCAAGCCACTTGCAAGCCTTTAGATGGCTTCCCCTGTACAAAACCCAAAGTCATTTTAGGACTTGGCTTGCATGGATGCTGGTTTTTTCCGTCTCTTCAGTACTGAGGTAATTTAAAAGTGTTCAATGTGCCTTCCATGTGCATCTTTTGAGTGTCGTGTGACCAAGTATCTAAATGGCATATGCCATTCTGATCTCCAAACCATTGCTAAACATGCAGCTTGTTAGGTTCTACACAAGGATGGGTTTCAAGGCAGTGCATGAGGTGGATGGTTCATCACTTGGCTCACATGCTTGTTTGGGGAGGTCAAGGCACCAAAATAAATGGAGGCTGACATCATGGATCTCCTCATGAAATGGGGCAAGAGAATCAAGCCTCCAAGCTAAAATTTCACAATAAAACAGAAGAACAAACTCATTGAAGGTGATGGAGGGTGGAATCTCCTTCAGATATTGCTTCCCGTTGATCTGCTTATGGCTGCAATGTATGGCTGGGATTGGATCTGGAGGCTATTGCTCCTGAAGCGTGTGGATCTCAATGGGTTGAGGTTGTGATTGCCGAGCTACCTGCAAGGAAGTCCCGGGATGGTTGTACCACCGAGGACCCTCCGACGATCAAGTTAGTCGAGAGATCCGAGCAGAGTAACAGTTTAGTGGAGTGGAATTGGCCTACCTTGATCGTCTGAAAGAGCAGTTTAAGTAGTGGTGGTAGCAGGTGCAGCAGACGCGAGAATCACGCCGGCCGTTACGCTCCCGACGTCACGCCCGCATGAAGAGCGGGACCTCCCATTAATGGCGAGACAGGCTCGTTAATGGGGGATCGTGGTGGCGTGGAACGTGGGATGTGGCCGGCGGAGATCTCGCGCATGGCGAGATTCACGGGATGGCGGTTACACCTGTAAGCGGTGCTATTGGTCGGTCGATGAGACCGAGGAAGATGACCTCGGCGGGAGTGCTCGCGGACGAGCAGGAGAGCCGAGGTATCTAGTTTCTGCGGTAGTTCGGGAACGAGTTGTGAGGCCGAGGAGGCCCATCGTGCTGGGGCGAGCCAGCGTCTGCTCGGTAGGACGAGCATAGGGGTGGTTTGGTCGGCTGTTGTAGGTCGTTTCTTGCATGCTCTGGGAAACATCATCCGCCACGTGTCATGATCTAGGAGATCGCCGATATCGAGCATCATCATTAGCCCCCCATTCTCGTCCCGACCAGTTGACGGGTCGGGTCGAGAGTGGTCTGCTTGGTCACCCGGGGTGAGCTCCCCTCCGAAGATATCGTCGGGCGTGTCCCCGGGCAATCCGTTGTCTTTTTCTGGGTGACGCAGGCGAATCAGGGCGTGGCCTTCTGCATTAAAGACGGTGCGCCGGTTCGTGCGCTCCGTCACTGAAGCAACGGTCCACGTGTCGAGCGTCGGTTGGGCAACGCAACATGCTGCAGACCTGTGGCGTCTGATGGGATGTTGTCCAATGCGCGTGCGCCAGGTGGAGCGATCTGGGTCGTCGTATGTGAGGGGTTGTTTTTGGCGGGAGTCGACGTTCGCCGTTGAATGGGGCGCCGGAGGCTATAGGTAGAGGTGTGGCTCGCTTCAGGGCTTATCTCTCTTCATATTTCCCTCATCCTTCATCTCGTAAGCTTGGCGCTCTCGTCTTAGGTTGGATCTTCTGCTTTCCCGAGGGCTTCTCAATCAGGATAGATGTCTTCTTCTGGAGAGTCTGTAGATGTTACAGGGGTAGATCTAGGGATTCTTCTGCCGAGTCGGGGTCTTCCCGAGGAGATGGGGTCAGATCCTCTCCCCATGATCGTGTGTCAGGAGCAGATCCCCGAGTGGAGGTGGCGGAAGCCCCCGGCGTGCCTTCCTTGGTAAGGTACGAAGGAGATCTTGCCATCGCTCGGGCCCGCTTCCATATCCCTTCTGGCTATACTCTGCACTTGGCCGAGGAAGGAGAGAGAGTAGATCAGGTGCGGGGCAAAGAGATTGCCCTGTACCTGGAATCCTTTTGGGCCAGAATGCGCTTGCCCTTCTCTCCCGAGGTCGCTGCAGCGCTGTCTTACTTCGGGTTAGCCCCGGGCCAGTTAGTGGCGAACTCCTGGAGGATTCTCCATGTGTTTCTGATCCGCTTGAAATTGCAGATGGTCCCCTTTGGTCTGTCCATCCTTGCCTCCTCTCTCATCTAAAAAAGTCACCCCGGCTCTCACGTTGGCGACCCGAGGTGGGTCTACCTCTCCTTTAAGAAACGTCGGGGGAGTACGCCCGGGTCGGGAATCGTCGTCCTGCCTTCTTCCATCCACGACTAGAAGAAGAAGTTTTTCTTCGTCGGGCCGCCAGAAGGTGAGGACTGGCCCGTACCAGTCCAGTGGTCTAGGGATAAGTGCTGGCAGGGAAACCCGTCCAATGACCCCGACGCGGTGAGAGTGGCGGCGTGGGAGCCCATTCCTCGGGTCGATGTGTTGTTGTCTGAGCGGGCCCTTAGTTGGGCCGGGCTCAGCACTGCCCAGTTCGTCAGTAAGTTAGGCTTGCATTTACTCTGATTTTTGCTTGAGTCACTGACCCCATTTTATCCCGTCTTGTGCAGAACCCATGGATTTGATCTACCTTCGAGCGGCTATGCGCAAGCCGAAGAAGGGGTCGAAGGTTCGAGAGGCCAGCTCTTTCCGTCAGGCGCCGACCCCGGTTCATCCGGCAGCCGTCCAACACCAGCGCTCGAGCGCGGATCGGGCCCCGGAGTCCAGCAGGGCGCCGACCCAAAAGAGGGGTCGGGGGCAGGAAGCCCCGGCCTCGGAGGCGGAGACCATTCCGCCGCCACCGGCTCTCAAAAGGACCTCCCGTGCATCCCTGCGGGACCCGGCCTCCCCGATCTTGGTGGACTATGGGGAGCTCCGCTTTGAGGTGCCCTCAGACCTCTCCGTCGCCGACAGCCTCCTGCATGACATGGAGAGGTCGGCCGGGGGCAGGGTCCCCGGGGGAAGTCTGAAGGGGCAACTGGCGTCCATCGCCCAGGAGGCCGTGCAGGTTAGTGCTCGTACTTTTCTCATTTCATCTTTCATGAGACTTGGTGATCTTTCTTCTTTCTGACCCCTTTCTTGTTTCCCCAGGTCCTCCATCATGTCGTTCTTGCCATCCGGATGGAGGAGGAGGAGATAGGCCCGGCGATCCGAGCCTCGGGCGAGTCCTCCTCACTGAGGGAGAGCTCGAGGCGGGCGCTGGAAGCGGCGACGGCGAGGGTCGCCGCTCTCGAGGCCGAGGTGGTGGCCGGGAAGCAAGAGCTAGCAGCCACAAAGCAGGAGGCGGCTGCTGTGAAGCAGGAAGTAGCGGCGGCGAAGCAAGAGGCTACCAGGCTCCGCGAAGCCGCCGAGGCCAAGCTTCAGGACTCAACGGCACTCGTCGGCACCATGAGAAAGTCGGTGAGCACCCTCCTGAAGGAGATGTGGGCAGCAGTAGAGGCGGCGAAATGGGCCGACCTCTTGGCGGCGAAGGCGGTGGAGAACTTCCAGAAATCGGAAGAATTTTACACCGTCTTAGCCTCGGCCACTACCGCCATCTGGCATGAGGCCCTTGATGCCGTCAAGGCTCGGGTGCCGGGGTTCGCCGACCAGGAACTCCGAGCCGAATATCCTCGTAGGGACGAGGAGCAGGGGGAGGACCTCGGGGGTGAGGCCGAGGAGGAGATACCCGGTGAGGGAAATGCGGAGGCCCCTGCGGCGGGCGCTGGTCTTCCTGGGGATGCGCCCAGCCCTAAGGCCTGAGACCCGCCGTCTTTTGCCTTTCTTTTTTTTTCTTTTTATTTGTTTCCTCGAGAGTTTGGTAGGCCTTCGGGCTTTTTGTAAGGATGGGAAGCCCACAATACCTTGTAGAAGCTTTAACTTTTTGAATAAAAACTTTTCGTTTTTGCAGTAGTGTTTGTGCTTGCGTTTCCTTTTGTTGGTGGACACTTGTGTCTGCACAGTACTGCTTTATGGTCGGCATGTTCCTCGTTTAGCGATTACTCGTTGACTTGACTCTGATCATTTGTCGAGTGTGCGAGGACCGGCGGGAAGACGGTGTCTCCATGGCCCCGAAGTCGAAGTGTAGATTGCTAAGACGTTGATAGATTAGATGCCTCTTATTGAGTCACGTTCCTCAGTTGTTGGAGCGGCCGTAATTGGCCACCTGAGGATATTGCCAAGAAGGGTAGCTGCTTGGTGTCTCTTGGCGAGGGCTTTGATCCTTAGCGTTGGAGGGGCCGTGAGAGGCCTGCGAAAGATGGCCGAGCAGGGTAGCTACTTGGTGCCTCTTGGCGAAGGCTTTGATCCTCAGCGTGAGAGGCCTGCTGAGGATGGCCAAGCAGGTTAGCTGCTCGGTGCCTCTTAGCAAGGGATTTAATCCTTGAGGATGGAGGGGCCGTGAGAGGCCTGCGAAGGATGGCCGGGCAGGGTAGCTGCTCGGTGCCTCTTGGCGAAGGCTTTGATCCTTAAAGATGCCCGAGCGGGGTTGCCGCCTGGTGCCTCTTGGTGAGGGCTTTGATCCCTGGTTTTGCGAGGAATAACCGAGCACGGATCGTGCTAAGCGGTTTCCTCTTTCGAGAGCTTTTCATCCTTAGCGCGGGAGGGGCGTGGGGGGCCTACTAAGGATGTCCGAGCAGGGTTGCCTCCCGGTGCCTCATGGCGAGGGCTTTGATCCCTGGTGGTGTGCCAAGGATAACCGAGTGTGGTTGTGCTAAGCGGTTACCTCTTTCAAGGGCTTTTGGGTCCTTAAGGATGGCCGAATAGGGTTGCTGCCCGACCGCCTCTTGTCGAGGGCTTTGATCCCTGGCGTTGTAAGGTAGGGAAACTACCAGCCAGGGATAGCCGAGCAGGGTAGCTGCAGGGCTGCCTCTTGTTGAGGGCTTTGATCCCTGGCGTTGTGGGGTAGGGAAGCTACCGGCCAGGGATAGTCGAGTAGGGTTGCTGCCCGGTGCCTCTTGGCGAGGGCTTTGATCCCTGGCACCGTGGGTAGGGAAGCTACTAGCCAAGGATAGCCGAGCAGGGTAGCTGCAGGGCTGCCTCTTGTTGAGGGCTTTGATCCCTGGCGTCGTGGATAGGGAAGCTACCAGCCGAGGATAGCCGAACAGGGTAGCTGCAGGGCTGCCTCTTGTTGAAGGCTTTGATCCCTGGCGTCATGGGTAGGGAAGCTACCAGCCGAGGATAGCCGAGCAGAGGTGCTGCCCGGTGCCTCTCGGCGAGGGCTTTGATCCCTGGCGCCATGGATAGGGAAGCTACCGGCCAAGGATAGCCGAGCAGGGTAGCTACAAGGCTGCCTCTTGTTGAGGGTTTTGATCCCTGGCGTTGTGGGGTAGGGAAGCTACCAGCCAGGGATGGCCGAGCGGGGTAGTTGCAGGGCTGACTCCATGTGAGGGCTTTTCTCCATGAAGAAGGACCGAGCAGTGAAGCTGCTCGGTTGCCTCTTGGCGAGGCTCTGTCCGGCCTTCCCATGTGAGCACCGTGGTGTGGGACGGCATCGAAGACACGTGTCGTAAGGGCGCTGTGAAGGCAAAGCGCCGGTTTCTCGTCGTTTCAGTTTCGCATGGGGAGGCGCGACGCTTGCCCCGTGGCGCCTGCGTTGCGTGAGAAATGGGCGACTGTTGGATTCCTAAGCGTCGTTGGCTATAAGATGGAACCGTTTGGGATTGTTGATTACTCTTTTCCTTACAACCGAAACGCAAAAATGCAGGACTTCCCCTTCACCATCGAAGACATCGTAAGCTTTGAAGATGTCTACCTCTATGACCCGTACCGCACCGAGGACACGGTGCAGTTGGTAATGGGCAGGATCGAGGACCACTTCGGCCGATTGCTTCCCCGGCGGTCCTCCCTCCTTCAGCTGCTGATGTATTCCATCTAGAGGGCGTCACCGGGGCTTTACAACCCCTTATCCGAAATGTTGTTCGATAAGGCCATAGGCAAGCTAAGGTCTCTGAGGCGCATCAGCCTGATCTTCGTGATCCGGCTAAACCGCTCGGAAGAGCTCGTCCGTGAGTGCTACCAGTTGAGGCTCGACGCCGAAGCTCGCGGAGGGGATCGGAGGCAGAGGTTAGACGCTGCAAGGGCTCGGCTGGAGGAGATATGCTCAGAGTACCACGAGCAGTGCTCTCTGCACCCCATTCCCCCGCTGTTGTAATAATAAAAATTTTCTTTTTGTGTACGGCTGAGGAGCCGATAGTACCTTTTGAATGAAGTTGGCGGCGAGGAGTCGATCTACCCCATCCTCAATAGTCTTCTGTTTGGCCAAGGAGAAGCTTCGCTTCTTCTGTCTGACGGGTCAGACCGTAGGATCTACTCCGAGCTTGTGGGATATAATTTTGTGATCGATCCCCGGCATGTCAGCAGGTGCCCAGGCAAACACGTCGGAGTTGTTTCTGAGGAAATGGACCAGGTCGTCTCGCTGAGGACCTGTCAAAAGCGACCCGATTTGAACGAGTCTTTCGCCGTCCCCTTCTACAAGGGGGACCGCTGTCAGAGGCTCCACTGGGGTCCCTCGGATCACTTTTTGCGCGTCTCGAGTATCCAGAGAACCCCTGATGTCACCCCCGCCCTCGACATCGTCGGCCGGCTCCTATGATGAAGATGTTGCGGTGAAGAAAACCTTTGCAACTCGCTGGTCTCCATAGACCCGACCTATCCCGCCCTGCTCGAGAGGGAACTTCATCGCCAGGCGGTAGGTCGATATCTGGGCTCGGAGGGAGTTCAGCGTCGAGCGGCCGAGGAGGATGTTGTAGGCCGAGGGGATTCTCGCTACGATGAATTCCACCGACACTGTCCGCGTATGGCCGGGCTCTCCGATGTTGAACTGTAGAGTGATTACTCATTCCGCCGGGATGGAGTGGTTAGTGAATCCTGACAGGACGTGGGAGGTCGGCCTTAGGTCTGCTGTGGTGAGCCCCATGCGCAGAAAGCAGTCGTGGAAAAGGATGTCTGCCGAGCTTCCCGAGTTGACCAGGATCCTGTGCACCTCGTATTAATGGACCCGAGCCGTGATCACCAGGGGGTCATTGTGGGGCAGGGATATGCCATAAAAGTCCCCGTCGTCAAAGGTGATCGGCTCAGTCTCCCTGGCCTTCTTCCTTGACCGGCCGTCGACCCCGCGGCTGGCGTAGGATGCCGAGTCTCGTAGGCACTCGATGTACCCCCCGCCGTCGCGACCATGATTTTGGACGAGCCTCGGCTCCTTTCGGTGGGGTCCCTTACGTTCCCTAGTGGGGCTGTTTTCGAGCTGCCGTGGGGAGTTTCACGTTCGCGACCTCGTCGAGGGAGGGGGTGCCGGTCATGCCTGCGAACGGGCGAGCTGATCGCCACCACCTCAGAGGGGACAGGGGTGCGACGAGACTCGGGGCGAAACTCTCTGGCGTAAGACCTCGGAGCCAAACTTAGTGGTGCCTATTAGTGTATATGCCCTAGAGGCCATTACTGTATCATACTAGTATGTATATTACTTGATGGAAGCTTGGGATATTCACAGTTGTATATACAATCTTGCTCGAAATGGTAGTATGCTACTTGGTTTGTCTCTGCTTTAATATGTGCATGTGTTTCTTTTAGCATATCGCTTATATACATATTAGTAGAGCCCTTAGGATCTTTGCTTGATTACCAGCGTTGTGATGGCGCTCACACCCGTGGGGGCTGGGTAATCCATAAGCACATCTTTATACAGGTCCCTAGTCGTTGGACTATCGAGACAGGGCATCGATACTCCGAAGTAGACTAGCGTATGCGCTTCTCATCCCAGCGTGGGAGACGGTCTGTCCCACAGCCGTCAGTACGTCGTACTTGAGATAGTATGCGGGTGCTCGTTAGGTTACGATTACACTGGACAGGACTCGTCGGGAACTGTTGGTTGGTATTATACCTATCGTCAGTTATCAGTTCCCAGGTGACATGAGTACAGCTTAGTCCGCTGACTTGACACTGTCACTTCGTCTCGAGTGTGTTCCCGCTGTACTTTGATTACTACCCTACCACGGCTCAAAGGAGTCGTGCAAACAGGTAGTAGTTGGGTGCAGTCCCGAAGCACTTGGAGGCAGTGACGGTTAGACAGGATTCGTCTCTCCCAGTATTGGGGGTTGACATCGCGCTGTGTCCAGGAGAGCCATTACACAAGTAGTCCCTGGCCAGGGCAAGCGAGATATACTGGTAGGTTTCCAATGTTATCTCAGGGTGTTCTGGGCTACACTCCGACACGACTTGTACCGCTATTAGGGGACTGATGTTCACCGCCCCCTAGGCCCGCCATGTGATGTATCAGACGAACAGACCGGACTGTACGGAGACTGTCACATTCAGGCTCAGTAGGAGTTCAGATGGGGTCGCCTCGTCAGTCTTCTTATCGGCATCTACCTGGGGACCGTTACGTACAGCTAGTGCCGCTTACGGTCTGTGGTTAAACCCACTGCCAGCGTAGTGTCGAGTCTTTAGAGTCCCACACAGAGAGTTATTCGCCTTTAGGCAAAATGAGTAGAGGTCGTATGGTTTTGCGACAGGGTTCGTTCACATCCGCGCACTTGTGCATGTTTGTTGTCCGGACAGCTTATACTAGCGGGTTTTGGTTTAAGCCAGATCCTAGTATATGATTTAGGATTGGTTTTATCTCATTGTATTCCTATTCCTCGGATCACGAATATGGGTGCGTATGCACAGTTGACTGAGACAGAGGCAGAGGACTTTGATTAGGGTTAATGACCATTGTCATTTTCTTAACCCTAATGCTTATGTGTGTATTATGAATAATTGATATTAGTTATATATATAATTGTGCATGGTTAGGGTTGTTGAACTTTTGACCATACTTGACTTGTTGACCTAGGTTGACACTTTGACCATCATCATTCCATATAAAAGATGCTCTTTGATCCTTACAATTTGCATTAAATATGAAATGATAATGGTCAAGTCTTGATTAACCATGACAATTATCTAGCTAATTATCTAATATCATAATTCACCCATTTTAGAGAGAATGGTTCATTATTTCTCTCATTCTATCATATAGATTCTCTCTCCTCCTCTTCCTCTCTCTCAAGCTCTCCCCTCTCATGTGTTGAGAAACACTTGAGCTTGAGATAAACCTCTCTAAAGTAATCTCTACTCTCATCTAAGGTTCTAGGATTAGCACTTCTAGCACCTTAGTTACTTCTAGTTTGAAGTTGAAGCCAAAGGTTGAGGCTCTCGGGTGGATCCTTCTTCGACTAGAGAAGGCGACAAGGTGATCTCTTTCTTCCACTCCAAGGAGTAAGGAGAGAAGGACATAAAGCCCAAGGTATAACCTTTCTTCCATGTAGCTAAATCTAGTTTGCTTGCAGTTAGTTTTTGTTTAGCAAAGATCCTCCTTAAGTTAGTCCATGTTGCCTAGTTCGATAAAAATCCGATTTTTATTCCGTTATCCGCCTCCCCGCAAGCACCGGGGTGGGCAACGTGGACTTACAGTAGTATCAGAGTCTAAATAAACATAAACTAGCTAGTTAGTAAAGTGTATGGAAGTTCGATCGGAAAAATCGCAAAACTAAATTTTCAAAACCCTAAGTTTCTGTTTTTTTTTCCTGCTCTAAAAATAATAAATCATACTTCAAAATTAGGCTCAGGGTTTTGTTAAGAAACTCACCAAAGACGATCCAGTGAACCGCTCAAAGCGCCGCGTTTCCGCGGCAAGAACATGCTTCTTGCCGCGGAACCGCGGCCGAGTTGACTCGGTTCTGGACCGAGTTTGGTGCTGTGTTCTTCTGTAATGGTTTTAGGATTTTTAAGATATTTTATTTCTGCCCAGATTTTCCAGAATTGAAATTTGTATTTGGGTGGTTATAAATCCGTATTTTTTGATCGAACTTCACTATACTTTGACTATTGGTTATATCTGTGATGTTTATATGTATTTAACGTCTGCTAATCGCTATACGTCGATTAGTGGGGGTTATACATATCTGTGATCTGTAATACTTATTGGTTTGTGTATATGAACTCGGTGGATTGTCGCGGATGAATAGCCGGGGTGGATGTGAGATGAGAGCTTCTTTTTTTCTTTCATTCATTGTAATATGTAAATTGATGTAATATTATTTATTTGGCCGCACAACCGGGTCGGGGTTGTAGCCGTCATTGTATAATTTCTTTTTACTGTTTTTGCTCCTATGATAGACCCATGGTGGGGTGCACAAACTACCGGGTATCTCGAAGTGCCGAGTGGCCTACTCACGTCGTTGAGGGAGGTTGCTTCGCTTCGGGTACTTGGCGGGTAGTTTGCCGCACCCGTAGGGGTCTTGGATGGGGTATTGGCTATTCATCGCGACCGTGTAATCCGTTTTTCGTTGCAGGCTCGAACGAATCGCGGATTCCTAGTATATCCAAAGTGTTCATCTGTGATCTGTAATGGCTATCATTGCTATATATTTATATATGATAACTATTTAAGTGTTGCTTATGTTTTGCATCCGCGCTAGTCCAGCCCCCGCTCTGTCGTTAGTTAAGTAACCTAACGGGTGATGACGGGGCCCCGTGGCGAATGCGGATGGCATAAGCGTACACCATATTTTGGTTGTTTTCTGCAATGGTAGGAATTAAAAGATGGGACGCATTAAGTTTAATGCAAGAAAAATAAACCAAGTAAAAGTCGATTGGAACACTTTGAAAACCACTCGGTTCTTTTCAAAACTAAACTTTTAAATGCGGAGCTTGAACCACTCCTTTTAAAAGCTATCTTGTTCCATCGATTATATCAAGTTCACTACGTTCACGGTTTCGCCAAAACCATTCGTAGCCCTCCGTCATTCCACATGAATGGTCAAAAAGTATTCAAGCTATGTATTTTGGCCAAAGTCAAGGCATAGTGATTGGTAGCTATTGGGTATTCATGTGCAGCATAGGTAGATGCGTTGGTTTGGGGCAGTCGTACTGCCATTTTGGCCAAAGTCAAGGGTAGGTACGGGTGGGTCCAAATTAACCAGGAGAATGACGGGTAGAACTTGACATGTGACTTATGATATTTTGGCCAAAGTCAAGGTCATAAGAGCATGGGGCAAAAATCCACATCGGGAGTTTCATAAGTACTGAAACTTGCTAACGCTGCATACCATTTGGAGTGTGATGATTCTGGTAGGATTCCTTCGGTTTTATCACGCAATGATATTTGGATCCCGATCCTACTGTGAGTATATGCTACTCCTCGGGAAATCTTTCACTTAACGATCAATGCTATAAACCTAGTAGGTGTCTAGAAAGGTGTTAGCGGGGCTACGCCCACAGGAAAAAGAGGTTACTTAATTAAGGAACTTCGCGAAAGCGTTGGAAAACCTCCCTCGAAGTACCGACACTGGCCTGGCTGAGCGGTTAAGCAAGTATTGCACGGTGAGATTGATCCCGACTAATTCTTCCTTTATGGTTTGAGGAGGGATTCGAGAGACAGTGGGAGCCATCCTGTTTAGACAAACTAAAAACCACTCTAAACTTGCAAGAGCATCATGCTAAAGTGTTTCTTTTCTCTCTCCTAATTGCAGCGACCATTCAACATGACCGGACTTAAGTTATTACTAGATAAAAACATACTGACAGGGCCAAACTACAAAGATTGGCTCAGGAATGTCAAGATGGCAATCACTTACGATAAGTTGGGGTATATCCTTACCACCAAAGCTCCTCCTGTCCCAGGTCCCACCTCCAGCGTCGCGGATGTAGAAATCCGTAAGACATGGAAGATAGATTGCACGAAGGCCAAATGCCTCGTGCTTGCCTCGATGGACAACGAACATCAGAGGAGGCATGAGAATATGGACCTAGAGTCCATATTTTCTTCATACAAAAGAACTGTATGGAGAGCAGTCTCGTATCACAAGATACGAAGTGTCGAAGAAGCTATTTTCGGCAAGATTGGCCATCGGATCATCGGTAGCGGAACACATGCTTAAGATGATTGGCTACATAGAGGAGCTCGCGACCTCGGGACCACGTTGGAGAATGAACTCTACACTGATTTGATTCTCCAGTCCTTTCCTTCCACTTACGCCCAGTTTATCCTTAACTTCAACATGCAAGGAAAGGAGGTTGAACTTTCCGAACTTCTGAATATGTTGAGGAGTGCTGAGGGCACCCTACAGAAGGGTAAGAAGACATCCACTTGTTTGTAGGAGGATCTTCCTCTTCTAGGTCCAGGGCGAAAGCCAAGGGAAAGAAGAGGAAAGCCCCCGCCAAACCAAGGGGCGGTGTCAGTAAAGTGGATACGAAGGGAAAGGCAACAAAGGTAACGGGAAGAGCTGGTGGGGAAGGAAGAATGCTTCTACTGTCATAAAAGTGGACACTGGAAACAGGATTGCAAGGCTTGGAAGGCCAGAACCTAAGATCTGAAGCGAGTTGCGGTTTCAGCTTCAGGTGTGTATGTTATTGAAAACTGTCTATCAATAAACTCTACTTCCTGGGTATTGGATATCGGATCAGGATCTCATATCTGTAATTCTTTGTCAGGCGTTGAGAAAGCGTAGAGTTTTGAAGGCAGGTGATATGACCCTCAGAGTTGCAAACGGAGCTAGCATGGATACTGAGGCCGTGGGGGACTATCACCTGGGATTGTCAGATGGACACTTTTTGGTTTTGCGTAGTTGTTATTTTGTACCAAATGCAACCTGTAATATCATTTCTGTATCTTTATTATCTAAGAAGGTTATGAATTTGCATTTGTAAGTAATGTAGTGAACATTCACCTTAATCAAGTTTTGATTGGGTCGGGTACATTAAACAACGGTATATACGTGTTTTAAACCAACCACAGATTTTCAATGTCCAGAATACACACAAAAGAAAGTCTCCAGAAATCAATAAAACTTTCTTATGGCATTGTAGACTGGGTCACATCAATGAGAGAAGGTTGACTAAGTTACATACAGAAGGATATTTGGATCCGTTCGAATATCAGTCATATGCAACTTGTCAATCATGTCTCAAAGGAAAGATGACAAAGACTCCGTTCACTGGATACGAAGTAAGAGCGAGCGAGCTCTTGGGACTCGTACACAGCGACGTGTGCGGTCCAATGTCTACGCATGCATGAAGCGGTTATTCTTACTTCATTACTTTTACGGATGACTTTTCAAGGTACGGATATGTCTTCTTAATGAAACATAAATCCAAGGCTTTTGAAAAATTCCAGGAATATAAGAATGAAGTAGAGAAACAAACAGGCAAAAGTATCAAGGCACTGGAGATCTGATCGAGGTGGTGAATACTTAAGTGCCGAGTTCCTGAGTTACTTAAAAGAGAATGGAATTCTCTCTCAGCTTACTCCTCCATACACTCCGCAACATAACGGTGTATCGGAGAGACGGAACCGAACCCTATTGGATATGGTACGGTCCATGATGAGTAACGCTGAGTTGCCGTGATCGTTTCTGGGGATATGCGCTAGAATCAGCTGCATACCTTTTGAACCGAGTTCCAATTAAGACTGTGCCTACTACACCATATCAGATATGGTGTGGGAAGAGACCATATCTTAATCACATTAAGACATGGGGATGTCCAGCTTTTGTCAAAAAGCAACATGCGGACAAGCTCGAGGCACGCTCAGTACAGTGCAAGTTTGTGGGATATCCAAAGAACTCCAAGGGATATTTCTTCTATTGCGAAGAGAAACAAAAGTTTTTTTGTTTCTTGCCATGCCCACTTTCTAGAACACCAGTTCTTAGAAAAAGAAATAAATGGGAGCGCAATAGAACCGGAAGAAATTCCAGAACCAGGAGCTATTACTGAAAGCTTAGTAGAACTAGAAGGTTCGAAGATCAGGACATTCCCACGCCACTCCGCAGGAGTAGTAAGCAGTCTCATCCGCCCGAGAGATACTACGGTTTTCTCATAGACGGGGATAGAGAGGATTGCATCATAGATTGTGATGAGCCTACTAGCTTCCAGCAAGCCATTCAGAGCGTCGACTTCGGTAAAATGGTTGGATGCAATGCGGACCGAAATGGAGTCCATGTACACCAACAAAGTATGGATGTTGGACATTGCTCCAGATGGGGTAAAAACCCGTAAGATGCAAGTGGATCTTCAAAGGAAGATTGGTGTAGATGGACAGGTTAAGACCTATAAAGCTAGACTGGTTGCAAAGGGTTTTCGTCAACGACCTGGTTTGGACTATGACGAAACCTTTTCTCCAGTAGCTATGCTGAAATCCATTCGGATCCTTCTTACCATTGCTGCCTTCCACGATTATGAGATTTGGCAGATGGACGTAAAGACCGCTTTTCTAAATGGAAATTTAGAGGAGTGTGTCTATATGGACCAGCCAGAGGGTTTCATTCAGAGTGGGAGCAGCGGAAAGGTGTGCAAGTTGCTTAAGTCCATTTATGGACTAAAGCAGGCATTGCGGAGTTGGAACATCTGTTTTGATGAAACGGTCAAGGAATTTGGCTTTATCAAAAATCCAGATGAACCATGCATCTATTGTAGATTTGTAGCGAGAACTGTAGTATTCCTCGTTTTATACGTGGATGACATTCTCTTAATAGGAAATGACATTCCTATGCTACAATCTGTCAAGGGGTTCTTGTCACACAGGTTCTCCATGAAAGACCTGGGTGATGCCTCATACATTCTGGGGATCCGGATCTACCGTGACAGATCCAAGAGGATTTTAGGACTCTCACAGTCCAGGTACATCGACACCATACTGAAAAGATTCAGTATAGAAGATTCCAAGCGCGGTAATCTACCGGCTTGTCACGGGATCACCCTCTCCAAAGAGATGTTCCCAAGACTGATTTGGAGAGGGATCGCATGTCTATTATACCCTACACTTCTGCGGTAGGCTCTATAATGTATGTGATGTTGTGTACCAGACCAGATGTGGCTTATGCACTGAGTGTGGTAAGCAGGTATCAGTCAAACCCTGGGGAGAAACATTGGATAGCGGTAAAGAACATTCTCAAGTATCTGAGAAGGACTAAGGAGATGTTCTTGGTGTATGGCGGAAAAGACCTCCAGATTGAGGTCTTTGCTGACTCCAGCTTCCAGAGTGATAAGGATGATTCCAAGTCCATGTCGGGTTTTGTCTTTACCCTCAATGGAGGGGCGCCAAACATGAAACCGTTGCTGACTCGACCATGGAAGCGGAATACATCGCTGTATCTGATGCCGCAAAAGAAGCTGTCTGGATGAGGAAGTTCTTGAAAGAACTTCAGGTGGTTCCGTCCATTGTTGATCCAATACCTTTATATTGCGACAACAACGGGGCTATAGCTTTAGCGAAGGAACCCAGGTCCCATCAGAAATCCAGACACATCTTAAGGCGGTATCACCTGATCAGGGAGATCATGGATCGCCAGGAGATCGAGGTTCGGAGGGTTGCTTCAGAAGATAACACTGCAGATCCATTCACGAAGGCCTTACCCCAGACTCAGTTCGAGCGGCTGATCGAGATGATAGGTCTTCGATACGCCAGTACATGGCCTTAGTGCAAGTGGGAGATTGTTAGTGTATATGCCCTAGAGGCCATTACTGTATCATACTAGTATGTATATTACTTGATGGAAACTTGGGATATTCACAGTTGTATATACAATCTTGCACGAAATGGTAGTATGCTACTTGGTTTGTCTCTGCTTTAATATGTGCATGTGTTTCTTTTAGCATATCGCTTATATACATATTAGTAGAGCCCTTAGGATCTTTGCTTGATTACCAGCGTTGTGATGGCGCTCACACCCGTGGGGGCTGGGTAATCCATAAGCACATCCTTATACAGGTCCCTAGTCGTTGGACTATCGAGACAGGGCATCGATACTCCGGAGTAGACTAGCGTATGCGCTTCTCATCCCAGCATGGGAGACGGTCTGTCCCAGTCGTCAGTACGTCATACTTGAGATAGTATGCGGGTGCTCGTTAGGTTACGAGTACACTGGACAGGACTCGTCGGAAACTGTTGGTTGGTATTATACCTATCGTCAGTTATCAGTTCCCAAGTGACATGAGTACAGTTTAGTCCGCTGACTTGACACTGTCACTTCGCCTCGAGTGTGTTCCCACTGTACTTTGATTACTACCCTACCACGGCTCAAAGGAGTCATGCAAACAGGTAGTAGTTGGGTGCAGTCCCGAAGCACTTGGAGGCAGTGACGGTTAGACAGGATTCGTCTCTCCCGGTATTGGGGGTTGACATCGCGCTGTGTTCAGGAGAGCCATTACACAAGTAGTCCCTGGCTAGGGAAAACGAGATATACTGGTAGGTTTCCAGTGTTATCTCAGGGTGTTCTGGGCTACACTCCGACACGACTTATACCGCTATTAAGGGGACTGACGTTCACCGCCCCCTAGACCCGCCATGCGATGTATCAGACGAACAGACCGGACTGTACGGAGACTGTCACATTCAGGCTCAGTAGGAGTTCAGATGGGGTCGCCTCGTCAGTCTTCTTATCGGCATCTACCTGGGGACCGTTACGTACAGCTAGTGGCGCTTGCGGTCTGTGGTTAAACCCACTGCCAGCGTAGTGTCGAGTCTTTAGAGTCCCACACAGAGAGTTATTCGCTTTTAGGCAAAATGAGTAGAGGTCACGTGGTTTTGCGACAGGGTTCGTTCACATACGCGCACTTGTGCACGTTTGCTGTCCGGACAGTTTATAATAGCGGGTTTTGGTTTAAGCCAGATCCTAGTATATGATTTGGGATTGGTTTTATCTCATTGTATTCGTATTCCTCGGATCATGAATACGGGTGCGTATGCACAGTTGACTGAGACAGAGGCAGAGAACTTTGATTAGGGTTAATGACCATTGTCGTTTTCTTAACCCTAATGCTTATGTGTGTATTATGAATAATTGATTTTAGTTATATATATAATTGTGCATGGTTAGGGTTGTTGACCTTTTGACCATACTTGACTTGTTGACCTAGGTTGACACTTTGACCATCATCATTCCATATAAAAGATGCTCTTTGATCCTTACAATTTGCATTAAATATGAAATGATAATGGTCAAGTCTTGATTAACCATGACAATTATCTGGCTAATTATCTAATTTCATAATTCACCCATTTTAGAGAGAATGGTGCATTATTTCTCTCATTCTATCATATAGATTCTCTCTCCTACTCTTCCTCTCTCTCAAGCTCTCCCCTCTCATGTGTTGAGAAACACTTGAGCTTGAGATAAACCTCTCTAAAATAATCTCTACTCCCATCTAAGGTTCTAGGATTAGCACTTCTAGCACATTAGTTACTTCTAGTTTGAAGTTGAAGCCAAAGGTTGAGGCTCTCGGGTGGATCCTTCTTCGACTAGAGAAGGCGACAATGTGATCTCTTTCTTCCACTCCAAAGAGCAAAGAGAGAAGGACATAAAGCCCAAGGTATAACCTTTCTTCCATGTAGCTAAATCTAGGTTGCTTGTAGTTAGTTTTTGTTTAGCAAAGATCCTCCTTAAGTTAGTCCATGTTGCCTAGTTCGATAAAAATCCGATTTTTATTCCGTTATCCGCCTCCCCGCAAGCACCGGGGTGGGCAACGTGGACTTACAGTTCCCACCGGGTTTTCGAGTACGTCGGATCGAGAAAGCCGTGGTTGTCAAAAATGATGAGGCGGCGGTCGAAAGGGCCGACGTGGACGGAGCCCTCTCTTCCCCCGTAGGGGTCCTGGTCCCGAGGCGGAGGGGCGGCGACCTGGGGATTTTGCCCCGCCGTTTGGACACGGACGAGCGCCTCCACGAAGGATGCGAGTCGGTCTATCCGGCCGGCGAGGGCGTTGATGGCATTCGGCGGAGGAGGCTCGTCTGTGCCACCGTTGAGAGGGAGGCGGCGGTTGGAGCTTGGATCGTCTTGAGGATCGCTCGCCATTGGAGGTAGATCGGGAGACGAACTTTTGTTTTTATGGAATTTAGTTTCCCACAGACGGCGCCAGCTAATGGAGGGTGGAATCTCCTTCAGATATTGCTTCCCGTTGATCTACTTATGACTGCGATGTGTGGCTGGGATTGGATCTGGAGGCTATTGCTCCTGAAGCGTGTGGATCTCAATGGGTTGAGGTTGTGGTTGCCGAGCTACCTGCAAGGAAGTCCCGGGGTGGTTGTACCACCGAGGACCCTCCGATGATCAAGTTAATCTAAAGATCCGAGCAGAGTAACGGCTCAGTGGAGTAGAATTGGCTTATCTTGACCGTCTGAAAGAGGGGTTTAAGTAGTGGTGGCAGCAGGTGCAGCAGGCGCGAGAATCACGCCGGCCGTTACGCTCCCGACGTCACGCCCGCGTGAAGAGCGGGACCTCCCATTAATGGCGAGACAGACTCGTTAATGGGAGATCGTGGTGGCGTGGAACGTGGGATGTGGCCGGCGGAGATCTCACGCATGGAGAGATTCGCAGAATGGCGGTTACGCCTGTAAGCGGTGCTATTGGTCGGTCGATGAGACCGAGGAAGATGACCTCGGCGGGACAGCTCGCGGACGAGCGGGAGAGCCGAGGTATCTAAGTTTCTGCGGTAGTTTGGAAACGAGCTGTGAGGCCGAGGAGGCCCATCGTGCTGGGGCGAGCCAGCGTCTGCTCGGTAGGACGAGCATTAGGGTGGTTTGGTCGGCTGCTGTAGGTCCTTTCTTGCATGCTCTGGGACACGTTATCTGCCACGTGTCATGATCTAGGAGATCGCCGATATCGAGCATCATCAGAAGGAAAATCTGATTTTTTGCAACATTCGAAACTAAGGGATGAAACAAGAGTTTGAATCAGTGTATGAATTAACGGATGAGAAATGGATTAATTTTCTGCAATTGTAAAGTTAACACGTGTTTCTTATTCTTCCAGTTATGGAGTTTCTTAACAAGAACAAGAATGGTTAAAGTTTCTGAACCCACAAGCTAATATGCATCAGATGAGAGAAAAACAACAAGCTCCTTTCTTTAATTTTCAATAGAAGGATTTCTCTTACCACACAACATAGTTAACTCCATTGGTCGGTAGAACAACTTCCATCGAGTCTCTTCACCTATCCATTTTAATTCTAGTTATTAAAACCCTTGTTTTAAAAATACAGATTTAACTCAAAATCGCCTACTTTTAGTTTCAAAGTTTCTCTGAATTTGGACAAATTAGCATGCTCAATCCTTTTTAATTCTAGTTATTAAATCCCTTGTTTTAAAATATAGATTTAACTCAAAATCGCCTAATTTTAGTTTCAAAGTTTCTCTGAATTTGGACAAATTAGCAGCTCAATCCAATCAAGTCCGTGGCGTCTACCAATATAAACAATCTCAAGAAACAAACAATGACTAAAAACCGATGCGTGATAAAGACCATACATCATAATGCAACAATGTTGGACCAAAAAAGAAAAACTAACACACAAAAAATTCATAGTAGGCAGAATATCATCTAGTTTTCTTTCCGAAGGGAAAAAAAAAATTCAACCTCGCAAACAATTGCAAACCAAAAGTGTAGAGAGTAACAATAGGTTTTCATTGCATCAGCATAAATCATGCTTCCCAATCCTCTATTTAACTTTCGTAGAGAGTAACAATAGGATTTCATTGCATCAGCCTGCAAGGAAAACATAAATCATGCTTCCCAATCCTCTATTTAACTTTCCTTCATTGTTGAGGAAGCAATCCTTGATTAAGGTTTTCCTTGCAGTCCAACCAAAATAAACAACACACCATGATTTCTGCTGCTAACAATAGGTCGACAAATCGACAAATTCTTGGTCGAAATTACAAATTTTTCAACAATTCAAAAATTGCCTCAGAGAACAAAGAGAGAAACAATTGGGTGCCCACAATAACCACCCAAATGAAATCAAATAAACCACAGTAATCGAAAACCTAAACCAAACACACACATCTGTGGAAAAATCTTTATTACCAACCAAAAAAATCCAACTTCTCAAGACCTACCACTAAACCCTTCACTCTCAAGGTTTGAGGGCAAGAGCCAAACCAAACTTGGGAGTTTTCTCTAGGGCTTTAGTGTCAAACTCGCCTGAGATTGTGAGGATCGACTTTGGCTTGATCTCGTGCTGAAGGAGAGTTCCGAGCTTTCCCGAGTTGTTGAGGCGGGCTTTTACTGTGGTCTGGGGATCAACTGCGTAAGCTCCTCCGACGGTGAAAGTGTTCTCATTGGTAGAGAACCTTCGGGTGATTTCTGCTACCGCTGCGCTTCTTTGCTTATCGTCGAGATGGTACACATATGAACCTCTAAGAGTGTCGCCTTTGTCAGCCCTTATAAACAAAACATTTTTAAAAAAATATTAGCACAATCTCTTCTCTTTTAATCTAAATTAAGAGATGCAATAAGTATGTAGGTGAAGTTCACGTAATTAAGGTAAAATCTTGGGGTTCACTTTAATTGCTGAAAATTCACCAAGACTAAGGAAGGAACTCTAAATGGTTTTATAATGGGGTCGGATGGAAAGAGAGGGGGGGAGGATAAAATTAGCTGAACAAAAAATACACAGAGGACACAATAAGACAATCAGGCTGCTAAGAACAAAAAAAAAATCAGGTCTTTGGGGTCAGATGCATCGTCCCTTTATTCCATTCTCCTCCTCAATTCCATAAATTGTTAACAAATAATTTTACCCGTCTTCATTCATCCCCTGGAACCTCTGATAGTTACTAAATTACAATTTTGTCACTCTTCTCAACTGTGTATAATTATGATGGTATGATCCTAAATATCAAAATATGTATAGTTATAATAAAATGCATTACAAGATTACACGAACAAGTTTTCTAATCGAAAATAATTCGTGGACTTTGTATATATTCCGAATAAATTGAATTTTGGTTATTAGTAACTTTGGAGGACCATTGCTCGCAAAGATCGAAAACAAATAAACATATTCCAACACTTAGAGAGTGTTGCCTATTGCCTTCTTCCGGAATGCATTATGTTTCCCTCTTTGACTTTATCTATATTTTGGAACTTCAAACAATAAATTATACCAAATCCATAATTTGTCAACATCACAACCTTGTCAAAACAAGAATATTTAGGTAGAAATTAGGAATAGGTTGATGTCAGGCGACAAACAGTTGTAATACTGTCATATTTTACATGGAGCCTTACTTCAGAGCCAACCACATCATGACGTGGAAAGGGTTTGATGATAAAGAAACTTAGAGACACGGGACTGTTCATTTTTGTTACTTTGGAGGATAAACTGATGTTGGTAACTTACAGGATTACTGAAGCATTGTAATCAGGCTTCGCCACGCCAATTCCTGCATTATACTTGGTAAAAGCTCCTGAGGCCGTATCAAAACCAGCCTCTGCACCAAAGGCAACACCGTGAGCACCTATGGTTGCAGAGAAGTCAACAGCCGGGGTCTGCTTCAGGGCTACAACTGAGGCAAAGCTAGCATGGTCATGAAAATATTGCACCTCCACCTGATAAAACAAAAGGGGGGAAAATAAAATAAAAGTAAACAGGCTTTATATCACCTATCTTAGTACACGAGCATACAAATTACAAAAGATCGATAGAAAATATGGGTACCTTTCCAGCATTGTAATCAGGAAATTTGAGAGAAGCAATTGCCTTGGTAAAGGGAAGAATTTCAGACACAGTGAAAGTTGTTGAAATCTGGTAAATTCAAATTATTAATCGCCTTGTTGATTGTTTATAATTTAGCGTTTAATTAAAAGATAAACAAAATGAGAGGCAGAATGCAAACATTTGAATCGGTGTCAACTTTGACATCAACAAGGGTGTTCTTGTATTTGTACTGGGTACCAACATCAAAAGCATAAAGTCCTCCCTTCTTCACTGCAGCAGAAGTGATGCCCTGAGAATTAAGTTTAAACTGGTTAGTTTTACTGACTTATAGAAAGAAAAAATATAGGAGAACAAGGAAAGCAATAGTAATACATATAATGAGATAGGCTACAATCCCATCGGTAGGATTCTGAAACATATCCTACGCATGTTTTAGCCATTGGATATGCATTGAGATGAGTACATGCAACCAAGCAATTAATTAGAAAAATGAAGCCTCCTTTTCATAATTGCATGCACACATCTCAATCCATATCCAATGGCTAAAACATGGGTAGGACTTATTTCAAAATCCTACCGATAGGATTGAAGCCTACCTCTATAATATATATTAGAAAAAGACACGTGTCGTTAGATATTGCAGTTGAAAACAAAGAAAAAGGATAAGACTTATATGAGATAAAAGGAATAGAAATTTACACATTTAAATCAACAAATCGTGCACAGCATCAAACGATGTGCTATATTAGCATTCGACTCTGGCACAATCAATATGTATAGGCTTGATTCATAAATAATTGGATTTACAAACACATAGCCAAAGTAATTAATAATGAACAGATGGTTATAAAGAGGAAAGGCCGAAAGGTCAACTACATGTACAATAATTTAAGCAGTAACATATAAGAAAAATCTTTTTAAAACATAAGTAGAGACTTCCTGCAACATTGGACTTCTCAATAAGCAGCTGGTAATGTCAAAGGAGTGAACAAATCGTTCCCAAAATCATCTATTTAGATTCATCATATTCTTAGGTGAGAGCGCAGTAAGACTGAGTTTACTGCTATGTCTATTGAGACTGAAGCGTCCAGAATGAAGGAAGCACATCACATTTAGACATTTTTGTATCAAGATTGGGAACAAGAGGAATATATTTTTCTTGATCTCACTCCATAGTATTTTGATTATTGCCAAATACTTGTTTTGTGTTGCATGTTTATTTACAGATTTATTTATACGGAACATCATATGGAGGTCAGATGACTAAACTATAAATATCAAATCTATTGGAGGTTATTGTTTGGACTTCACGAGACCAAAATTTTCAACGAGTTCGAAGCCAACAATTAACAAAAGTCGGTGATTGCCTCATCGGTTTTATTTATTTATTATTATTCATTTCTTTTAAGGATTTTGATGTTAAAGGGTTAGGATCTAATGAGCTTGAAAAAACACGTCCGTAATAACGTATCATGTGTTGATAAAATATCTGTCGGGACCCGGTTCTTGCTCACGAAACAAAGTGTCATGTTAAGTGGGCAGGGGCCACCTCTTGAATCCGTGGGGGCCACCTCTTGAGTCCGTGGGACCCACTGTAGAACAATGAGGACTCTTTGGAATACATTCCGAAAGAGAGCAGATCTGTACTATAAATGGAATGATACCACTCTTCAATACAGAGGCGCTTTTAAGTGAATTGGTACTACAGAAGCATGAGAACTCCATAGTTTAGCATGCTCGGGCCATGGAAGTCCTGGGATGGGTGACCTCCTGGGAAGTAGCCCCTGGTCGGATCCGGTTCGCTCCGAAGGACAAAACCGTGCGGCTTCGGCCAGAGCAGACAATACTCTCTGTATTGGGGGTGGGGCGTGACAATATCTTTAAGTCAAAAATTATTTTTTAAATATCTTTTAAGGCTTAAATTATTTACCATATTAAAAATTATTATTAAAAGTTGAGCTAAAAATTATTTACTCGTTTTATATCAAAGTTAAAGATAACGTATTCTTGATGACAATGTGAAACTAATTCATATTTTATCATAATTTTTTGAACTCATTGTATATCTATTTTACGTCTTTTATCAACCCAAATAGACATACAATATTATATGTAATAATTTCTATAACATATTGTTTTAATTTTTCCAAGATTGCAAAATGACTAGAGCTCGGCTACGTGGCCATGAAAGGTTTTAGGCATGATTATTTAATTTATGTTTCCTTGCATCACCTTTCATCCACATGTTTTAATTAGTATTATATATACTTTCCTTGTCTCTTGTGTCTAATATTTTTAAGGGAAAGTCTTTTGAAATTAATTTATAGAGCCGTTGCAATTTATTTAGCAAATATTTTCATGACTACTATTCAAGAGGACATACTTTGTTTATGAGATTTGTACAATATATCCAATACAACGGCTAATTTTAGTTTTTATGGAAATTTATGAAATATCAACATATTTTCAATCAACTAGCCGTTAATTCTCTTAAGGAAGTTGCTATTTTCCTCAACAAAGTTATTTTTAAATTAAATTACACATCATCTATATATACTGCATTATATTTTACGTGACAAAAAAACCTCCTTTTGCCTAAGCATCATCACTTTCAAATTCTCTCAAACTCAATAGTCTCTTGTCCCTATAGAAAAAAAGACTGTAAATTGTTCGAGCTGTAACGTTCTCACATGTTCAAGAGAGAAGATTTTATTCGATGTAAAAGATTGTAGGTTTCGAGCGAAGAAGCAAGATGTGTAAGGGTTTCTCCGTCCGGTTGAAGGAGGGTTATTGTGAAAGGGAAAAATTCTAAGGGCGAGACTTTAAATAGTGGACCAGACAAAGAATGTTGAACCACTCTAAATCGACCGTGTCACGGTTTGCATTTTTTCTCTTTACTTTATCGTATTGCTTATATTGTGTTACAATTGATTTAGTTTAACTGTGCTTAAAATTGCTCAAACATATTGCTGTTGTTATAAAGTTATTAATTTTTGAAAATCTTATTAGCGCATTTTCATTTGGTATCAAAGCTTGGGCTCTTGACATTAGATTAACACCCCAAGAGTAACAATGCATGGCCAACCATATGATTCACACACTCACTTCCACACATGTCATCGGGTTTCATTAAGGTAGGTCTACTGTTAGGCCACCTTATTTTGATGATACTGATAACCCATATTGGAAAACCTGCATGATGTTTTAAATTCAGTCTATAAATTGAAGAATATGGAAAATGATCGAAGATGGATATGAATTTCCATCAAAGATTGTTAATGGAGTAAACTATCCCAAATCTCATAGCGAATGGAATGATAATGAACTCGAATAAATGCTCGTGTTGTTAGTGCAATTATTTGCGGTATCTCTACAATAGAATTTCATAAAATTATGCATTTAAAAACTGCCAAGAAAATGTGGAATATTTTAGAAGTTAATCATGGGGACACCTCTCAAGTTAAGGAGAGTAGGGTTCGTTTGCTTATCTGCGACTTGAAACCTTTTTAAATGGATGTTGATACTCTTAATGCATGTGTTACTAAATTCAAAACTATTATAAATGAATTACATATTCTAGGTGTTATTCCGGTTAGTCAGATGAATCAACGTTTGCTTGAATATTTTCCTAAAAGGTGGAATTCTATCATTAAACCTGATAGTATCACTATGGATCTAAAAAATGTCTTTTGAAGAATTGACTGACAGATTAAAAAAGGCAGAACTTATTCTTCAAAAACAGGAAAGAGAAGAACAATCGCGTGCACCAGCGACAAAGAATCATGGCGTAGCCCTAAGAGGTGAAATCAATGATTTCTCTTCCGACGACAGTTACGGAAATTTAGAAGAGACGGCCAATTTCTCAAGACGGTTTACTAGGATGATGCGCAAAAGCAAAAGCCGAAAAAGCAAAAGTGCAAAAAGAATATTCGGTAAGAAAGAAAAAAGTTTTGGCAATTGTTTTGAATGTAATAAACTAAGTCATATAAGAAGAGATTGTCCTCTACTTAAAGAAGGGCAAAAGAAATTTGGCAAGTTAACGAGTATGTATAATGGTTGGAAAGAATCGGAACCAAGTGACTCGTAAGGAAATGAAGCTTGCGAAACGGTTGGATTTGTAAAGTCAAACACCAACATATGTTTTATGGCGCATGAAAATAAGGTAAAGCAAGATCCTTCTGATTCTCTTTCATACGAAGATCTTGAAGATACTATATGTGAATTGAATGATGGTTACAAAAAAATAGGATTAAAATATAGTTTGCTCAAAAAGGATTATGTTGGTTCTGAAAATAAACTTAGTGAACTTGAAAATAATTTGCTCACCCAGAGCAAGGCTTCTAATGGTCTTGAATATGAAAATAAATTTTTAAAGGTTCAAAATGAGAATTTACAAAAACTGATCAATTCGCTTCAAAAGTAAGTAGATGAATTTAATGCTAAAACTAGATCTCATAATGATGCTCCTCAAATGAGGAATTTAAACACTGATTACAATTTTCGTTCTTACTCTTATTTTCGAAGTCATATTAGATCTAAATTTATTTATACTTGTTGAATGGATTGTGGATATTTATCTAGTCATTGTAAAGTAAAAAATAATTTGTCTTACTACGGTTTGATGTGGACACCAATAGTTGCTTTCAAGGACCCGAAAAAATTTGGATACCAAAATGCACACATTCTCTTTTTGTAGGTGTGCCGGGTTCAACAAAATAAAGATGTGGTTTCATGAGGTGTTGCAAAATACAAATTGAAAAATCTTTTTGAGCGATCCTATCAAATGATTTGAGTGGAGATCATATAGTAAAAAAGTACTTAACTCAATTTCTTATGAGTTTATGATAAAATCTTGGTCTATTATTTTCTCTTATAATCTAAATTATTTATTGGTAATCGGTTGGAAATTATGAGCTTTTATTTTAATTTTCATTAGACATGAATTCAAGAAATTTTATAGGATTTTTGTGTAAATAATTTGATGTAACTCTCATATTTTTATTTGGTAAGTAGTCGAGAAAGTTTCATAATGTCATCAAAATCAACATTTCTTTCTAATGACATTGAAATTTATTACCATACTAAATTAAGGTAAATTTCACATTCTCGTTGCTTTTTGGTATGTTTTTTGAAAAGTTGTCATATTAACTTTAGATCATATCTTTTTAAAGCGAAAAAATATTTCTATGGTTTTGATCTAAATTAATAAATGTTTAAGGAATTTAATTTATGGACATATATTTCCTTAGCGGTAATTTGGCATATAATTTCAATTATAATTTTTAGAAGGTGTTTCTTTGAAATCATACCATAGTTGTTTTTTTCTTCTGCAACTTTTGTTTTCAATATTAACTTAGAGAATTTCATGAAAATAAAAATGCTATAACAAATTAAATGGGAGCAATATTCTTTTACATTTTAGATATTTTGCCTTAAATATTATTATCATGAATAAAGTAGAGAGTAATGGTTAACATCGTTTATAATATAAACATCTTTTTTGAATGTAAACTTTTAGTCATTACAAATGTATGGTTGACTGTTTAGTTTATTCTCATTCATTTGAATTAGTCTTGTTTCTAAATTAGATCTTATACACATGACTAATAATTTTTTCTTTGGAAAATGTTTCAATGATCATAAATTGATTGAGAATTGTCTATTTTTCTTTTATGGTTCATTTCCATAATGACGATTAAATTTCTACTTGAAATATTTTTTTGTTTTACAAAAACATGTTATTGTTCATACATCTTTGTTTAGTTTTGCTTAATTGAAAAAACATTCTCTATTATACACACACATTATGCATGTTGAAAGAGCGTTGCTCTTTCTCTATATTTTGTTTGATATCATCCCATTTTGATTATGCCAAAAGAGAAAGAAATTATGGTGATATTTCTTTATGTTAAAATTATAATATATACATCACCGTATACTAATTCGTCAATAATCAAAAAGGGAAAGACTGTCGATCTCACTCCATAGTATTTTGATTATTGTCAAATACTTGTTTCGTGTTACGTGTTTATTTGCAGATTTATTTATACGGAGCATCAGATGGAGGCCAAAGAACTAAACTATAAATATCAAATCTAATGGAGATTGGAGGTTATTGTTTGAACTTCACGAGACCAAATTTTTCAACGAGTTCAAAGCCAACAATTAATAAGAGTAGGTGATTGACTCATCGAGACTTCTTTATTATTCATTTCATTTTAAGAATTTTAATGTTCAAGGTTAGGATCTAATGAGCTTGAGAAAACACGTACGTAAATTTTCATAAAGCATCATGTGTTGATAAAATATCTTTTAAGTCCAAAATTATTTTTCAAATATCTTTTAAGGCTTAAATTATTTACCATATTAAAAAGTATTATTAAAAGTTGAGCTAAAAATTATTTACTCGTTTTATATCAAAGTTGAAGATAATGTATTCTTGACAACAATGTGAAACTAATTCATATTTTATCATAATTTTTTGAACTCATTGTACATCTATTTTACGTCTTTTATCAACCAAAATAGATATACAATATTATATGTAATGATTTTTATAACATATTGTTTTAATTTGTCCAAAATTGCAAAATGACTAGAGCTCGACTACGTGGCCATGAAAGTTTTTAGACATGATTATTTAATTTTTATATTTCCTTACATCACATTTCATCCACATGTTTTAATTAGTATTATATATACTTTTCTTGTCGCTTGTGTCTAATATTTTTAAGGGGAAGTTTCTTGCGATTAATTTATAGAGCCGTTGCATTTTATTTGGCAAATATTTTCATGACTACTATTCATAAGGCCATACTTTATTTGTTTGTGAGATTTGTACAATATATCTATTACAACGGCTAGTTTTAGTTTTTATGGAAATTTATTAAATATCAACATATTTCAATCAACTAGCCGTTAATTCTCTTAAGTTAGTTGATATTTTTCTTAGCAAAGTTATTTCTAAATTAAATTACACATCTATATATACTACATTTTATTTTACATGACAAAAAACCTCATTTTGCCTAAGCATCATCACATTCAAATTCTCTCAAGCTCAATAGTCTCGTCCCTATAGGAAAAAAGTTGTAAATTGTTCGAGCTGTAACGTTCTCTCACCTATTCAAGAGAGAAGATTTTATTCGGTGTAAAAGATTGTAAGCTTCTAGTAAAGAAGCAGGACGCGTAAGGGTTTCTCCGCCTGATTGAAGGAGGGCTATTTTGAAAGGGAAAAGTCCTAAGGACGGGGCTTTAGGTAGTGGACTAGGCAAAGGGTGCCGCACCACTCTAAATCGACTGTGTCACAGTTTACATTTTCTTATCTCTTTACTTTATCGTATTGCTTATATTTTATGTTATGATTGATTTAGTTTAACTGTGCTTAAAATTACTCGAACTTATTGCTACTGTTATAAAGTTTGAGATTAATTTTTGAAAACCCTATTCTCACACACACACACCCCAGGGTTATCAGCGCACTTTCAATTTCTACGACCGAGTTACAGAAATATCTAAGGATCCTAAGCATTACAAGTCTCACAGGGCCAGACATAATTGGCTTAAGAAAGATCACAAGCATCATAGCACTTGCTTGGCAATCTGGTAAAATCACCAAAGAATGCCTGTCAAAGATGGAAGGCTTTCTATGAGAAGCTTCCCATTAAGAAGGTGTGTGATTGCATTTGTCAAGGAAAATATTTAAAAACTGTTGGACACGGTCAACGAGTTCAAATAAATTCTGGATTCTGCCTATTGTTAGGAGAAGAGTAGAAAAAAGAAGAACCAATAGATTACAACAAAGCATAGGAGATGCTCAAAGAGAGGCGAAAATTCAACATCAGATACTCCACAAATTTAATACTTTCTCACTTATTAAAGACATAATACAATTATGACTTTCGTGCATGCACCAGATATTCTGCAGAAACGCAGCAGAAAAGGGACAAGGTCATCACTAGCATAGCAAGATTCAAAATCTTCACATCTTTCATAAATCATATTTAAGAGAAGCAACCATAAGGGAACTCTAATTGTTGCGCATAAGAAGAGGCTGCAATTTCTAACAAAGTGGACTAAACTATATGTGTAAAACAAAACCAAGATAATTTACTGTGAAAAGAATATCTACAGATGGATTCTATCAATAAAAATAACATAAGTCATAAAAAAAACATCATATTTACCGATTTACTCTAGGAGCAGATGGTGCAACAAAATAACGTGTGCATATGGACTGCATAACCACATGCAGCTAAGAGAGACAATGTAAAGGTAGAAAACTAGTTTTAATAGGAAATATTTTGGGTCATGGACCCATGGTGGAGCCTTCAAATTCTAGTTTGCGTGCTGTAAGCCATAAGCTCAATTGATCTATTTACTCACTGTCAGAACATGAAAGGGAAAAAAAATTTGCTGCCAAAGGCATTGAAAAGTGTTTCTCATTAAAATATAGTCATTAGCAACTGTAATTGACCTTTTGAGTTTTCTTTTTTTGTGTTTTGCAAAGGGAGAATAGAAAAGATCATATATATACAATTGTTCTAAGTTAAGCACTGGTGAAAAGGCTAATGTCTGTAAACTGACTCCAAAATCCCTCAAAAAGCTTGATTTTTAGCTCAATCGATGTAAAAACACTTAAATTTTCTATCGCAGTCATCCCATCACACCACGCCTAACAAACTCCCAAGACATAATAACTTTATCGACTGACGAGTTGGGAGGCCAATAACCAAGTGACAAATGCTTTGAGCTATGGTTTCCTCTATTATTATCCACATTTTCCCTGAACATTTTATAGTACAAGGTCTTGTTCATACGCACAGTTTGATGGCATTAAAATGATGAAAGTTTTGGCTCGAGTACGTAGTTTTTTTCCACAATGAGAACAAACTTGAACGGCATAATTTAGCAATGGCTTAATGTGGACCCTAAGGAGAAGGAAGAATAACGGCTTCGACCTATCTAGTAATAAGTTCTTGATTCCCTTTGACAGGTTGAACGTTTAACCTTTCTCAACAAAAAGAATAAATGTTATGTTTTGTTAGGGTACCAACAAAGAACAGAAACCAATTTGCCAAAAGGAGCATCAAAAACTTCCTTGTGATGCAAAACACATGATGATTCCCATGCTTCAATCTATTCATCCCAACAAATAAGTCCTTCACCCAATATAGATTTGGCTTTAAATTACAATATGAGCACTGATTCCAATATTTTCTATTTTGTTTGCATGCCACTGCTCTATTATTTCATAATCAAAACTCCAATCTAAATTCGTATTACAATTATCAAAATAACCCTAAATCAAATGGATGCTTGAAAAAAATGCAGGAACGAAGAGATCTACGAGACTTTTACCAATCCTGATTCGCTGGTGGTGGAGATGGTCAGCTTCTGATCGTAAGTGTAATCCCTGGTGAGCAGATCTATAAAAATCGACCAAAAAATTACCAAAAAATCTCCAAAAGTTGAGGGGAAAATCAACTGGAAGAGATCGAGAGAGAGGATCGAGGTGGTTACCTTTGGCTTTCTTTCCGATGTCGGCGAAAAGCCCCGGCCCCTTCGACATCGCTGAAGAGAGAGAGGAGAGATAGGGAGAGGAGAGAGAAACAGCGATGAGCGTTGGTGCTGAGTTTTTTGGGAGAGGGGTCAGTGGCTGCCACGAATTTGTACAGCAATCTGTTACCTACACTAAAATACCATAAAGTTTTGTATTCTACGTTTATTTGTAAATTTGTAGTTATTAAAAAAAAACAGGCACATTTTTTTGCTGTCAAAATCCCCGTCCTCGAAGTTGTAGTCAAAACCTCTGGAAATTTTTCCAACGGCATCTACAAGATAGTCTGATATATCTAACCAATTCATACAGACTATTTAGATATCGCAGGGAACGGTTTAGATATCACAGCAACTGCTTAGATATCGCTGGATACGGCTTAGCAGGAATCTACTATGTTTCACAGGTAAGAGGTTTTTTGACCACTAAAAACTTGTTTAGGGGTTTTGACCAGCGTTTCGAGGCCAGGGTTTTTTTGACAATGGAAAAATATGCTTGGGGTTTCTGATAATTTATCCTTTTTATTTTGAAAATTTTAACACCGCAGCCCTATCTAATATAAAAACAGTAATTTTCAGCTTTGCTGGGTATATTTTTTCCACCAATCATTTCATATTTTTAATGGCTTCCGTGTACAGATACTAATTTTATAATACTTCAATATTTTTCTCAATCCTCCATAATTAGTATTTATCTGTACCCTTTCTATACTTATAAGTTACTCCTGCAGCATTTTACTTTACTTTTGAAAATGATTTTTCCTCCCTCCTTCCCGGCCATGGCAGCCGTCCCTGCCGCCGCCGCCTTCTTTCTTCTAGTTTTCAACACCGTCATCGTCAACACCGTCACCGTCCTTCTCCTCTTCTTTAACCCATCAACATCTCGTTCTTCCTCCTCCTCTTCTTCTTCAACCCATCAACATCTCGTTCTTCCTTCTCCTCCTCTTCAACACCGCCACCACCGCCATCTTTCTTTCTCCTCCTCCTTTTCAACCCGTCACCGCCATCCTTCTTCTTTCTCCTTCTTTTCAACCCGCCACCGCCTCCTTCTTCTTCCTTTCCCTTCTTTCCGGACATCACCGCCATTTCTGCTGCCACCTCCTCCTTTCTCCTCCTAGTGTTGAAGAGGAGAAAAGAAGAGGTGGCGGTGGGAACGGTGACGATGCCCGGAAAGAAGGAGGAAAAAGAAGGCGGTGGCAGGTTGAGGAGGAGGAGAAGGAATGATGGCGGCGGCGACGTGTTGTTGATGATGATGGCAATGGCAATTATGGGTTGAAGAAGAAGGTGGCGCTGATTGCGGCGGCGGCGGCAAAGTTGAAGAGAAGAAGGAGGTATTGATGGGTTTGGAATAAGAGGAGGAAGATGGTGGTGGTGTTAACGGTGATGATGGCAATGGCGGTGTTGAAGAGGGAGAGAAAGAAGGTGTCGGCGATGGCCGGAAAGAAGGAAGAAGAGTCATTTTCAAAAGTGAAATAGAGGGTTGCATGAGTAACATATAGGTATAGGGGCTAAAGGTAAATACTAATTATGGGGGAGAAAGAGAAAAATATTGAAGTAGGGAAGGCTGACGGGAAAAAACCTTTGAATAACTATCCGTATTTATATTTGGATCCAGACACCTATACTCGGTCCGTATTCAATTTGTTTACATCTCCGCCCAAGGACATGTTTTTTTGTTTTGATCCTTAATAAAGGGCTGAGATTATCAGGGTATGATATTGCGCTGGCTTCTTAAAACTTATCGACCAATTCAACAAAATCTTTCTTGATTCATTGTGTGTGATGGTGTAACCATAGGTAAAGACATACTCGGTTCATCGTCCACTTGTCAAGTTATGGATTTAGGACGTCAATAACTGTTCCTCAAAAACAAAGTCGGTATCTAGACGGTGTAAGTAACCATATGTAAAGTCATACTTAGTTCCTCATCCGCTTGTCGAGTTATGGATTGAGGACGTGAATAACTATTCCTCAAAAACAAACTCGGTATCCGGATTTTAAAATTTTTTGCTTCTCTGTTCTAGTTTTTTCCATGCAGAGAGATGGCGATGAAATCCTCTAACTCATGATTCGATCCAAACCAACCATCCCCTTAGTGCAATATTATTATAAACCTCCAGACCTATTCAACATTTTCTTATTATTACAAGGACATTAAAGGATAATGGAAAACTTTTTTGTTTAATGGGATCATACCCTTATAAAATTAGTGTATAAAAAATAATTGGCGTTTGCTTTATTGAGGATGATTTGTTGGCTTGGCATATGTAATGTGACGAGCGTTCCTTGTATCAAAAAAGATACTTTCAGTTCGTTACAAAACTTGCTGAATTTTGAAGTTTCTCTTGTGCTTTAATAATCCCTAGCCCATATGGGCTACAAAGCCCATAGCAATCAACTTGGGCTTTTAGATGAGATTCTTAGCTGTTGGTTTACACGCTTTACATGGAAAGGAATATTACCGGGATCCTCACATTCCCGAAATGTGATGGGTGGACATTTAATTTTAAGGAATTTTGCATCAACATACTTGATATATTTTAATCATCGCTATGTGTATCTGTAATTGTCAATCGGCGGCAGGCAGACAAACGACAACCGACGAACGGCGGGCAGCAAACCGGCGTCCGGCCGGTCGAAAAATGGCGAACTGTGAATCGGCAGCAGGCAGGCAGGCAGACAACAGCAGGTGGCGGATGGTCGTCGTGGCATTTCTTGTGTTACAAGTGAATATTTCATGATAATCTATGATAGACTCTTATTTTGGGAGAAATATAATGGTATCATTTGATTACCATGATAATCCTATATTCTCATGAATATATCTAAACCCAAAAAAAACAGCGGTAATGGACATTAAGGATTGTCGTCTAAATTATCTCCTACTAAGTACATCATATTTTTTGTCAAGTAAAAAGATACTGTTATAATAAGATGTCATGCTCAACAAAATAAATTGAAATAATATACAATAATCACAAGACCGAGCAATCGTGCATCAAGATAACCAATTAGTGATTGAATTCATATCTTATCGTTTTTATTTGTGGAAGGAGAACATGTCATTGTTATATTTCACATAAACCCTACACCACACAATAAAAATTCTTGATGCACAAAATTAGAAAAAAGTACAATGAAAAAGAAAATATACCGTTACAATTTATTCCAAATATCGACTGCTGCTAAATTTGAGCATGTTGTAAAATTATGGGCTTTGAAAATAAAATCTGTATCCACTCATAGATACCTCCATCTAATGTCATTGAAATACCATGTGTTTTGTTGAAATAAACATACCTAAAGAATCATGTTTTTCCTACCTTCTATTCTTATCCAACAGACAAATACTATTAATTGAATTTGTTAAGGTCGAAATGTACACCCCACTGCCGAAAGCAGAAATCAAAAATAAAAAATTAAAAGTCAAAATGTCATAGTCAAAATCAAAAAGTCAAAGTCAACGTCCAAGTGGACCCAGGTATGAACCAAGCAATTTGGCTCACGCCTAAACAGCCCAAGTGAAGCCAGTCGGCCATCGAAGAAGATAGAAAAAGAAATTTATAATGAATAGATTTTTATATCTAAATAAGTGTGAAATTGTAAATTAAGTGGGCAAAAATGCCAAGTTATGTAAAACTCATGCCTCATGTGCAGAAAGAAATTTGCGCATGAGCATGTGAGAGGCAAAAAAGCAATTTTGTAAAGCCCAAAAGGCAAAGTGTAAAATGTAAAGCCTATATAAAGCAACCATATGAAAAAGTCAATAACAACTTTGATTCCCAAATCATTTTAGGCAAAGTGTAAAATGTAAATCCTATATTAGATTGATGATGATGCAATGAAAAGATGAAGACTTGATTGATATAGATGGGGTTGATGATGTGTTGGGACGACGATAACCACAGTTATCACACCTAAGGGACTCACTCACTAGAGGAATCACTCCTCGCACCGAATCGCAAGGTTTCGCAAAGAACTCTCAGAAAATTCTCAAATCTCACACAGACTTTCAATGACAAAATTTTCAATAATATTCATCAACCATCTCAAAAAGGTTATAAAGTTTTCTTATATAGCAAAATCCTAATTTCAATTTTAAAATAAAACCACATAAATCTAAAATTGTAAAATTAAACTAAAAATAATAATAATCAAATATATCCTAAAAAACAAAACATTTGCTTATCAGGCCCTCGTCACATAAGAGCATATTGGGATAGGGGGGGAGGGACCATCATGGAGAAATGTCCCTCTTCGACCGCCATATAATAGGATGAAGGCAAATGGCGGCGGCTGTAGAATAGAAACCTAGATCTCCATTTTTAGGGGGATCTTTTTACCAAGTGCACTCTTATCAGTTTCCTTAATTATTATCTTCTGGCGGATCACACAATGAGCTTTTAACGGATGCTTGTAAAATCAACGGTTTTTTGTTGTTAAAATAACATTTTACATTTTGGATCTATGAGCAAACTACTTAGAAAACACAAGATTTTTTTGCATGCCTGGGCTTTAGAGATGAAAATGGATGTGGATCGTAAGACTAAAAACAGTAAAATGCACTTCTTTTTTTCCTCCTATGGCTGCTGATATTCTGTTTTTCCTATTCTACCTAAATTTTAGTTGTGCTATAAAAGGTATCGAGCGATAATCTACTATCTGTGATCAGCATATCTGAAGGAAATCATACGCCTAAAATAGTGAAAGCGGTACGTATGATCTCCGATTATTCATCTAATATGAATCATAAAGACATATCTTTGCAGATCTGAATATCTGTTGGCAAAATATCTTTCTCTTATAGCTACCACAATTACAGAAGGCTCCAATTAAGTCCACCACCTTGTGTAGCAGACAAATAAAAAACTTAGACGATAGGAACCCTTCTTTCAAGAGGAGAAGTTTTAAAATAATTCTCAATTATTCTCTCTTTTGAAATCTCTTATTTCTACATCATTTATTGTCTACTATAGCCATTCTTTTATAGGGTTGTGATACAGTATTTTTTCCTATTTTACCGATGCGGCACTAAACTCCCTAAAAATATAACCACAACAAATTGTGTTATAATATTTCTTCTCTTATTTATTTTTATTTGCTCTTCTACCTCAAGGCTTTGCGGTGGGACCAATTGGATCTCACATCTAGAACTAATTGCCAATCTCAACTAATTCGTAATTATTTAATTGACAATTTTAATTTAACAATTAAACTCCCATCAAGCCAATTGTTTATAAAAGTTCTACCTAATATGAGATAATAATTGATATTAATTTTCTTATCAAGCCAATTGTTCATAAAAGTTCTACCTAATATGAGATAATAATTAATATTAATTTTCTTGCAACCCCTTCCAATATCAAGTTACTTTTCTTTAAGTCCTTTAACTGGGCGGGATAAAATCACCCAATCGCTTATTCTCATCATTATAAGAATGCCGGATCCTATCTAAATATCCATAGTTTTCCTAAATGCATTCAAGCGGCACAATATTTTAGGTTTCTTTTTCCTGTCTAAACGACAATATTCACCATCATATCAAAACTTACTTATCAATAAATCAAAACCTACAATATCATCAAGTCAAAGAGATTATGTAACAGTTTGAATTCTCCATCTCTATAGGTGACATATCTTAGAGAATTCAAATATGGTCATGTACTACACATATCAATATATGCGTTCATGACATACACCTGGAGAATCTCTATTCTCGGTGATCGAGATACATCACCATATCTCACATGTCAGTGTTATGTATGATAACATGTCACAACTCTAGCTATCCTTTACTAATTGTAGGTTAAGTAATCAATTTAAGAAATTACTAAATTAGATCATATCACCATGGAAGTGATCAATCACAGTGCATGATCTAATAACATAATTTCTAATGATATTATAACAATTATAAATAAGTAAGAATACCCACATTATAAATTATTAAGTGCAACTATAAAACTTTATTAATATTCAACTAATATTACGTGAATTGCAATGGATGTTAAAGGACACATATAACTACTCTAGCAATCTTTCACTTTTCTTCACATCCATTCAGCAACTATTTTAACTCCCATCTTTTTTAAGTGTTTGTTAAAAACATTTTGAGAAAATAGTTTAGTGAATGGGTTAGTTATGTTGTCATGTGTGTTCACTTTCTGAATTTCCACATGTTCCTTTTGTTAATCTCTCTAACAATATGGCATTTCCTGATATAGACTTTCTATCATCGGGATCGGATTGAAAATCGAAATCTGTATATCTCCGATTAGTCAAATTATTTGTATCGTAAACTAAATAGTAACCTTTAGTTCAACGCAAATACATAAATATAGCATTTATAGCAGTCCAGTGTTTTCCAAAAGGATTGGACTGAAACCTACTTATAAAGCCCACTGCATAGACTATGTCGGATCTGGTACACAAAATAACATACATCAAACTGCCAACTGCCGAAGCATATGGTACACTATAATACCCGGTTTCTTTGTAAATATTTTTCGTATTTATGAATAAATGTTTTTCCCCAAAAATTTTCTATTTAAAATTCTACCATTAATGTTTTCTATATTTTTTCTAAATATAATTTTCAATTTTATATTTCCTAATCTAAACCCAAACCCTTTCCCTAACCCAATCTAACCTACCACCCGACCCGATTCGACTCCCCACGCCCGTGTCTTCTTCTTCTTCTCCTTTCTCTTCCCTCCTCCACGTAACCCATACGGCCAGAGCCCGCGCCCCGCTTCCTACTCCGCGCGACCCGCTCATGCAACGGCCTTGACGATGAATCCTACTACCCGGCGTCTCCGAGATCTCGCCCACCTCTCGTGAGATCCTCTCGCCTGCCCTCCTCCCTCTCAACAACTGACCCTCTCTCTATCTCATTCTCTACCTCTCTATCTCTTCTCTCTCGAAGACCCCGAGCTCCACCTCCTCCCATCATCATCGACCATCGTCATCGCTTCTCACCACCACCCTCCTCCTCGAAGGACCCCAACTCACCTAACCCATCAACCGAGCTCCCTGCAACTCGCTGCCACGAGCACCAACCACCACCATCGTCGTCGCTCGCATCGACCTTCGAGCCTCACCTCCGACCACCCCCTGTGACACCCCACGTTGATCACGTCACCGCACTCGAGCCCCTCACTGTTGCCCGCAGCCTGTTGGGTTTACCTAGCACCTCACAAGGGTTTGTAATGCATCAAACATGGTACAATTTAATTTTTTAGGGTGCTAAGCAAACTAACCTAGGATCAAACTAGAAATTTAAAGTAATATATGAAGTAGTATCACATACTACAAGTAATAAAACACTAAGTAAAGAGAATACAACCTTTGTAGTTCTCTTTGCTTGACTCCTTGGCTACTTAAGAGTTTGAACGGGCTTGCTAGTGATCTTCCGAGTCCACGATGATCCACCCGGAGTCCTCTTTGTCCAAGCTCCAACCTCCACTTAATCAAAAGATGAAAATGAAGCTAACACTCTAAACGAATTGGCTAGACTAGTGTAGAATGATGACGTGGTTTGTTTTCTCACTTCAAAACCCTATCTTTATCACTGTCTCACTCACTAACAAAGTCAAGAGAGCAAGAGAGAGGAGGAAGAAGATGATGGCAACCCAAGAGCTCAAGTTATGATAATCCTTATAATAAAAATGAGAATAGAAATTATATATAATTTCCACTCTCATCCTAAACTATGGGTTAATAAATATCTAGATATTTACTTTAGAGAAAAGAGAGCCAAAGAAAATTAACTCATGGTTAATGCAAGGTTAAGTGTAGAGAGTGAAGGATAAATATCAACCATGAATTAATTCTATTTACATTAACTCAAAAATAAATATTTAGATAAATACTTCCATGTGAGTCTTGCATTGCCACCACTAGTATATTAACAACCATGATACACACAAGTGTATGCATGTATGTGTGCATGCACATCAACATGTGCATCAACATAAACATATGCATGCATGCATGCATACATTAAAGAAAAGGGTTTAAACAAAGTGAGCAATAAAGTCAATGTTAAATCAACACTTGATTTAACAAACCGGCCATATCACATACGACCCGACCAATAGTAAATCGCCCGATTAATATACGGTATCACATACGCGCATTTAATCGGGTCCCCGCGCATATCACATATGCACACCACATTGTTTCGCCTGGACTAGGAAACTCCTTTGTGGGACTCTAAGTCTCATCAATACGCTGGCAGTGGGTGATGATCATATCAAGCACCCCTAAACCGCAAGAGGTCATCTAAACGTAACGGCCACCCGGGTATTGAGCGATCAGAAGAAAACAAGCGAACCTGTCAAAACTCCCGTCGAGCTAACTGGTAACACTACCGTACAGTCCGGTCTCTTCGTTAGATATGCTGCATATCAAGTCTAGGGATGGCATCTTCAACCCCAATAACTCAATAAGTCATGCCGATGTATGGCCTATAATCAAACCGAGAAACTACTGATAACACTTATCAGTAAATCTCAACAGCCCTAGCTAGGGACTTACTGATATAGCTAATCGAGCACAGTGCAACATCAACCCCTAATACCAGGAGAAACGAAACCCCTCCTATCGCTCATTGCCTCCCATGTCTCGGGACTGTACCCAAAAGACACCTGTTTGCACGACTCAGCAGAGCCGTGGTAGGATGGAAATCAAAGCACAGGGGGCTGTTCCCCTCCGAACACAGAGACGCGACCGCGGAGGTTCGTCTTGCCTGATATTCGGGGCAGATGCTAATTGGTTTTATCCGTCCACCTCTTCGAAGATGCCAAGTTGATTTATGGCACCGTGTATCGGAGGTTTAGACGGATGCGGCCGATGTAGCAGACTTCGTCAGATTCCCCCTCGCTTGAGGGGTTTTTGATTGTGGGGACGCTCTTCCCTGCAGGCACAAGCCCCTGCAGTTAATTACGCTACCGCATTGCGGTAACAACTTTCTCCTTCTCCAGAATTTCACTTCGTGCCGTGGGTGTTTATTTTGTTTGTGGTTGTCCGTGGATTGTATACGGAGACTGAGTAATGCCGTCGCCCGTAGGACGTGGATTAGTCCAAATCCGTATTTACTTAGATTTGGGTTTGGTGTTTTTAGTTTAAGGATGCATTAGTCGCGTTGCGGCTAAGATCAACTTAAAAGTTCATTAAGGATACGTTAGTCCTGTTTGAGACTAAAATCAACTTAACGTGATAATCCATTTAATATCTGGCCGTCGGGACTCATCACCTCTCTGACGTCGTTGAAGGATTACAACGATAGGTGTCGGAGGAGTTCAGAGATGTACCCTTGAACCAAAGTTAATTTGGAGTTTTATAGTCCATTTGAATGTTTAAGGATACGTTAGCCGTGTTTGGGGGCTAAGATCAACTTAAACGGGACCGTTTAGATCCGGTAAGAGAGCATTTGGAGGCTCTATTGTTCCAGTTTAGGGACGTAGTGGTCCATAGCCAGTTTAAGGACGTTGCGGTCCATTACCAGTTTAGGGACGTGGTGGTCCATGTTCCAGTTTAGGGACGTGGTGGTCCATCGCCAGTTTAGGGACGTAGTGGTCCATCATTAGTTTAAGGACGTTTCGGTCCATTATTAGTTTAGGGACGTTTCGGTCCGATATTAGTTTAGGGACGTTTCGGTCCACGAGTTTAAGGACCCCGTAGTCCATATCGATATGTGGTCGTCGGGACCCGTCACCTGTCACGACCCGCAATTCGGCCCGTAACCGGCACTTAAACTACGTAACGTCTCCAGGCGTACGTAACTTAAGTAAGCCGAAAACCCAGAAATCTAAACCACCCAAGAATGGATCAACGGAGAAAACATAATTTAAAAGTATTAGTGTTGCCATTTAAAATCTCTAACTCTAGTTTTCTTTCATAAAAATTTCGGCAGCACCTCCTTTGTAAAACTGGCCCCGTAAACGGGTACAACACAGGTAATATATAAAACATCCCAAGTGGGAGAAAAATCACGCCCACCGGCGGAGACAATCACCACAACAAGTATACGACGCCAAAGCGAAGAAATATCAAAGAGAACGACTATATAAGAAGTAAACATATCCACAACAACCTGCTTCTACGAGCACGGTTCCCAAAACCAATATAATACATCACTGATATCTCACAAGTCGTCTCTAAGTCATATACAACAGGGGTAGATGGAGAATACTAGATCCAACTCAAAAATGATATACAATGTACAACGGATAACCGCAAACCCACCTATAATGCAACGGCCTCACTGCCAAAGGTAGCGGTATCCACAAAAGTAGTGATGATAAGCTGCCCCGCCGCGACTACTCAGAGGGTAAGTCCTGCAAAACACTATGGCACAACGGGGGTGAGTTGCCAACTCATGAATAGTAATTAACATCATACAGTAATCGCAAGTATGCACTAACAACAATGATCAATAGCATGTGAACAGACAGCATGAGTATGACAATATGAATATTCAACTATCATAATATCCATATCAATTTTATACTGAGTGCGGAATAGTAAATAATCTCATGCATATATCATAAGCATGAAAAACACGGTGTATCTCACAACACCCAAATCCCAAAATACTCAGATCGGCCCTCAAATCGGCCCCTCAAATCCTGTACCTCTCGTGAAACCCGAGTGTCAAACATCGACACCCAAAAACATAATATCCATACGTTCCTCGAAAACCAAGTATCCTACCTCGATACTTGCGTTTTCACGTATCGGTCTTTCTGATATCCATACGTTCCTCGAAACCAAGTATCCCACCTCGATACTTGCGTTTCCACGTATCGGTCTGTCAAACCCCATATATCTCTCGGAAAGTAAGTGCCCAACATCGACACCTTAATTTCCCATATCGCATCTCAAATGCATAAGTCCATATAATGTATCTCGCGGATCCCAAGAATCCAAATCCAGAATACATATATATACAGCGTCCCATACCACTGATATATATGCAATACAATCATGTAAATCCAAATCCAAAATACATATATATACGGCGTCCCATACCACCGATATATATGCTATAAAAACTATAATATCTAAATCCAGAATACATATATACACAGCGTCCCATACCACTGATATATATGCAATACAACTGATCATATAACAATAGTAAGGTATATGTGCGAACAAGTAATATAGCATGGTATACATATGAGCATGTAGGTATACAGGTATGTTCTATGTAACATGTACTATCGCACAAATATAACTGTTTAATGTCGCTAACTACTAGCAAGGTATACAATAAGCATTTGTATTGTGCGTGTCATGGCAATTACCGACAGGGTGTGTGTAGCATATCATTGGTGCTCGTGCAACATGGACTGTCGATAATAGTGCAGTGTACAGCAGGTACAGTACTAAGCACAAGTAACTATATGCAACATGAATCATGCAATGTCTCTATATAAGCAAATAAGCATACGGCTAATATTATATCATGTCTAGCCCCGACGCGTAGCGCCATACGGGCGATTCCCCGTAGATGTTAAATCTACTCACACTGTGGTCTCCAGCTATGAAGATCCAACCACCTGTTTCCCTTTGTTCGCAGCGTCTGAAGTCCCCGCTTGCGACGCTATAATATCACAAACACAAGAAATAAAGCGAACATCTCAGAAGCAATCACTATAACGCAAAACTACGTATTATAAAACGTAACAACGCACTAAACCACTCACGAGTACACGTCTAGTGCAAACACGCGAAACGATACCTAAACCCAAACTGAGTATATCGCAGCACGACACACGACTCGTGTCGCAACACGTATCACACGAACTCAAAACACACGATTATAGGTAATCGATCCCAGATTTTGTATACTGCATTTACTAACAAATTCAACAGTACCAAACAACACAAAATCAAAGCAGACAACACCCACAGAAGCCCCACCCCAACCCTCATCCATTCGGCCGGCGTTGCCGGCCCTCTCCTTAGGTCTCGCCGGCCCAAACCGGTGGGATGGCCTCCGTCTCTCTGGTGGTGCCTCAGGTCAACCTGCACATCTCTCTAAAATTGTTTCCTCAATCACTAAAATTCCCAGGTCACAGCAGATACCAATATCACTAAAAAGACACTGAAAACCCGATATCGCCTCAAACGATATAAACTACGTTCTACGCAGAATTTAACGATCAAACCCACACAAAAACTACAATTTAACAGTAGAGGGGTTATACCTAACAACTTTGCTCTCAAGTTCCAAGCTTTCCCCTCTCCAAGTGATCAAGATCAGGAAATTCCAAAGCTTTTGGTATTTTTGTGATAGGTTTCAGAAATTTTGAGGATTTTGTGATAGAAATGAGTTAAAATGATAAGGGAATAGTGCAAGGGCAGTAGGGGATAAGGGAAATTCGGCCAAGTGATGAGGAGGTGGAGTTTTGAAGAGTTTCCAAGCAATTTCCTCCATTTATTGCTCATAAATGCCTTGCACACATACACACACATGCATGCATCTATTCTTTCTCTTTTCTTTTCTTTTTCATTTAAATCCTAACTTAAATCCTAGGCCACACATAATTCCCTAGGTGAAGTGAGAAGGATATTCTTAACTTAGAGGTTTTAAAGAAAAGATTGCTAAAGAAATTTTCCCAAAATTTAAATACCGCATTAAAATAATATTAAAAATTGGAAAAAACCAAAATGAACCAAAACGTCCCATATACTCCCAAAGTACGCGCACTAGCTTTATTTTTGCTAATCTAGGTGCTGGCAAGTCTATATGGTCGTTTGTTCACAGTCGGGTAAAAACGGAAAATACCGACAAACTTACCCTAAAACGGACGAAATCGCATAACGATTTCCAAAACGTTACATCACCTCTCTGACGTCGTTGAAGGATTACAACGATAGGTGTCAGAGGAGTTCGGAGATGTACCCTCGAACCGATTGTAAATTGATTTAGGAGAGCAATTTTGCTCAGTCAATTTAATTTGAGGACTTACGGCCATGATTGGGCTAAGTCCAGTTGAGAATATTCAACGTTTTGTTTTTGGTCTATTAGACCTGTGCTAGGGCTTTGCCCGTGTTTAAATAATGCATTGCACTACTTTTTATTTTTGTTTGGGCTCTGCCCATAAAGAATGCAGAGCATCAATTTGTTTTGGGCTCTGCTCATTTATAAATGATGCAGAGCATCAATTTTACTTGGGCTCTGCCCTTTTATAAAAGATGCAGAGCATCAATTTTACCTGGGCTCTGCCCATTTATTGCTTTGCAATTTATTTTGGCCTAATAGGTCTTTTTGATTTGGGCCTGGCCCTTTAGCAAAAGAAATGCATTGCATTTATCAGGCGCTCTGCGCCAATTAAAGAGAGCAAGCGCTTGTGGTATTGACACGTGTCACGCAGGCGCAGTGCGCTGCGCCAATGCACTGCGCTTGCGCTACTGACACGTGGCGCGCTCTGGTGGGTTGCGCCAGTTTCAGAGAGCAAAACTCTATCTTAAAAGCGCACAACGCAAGTGAGTCAGATGCTAACACGTGGCGCTCTCTGGTGGCCTGCGCCAACCCAGGAGCGCAACAGTGCAGTTTTGCAAGTGTAAGGCACTATTAATTTGAGAATCTTTTAGATTGCAGAACCAATGGTTCATGAAAAAGTGCAAAGCACTGTTTGATTTCTTGATCTAATTTAGATCAAAGAAAACAAGTATTTCTTGTTTTTCTTGATCTCAGAGATCCAATGGTTCATAAGTGCAAAGCACTATTATTTTTTTTTTGTTTTTTATTGAAGATCATTGATCTTGTTCTTAGATCAATGATCTATTAGAATAAATTCTTCTATCTTAAAGGTCTTTTACCTTTTTCTTCTTGAAATTTCTTCAGAGTTCTCTCTGTTTGAAGTTCTTGATTTCTCACAATGTTCATTCTTTTTCTCTTTTTTTTTTATTTTAGAAAGAAGGATCATTGGTCGTTGGGACCCACCACCTCTCCGACGACACTGAGAGATTACAGTGCCATATATCGAAGGTGTGGAGGGATGTACCCTTTGAACCATGTCTCAATCATTAGGGGGAAGAACATGCTGGTGCTTAAGCTTCTCGCTGCTGAAAAGGCTTCTTTGCGTTCGCGCACGTGCGTCGCACGTGTTGGGCGCACATACGTCGCACGTGTTGGGCGCTCATATTTGCACGTAGCGCACATGGATCTTGCGCATTATGGGGGGGAGCAAGCTCCTATGGAGAATGAGTCTCCTTTTAATTGAATATTCTCATGTGATGCGCACGTGCGTTGCACGTGGTGCGCGCATGGCGGGCACACGTGCATTGCACGTGGCGCACATGCGCATTATGAGGAGAAGCAGAGCTTCTATATATGGAGAACATGCTCCTTTTAATATTATTAAATGTTCTCATGTGGTGCGCACGTGCGTTGCACGTGGTGCGCGCGTGGCGAGCACACGTGCGTTGCACGTAGCGCACATATGCATTATGAGGAGAAGCAGGGCTTCTATATACGGAGAATAGGCTCCTTTTAATATTATTAAATGTTCTCATATGGTGCGCACGTGCGTTGCATGTGGTGCGCGCGTAGCGAGCACACGTGCGTTGCACGTAGCGCACATGCGCATTATGAGGAGAAGCAGGGCTTCTATATATGGAGAACATGCTCCTTTTAATATTATTAAATGTTCTCATGTGGTGCGCACATGCGTTGCACGTGGTGCCGTATGGCGGGCACACGTTCGTTGCACGTAGCGCACATGGCGCTTGCGCATATGCGCATTATGGAGGAGCATGCTCCTATCTTGGAGAACTAAGCTCCTTTGGAGAACTAAGCTCCTTTGAGTATTGAATCCTTTGAGGATTTAACTCTACCTTTCTAAGAGGTATCCCCTCTTATTTATATGGGAGTGGTAGAGAAGCCATCTCTCCTTTTCCCGATGTGGGACTAAAAAATACATTCCCCATGTAGTAGAGCATTACTTTAGATTACACGTGTATAAAACATTTGCTCATAACTTTTGATCTCGGATGAATTATGAGGCCCATAATATATCAAATCGAAGGTCTTTTCGAGATGCTTTCAATATCATCAGAATTTAGCTGTTTTTCGTTCCAGAGTTTGTCAAAATACAGCTCGGAAAATACTGGTTCGCATATTCTTTCTTAGATCACATGTGCATAGACATTTGCTCATAACTTTTGATCCCAGATGAATTATGAGGCCCATAATATATCAAATCGAAGGGTTTTTCGAGATGCTTTCAATACCATCATAATTTAACAGTTTCTCATTGGGGAGTTCATCAAAATACAGGCCGGAAGATACTAGTTCGCATTTTCTTAAGCGTATTGCTGCCATTTGATACCTTGGACTCTTTTGCGCAGAAATTTTTGGCGGGAACAGGGGCAAACACGTGAGACTCTATGACTATCTCGGGTCTACAGACTAATCTGTACCAGTGTCATATGAGAACTGCAATCCGACGATAGATATAATACCATATAGGAGTTCTCGGCGAGTCTGTCCAGTGTACCCAGTCTCCACTGAGCACCCGCATACGATATTGATGTCAAACATCAATGGATATGGGAACATCCATCGCCCATCATATGGGTCTAGTATCATATACGATAGTCTACTCTGGAATATCGATGCCCCACCTCGATATACCCACGACTAGGGACATTTCAGGATATGCTTATAAACTACACATTGTTTCCCCCAATCAGAGTAAAGCTCTATTTAAAATTTAAATTTTGAAATAAAGCAAAGCTTCAGATGCAGCGCCAAGTGCGCTGCGCCCCAAGCAGCGCACCACGTGCAAAGCACGGGTGCGCTAGCGCTAGGTGCGCTGCGCTCCAAGCAGCGCACCACTTGCAAAGCACGGGTGCGCTAGCGCTGAAACTAAAATCTCCCCACCGTCAGATCAAAAATCTAATAATAATGATGACTCATTAATTAACCAGAATTAAATTCTGTTAAGAAAAGATTTCTCAAATCTTTCCAAACAACAAGATTGTGCTCTATAAACCAGAGCACTGTTGGATCAATGATCCAATGGTGATTAAAAATCATCAAAATCACAAAATAAATTCTGTTTAAAAGATTTCCCAATCTTGTTAAAAACAAGAAGATTGCCTTCTGTAAATCAGAAACCCTTGGATCAAAGATCCAACGATGGGAAATTCCCCAAATCAATTGGAGAAAAGATCTCCTTAACTGATTGAATTGATCAGCTTTCCCTATATAAAGACATCAAGACTTCAAGTCTCGGATATACAGAAAAATAGAGAGAGAACCCCCCCAAAAAACTTTGAGAAATTCAAAGAAAAAGAGCAAGCTCTCGGAAGAAGATTTTTCTTCAAGGTAAAAAAAAATGATGATGAACATAGAGATGAAATCGTTTCATAATTAAAAGAAGAATTTACTTCTTTTTCTAAGATCATAGATCTATAAGACCAAGGTCTTTTATAAGGAGATCAAAAGATTTCATCATAAAAAGAAGAACATAATTCTTCTCACAGATCATAGATTTATAAGACAAATTGTCTTTCAGAGATCATCTCATCATAAGGGGGAGAATAATTCAATTCTCTTAAAGATCATAGATCTATAAAGGCAAAACCTTTCATCAACATAAGAGATTGAAAACCTTTTCTACAGAATAAGAACATTTGTTCTTAGAATCTTGAGACAAAGTCTCTTTTTGGGATCATAAAATTGATCAGATGCGCTTTGCGCTCTTGAACTGCGCTCTTAGACTGGCGCTCAGCGCCAAGCGCGCCATGTGTCCTTCACGTAAGCGCTATCTAACAGTTGGCGCTTTGCGCTCTTTATAATAGCGCACTGCGCTCATGGGCTGGCGCTTAGCGCCAGGCGCGCCACGTGTTACTCACGTGTGCGCCACTAAATTAATAGCGCAATGCGCTCATCATCTGGCGCTTAGCGCCAATCGCAACACGTGTCCCTCACGTATGCGCTACTTGGCAGTAGCGCACTGTGCTCTTTGACTGGTGCAAAGTGCCAAGCGTGCCACGTGTCGCGCAGATAGAACATAAATTGTTCTGTAATAAGCCCAAGGCTATGAGGAATGTTTAGCATTCAGTAAAAGAAAAAAACACTGTCAGGGCCAAGCCCAAATAAAGGCTCAACAGCCCAAAATAAAATGTTAAATATTTTAACTTGATTGGACTTAGCCTAAGATTGGCCATAAATCTTCAATTCATATTAATTGAACCCATCTGCTCATAAATATTTTAACAGAACTTAGTCCCAATTGGACTATAGGTCTCTCAACCCACATCGGTTTAAGGGTACATCTCTTCACTCCTCTGATATTTGTCGTTGTAATCCTTCAACGTCTTCGGAGAGGTGACGGGTCCCGACAACCATACATTTCATGGACTATGATGTCCTTAACCTTGACTGTGGGGTATTTAAACTCACGGACTATGATGTTCTTAATCTTGACTGTGAGGTCTTTAAACTCACGGACTATGATGTCCTTAACCTTGACTGTGAGGTCTTTAAACTCACGGACTATGATGTCCCTAACCTTGACTGTGAGGTATTTAAACTCACGGACTATGATGTCCTTAATCTTGGACCGTAATGTCCTTAAACTAACATTGGACCACCACATCCTTAAACTGGTAATCGACCGCAATATCCCTAAACTAAAACAATAGAGTCCTAATGCTCTTTTGTTGGATCTAAACGATCCCGTTGAGTTGATCTTAGTCTAAAATCAGACTAACGTATTCTTAACAAACGTTTAAGTTGATCTTAGTCTCAAATGAGACTAACGTATCCTTAAACCCAACCCCAAACCCAAATCTAAGAAGATACGGATTTGGACTAATCCACGCCCTACGGGCGACAACATAAATTAGTCTCCGTATACAATCTGCGGGCAACCAAAAACAAAACAAACACCCATGATACGAAGTGACCACCTGGAGAAGGAGAAAATGGTTACCGCGATGCGGCAGCATAATTAACTGCAGGGGCTTGTGCCTGCAGGGAAGAGCGTCTCCACAATCAAAAAACCCTCAACGAGGGGGAATCTGACGAAGTCTGCTATATCGGCCGCATCCGTTTAAACCTTCGATACACGGTGCCATAAATCATCTTGGTATCTTCGGAGAGGTGGACGGATAGCACCAATTAGCATCTGCCCCGAAATTCAGGAAAGACGGACCTGCGCGGTCGTGTCTCCGTATTTCGGCGGGGAACACACATGTCTCACTAGTATGATCTGCATCATAATCACAATAATCAAGTAAATATCCTCAGGGCTTTCTCAACATGTACAAATGAATAAAAGCATGATCAAGTGAACATGTCAGATAAAGAGTAACCGGATAGCATACTATCATGTCGAGCAAGAAAGTCTCCTGAATATATATATATATATATATATATATATATATATATATACATCCACTATCATATAATGGTCTCTAGGGCATACATATATCCAACAATCTCCCACTTGCACTAAGACCCGTTATTGGCGTATTTCATACCCAACATCTCAAAAAGTCGCTCATGCTGCGGCTGAGGGAGGGCTTTGGTGAGTGGATCCACAATGTTATTCTTTGTATCTACTCTCTGAATCATGATCTCGCGGCGATCAACTATCTCCCGGATCAAATGATATCGCTTAAAGATGTGTCTGGACCGCTGATGGGACCTGGGCTCCTTGGCTAACGCCATAACCCCATTATTATCACAATACAATGGTATTGGATAAATAATGGTTGTAACTTCTCCTAGCTCCGAGACGAACTTCCTCATCCAGACTGCTTCCTTTGTGGCATCATTTGCAGCAATGTACTCAGCTTCCATCGTAGAGTCTGCAACGGTATCCTGTCTGGAATATCGATGCCCCATCTCGATACACCCACGACTATGGACATTTTAGGATATGTTTATAAACTACACATGTCCCACTAGTATGATCCGCATCATAATCACAGTAGTCAAGTAAATATCCTCAGGGCTTTATCAATATGTACAAATGAATAAAAACATGATCAAGTGAACATGTCAGATAAAGAGTAACCAGATAGCATACAATCATGTCGAGCAAGAAAGTCTCCTGTATATATATATATATATATATATATATATATATATATATACACACACATGTAAAAATACATCCACTATCATATAATGGCCTCTAGGGTATACATATATCCAACACATCCGACTCCTCTTTTCTTCCCAAGATCCCCATCGCCATTCCCTTCTTCCTTTCATCGCCGCCATCATCCTCTTCTCCATCACCGCAGCCGCCTCAACCACAACGCTACCATCTTTGTTCCAGAGCACCCTTGTCGTCGCCACCTTCCTTGGCCCACACCATCTCGACGAGCACCACGCCCCATCCCAGAGCTTCGCCTACGACCACCTCCTCCCTTGTCGTCAATGCCACCACCAAGCTCCATGCATTGCCTGCACCCACTTCATCGCCGATGAACTCCTCCGACGTGGACCCAAGCCCGAGCTCCATCACCTCAGCAACCACCCCTCACCGAACTCTCCTGCGCCGCCCTTCGCCGACAAGACGCCGCCTCTACCACCAAGCCACCTTGCCACTGCCCAGTGCCAGCCCCATTCCCTGCTGCTGTGTTGTTGTTACCGTGTCGTTGCCGCCGTTGCCGTGTCGTCGTCGTTACGGTCGTCGTCAGGCAAGTGAAAATTCTTCACTTGTTACTCATGCTAATTTACTAGTTAGATTAAATAACAAAGTTAAAGATTTAATCGCACGTGTGTGTAAGTGTGTGTATCATAAATTATAATGGAATTTTTAGCAAACCGTTGCATTGATTGTATGGAATTGAACCCAACTTGGGTCTACCAACCGTAATGATATCATTTAGAATTTACATGAATTAGTTGTTGTTATAATCAGTGGATAAAACTGACGACGATCGATACTCATATTTATAACCTAAGTTCGAAGCGATACATGAATGAAAACTCTGGTTAAAGTGTCCATATTTTGTGATCTTCGAATCCCTTACTGATTATTGAATGTCGTGTAAGGTTTTGAGTTCAAAATTGTCGTGTTTATAATCATGTAATGTTGCCCCCAAAAGGCGACATTGAATCTAGAATTCACCGCACATGTCACGTTCTAAAATCTATATTAAACTGAATGCGTCTTGTAACCTAATGTTCTATGGCTCGTATCGAAGCCAACAGATAAAACTACAACATCCTATAGTTGATCTCTGAATTTTAATAAGTTATGATAACGAAAACTTTAGCGATTCATGGCTCTAGACTGCAGTCCAGAGCCAGAGTCTTTACCTGTACTCGTTTTGGAACGCATGTTTCTTCCTGTTTAAGCATGCAAGTGTGCATAACCATACATAGAAGCATAGAGGATTGAATTAGCTTTCGGTACTGGTCTCATTGCATTCCGATATCGTTCGATATTTATAACACCTTTTTAAACCGTCGATATGTGTTGCAGTTTCATGCAAAACCAGAATGTATACCTTAATCCTAGACAGTGCATATCTCACTGCATACAATGGATATTATTGATCCATATGATGCGTTGGAAACATAACAGATAAATCTAAATATTATCTAACTGTAGAGTCGCCTAATTATGATCCCAACAGGGAGTAAAACGTGTTACGAAACGGACTTCCAGTTCAGAAATTGGATTTCCAGCAGTGAACACTTAAAATGAAATGACCATAACTCACAAACCTTAAACCTGATTGATTCGAAACCAATTTTACTGTAGAGAAAATTTAATACACTATTTACTCTTTTTATATTGTTTTTCCAAATTATGCACGTGTGATTTTATATGATTTTCTAATCCAACTGACATCGGTTGCTCATATGTATTCAGTAGTGCATTTACTGTGTCCCCATCATGTTGCATGACTGTTATACCCTTGTAAATAGTGTTCATTTGCATCAATATCCTAGTGACCGTGTTACATTACCAAGTGATAAATATTAGTGATTGGATTGTGGCAAGTACGTTAGTGTAAAAGCGTAATTGAATAATGGAAGTGACACGTACTTATACACAATCAGCGGAACCGGTTAGTTATTGCATTGTCGACGCCTATGAGGCATATATAAGTATAACTATAACTGGTATGGGACGGGTATGTAAGCACTTATATTAGTGTCATAGTTAAGACATCGAGCACTGTCCATTTATCTTGGATACCAGTCGAGACATGCTTGATTGAGACCTTGTCTTCAATTCTCGCGTAGACTTGTCATGGAGCGACTAGTATTTAGATTCATGGTCGGCGTTGGATGTAGACCGCGGGGTGTGGGGTAGTTTGAGTGTGAGTTCGATCAACGGAATCTCAGGAGTCCAACTGCCGGCATATTTAGGGATTTCGGGATTTGTTACTGATAGTGTTTATGATTCTTACTGATCATGATTCGGGCCCGTGTTCCTTTGCCCCTGGGGCTTACCCTTGGGTTGGGGGTACTTCTGCGGTGTTTGACGCTTACACTTAGACTGACGATAAGTTTAGTGACTTGGACATTGAGACTTAGAGACTGATTACTTGAGTGACATGGATATTGCATTGATTACTGATTCGATACACATGCTTTATTGTTGACCTGTACCGGTTATTTCATGCTCACGTCATTACTCTATGTTACTGCTTCATGTTTATCATCATTGCACATATTACATATTTATATATATTGTTATTGTGTCGCTCCGACGACCTGAGTATGCATGTTCAGAGTGAGAGGTGGACTTAGCTCGAATCAGGACCTTCCTTGTCTCGAGAATATTGCGAACATCTAGATCAGCGACGTCAGTGCTATCATGCCCTTGATTCCATCTGGTTAGTCTTGTATCTGATTTGATAGAATTAGTGACTGCATTTCTCATTACCTGTGTTATGATTACTGATTACCACGTAATACTAGAAACCGAAGTATGACTACAGCAGGATATTTTCTTGACCGTAGGAGCATGGCTGGCCTTGTCACCCCTCATATTCCGTATTTTGGGAAGCGAGGCGTGACATATACATTTGAAGTGCTCAATCGCATTCTCGGTTTTAGGACGCATTTCCTTAAAGAACGGGATTCCATGTCTAGTAGGAAGCATTCCCTTCTTCTTGCATATTGAACACTTTAAGGATCTTATCCATATAAGTATATTGTGACAATCCTATACCTCTATTTCTTTATCTCTATAAAGTTTTAGACCCAACATACAGGAAGCTTAACCAAGATCTTTCATAGAAAACTTGTCTGAAAACCACAATTCAATAAATGTCATCAAATCTATATCATTCCCAATGAGTAGTATGTCATATACATAGAGTATTAGGAACCCAATAGAATCATTTGATCGCCAAGTCTGTACTTTACGGGAAGACAAATGATCCTAATTGATTTTCTTGTTGCAACAGATGCATCAACAACAGCTTCTAGTGGTGGATCTCTATCTCCACGAGCACTTGTATCTCCCACTGAATCTGTAGAATCTCCTAACAAATTAGGATTTCTAGATCAACAATTTAGTCTTCCATAAAGAACATATTTCTGCTTATGGCGATTGTATGATCACTAGGATTATAAACATATTACCTAGTGCTATCCTTATGGTAGCCTACAAATAAGTATCTATCTGTCATAAATTCCATTTTCTTCATCATTTGTTTTCTAACATGAGTTGGACAACCCCAAATTTTCTAGTGTGTTACACTTGGTTTTATTCTTTCCCATATCTCATATGGAGTAGAAGAAACAGATTTGGTACGCACTTTATTTAACAGATAATTCGCAGTCTCTACTGCAAAACCCCCTAAGAATAGAGGAACCTCTGAATGACTAATTATCGAACTAACTATATCTAATATAATTCGGTCCCTTTTTCAAAAACACCGTTATGTTGTGGGGTCCCATGTGGGGTCAAGTTATAAACCATTCTATTTTCTTTTAATAACCATTTGAACTCATCTGATAAATACTCTCCATTACAATCTGATCGGATGGCCTTGATACTACTATCAAACTCTTTCTCAACTTCGGTTTTATATTCTTTGAACTTTTCAAAGCATTCAGATTTGTGCCACATTAAGTAAATATAACCATATTTAAATGTGTCATCTGTAAATGTCATAAAATATGAATATCCATCACTTACTTTAACATTTAAAGGTCCACATATATCTGTATGTATGTTACAAAGGCTACCTAATGTTCTTAGCACGCTTTCTTGTGAATGGTAATTTGGTCATCTTGCCTCTAGGGCAATGTTCACATGTTATAGATTTTCTACTTTTAGAAAATCTAAAGGACGATTTTTTACCAACCTATTGATTCTATCAAGATTAACATGATTTAATCTCATGTGCTAAAGATAAATTGGATCACTTTGATCTACGTTTTGAAGATTTATCAGACTCAATCGCGTATTTACATAAGAATAATGGACAACATCATTACAATATATTCCATTATATTTCATTATCAATCATCCAATGAACAATAAAAGAATTACCAAAGTTAATAGAAGTTTTACTGCTAAATAAATAGAGTAACCATCACTATAAATTTTCAAAACAGAAATCAAATTTCTCCTAACTTTAGGAATATAAAGACAATCTTTAATTCCATTTCATGCCCTTTATTTAAATACAAATAATAAATTTCTAAAGACACTACTGAAACTACGGCTTCAATTCCCATTGTCAAAGTAATCTTCCCATCTCTAAACTTTTGTTTTCCTTATACCCATGCAACGGATTATAAATATGGGAAGAAAAACTTGAGTTAATACACCAAGTATAAGAGAAATAACTCACAATATTAGTCTCTACTAAGAAGTGTTATAACATGTCTTCCAAAGTTTTCTCCTTCTTTAAGGAGGCAATTTAATATTTTCAATTCCTCTTCCAATGACCTTTCTTATGATGGTAATGATATTCATCACCAGGTTGATCTCTTTTTGCATTCTTGGAAACACATTTTCCTTTAGCAATTTAGTCAATTTTTCAGCAGTAAGTACAATCATCAAATTCATTTTCCAATGGATATAATTTGGTCTAACCAGTTTATAGTCATCAAACAGTTTTCAAATCGGACTATACTTAGCCATCTACACATAAAGTAGGACAGCATTATAAGTAACTCAATTCATATATTTATAGTTGCACAATTATTATTAAGGTTTATTTTAACTAATATTTTCACTATCAGCGCTCCCCTCATGCCTCTATTAGTGAACAGGAAATTCAAGCTTATTCGTACTTTTCCAGATTGTCAAGATAAATGAAGAACAAATAAGGTAAGATACTATATATCCAATTATCTATATAACTTTTCTTTTATATTCGGTTTACTGATGTGTACATTGCTGCTTACTACACATCAATCAAGTGTAGACCCACCATATTGACTTCGTATGTAAAATAGGTTGCACTTCCTATTGTAACCAAGCGGTCTTATTAAACATTACGAATCTGGCATCCTTATGCAAGATATATGTAAGGCAGGTATTTTAACAAATTCTACCCTATCTGGCTTTGAGTAAGTTATAATATTTGTCTTAAATACATCCCTACAATGGAAAGTTTTTAGATCTAAATTTCATAAATTATAAATCTATCTACACTTGTATAAAACTATTGTAAAATTAATTTAGAGAACATTTAATTTTTAATTTAAAACCAATTTTAAATTTTATTCCAAGTCATCATTTTAATTCGCAATTAAATAAATGACAATCCACATAGATTATCCATAAAAATTTGTGGAGTTTTTGGAATTTATTACATAAACTCTATTTATCAAATATAAATTTTTATGAAACCGATACATTATCATATAAAGTAATATAACAAATTAATTACATAATTAGTTTAAGTCTTTTTCATTAAAGAACCACATATAAATCTAATTTATATATATAAAGTGACTAATATTTAATTTTAGAAATTTACAGGGGCTTACAGATAATTATCTAAGCCAATATATTCATAATAAAAGTCTTGAAACAATTTAATAATTATTCAGCGACCTCCGTAACTTTTTAATCATATTAAAAGAAGGTTTTGAAACAAATTATATATTTTTCAGGGACTTGGAAATAATTTTTCAGGCACTATTGATAAAAAGTTCTGAAACCATTTAATAATTTTTTAAGGACCTGAAAATAATTTTCCAGACCCCATGTGCAGGTAGAATAACATGATTTTAAATTGAAAAAGTACTAAAATCAAAATTTTAAAATTCCACGGACCTGGAACATTTTTCCAGGAATCCTATGCACCCATGCGCGCATGCAGATCACGGTTCTTAATGAATTGTGTTAATGGGTTTGATTTGGGTTACTTTAAACCTGACCCGCTTTAGTTTTAAACATATCACACGAACTATTTCATATCCTTTTTATAAAAATATAGTTTTGATTTCAAAAACAAAAACTAAATTTTAATAATTAATTTTGATTTTTAAAAAAATTGAAACTTTGATTTCAAAAATCTTAATTATAATTTTGATTTCATTTCAAAAATCAATACTTGATTTCAAAAATCTTAACTCAAAGAAAATATATAATTTTGATTTCAAAATTCAAAATCTTTGTTTCAAAATCTATCAATATAGATTTCAAGCATAGCAATTACAATCTTCATAGATCTAACAAAAAACATATTTTTTCTAATCTATTTATTTAATTTCATTAAATAATATAGATCTTTTTAATTTTATATCTATGAAAATTTAATTATTATGATATCTAAGTTTTTAATTATTTTCAAAAACCTAATTAAAAATGAATCAATATAGATTTCATGCATAACATTTATAATATTAATAGATCTAACAAAAAAAATATTTTTATATTATCTATCTAACTTATTTAATCTCATTAAATAATTTAGATCTGATAATTTTAGATCTATTAAATTATAATTATTATGATTTTGATTTGGTTTCAAAAAACATAATTAAGAAATCTATTCTTATAGATTACATACATAATAATTATAATCTTGATTTGATTTCAAAAATCAAAACTTGGTTTCAAAACACAATTAAGAAATCTATCCTTATAGATTACATACATAATAATTATAATCTTTATAGATGTCACGCCCCGCTTCCCAAAAGATGGAAACAGGAAACGTGACGAGTCCCGTAACGTAATTATTCCGAGAAGCTCATTTCTCGTAGTAAATACGCTAAGCGTAAAGTAAGCGGTATAATATTAATAAGAATAGACGAGTGATAATAAAATGTAACACTTTATATATTTACATTTCCAACTTTATAAAATTTACACTGATACAACATAACTTAAAATTAAAGTGCAATGAAAGTGTCTAAATAGAGGCATACTGGGATGAAAAGAAATAACTACTGAAGGACCAATAGTCGGCCTGTGTTTCAAACTGCGAGTAGCCCTCTGAAGTCGGTTCCACCATCCTAGTCTCTAAATTATCTCACGAACATTTCAAAAAAGAAGGAAGATGGGTGGAATGCCCATCAGCAAATTTTCGCTCGATAAGTCCCCAAAAAGGATGGATAATGTATATAAATGAAATGTAAGGTGTAATGTGATATAGTATGAATAGAATGAAGTATACACAAGTATAACATGACAATGTTAAAAAAACCATGTAAGCATTGTTCCCCGCCGAAAGGCGCGATCGGGACGTTGGGACGTCCGGCCTGAACTTCGAGGGCAGATGCTATTTGGTGCTATCCTTCCACCTCTCCAAAGATGCCAAGTTGATTTATGACACCATGTATCGAAGGTTTAAACGGATGCGGCCGATGTAGCAGACTTCGTCAGATTCCCCCTCATTGAGGGGTTTTTGATTGTGGGGACGCTCTTCCCTGCAGGCGCAAGCCCCTGCAGTTAATTACGCTATCGCATTGCGGTAACCATTTACTCCTTCTCCAAATAGTCACTTCGTGTCGTGTGTGTTTGTTTTGTTTTTGGTTGCCCGTGGATTGTATACGGAGACTAATTTATGTTGTCGCCCGTAGGGCGTGAATTAGTCCAAATCCGTATTTTCTTAGATTTGGGTTTGGGGTTGGGTTTAAGAATACGTTAGTCTCATTTGAGACTAAAATCAACTTAAACGTTTGTTAAGGATACATTAGTCTAATTTTAGACTAAGATCAACTTAACGGGATCATTTAGATCCAACAAAGTGGATTTGGGCTCTATTGTTTAGTTTAGGGACATTGCGGTCCATTAGTTTAAGGACATTACGGTCCAAGGTTAAGGACACATAGTCCATGGGTTTAAGGACCCCACAGTCCGAGATTAAGGACATCATAGTCCATGGGTTTGAGGACCCCACAATCCGAGGTTAAGGACGTCATAGTCCATGGGCTTAAGAACGCCACAATCCAAGGTTAAGGACATCATAGTCCATGGGTTTAAGGACCCCACAGTACGAGGTTAAGGACATCATAGTCCATGGGTTTAATGACCCCATAGTCCAAGGGATGTTTGGTTGTCGGGACCCGTCACTTCTCTGAAGACGTTGAAGGATTACAACGACATATATCAGAGGAGTGCAGAGATATACCCTTGAACCAATTTTGGTTGGGAGATATGTAGTCCAATTAGGGCTAAGATCTGAGATTTATGAGCATATGGGCTCAATTAATCTGAATGAGGGGTTTATGGCCAACTTGGGCTTGGCCCACTCAGTTAAAATGTTAAACATTTGACAATGCTGAGGATTGAATTGAATTCTGACAATGTTTTTGTCTTTTACTGAATGCTGAGCATTCATCATAGCTTTGGGCTTTATAGAACAATTTATGTTCTCTTAGCGCACACGTGAGGAGCACGTGGCGCGCTTGGCGCCAGTCAAAAAGCGCAGAGCGCTTCTGCTAAGTAGCGCACACGTGAGGAGCACGTGGCGCGCTTGGCGCTAAGCGCCAGATAGTGGGTGCATTGCGCCAGTTTATGAGCGCAAAGCGCTATTTGTTAAGTGGCGCACACGAGAGGAGCACGTGGTGCGCTTGGCGCTGAGCGCCAGTCCAAAAGTGCAAAGCGCTATCTGGTAAGTGGTGCACACGTGAGGAGCATGTGGTGCGCTTGGCGCTGAGCGCCAGTCCAAGAGCGCAAAGCGCTATCTGTTAAGTGGAGCACACGTGAGGAGCACGTGGTGCGCTTGGCGCTGAGTGCCAGTCCAAGAGCGCAAAGCGCTATTTGATCTGCTTTATGATCTGAGAAAATAAATTCTCGTTTATAAAAGACTCTGTCTCAAGGTTTTAAGAACAAAGTTCTTATTTTATAGGAGCTGTTTCAATTTCTTATTTTGATGAAAGGCTTTGCCTTTATGAATCTGTGATTTTAAGAGAATTGAATTATTCTCCCCTCTTTCTTATAATGAGATGTTTATGATATCTTTTTGTAAAAGACCTTAGTCTTATAGATCTATGATCTGTGAGAAGAATTATGTTCTTCTTTTTATTTTTTTGTGATGAGATCCTTTGATCTCTTTGTGAAAGACCTTGGTCTTATAGATCTATGATCTTAAAGAAAGAAGTGAATTCTTCTTTTTATATGAGACGATTTCGTCTTTCTGTTCTTTTTACCTTGAAGAAAATCTTCTTCTTCTGAGAGCTTGCTCTTCTTTCTGAGATTTCTCAAAATTTATAGGGGGTTCCTCTATTTTTTTTCTTATTCTTTTTTTTCTGTCTCTCTTTATATATGAGACTTGAAGTCTTGGGGCCTTTATATAGGGTGAGCTGATTTGTTTAATCGGTTAAGGATGTATTTTCTCTGATTGATTTGGGGATTTTCCCACCGTTGGATCTTTGATCCAAGGGCTTCTGATTTACAGAAGGCAATTTTCTTGTTTTTAACAAGATTGGGAAATCTTTTCCTATACAGAATTTATTCTGTAATTTTGGTGATTTTTAATCACCTTTGGATCATTGATCCAACGGTGCTCTGATTTACAGAACATAATCTTTTTGTTTGGAAAGATTTTGAGGAATCTCTCCTTAACAGAATTTTATTCTGGTTAAATGATGATTTTTAATCATGTTCGTTGGATGTTTGATCCAACGGTGGAGAACATTTAGTTCTTGCGCTAGCGCACTCGTGCTTTGCACGTGGTGCGCTGCTTAGAGTGCAGCGCACTTAGCGTTAGCGCACACGTGGTGCGCTGGTTATAGTGCAGCGCTCTTAGCGCTAGCGCACACGTGCTTTGCATGTGGTGCGCTGCTTGGGGCGCAGCGCACTTGGCACTGCTATGAAGCGTTGCTTCATTTCAAAATTTGAAATTTGAACAGAGCTTTGCTCTGATTGGAGGAAACAAATGCCCCCCCCCCCCACCGTTGCGCTCACGTGTGTCCGTTGCGCTCACGTGGTCCACACGTGAGTGCAACGGTGGCAGCATCTGCGCCCTTAGATCAACTTAGAAGTTGAAATGGCATCTCAGTGCCTATAAATAGGACCCTTGGCCCTTGAGATGATTTCTGTTCATCTTCTTCCTTGTTTTTTCCTGAGAATTAATTCTCTTTTAGAGTATAGCTATCTGTTTTAAGAACTTTCTTAAGGACAGAACTCTGTCAAAATTTAGGTAAAGATTAAATCTTTTAAAGGATTATTTAATAATGTAGGGTTTCACCCATTAACAGGGCTTTGCTCTTCATAGATCTTTGATCTAAAAAAAACCCTTTTTTAGGGTTTCATTAACAGAGCTTTGCTCTCTTGAAATCATAGATCTAAAGAGATCTTTCCTGGGGTTTCTTAACCCATTAATAGAGCTTTGCTCTTTTCAAATCATAAATATTTGTTAATCTCTTATGAAGAACTCTTAGAGTTTGTTTATGGATCTTGAAGATCATGGAATTTTAATTAAAAAATTTATTTTAAGTTTTCTGATGGGTTTATTCCATCACTTTCACAGAGAAAGGCTCTTGAGGAATTTTCTTTGGGGATTTTTTTTATTCCTTCATCATTAAAATCTGACAGATGTCACTCTATCACAGAGCGCTGCTCTCTAGGGGAGATTTACTCCTTGGCCCGAGGGGTTCTCATTGAACGAGAATCTTTTGAAGATTTCCTCATTTAATGACAGTCTCATCAAATGATGAGACTGTTTTATTAATGATGAACTGTCATCTAGATTATGTGGGTCCTCTTTGGTCTCTTTTTACTGCATTGCAGTGCGGTACGGATTTAAAGCACCTGATGAGAGAACTTAAACTGTAATATTGGCGGCTGAAAATTTGTTCTTTTCCGCGCAGGTACTATGTCTTTTGACACTTCCTTCCCGTTCGTCCATTCGGAAGGCGGATTCCCCGAAGCGCCCGTGGACAGGGAAGTCTTTGCACTGATCAAGGATCACAACCCAGAGCGGAAGAATCTCCATTTGTGTGGAACATGGTACAACCAAATCATCAGAGGTCGTCGGAGTTTTTCTTGCGCGACACCTTCGGATCCTATTTCGGCGATCCCTTATGCAGATGCACCCCTGATAAACTATACTGTGGAGGAGGTGAATTGGACTTCTGAGGGTCTCCTTCGGCCTTCTATGGCCGCAATACCCGTGCAGCCGCCGGTGGCTTTGGACACTTTAGGGAGGTGCATATGTCAGGGCGAGTCGCGCCCTTGGGGACAGCCATACAACATAGGACTAACTCCCCGTCACCCAGTTGGATATCTGCAGTGGGCCCGATACATCTTATCGGCGAAGAAGTCACTGCTGCTAAAACTCGGATTGTACCCTGCTATCTATACATCTTTGTTCCAGTATTCTACACCTCCTATATGGTGGGTCAAGGCATTTCTGGAGCAATGGAACATTCCGACCCACACCTTCCTCTTATTGGATCGAGAAGTCTCCATTTCTTTGGAGGAATTTGCTGAGATCTCTGGTGTACCCGTTAGGGGAGAACATTACGAGGAGCTACTTCTTTCGGATGAGCACACTTTTGCCACCAAATAAGTGGTAATGGGTCTTACCCCGGAAAACGCTATTCAACACCAATTCCCGAGTTTGATAAAGGTGTTGAATATCTATGATAACCTTTTTCTCGAATCCGAAGGTCGTGGGGTTAATTTTACGGATTTTATCGCTCGTTTTCTCCCCTCGGAAGTACCGTCGAAGGAAGTCACGAAGTTCGCCAAACTTGACGATCCTTTTGGCTTAGGTTTAGGCAACCTGCCGACGGCGGAGGCGGATCAGAAGAGTTTTTTTCTCCTCGATACCCCGCTCGTCCCTTTTGCAGAGCTGGCAGCTCTTGGGATCGACGAAGAAACGTTCTTTTTGGGGTTTCTCGGGTTATGGCTGAGCTGGTTTGCGCTTCCAATGCACCCTTGCCGTATGAGGCCGTCCGTCTTCTACCCAGCGCATCGGATGGTTGCTGGGATGCAAGTAGCCGTCGGGATCGCTGGGTTAGTGTTCATACCAGAATAGTGCATTTTATACCGCCCATTCTTACGCTCGAGTGTTTATACGTAGGTGCTTTTAATCTGTGTTTGTTACATATTTACATAATACAGGTTTCCAGTACAAATATTGCAAATCAAGACAAAATCTCCACAGTTACACCAAATACAGAACATCTGTTGACAACAGATAAAAGCCGGGTTCCGGTCATCCATATCCGTCCAGTGCTGCGTACCAGTCCCAGGGACAAGACATATGACAGCGGTCATTCGTGTCTCGGACAAGCACAGAGCACGAGAGGGGCTGCACAAGAATCAATGGGTGCACGGAGCTCGAGGGAGATAGAAGTCAAAAGTGAAAAAGATAATGCAATCTTGGACTAAGAATCTGAAGATATTCTGGAAGAAATTATCAGAAAATACATGTACCAGACAAAAGGGGACAGCAGACCAGGGCCGTACAGAAAAGACCATGCCCTGAACCCACTATAGTGCGGCGGATCCGCGGCCAATAGGGGGTCTAGGCCGCGGATCCACGGCCGTACTGGCGCCGCAGCTGGTCATTTTTCATGGGTAGTTGGGTCTTTTCACATGGGTCCAATTTGTTGCCCTAGATTTCATTTTCCTTGCCTATAAATACTCCAGAACTGAGCTAAGCCAAGGGTCCAATTTTGTGTTCATTCTTTTAGTCTCTTTTTGTAGGTTTTAGTTCTTCTTCTCCTTCTTCTTCATCTTTTCTCCATGAAAATTGTAGTGAGAGCTTTTTGAGTGGAAGATTAATGAAGATGAGGGCTTTTGTATCATTCTCTTTTGTTTAACTTCCCCTTGAGATTCTTGCTTTCTCTTGATCTTTCAACCTCTTCATTGAGCTTGAAAGGTTAAGAGTTCGTTATTAATCTCAATGGTCGTTTTTTCTTATGAAATTAGCACTGCATTTCACATGCGTTCTCTACCCTTCTCTTGATCTTGCAACCTCTTGATTGAGCTTGCAAGATTAAGGGTTGGCTATTGATCCCATGCTTGTCTTGAGTTCTAGTTTCTTGTTCTTTTTATTTCTTATTTATTACTTGCTTTTTATTACCTTGCTTTACTTTCTTGCAATTTATATTCATGCACTTAATTACTTGTAATCTTTTCTTTTCTTTGTTCTTTTCTTTTTCTCTTCTTTGTTCATTTTGTGAATGTTGTAATTATCATTGTTAAGAATCAATACGGTATTGTAAGTTAAGATTTTCTTTGCTCATTTCCTTTTCCCGTTATTTTCCTTTGAACTCCGCCCGAACCATACGCAAGCGCTCCGTTAGGCACTCTACCCTGACAAGGTAACGGTGATTCCTAACCGCGACCGGTTGCGTTCGGTTTGGCCGGAGGCGAAAGCAAGAGACAAGAACGGAAGGACAAGGGTAAATAAGCCGTATTCCACGAATACCGCGCTTAAATCCCCTAATCCACGTTGTTGCCGATTGCTCTAGCTTCAATTGATCAAGACTCGGCTCAAAGATTTTGAGTACGGATTTCTTTAGCTTATAATCTCGTATCTTTTTCTTAACAACTTTATACTTGCAAATAATACACTTAGGATAGAATCGAACAAACACATACAAATTCTTTATTGACTCGTCTAAGACAAGAACGGAAATACAACCATCTCCCTGTGGATCGACCCGTGCTCAACCGGCTAGCTGCATAGCGACACCGTCCTGATCGCGGTAAACTTTAGAACTTTGAACATCCGACACGCCAAAAGCGTGCGATCAAATGGCGCCATTGCCGGGGAGACGGTAGCGTATTTTCTTTCTTGTTATTCGGGTTAATATTCTTTTTGTATATATAAAAAAAAACAAAAAAAATCTCTTTGTTATTTTTGATCATTTTTGTGGGCAAGTGTGCAGATTTTTGCGTATTTGCAAACTGCAATTGTGGGGAGCAAAGTGTACGTTCAAGGTTAAGGTGATTACGAAGTACAGTGCCAAAGATCCGGGTAGTTTGACCCGTGCAAGCGAACTTTTCAAGCTTACCGGATTTGATTTAACGGGGGTTTCCTAACCCAAAACTTAACGGTACGTATTTTACTAACACCTTCTTCTCAAATCCGACGCATCCAATATACTATTCTTTGCATGATTCTTTGCAAGTTCGCTAGCAAGCGCTAAAAATTGACTAACCCGTATTTGTTGCAGCGCCGCGCCTAAACTAAAAAACGATTGTTTGATTCTTTATAGAATTTTTTGAATTGCGCATTGCATACATTAATATGGACTTAAGGGCAAGCGAACCCCACAACATACGGTAAAGGATTTCATCACCTTTTCCGTGGCCCACAAATCATGAACTTGAGCATAACGTTTACCCGCACAAATTTTAAAAGAAATTAGACTTTAAGCCTTAAGGACTTCGCGCTCACTAGGAGAAGTTAACTGTGTTTAGAACCTTGCTTAACGGTATATTGTTTACGGGGTGTCTAGGAAAGTGTTAACGGCGAAACCGCCAAAAGAGAAAGGGTTATTTAATTAAGGAACTTCGCGAAGGCGTTGGAAAACCTCCCCTTATCTCTGCACTTACCTGGCCTCGTGATCAGTGTATCTTGAGCCCGTTTCTCGACACAGTTTTACTTCGACAATCAAGTTCTGGAGCAGGTCTAGTTGAACTAGGTGAACCCTAGAACGATTAGGTGTGTGGTATTTTTGTGTCGTGATTGTTTTTGTCCATATTCTTTTTGTTTGTATATTTCATTCTTTTGTTAATAGCTAAAAAAAAAAATCAAAAAAAAAAAATCCACATTCTTTTTCCTTCCTTTTCACTTCCTTTCTTTCTTTCTCTCTTCATATCATGGGTACCCCACCTCGAAAAACTCTTGCCGAACTTTGGTACCCACAACCGGACATTACTTCTTACGGTTCTTGCTTTGGCCGAACATCGAACGACCCCTCCATGCCCAAAGTTTCACTGAAAGATCGCATAGCAGCGTCTAGGACAAACACTTGCACTCCTCATTCCACTTCGTATCAACCTTTTCAACCTCCTGCACCCGCTTATGTTGATACCCATTTTGCAAGTCGTCCTTTGTCCATCGCTGAACGTATTGAACAATCCCGTAGCCGATCTTTCACTCCTTTCACCACTTCAAATTCTTGGGATCAACAATTCCATTCACCTTCTTATCCAAATGTTGATCCTGCTCCTGCCCAGCCATTCAATTCCTACCAATCCTACCCTACTTTTGCACCTTCTCTAGACATTGCATCAAAACCACCATTTGGGAGTTTTCAGTAACCAAACAACTTTGAATCTTTTACTGAAACCCCTTCACAACCAATGTCTAGTCTAGAACAGTCGTTGGAAGACTTTAGGGTAGCGTCAAGCCAACAGATGATGGATTTGAATGCGTCGATGGCCGCTCTCATACAACCTACTGACCCGGTAGCTAGTTTCCAGCTAGCTCCAAATTTTCCGATGTATGATGAGGCGGTAGGACAGGCTGTGAATTTGAGTGGAGAGAGTGAGCTGTACCCCCTTTCAAATCAAGCCTACCCGGTCTAAATTGAATCCCACAACTCCTGTGTTGAAAGTCTATCAAGTGTCCCAAATGAATTATCAGTTGAAGATAGAATGTTTAATGAGTTGTGCGACTTTGTAGTATTTGATTTGCCAGATTGTGAAGGGACCTTGCCAAGTGAAACCACACCCACACCTTTTGACCTCTACACCTCCACTCTAGAACCTGAATTGATTGATATCCATGCTTTTGATGAGGTGTCTGAGAATATTGATTTTCACTTGATTAAGGATATTGACGCAGGGAATAATTTGGATGATGAACCCATAGATTTGGCTGAGTTTTTCTCTTCAAATGATCATCCCGAGTCATTAAATGTTTTTCTCGAACCCCATATGCGTCTTGATTTTGAAGAGAAGTGCATGGATGTGCTAAATTTTGAGGAGAATATTGAGGATAGTGTTGAGGATGAACCAGTTTTGCTTGATGAGTCGGATTTTCCAATTCATCCTGTTCCTTCCACTGACTGTGTACACCCTCCTGAACCTTTAACCGATAACCTTCCTCAACCACTTCCCTCCATCATTTCCATCGTTCCAACCTTGCAAGAACCCGTCTCACGTCCATTTACTATGTCTGGTTTACCAAGTTCGGCGTACCCATGGTTTCTTACGAATCTTGAGGGATTTGACCCAATCTCTCGCTGGGTTAATAGATTAGCACAATCGCTGTTTACACATCGCTCATCACAAATTGTGCTAATCTATTCACTCCATTTGCACCCTCAAGTTCGTACTCCACTTCTTTTTCCCTTCCACCATTCTTCTTCTGATATACCGAGACTGTATCCCGCTTCTATCTCCATACGGTCTCGTGTATTCTCCATTTCTTACCTCTTCACCTTCTTTCACCAACCACTGCTTTACCATGATAAAATCTTTGAATGGTTGGTACTAACTTTTGGCCTGTGTAAGGCCTTGTATAGCTTGATACTGTTCTCTTTCCCCCCTAATCCTGAATTTCAACGCTTAACAGTGGAAACACTGTTTTACTTAAGTTTGGGGAGGACTCCTTTTTTGTATATATTTTTTGTTTTCCTTTTTGTTTTGTATATAATTTGTTTCTACGGAGCGCCGGCAATTTTGACCCTCTTGGTGTAGCTTGGCAGTGAGGGCACTGTCACGTTTAAGTTTGGGGGTGTGCTCGGTAAGCTTTCTTCCTTCGCATTCATTTGTATATTTTGCATTTGCATACCTTATTAAAAACCCACAAAAATCGAAAATTTTTCCAAAAATATAAAAACTTTGTCGTCAAGTTAGCCAGTAGGGAAACTTAGATTTTATTCTGAAAGTTTAGTTGATATGTTAGAAATAACTAAATTCTAGACTTAGGAATTGAAAATCCTTAAAATAACCCTCATTCTGTCTAACTTTGGTAAGTATAAGTCCTTACAATTTTTGAGTTCGGTTCTTGAGTCAAGTCAAGATGAAGGGAAAGTATTAAAGCTTTACTGGAGGATAAGTCTGAAAAATAGTTTCTTTTCTCGAATTCAAATTTAGAAAGTATATACCCTATAAACTGCACTTACACGCACCTTGAAACTTGGGATAGTAGAGGATACCTAGAAATACTCTTGCCTGAAAGCCTAGTATGAAAGAAAAAACGGTATTTAAAGATAAACACCAAAAGAGCATATTGAAAAATAGATCCGGTCTTGAAAAAGAAAAAAAAAAGAAAAAGAAAAAGAAAAAATATAGAATAAAGTCAAGACCTGGAAACAGCCATTTACGCTTTAAAGTTCACACATTCAGTAATCGGTCGTTAGTGCCTCAAGAAGCATTAATAGTCGCATGAAAGGTGTGTGAGCAAATCCGTCCATCCATAATGAAAAGAAGTAGTATTAGGTATTAGGGCAATGGTATTATAGATTGAATTGAATTCTTGAGTGTAGGGGGTGCAAATATACACACACGTAGGGGTATACAATCGATGTTTGGATAAAAGATAGAAATAAAGAATAAGACTTGTGTTTTCTGTAAAGTTGATAAAAATCCGTGATTTGAGGCCGCGCTTTAGAAGGAAAACTCAGGAGATCCAAGGTTAAATAGATAGGAGGTGTGAGAAATAAGGGTTGGATATTTCTAACTTAGGATGATAGAATTTCTAACATAAATACTAAACTGTAGGAATAGAATCAACGTTAACTTATGACACTAATTTGACGGGATTTTGTGGGTGTAATCCGCTTAAAACCCTCAGGAGACAACACTCCTCCTACTAGGGACACCTAGAGGTTTAACGGCTTGTTGCACGCGCTCAGTGCAATCGCGTTCCCTGCGAAAGTGCGGTTAGGATTCTTTTTTGTGAATAATTGGTTTTGCTCGGGACGAGCAAAAGTTAAGTTTGGGGGTATTTGTTCATACCAGAATAGTGCATTTTATACCGCCCATTCTTACGCTCGAGTGTTTATACGTAGGTGCTTTTAATCTGTGTTTGTTACATATTTACAGAATACAGGTTTCCAGTACAAATATTACAAATCAAGACAAAATCTCCACAGTTACACCAAATACAGAACATCTGTTGACAACAGATAAAAGCCGGGTTCCGGTCATCCATATCCGTCCAGTGCTGCGTACCGGTCCCAGGGACAAGACATATGACAGCGGTCATTCGTGTCTCGGACAAGCACAGAGCACGAGAGGGGCTGCACAAGAATCAATGGGTGCACGGAGCTCGAGGGAGATAGAAGTCAAAAGTGAAAAAGATAATGCAATCTTGGACTAAGAATCTGAAGATATTCTGGAAGAAATTATCAGAAAATACATGTACCAGACAAAAGGGGACAGCAGACTAGGGCCGTACAGAAAAGACCATGCCCTGAACCCACTATAGTGCGGCGGATCCGCGGCCAATAGGGGGTCTAGGCCGCGGATCCGCGGCCGTACTGGCGCCGCAGCTGGTCATTTTTCATGGGTAGTTGGGTCTTTTCACATGGGTCCAGTTTGTTGCCCTAGATTTTATTTTCCCTGCCTATAAATACTCCAGAACTGAGCTAAGCCAAGGGTCCAATTTTGTGTTCATTCTTTTAGTCTCTTTTTGTAGGTTTTAGTTCTTCTTCTCCTTCTTCTTCATCTTTTCTCCATGAAAATTGTAGTGAGAGCTTTTTGAGTGGAAGATTAATGAAGATGAGGGCTTTTGTATCATTCTCTTTTGTTTAACTTCCCTTTGAGATTCTTGCTTTCTCTTGATTTTTCAACCTCTTCATTGAGCTTGAAAGGTTAAGAGTTCGTTATTGATCTCAAGGGTCGTTTTTTCTTATGAAATTAGCACTTCATTTCACATGCGTTCTCTACCCTTCTCTTGATCTTGCAACCTCTTGATTGAGCTTGCAAGATTAAGGGTTGGCTATTGATCCCATGCTTGTCTTGAGTTCTAGTTTCTTGTTCTTTTTATTTCTTATTTATTACTTGCTTTTTATTACCTTGCTTTACTTTCTTGCAATTTATATTCATGCACTTAATTACTTGTAATCTTTTCTTTTCTTTGTTCTTTTCTTTTTCTCTTCTTTGTTCATTTTGTGAATGTTGTAATTATCATTGTTAAGAATCAATACGGTATTGTAAGTTAAGATTTTCTTTGCTCATTTCCTTTTCCCGTTATTTTCCTTTGAACTCCGCCCGAACCATACGCAAGCGCTCCGTTAGGCACCCTATCCTGACAAGGTAACGGTGATTCCTAACCGCGACCGGTTGCGTTCGGTTTGGCCGGAGGCGAAAGCAAGAGACAAGAACGGAAGGACAAGGGTAAATAAGCCGTATTCCACGAATACCGCGCTTAAATCCCCTAATCCACGTTGTTGCCGATTGCTCTAGCTTCAATTGGTCAAGACTCGGCTCAAAGGTTTTGAGTACGGATTTCTTTAGCTTATAATCTCGTATCTTTTTCTTAACAACTTTATACTTGCAAATAATACACTTAGGATAGAATCGAACAAACACATACAAATTCTTTATTGACTCGTCTAAGACAAGAACGGAAATACAACCATCTCCCTGTGGATCGACCCGTGCTCAACCGGCTAGCTGCATAGCGACACTGTCCTGATCGCGGTAAACTTTAGAACTTTGAACATCCGACACGCCAAAAGCGTGCGATCAGTTAGCCCATTTGTATCACGGCCTCAGCTTGGCAGCGGATACTACTGAACCAGGGGTGCAGGCTGCAAACTTCTCGATGCATTATTTCACCTCTTGGCTCGAGTTGCACGCGCATGGCGTCTTCGGTATCCACAGAAGGCCTTGCTTCTATGATAAGTGTAAGTTTTCTCGGATCATGCGGCTAGTCGACGCATCCATTGTAAACCCGACGCCACGGGAAGTTAGGGGCTTGCTCCTTCATCCGCGCACGGTTGGAGATGGCATATCCTTCACCGATAAAATTTTTACCGTCGGCCCGAAATCCGCGAAAACGGTGTTGCCATTGCAGGACATTTTTAATGACGTGGCCTCTGTCTTGAAAGCTTGGAAGATTCTTCATCTATACTCCATCAGGCCGGGCTTTACCGTATTTAGGCAGAATGATTCGGCATTGTTCATGAGATACAACCCGCATCATTTCGCCCATCAGTTAAGTTATAATCAGGGCGTCCCGCTTGAGGCTTTCTTGGTAGAACCGGCTGCGACTGAAGTGGGTATCCGAAGCGCGCTGCATCATTTTATGCGCCTAAACACAGGGTCCAACTTCTTCATCAGTGAACCGAGATGTGTTTCGAAGGCCCTGAACGTGTATGTGGCGTGGTATCAACATTCGATGGGCACCGTCATTACGGAAGAAAAGCGATTGCTGCTTAATCGCAAGGGCACCGCCCCGGCTGGTAACCCCGCCGTTCCATTGAAACGACGGACTATTGTCCGTCCTCCCTTGAGGGAAGCTGTTGCGGCTGTGGTACCGCGTGATATACCTGAGCTACTACCACCCCGTGCTCCCGTTGAAGTGGTCGCTGTGGCGTCTCCTGAGTCCGGCTTGGGTGCGGAGATCGGGACTCTCCGTCCGAAGTTGCCCGCTAAACGCAAGCTCGTGCTACCAGTGATCGGTACATGCTCGCAGAAGAAGAAGAAGTCGATTCTTTCTGCAGACGTTGTACTTGGACAGGATCCCCATGCTCCTTATAGCGAAGGCTTAAGCGAATACGGGAGCAACGGGGGTCTATTCATAGCGCCAGATGATACTAGCTAGCCACAAAGCGGGACTGATCATCCTCGCTGAGTCAAGTAGTCTTCATTCGTATCTTTTTGTCGTTGCATTATATTTTTTCTATCGTGTTTTGACTGACACTTTTTTCTTCAACAGGAGTTTCCACTAAAGAGGCTCTCGCGGCTTCCCTCAAGACTTTTGAGGAAGAATAGAGGTTTCCGCTTCGTTGGGCCTTGGTATATTTCGGCTCATTATGCCCTTATTCCCTTTTCCTTCATGGATAGTCTGACTCTTTCTTTATCTTATCGCAGGGTGGTGCGGAGATGCTCCCAAGTCCGGCTACCGAAGTGCCAGCTTCCCAGTGTTGCCAAAAGAGGCTTCACTTAAGCAACCGATGACGGACGCCATAACGGCTCCAGAGGTAGCTCCTGGCACGGACGATGACGTCTCCTTGACGGAGGTTCTAAGAAGATCATCTCTCACGGCCCAAGCAGAAAGGAAACGCAGAAGGCGTGCAGCAAGAGAACGTAACACCGCCTTGGCCGTAGGTGCAGGCTCGAGCGCTGCTTCCCATGTCCCTGCTTCTTCAGAGGGTGTTCCGTCCGTCCTGTCTACCGCTCATAGACAGGCGGTACGCGCGGCTCAGGAAGCAATTGAAACGCCGTCCCAAGGTAACGTAACACCGGGTCCTTTTGTTAGAATTTGATCTTCAGATTCTTATATATCTTACCCTGCAGGGCCAAGTCCTGGTGAGGAGGCGGCGGGTGAGATGACGGCAACCACTGAGCCCGAAGCGGCTACTCTTTCCCAGGAGTCCGGGACTGCTCCAATTGCCGCTCTTTCCTCCTGTGGTTCCCTGCCATCGCATGGCATCGCGAGTGTCATGAAGACTCTCGTGGAATCAGGGGACGAAGCTACGGGCGGCGAAACCATTCCTTCAAATGAGATCGAAGAAGTCGTGATGCTTGGTGATGCTTCCATCACCGTTTTAACTGATGACCTGTCTGGTAGGTCTTGGATCGCTGAATTCTTTTCGTTTTGCAATCCCTTCTGATGGCATCTTGTTCCTTTCGAATGTAGGTGTAGTGAGAGCTGAGGTTGTCACACCTGAAGAAGCACCACCTGCTGTTGCTCTGACGGTTGCTGCCCCTTCGTCTCCTCTCATATCTTCTCGAATGTTGGAAGGTATGGGTTTGTGATTAATTTAAATTAGGGAAAGCATATTCCGTGTACTGACCATGCATCATCATGATCTTACATGAGTTCTCTTTGATCACCTGTATCAGGTGCTAAACCCGCACTTCTCTTTCCAGTCGGAGATTAGCCCGCCCGCTGGTGTCGGTGAGTATCTTTTCTAACCGACGTCTTTTCTTTTATTTAACAGACAGCCATGTCATTGCTAATTCTTCTTTGCATTACTTATAGCCTTACAAATTGAAGGAGGGGACGAGGGGACGAGGGCCACCGGTACTCCCAGATCTGCCCCCTATTGCAGCCGGTATAGTAAAATCTATTGTTCATGTATCTTCTTTATTTCTTGAGCCGCCATCTGACTGTGATTTGTTTTGCAGCGGTCGCACCGACTCCAGCTCCATTCGAGTCTCGCATTATAATGCCGGCAGGGCCCTTCTTTAGACGTCCATCTTCAAAAGGCGCTGTGACCAGTCTGCATATGTTGAGTGAATATATCGAGGAGCTTGACGCGGAGGCCCCTACATTCGCTGCAGATTTTTCTGCCGAGGTTAATCCAATGTTGGCGACGCTCATGAAATTCCATAACGAGGGCGTCGTTGAGTCTTGGGTTAACCACTGCAGGAAGATTGAGGCATGTCTGCATGAGCTTGAGCTTAGGCGTCCTGCTCCTAAGATTCTGGCTTTGAACTCCCAGCGGGCTGCATGGGTTGAGCAGAGCGTGTCCTTCCTCCGCCATTTCGAACAAGAAGCGACCTTGAGGCGGAAGGAATGCGTGGAGACTTCAGGTGAATCTGCCCAGCTGCGCGCCCAAGTTGAAGCGAATGCCGTGCAACTGAGAGTCGTTTTTGACAATTTGCAGCGATGCATTTCGGACGGGCTGGCATTAAGGCAAAAGCTCGACTCCATTGGGGGGTTACGCAAAGTTGCGAAGCTGCCCAACGGGAAGTCGATGAGAAGGTTTCATTATGCTTGCAGCAAAGGGCTCGCGTCGAAGCGGAGCTGGCCGCAGCGGCTGACCATGAAAAGGAATTGAAAGGAGTGCACGAGCAACTTGCTGACTTATTGAAAACGCTTTCTTCTCAGTAGCTGTTTTGCATAGATTGAACACTTGTAATTTTTGAATAACATGTATCCATTTTTTTTATCCTTTCATATGATTCAACTTGTACTCCATTGAATTCATGAATAAAAGATACACATTTTTTGTTCTACTGTTGCTTCCTTCTCTTTGTTGTGTCATTGCCATGTGATTTTAGCAAGTGTGGCCTGTAGATAGTAAGTGACAGACCATCTTGGACTCTTTGCAGGGTAATGATGGCTTATGAAACAGGTTCAGGTCTGCTGCTTAAGACTTTTCAATTTTATGAGCCGTGAGGGTCTCATAAAGAATTTTCTCCTTACAGGTCAAGAGGATCCCGTAGGTGTGTTTTCTCCTTAGGAATCGTGAGTATTCCTAAGTGTGTTTTCCCTTGAGAGAGGTAAGGATCTTCCGAGAGAATTTTCTTCCTTACAAGTCGAGAGGACTTGTAAGTGGTTATTTCCTTTCTTGTCGATATTTGACTTGTGAGAGCGTGGCCTGTAGAAAATCTACCTTGACCTCTCTGCGAGGTACTGATGGCTTAGGAGACAGGGTTAGGATCCGCCACCTAAGACTTTTCAACTTTATGAGCCGTGAGAGTCTCATAAAGAATTTTCTCCCTACAGGTCGAGAGGATCCCGTAGGTGTATTTTCTCCTTAGGAATCGTGAGGATTCCTAAGTGCATTTTCTTTTGAGAGTCGTAAAGATCTCACAAGAGAATTTTATCCTTACAAGTCGAGATGACTCGTAAGTGATTGATGAGTTGACCTGCTCCCGAGTCAAAGCGTTGCTTTGACGGGGAGTTCGAGGGTTTACTCTGGCTGTTTCCCACGGAGTCAGGATTGACTTTGGCCATGTTCTACGGGGCCAGGGGTTGACTTTATCCGCATTTCACGGAGTCAGGGGTTGACTTTATCCGCATTTCATGGAGTCAGGAGTTGCTCTGGACGTTTCCCACGGAGTCAGGATTGACATTAGACGCGTTCTACGGGATCAGGAGATGCTCTGGACGTTTCCCACAGGGTCAGGATTGACATTAGCCGTGTTCTACGGGACCAGGATTTGCTCTGAGCGTTTCCCACAGGGTCAGGATTGACATTAGCCGTGTTCTACGGGACCGGGATTTGCTCTGAGCGTTTCCCACGGGGTCAGGATTGACATTAGCCGTGTTCTACGAGACCAGAATTTGCTCTGGGCGTTTCCCACGGGGTCAGGATTGACATTAGCCGTATTCTATGGGACCAGGATTTGCTCTGGGCATTTCCCACGGGGTCAAGATTGACATTATCCGTGTTCCACGGGACCAGGATTTGCTCTGGGCGTTTCCCATGGGGTCAGAATTGACATTAGCCGTGTTCCACGGAACCAGGAGGTGCTCTGGGCATTTCCCATGGGGTTAGGATTGATATTAACCGTGTTCTATAGGACCAGGAGGTGCTCTAGGCATTTCCCACGGGGCCAGGATTGACATTAGCCGTGTTCTACGGGACCAGGATTTGCTCTCTCGGTTGTCTGTGAACCGTCGAGGTTTGGAACAGGGACTTTGCCATGGCTCCAAGGTTGATTGTCGCGTCTGAATCCTGCTGGAATGAGGATGCACGCTGTTGGTGATCTCTAGGCTGTCTGTGAACCGTCGAGATTTGGAACAGGGACTTTGCCATGGCTCCAAGGTTGATTGTCACGTCTGAATCCTGCTGAAACGAGGAGGAACGCTGTTGGTGATCTCTAGGCTATCGATGCAGCCGTCGAGACTTGGCACTCTTTCTGATGGAGCCTCGTGGGAAGGTATGGTTCCCTTTTTGTTTGTGCCCCTGGATTGTATACAGGGATCGATGTGATCTCACCTGTAGAGAAAAAAGTTTCATTTTATATATTTTTCTTTCTACGATGCTTTATCATTTCAGCTTTTATATCGCGAAAGTCGCGATTGCCCAATCATTTCGGCTATTTTTCGCGGTGCCCAATCATTTCGGCTATTTGTTTTATTTACTCGCTGCTTTTATTGCGAGTTTCCCAACCATTTCGGCTATTTTGTATGCATATATTTTCACTTGCTGATTTTGTTGCAAGTTGCCCCATCATTTCGGCTATTTCATATGCATTGGCTTCGCTGTTTTTTATTGTGAGTTTAGATTTGGAATTTGATACTGATTTAGGTATCAGCATCGCTACAACTGGGATATTGCCAGGTGCGAATCATCATTTGCATCTGTCGATGTCGAACAAAGGTGGCTTAGCAAACAGGGTTAGGATCCTATTGGCTAAGGCTTTTTGACTTCATGAGCCGTAAGGGTCTCATAAAGGTATTTCTCCCTACGAGTTGTGAGGATCTCGTAAGTGCATTTTCTCCTTAAGAATCGTGAGGATTCCCAAGTGTATGTTTTCTCGTAAGTCGTACAAGAGTGTTTTCTCCTCATAAGTCGAGAGGACTTACAAGGGTTGTTCACCGTGCGAGCATATCCTTAGTCACTGGTGAGACTTTGTTAGGGAAATGTTTATTTGTGCCCGTGGATTATATACAAGGGTCGATATTGAGACGCTTGTAGAGCAGCGTTGGAGATTGTGATGGCTTAAGAACAGGTTCAGATCCCTATAGCTTAAAGCTTTTGAACCATGTGAGCCGTGAGGGTCTCAAAGGGGAATTCTCCTTACGAGTCGTGAGGATCTCGTAAGTGTAGTTTCTTCTTAGGAATCGTGGGGATCCCTCAGTGTGTTGCTCCTTTGAGAGTCATAAGGATCTCACGCAGGTGGTTTCTCCTTACAGGGTCGAGAGGACCTCGCAAGTGTCTTTTAACGAGATTGCGCCCTTTCGGGTTTTCACAAAACTCGCCGGTAGTCCTGCTGTTTTTACTCACGGAGCCCTTTCGGGTTTTCATCCGTGCCCATTTCGCTTATGGACGTACCGTTTTTTTTGTCAGCCTTGGGATGCTGCGGTCCGTAGTAGTTTATAGACGTCTCGGTCAACAGCCAGTTTTAGGACATAGTGGTCCATCGTTAGTTTAAGGACGCTTCGGTCCGTTTGCCGGCTACTACTTATAGAGTTTGTGCTTAGGAAGATAGAGAGCGGACATAGGCGTCGTCATCTATCGTTGACTTAGGCCGTGACTCGTCAGGCATAGTATTTTTTTAGGAAGCGACCGTTTATTGGCCTGAAAGGTCTTTCACCATGCATGTCCATGAGTAGATAGGCTCCACCCTGGTAAACTTTGTCTATGATGTACGGGTCTTCATAGTTCGGCTCGAATTTCTCCCGTTTGGCACAATTGGGGATCATATATCTTTTGACCACTAGCACGAGTTCGCCTTGGCGGAATGTTCTCGGCCTAATCAATCTCTCGTATGAGCGCATCATCTTTGCTTTATAAGCCTCCAGGTTTTGTTGCGCCATGAGTCGGGTTTCATCAAGGGTGTCGAGCTCCTCAAGCCGAAGGTGAGCATTGTCTTCGTCTGTTAGCTCGTAATGAACCGCCACTCGTAGGGAAGGTAACTCTATCTCCAAGGGGAGTACCGCTTCAGTGCCGAATACTAATGTATACGGCGTTGTGTTTATGGCCGTTTTGAACGTAGTTCGATACGCCCAGAGAGCTTCATGCAGTATCTCATGCCAGTCGTTTTTATTTTTAGACACCGTCTTTTTCACGATCTTCGTCAAGGTCTTGTTGAAAGCCTCAGCTAGACCGTTAGCTCGGGGATTGTAGAACGAAGAGTATCTCCAGTTTATATTATGCTATTGCGCGAAGCGGCTGATCTTGTGGCTTCTGTAGGCCGGCCCGTTATCGGAGATAATCCGTCGCGGAGTGCCGAACCGGTAAATGACGTGTGTCTTGAAGAAATGGAGGATATTCTCCGTCTTCACTTCTCTTAGCGGTATTGCTTCCACCCACTTAGAGAAATAATCAGTTGTTGCCAATATGAACCGATGTCCTCTGGATGATGCCGGTTCGATGGGCCCGATTATGTCAGTTCCCCACATTTCGAATGGCCAGCTGGCCACCGTTGGATGTAGCGGATTTGGATGCTGGTGGATAAAGTCCCCGTGAATCTGGCATGAGTGGCACTGCTTCACGTATTCGAGGCAGTCTTGGATCATTGTGGGCCAATAATAGCCCATTCTTTTGATCTTCAGCTTCATCTTTGGCCCGGTTTAGTGAGAACCGCAGAGTCCGTCATGAGTTTCTTGGATGACTCTCTTTGCCTCTTCAGGTCCCGGGCATCTTAGCCACAGGGAGTCAAACGATCTCTTATACAGAGTATCATTGACAATGGCGAAGGATAGAGCTCGTTTCATGAGCTGATGTCTTGACGACGCATCTTCAGGTGTTCGACGGGATTTGAAGTAATCTATAAAGATTTCTCTCCAATCCATAGCCTTTTCCTGGTCTTTTATTTGTAAGGTTGCTTTCTCGGTAGCTCCCTTTTCTTCGGATGACTCCGGAGATATTTCTGCCGGTGCAAGAACCCGACGGCTTTGCACAACGATCCTTACGTCATCGAGATTCTCGTCGGCCAATTCTTTAGCGAGTTTGGCTAATGCATCCGCTTTGCTGTTTTCCGCGCACGGTATGCTTTCCAGGGTGTAGGTAGGGATTTGAGTCAGCAGTTGTTGCACTCTCTCACCATACGTCACCAACTCTAGCTTGCACGTTTGATAGTCGCCGTTTACTTGACTAACGATCAGTTGGGAGTCTCCGTATATGAGGAGGTTTTCGACTCCCATGTCGACAGCGATCTCAAGACCTACTATTAAAGCTTCATACTCGACTTCATTGTTTGTCCTTGGCTCTGTCAAGGAAAAGGCAAAGCGCATTATCCCTCCTTGTGGTGTCATGAAGATGGGGCCTACCTCTGATTTGATTATGGGTGTGCTGTGCTTTCGCTTCTTCATGGAAGATGCCCCATCAAAGTAGAGTTCCTATTGGGTATCACTCTCTCTTCTTTCCCCGTCGATCATGTCAAGCGCATGCTCGTCTGGAAATTCACAATTTAGGGGTGAATCGGTAGGTATCGGATGCTCAGCGAGGAAGTCGGCGATGGCCTGGCCTTTCACTGCCTTGAGGGGTCGGTATGTCACCGAGAATTCCATTAAGAGTAGGGCCCATTTAGCTAGTTGTCCCGTTAATATGGCCTTTGACATCAAATATTTAAGAGGATCCACTTTTGATATGAGATGGACCTCATGTGCCAACGCATAGTATCTGAGCTTCGTTATCGCGAAAATCAACGCCAGGCAGTGTTTTTCAATGGGGAAGTAGTTGTTTTCTGCCCCTAGGAGAACTCAGCTCAAGTAGTAGAGGGCTCTCTCATTCCCTTGGTCGTTTTCTTGTGCCCATAGTGCGCCTAAGGAACCCTCAAGGGCGGTTGTATACAGAATGGGAGGCTTTCCCTTGACCGGAGCGGCCAGTACTGGCGGATTCTGCAGGTATTACTTGATTTCGTCCAGTACGCTTTGGCATTTGCAATCCCAGACGAACGGGGTTCCCTTCTTCATTAGGTGACTGTAAGGACGGCATTTTCCGGAGAGGTTGGCTATGAATCGCCGGATATACGCGAGCTTTCCTTGGAGAGACCGCAGCTGCTTGAGAGTTCTTGGCGAAGGCATTTCCATGATCGCCATGATCTTCGACGGGTCTATCTCGATGCCTCGATGTCGTACGATGAACCCTAGGAATTTGCCAGAGGAAACCCCGAACGCGCATTTGAGATGGCTCATCTTCAAGTTGTATTTCCGAAGGCGCTGAAACACGATCTTCAGATGCTCTAAATGTTCTTCGTATGATTTGATTTTAACTACGAGGTCGTCGATATAGTATTCGACGATTTCATGTATGAGGTCATCGAAAATCTTCATCATGGCCCTCTGATAGGTGGCACTGGTGTTCTTTAGACCGAAAGGCATCACCTTGTAGCAGAATATACCCAAAGGGGTCCGGAAAGTGGTATGCTTCCGGTCCTCGTGATGCATTTTTATCTGATTGTATCCTGATGAGCCGTCCATGAAGGAGAAAACTTCGTGGGTGGACGTATTATCTATCATCAGCTCAGTGACCTGTACTGGAAAGTCGTCCTTCGGGCAAGCTTTGTTGAGATCCCGAAAGTCCACACATATGCGCACCGTCCCATTTTTCTTCATCACTGGGACGATGTTGGCAATCCAATCAGGGTACTAAACCTCTTGGATAAAGCCGGAGTCGATTAGCTCTTGACCTCGGCGTTGATGCTCATCTCAAGCTCGAGCCGCATCCTTCTCGGTGCTTGTTTTACTGGCTTGACGTCCGGAGATATCGCCAATTTGTGGACGGCTATTTCTGGATCCAATCCGGGCATCTCGGAATAGTTCCATGCGAAACAGTCTTTATACTGCATGCGCACGTCTTTGAGTGTAGCCACCTTTTCTTCAGACAGCAGCTCGCTGACGAACGTTGACCGTGGGTCGCTTGCCGTTCCTAAGTCGATTTTTCTGAGGTCATCTTCCATAGTATGTATCCCATCTTCCATTTCTTCTTGTGCCGGTGGAAACTCTGAGATCACTTCGTCATCATCGTTTTCGAAGCACCAGGGGAGATCAGCCATACCCTTGGGCACTTGAGCTTTATTGAGCCTCTTGTTATGAAAAGCCGCTTTGGTTTTGGGAGGAACCGCTTTATCAGGATCCGTTTTGGGGTAAGTCCCCTTCACCTGCTTCCACACTTTATATATAGATGAGGAAAGTTATCTCAAGGAGCGAACTGGTTTCTGCTCTCGTGGGATCTCCATAGGCTGCGGAGACTTCTTCAATATTGCGGTAGGAGAACTTTGTCTGACCCTTCACAATAATTTGAAGCAATTGGAACAACAACATTCACCACTGGGGTTGAAACAGGACCATACGGAGAACTACCCCCAGCTCATTTTGTATGACGCTGATATCGACGTCGACCGTTTCTTACAGCCGGGATTTGATTAGCTTCAGGATTTTGTCGAGCCTGCCCCTTTTTTCCTTTGAGAGCTTAAATATTCTGCCCTCTGCGTCGACCTTGGTCCTTGGCAGGTGCCAGTTGTTGGAGGACTAATTCTGTAGGCAAAGTTGCAGCTTGGGGAACCAGGCTGTGGAAGATAGATTTTCTCTGGGCTTCCTCCATCAGCGTTGAGGCACAGAGGGTGGGAGGTGGGAGCATCGACCCAAAGAGAAGCCCGTTGATTTCTTGAAGAGCCGGATTGCAGAGATTTGAGCCCGCAGGTGGCCCATACTTGACTCCACCGGATATGACAGAGCATGTGTTGTTAAGGTAGGAACAAACACCATTCTTCATAAAGACGAAGTACCGACTTCAGTATCCACTCCCCTAAGGGCAACCACGAACATATATACCGCGATTATTCGATCGCGAAAAAACACGACACACGAAGTGTGCAGTGGAAAGAGGAAAAGGTCCCACCGGGCGTGCCAGAATCTGTTCCCCGCCGAAAGGACGCGACCGGGACGTTGGGACGTCCGGCCTGAACTTCGAGGGCAGATGCTATTTGGTGCTATTCGTCCACCTCTCCAAAGATGCCAAGTTTATTTATGACACCATGTGTCGAAGGTTTAAACGGATGCGGCCGATGTAGCAGACTTCGTCAGATTCCCCCTCGTTGACGGGTTTTTGATTGTGGGGACGCTCTTTCCTGCAGGTGCAATCCCATGCAGTTAATTACGCTACCGTATCGCGGTAACCACTTTCTCCTTCTCTAGATGGTCACTTCGTGTCGTGTGTGTTTGTTTTGTTTTTGGTTGCCCGTGGATTGTATACGGAGACTAATTTTTGTTGTCGCCCGTAGGGCATGGATTAGTCCAAATCCGTATTTTCTTAGATTTGGGTTTGGATTTGGGTTTAAGCATATGTTAGTCTCATTTGAGACTAAGATCAACTTAAACGTTTGTTAAGGATACGTTATTCTAATTTTAGACTAAGATCAACTTAACGGGATCATTTAGATCCAACAAAAGAGCATTTGGACTCTATTGTTTAGTTTAGGGACATTACGGTCCAAGGTTAAGGACATCATAGTCCATGGTTTTAAGGACCCCACATCATAGTCCATGGGTTTAAGGACCCCACAGTCCGAGGTTAAGGACATCATAGTCCATGGGTTTAAGGACCCCACAGTCCGAGGTTTAGGACATCATAGCCCATGCGCTTAAGGACCCCACAGTCTAAGGTTAAGGACATCATAGTCCATGGGTTTAAGGACCCCACAGTCCGAGGTTAAGGACATCATAGTCCATGGGTTTAAGGACCCCACAGTCCAAGAGATGTTTGGTTGTCGGGACCCGTCACCTCTCTGAAGACGTTGATGGATTACAACGACATATATTAGAGGAGTGCAGAGATGTACCCTTGAACCCATTTTGGTTGGGAGATCTGTAGTCCAATTGGGACTAAAATCTGAGATTTATGAGCATATGGGCTCAATTAATCTGAATGAGGGGTTTATGGCCAACTTGGGCTCGGCCCACTCAGTTAAAATATTAAACATTTGACAATGCTGAGGATTGATTTGAATTCTGACAATGTTTTTTTCTTTTACTGAATGCTGAGCATTCATCATAGCTCTGGGCTTTATAGAACAATTTATGTTCTCTTAGCGCGCACGTGAGGAGCACGTAGCGCGCTTGGCGCTTTGCGCCTGTCAAAGAGCGCAGAGCGCTTCTGCTGGGCAGCACACACGTGAGGAGCACGTGGCGCGTTTGGCGCTAAGCACCAGATAATGGGCGCATTGCGCCAGTTTATGAGCGCAAAGCGCTGTTTGTTAAGTGGCGCATACGTGAGGAGCACGTGATGCTCTTCGCGCTGAGCGCCAGTCCAAGAGCGCAAAGTGCTATCTGTTAAGTGGCACACACGTGAGGAGCACGTGGTGCGCTTGGCGCTGAGCGCCAGTCCAAGAGCGCAAAGCGCTATCTGTTAAGTCGCGCACAAGTGAGGAGCATGTGGTGCGCTTGGCGCTGAGCGCCGGTCCAAGAGCGCAAAGCGCTATTTGATCTGCTTTATGATCTGAGAAAATAAATTCTCGTTTATAAGAGACTCTGTCTTAAGGTTCTAAGAACAAAGTTCTTATTTTATAGGAGATGTTTCAATCTCTTATTTTGATGAAAAGCTTTGCCTTTATGGATCTGCGATCTTAAGAGAATTGAATTATTCTCCCCTCTTTTTTATAATGAAATGTTCATGAACTCTTTTTGTAAAAGACCTTAGTCTTATAGATCTATGATCTGTCAGAAGAATTATGTTCTTCTTTTTATTTTTTTTGTGATGAGATCTGTAATACCCAGCACCTTTTTGTACGTCTACGCCGTATTTTCTTTTACCTATAAAATTTATTTATAATTATTCATTTATTTTCAAAATCCTATCAAACCCAGATCTTATCTTTCATTCCCTCCGGCCTAAGCCGTTTTCCTTTCATTGAAATTAAACCCCATTTTCTTTCCTACACCCAAACCCAAACTATATTTATTTTAACCCAGCCCATTCCTTTTCTTTAACAAATCTCCACTGGCTCGGCCTTCTCCATTTTTTTCCCTTTTATATTAATTTTCCTTGGCCCGTTCCCCAAACAGCCACACACACATTTTTAATAATTTCCTAAGCTATTTTCTCAAAGCCGACTCCCAATTTTTCTTAAATCAATTCTTACCAAAAATTTCTCCGGCCCACTACACTCCTTCAGCCACTTAGTATTAAAATTCTTTAAATAATTTTAGCTGGCCCATTCTCCTACTCAGCCCACACATTTCTAATAAATCGCTAATTAAATTTCCCATTCCAAGCCCGGCCCCATTTCTTTTTCCATTTAAATTTTCAATTTCTTTTTGGCCCGGCCCGTGCCTTTCTTTTTCCCTTTTTAATTTATTTCCTTGCAGGCCCAGCCCACTCTCCCTCACCCGCGTGCCTACCCAACCCGACCCGCTCCTATTCATCCTTCTCCTTCAAAATCTCAACGGCTCTTTCCTTCTTTCGCGCGCGCGACCCGCTTCCTCCGCCCACGCCCACGTCGCAGCGCACGTTTCCCCACGACTCGCTCCCCAACGCTCGCACTTCCAACCTCTCTCGACCCCCTCGGGCTCGCCATCACTCTCCTCTCGTTCTCCCATCCTCAACTGGAGACTCCACCACCACCTACAACTCTCCTGCAACCGTTTTCCCGCCGTCGACGACGACGACTAGGACCCCCTAGTTCTTCTCCCTCGCATCTCCCTCCTCTTCAGACCCTACTCCACTCCACCTCTTTCAACTACCTCGTCACCCCCATCGAGATCTCCTGACTGCACCCATCCTAGCTCCCCACTGCCCTTCGCCGTCGACGATCCATCGCCGACGAGTCTCTACCAGCCTTGCCGACGAGCTCCCTACTGCCCGAGCATCACCCCCTCACCATCACCTGAGCTCGAGACGGCCCCTGCACACCCAGCTCCAACTCCCGCACCCACGACGCCGGCAAGTTCTCTGCTGCACCGTCGTCGACCACTTCTCTCCCCTCATCTTCTCACCATCGACGCCTCCTCCTGCTCCCAATCCCTCTGTTTCTCTTTCTCTCTCTCTCTCTCATTCCTCTCCCTCTTTCTCACTCAGCTCTCTATCTCTCCCTCTCTCACTGCCCTCTCTTCCCCTGCATCTCTCTCTCTGTGTTTCCTCTCTCTAACTCACAGCTCTCTCTTTCTCCCTCTGCTTCCCTCTCTCTTCTCACTCTCAATCTCACGGTCTTCTCTCTCTCACCCTCTCCCTCCTCTATTTTCTTCTCTCTAAACCTCTCTCTCTCTGTCTTTCTCTCTCTCACTCTCTAAACCACTCTCTCTCTCTCTCTAAATCTTCCTTCCTCTGTTCCTCTAAAGATCTCTTGCTCCGTTTCAGCACCTCTATCCCCTCACACAAAAACAAAGAATAACCCGAAGCAGTGCGAAGAATGATGTGCGGAGATTGACTAGAGTGTGTGCAACTACCTGATTCCAAGAACGAACCTGTGCTGCGTTCGTGACGCAATCGTGCCATTGTCACTGCCGCGCATCGCCAAGACGCCTCCAGGCAAGTTTTTACTTGCTTACATGCTATTTTTACTTAAGTTACAATCGTTACATACATAGATTATTAAAGTTACAAGTTTAACCAATTATGTGCCATAACTGTTCGGTGTGTGTTCCCAATGAGAATACCCATCAAATTTGGCGGAACTAAACGGTATTGTTTGGCCCGTATAGCTGTGAACTTAGTGTATGAATTTCGTTGGATAATTTGATCGTTAATGACCAAAACAACTACCCTCAAGTTTAACCGTAAAACTAGAACTTTCTTGCACCTGAAAACCGTTAATTTCACCATAAATCATATACATACTAGAATAGTGCGTTCGAGGGCTCAAATCGAAGCCAACTCGACGAACTTTAACCTTATACTAGTTTCCTGACATTTCTGTATTTAAACCATGATAATAATTGGATCGGAGTGCGACTCTGGACTGCAGTCCAGAGCGACTCCAGTCTTTGCTTGCTGTTCCGTATTGGGTACCACAGGATTTCCTTAACCTGTAAGTTGCGGAACTCCGCTGTTTATTATAGATAAATCTGTTAGCTAGACAACACATTCGATTTCATTCTGTTTCGTTACCGTTTGATATTTAATCTGTAATTTAAAAGATCGGGACGCATAACAGTCCCAGCAGAACCAGAATTGACATATTAGGGTTAAACATTGTATATCTCCTGACGTGCAGATGCGATTGAAGATCCGTCTATTACGTTGAAAACCTTACTGAAAACCCTAGAATTCATCCAACTGTAGCGTCGCTAAAATCTGATCCCAACTGGGATTAAAATGCGTTGCGAAACGGATTTCTGATTCTGAAACCGGATTTCCAGCCGCGAGCGCTTAAAATGAAATGGTTATAACTTATGATCCTGGAACCCGATTGGCTTGAAACAAAATTCTATGGATGGATGACTGAACATACTAATTACTACCTGTTTATCGTTTCGCTAAATTATATACGTACGTTTCATGATAAATCGTGCAAGTGATAGACTACTGTTTTTATGACACCTTAATTGTGTTTATATACTGTTCATGCATCATATCATACCTATATCATTGTAGTGATAACCTGGTGATATCGTGCATTCACCCAATGTTAGATTTTAGTGTTGATTGTGGCAAGTACGTCAGTGTTCGTGTATCCGTGATTAAGTGGAAGTGACACGTACTTGTACACAATCAGTGACCTTATTATTTATTGCATTGTCGACGTCTGTGGGGTGCGTGTACGTATGACTATAAGTGGAATGGGACATTTATGGAAGCGTTGGACGGATGTCACAGATAAGACACCAAACACTGCCGTTTATCTTAGGTATTAGTCGGGACGTGCTTGATGGAGGTCCTGCCTCCAGTTCTCGCGCAGACTTGTCACAGATCGATTAGTATTTAGGTTGATGGTTAGCGTTTGATGTAGACCACGGGGTGTGGGGTAGTTTAAGTGTGAGTTCAACAGAATCTCGGGAGTCCCATGCCGGCCTATATATTTAGGGAGTTATATGGAGATTTACAGGGTACGTGATATATACACCGTGATATTCTTGTTACATGTTGGGCCCGTGGTCCCTTGCCCTTGGGTTCTACCCTTGGGTGGAGGACACTCGCGAGTGGTTGACTCTCACACTTGGACTGACGATAGGCTCAGTGACCTGTACAGTGAGACTTAGAGACTGATAGGGATACTGGCATTTTTATTCCTTATATACTGTGTGGCATACGTGACATATCGTTATACTGTTTTACTGTTCCGCTGCATTGATTACTGCACATTCATATTCATGCTGTCGTTGATTTACTGTTATTCATATCCATTACCACTACTAGAACCGTCACTTGATTATATATGTATTATATTGCTACTGTGTCGCTCTGACGACCTGAGTATGCATGCTCAGTGTGAGGAGAAGATTTAGCCTGGATCAGAACTAGACGTGCATCACAGACTTCTTGACTTGCTATTCCGAGATTCATTCGTTTGTTCCACTTCAGGTCAGTTTATATTATCGTATCTTTCAGTTACTGCATTTCTCATTACCTGCGCATCATTTACTGTTTACCATGATAAACTAGAAGCCGAAGTGTGACTACGGCAGGACTTTTCCTTGACCGTAGGATCATGGTTGGCCTTGTCTACCTCTCGTATTCCGTATTTTGGGAAGCGGGGCGTGACAAGATCCTTTGATCTCTTTGTGAAAGACATTGGTCTTATAGATCTATGATCTTAAAGAAATAAGTGAATTCTTCTTTTTATATGAGACAAATTCGTCTTTCTATTCTTTTTACCTTGAAGAAAATTTTGTTCTTCTGAGAGCTTGCTCTTCTTTATGAGATTTCTCAAAGTTTATAGGAGGGGTTCCTCTATTTTTTTTCTTATTCTTTTTTTCTGTCTCTCTTTATATATGAGACTTGAAGTCTTGGGGCCTTTATATAGGGCGAGCTGATTTGTTCAATCGGTTAAGGAGGTCTTTTCTCCGATTGATTTGGGGATATCCCCACTGTTGGATCTTTGATCCAAGGGCTTCTAATTTACAGAAGGAAATTTTCTTGTTTTTAACAAGATTGGGAAATCTTTCCCTATACAGAATTTATTCTGTAATTTTGGTGATTTTTAATCGCCTTTGAATCATTGATCCAACGGTGCTCTGATTTACAGAGCATAATCTTTTTGTTTGGAAAGATTTTGAGGAATCTCTCCTTAACAGAATTTTATTCTGGTTAATTGATGATTTTTAATCATGTTCGTTGGATGTTTGATCCAACGGTGGAGAACATTTAGTTCTTGCGCTAGCGCACTCGTGCTTTGCATGTGGTGCGCTGCTTAGAGTGCATCACTCTTAGCGCTAGCGCACACGTGCTTTGCACTTGGTGCGCTGCTTAGAGTGCAGCGCACTTAGCGCTAGCGCACACGTGCATTGCACGTGGTGTGCTGCTTATAGTGCAGCGCTTTTAGTGCTAGCGCACACATACTTTGCACGTGGTGCGCTAGCGCACACGTGCTTTGCACATGGTGCGCTACTTGGGGTGCAGCGCACTTGGCGCTGCTATGAAGCGTTGCTTCATTTCAAAATTTGAAATTTGAACAGAGCTTTGCTCTGATTGGGGGAAAGAAGCATGAAAATGTAACATGAGCATAGAAAATAAGTATATCATGACCATGTAGTGAAGGTATCGTGAACAGGAGTGTACTGTCAATATATCCTACGGAGATCACTAAAAGGTAATTTAACTAACGTGAGTTTAAGTATGAATGTCAATCAATCTTAAGAGTATTCTCAAACTTAAGGATAGAGTCCCAGGAGTAAGGAAACACGGGTTCGAGTAGTAAGTTCATGACGTACCATTTCAGCCCGGTACCACGACGTTAATTGTACCTGTAACACCCTAGTCCGATCGTACGTTTCTTTTTCTTTTGGATATATTGGGTTTTGTTTTATTTTTATTATTATATTTTGAAGTTTAATACTTTTAATCAAGATATATACATATAATTATGGTTTTTCAAGTTTGTTAAATATACATATTATTTGTATTTAAATATTTATTTGTCTAACACTATTTTATAAACATATTTATATTTTAGTATCATAGTTTAAACAAAAAATATTTTATTTGGTATTTCTTTAAACAATACATATATATAAGATTTTACCTCATCCTAAATTCTATTTATAAGATATTTTGTTTTACGATATTTATTTGGTTAAAATATTTAATTTTGAAAAGTCATAAGAGCCGCTGTTAAATCTTTTAACCATATAAATATTTTTCCTAAACTAACAACTCAATTTTCTCTCTCCAATCACCATATATGTCTCACCTGATAACTTTATTCTTTTAAAACAAATACTATTCTCTCTCTCAAAACAAATATCTTTTCAACTGATTTCTTTCTCCCCATATTTTATTCCATCTACATATATTTTTCTATATCACTAACTATATTTCACCAAACCCCCGCTCTCTTTTTCTATATATATTCCCTAACAAAATCCATCTCTCTCCAATCTAATCTAATCTCTCTCAGCAGATTCTCTTTCTTAAATCTATTCTTTAATTATTTTTCTAGAAACCTATATACATACATACATATATATAATTGAAAATATTTTGTTATGATAGTTTAACTGAAAATATATTGTAGTTGTTTGATATCATAAAATCCTATATATATAACTAATTATATTTATTTTCATTAACCCATAACTATATATATATCCACATATATTTTCACTATTTACTAATATGTATATATACATATACTTTTCTATTATTCTAACTATATACAAACTAATATGTATGTATACAACTTTTCTAATATCTTATAAAATTATATAACAACCCATCATATCTCTCTTTTATAAAATCAAATCCAAATCTCATCTCATTAGAATATTTCTCTATCCAATTATAATAATTTCTCCAATCTTTAACAAAATCTCTCCTCCCTATAAATAACAACATAATTATTATCATCTCTCCCCTTCTCATATAAATCAACATTCTCTTTTTCCTATCACAATATTTTCTTCTTCTTCAAATTTAGCCGAGCAATCAAATCTTGGAGTTGTTCTTCGTGTCATCGTGTTTATCTGTCTCCGAGACAAGTACTCTTACTCTTTTATTTTTTTAGTCGATGCAACATCGGCAATTGTCTAAATAAATTACTAACTTACAATATTTAAATAAAATTGTAATATTATGCCGTTTTATTAATATATCTTATAATACTTGTACATATGATGAAAACCCTAGGATCTAGAATATCTATTAATCCTTTCATAAAGTGAACAACTGTAAAAGTGCAAGCGTAATAAAATAACTTTTAACATGTAAACGTGGTTTAATATGTAAAAAGCTTTATAAGTAATTATATGTTTCTGTTGCAATAATATTGGTATACACTAGCATGCAAAATGTCAACACTTATATCCTAATCTAAAACATAAAAATATACCATTATTACTGTTAATCAATAAACGCTCTGTGCTTAATATTTTATATATATAAATTAAACTTTCTATACTATCACTCCTTATAATATCACTGCACTCTATGCGCCCTAGTCATATAAATTATTTTGATACTATAATTTATATTAATATTTTCTATTATCACATGATTATAAAATTTATTGTTAGCACTTACATGATGACTAGTCAATATGTCATTTATTTTATCATACTTACTATTATCTCGTAATTATACTATTATCACTATCCGCTTTATGCATATGTAATTTGTCATTCCTATTTAACTATATTAAACCTTTAAAACCATATTTCAGTTTATTATTCTTTTCAATAAATAAAGCCGGATGTTAAATACAGATGCTTGCATATTTATGTTGAGTCTTGTTTATATTTTTGACCTTATCATATCCTATCATCTATATTTAACATTTTACTTGAGACTATCATTGTCGGCATACTTGAGAAACCTTAACATGCTATTCTTGTTTATAAACACTATCATTTTATAACTATTGTATTTTACATGCCTATTCATGATCCTTGTTATTTATATTAAAACGGAATCATTAATTGGAATGCCGAACTACATGCCATGACACTACTATTCACCAGTTTTATTTCCATACAATTACCATACCACAAGTTCCTGTCTTTTCAGCATTCATAATTAGTGATTTAGTCTTTACTCTAGTAGCTATAAATACGCGGGTGTTGAGGTAGTTTGAGTGTGCGTTGTACAACATGATTTCAGGAGTCCCATGCCGGCAGCTCGTACCGGGCTATAGCGGTCTCATGTTTACAGCTCGTACCGGGCTATATCGGTCTCATGTTTACACCTCGTACCGGGCTATATCGGTCTTATGTTTACAGCTCGTACCGGGCTATAGCGGTCTCATGTTTACAGCTCGTACCGGGCTATAGCGGTCTCTTGTTCATTCCATAGTTGGGCCCGTGTTTCCTAGCCCCTGAGGCACCACTCTTGGGTTAGGAATACTGCTGCAGAGGTTGACGCGCACACTCGAGCTTACGATAAGATAGTTTACCTTTTAGTGACCAGTTAGGTTATGACCTGACCCCTTACATACATGTTTCATAGTGTTAATGCATCTAATTATTTATATACCTGTTTTTTTTTGCGCACCGGGCTTCACTATTTTCATATATTCATGTTATTATGCTACACACACAATTTATACGTTGAGTACTTGCTAGGATGTTCTGACATCCCTGAGATTTTCCATCTCAGGTTTAGAGACATGTTTTCAGGCCGAGCGGGATCAGAGCGGCTATCAGGACTTTACTGAAGATCAGTAACCTGTAGGTTTATTTCCTTTCTGTTAGTATTTAGTATGTGCGCCCTTGTGGGGCATTAGGACTTATGTATCTCTCTTGGATCTTATTTTATTTCGAATCTATTGTATCATATCTTTATTTGCATCAATTATCTAGTGGACCCATTTTCTAGTATTCTTTGTGGTTTCGTTGCAGCATGATTATCAGTATTATTTATTTCGGTATTGGATTTTATTTTTGACAGGTTAATCTAGACAGCCTTATGTGACTATGGAAGGATCTTTCCTTACTATAGGTAGCACGGCTGGCCTTCGTCGCCTACCGTATTCCGTATTTTGGGAAACGGGGCGTGACAGTACCGTTTCAGCCCGGTACCACAGCGACGTGATGGGACTCCTAAGATTCCTTTGAATTTATACTCAAAATACCCCAACCCTTCGTGTATTCTAAATTACAGTTAAACTTACCGGTCTTTCTCGAATTCATGAATATATCAAGTTATAAGATTGATGTCACGACCCGAAATATTAGCTCGTGACCAGCACTTGAATCACGCAACGTCTAAAGGCGTAACGGAGTTCAAGTAAGTTGAAACCCAGAAATCTAAACCTTTTAAGAAAAAATAAAGGAGGTGAAGTTTTGAAATAAAGGTATAATGAAATCAAGTTTTCTTAATGCATAGAAAAGAAACATGAATGATGCAAGTGAAATTTACTAGTTTGAAAACATGTTTCGTCTTTTAAAAAAAATTTGGCAGCACCTCCTTTGTATATTTTGATCCAAAACCACAAATACATAATAATGATAAAGGCATCCCCAAGCGGGAGCTAGCTCTTCACCAAACGGCGGATCACAACCATGCAATACAGTATAAATAAGTATACGACACCCAACGGCGAAGTTCACCACAAAAAGATAAAGAAAAGCAAGACGTATAAAGCACAAGTAGCGGAAAACCCCTCGCTCTAAGTCTCGCAACCACAATCCCACAAAGTCTCATTACTTATACAATTTACAAATTTGATTGATAGAGTTAACTAGATACAATATGAAATATAGATACAAGTGTGGGTACGATACAAATGTCCCACCTACCAATGCAAAACACCTGAATGCAACTGTGTGCCAGCGAACCCGCTACCGAACCAAGCGGTCAACCTGTAAGAACTGTAGCACAACAGGGGTGGGTTGCCAACTCGTGAGTAGAAAAATATCAACAGATAGAAATCGAATAAACAACGACTCCTAGGTTAACTATATGATAAAGGTAATACTATGATATCTAGGGTGACCGGGTCTCTATATGTGCCAACAAGGTAGTCAATGCCTATAAGCATATGGATAACATCCAACAGTATAATCAATGCATGTATGCATGTGGATCTCGTCCACCCATATAATCAATGTATGTATGCATGTGGGTCTCGTCCACGTGTCAACCACTGACACAACAACATCATGCATGTAAATATCATAAAAGCATATGCATGAAAATATGAGGATATAAATCAATATGTGTCCCTCGGACACCTCAAAATCATGGAACCTGAGTGTCCAGCATCGACACTCGAAACATCATGAAACCCGTGTCCAGCATCGACACGCAAATCCTCATACCTCTCGGGCTCCGTCAGTCCGGATCGGCCCACGGGCTCCGTCAGTCCGGATTGGCTCATATCATCTCTCGAATCCGGTCGGTATCCTCCGGATATCCGCCGAGCCCAAATACTATCACCGATGGGTAGTGCTCCCCTTCTAGGCTCACCGTCTAACAATACGAGTCTTCTTGCCCTGGGGTACCTCACCGGGTCCACCATGTACCCGCAGATGGTACCTACCGCTGCTCGAATCGGGTTTCACATGACACTCTCAGAACCGAGAAAACACATGGTGGACGCACTGAAATATCATATCAAGAGAAAGCGGGGTTTTAAAACAGTACATGCTTTCTTTTGAAATAGCCACGGTTCTCAAATCCAGAAATCTCATGAAAACAACATATCTCAATGCGTAAAAGCGTAAAGCATGATGTATGCGAAATATAACAGAAAGGTAAGCATATCAATATATCATGCAACATGGAACAATGATATGACATATTAAGGGAAAACCGTTCTTTTAAATGATTCCAGTTTTTAAAATATAACATGCGGTTCCCAATTTCCCAATAAAACCAGTTATCATGTAGCTACAATATGTATATGCACAAGTACGGGTGTATCAAGGTATATGTGCACCAATATGGATATACAATATGTATGTTATAATGCAGCAATCCTACTGTGTAGTGACATGGAAATTATCGATGATGAAGTGTGTGAGCCGGCAAATCTGTGTACGTGTAACATACGCATCATCGATAATGGTGCATGTGTACTAGTACAGGTATAAGCAATGCAATGGGAATAATATGAATGCAGCATAAGGTAAATCATATGCAAATGCTGACGGGTATACGTATCTAACATGATCGAGTCGGTGAATCTATCAATCGACATATGGCCTCACACCATCACGTACGGTATAATCCATCGTTCGGCATCCTCTAGTCAAGGGTATGGATCAAACCTCAAGCCAAACTCATCACGTACGGAAAATCATCGTACGGCGGCATTAAGCTAATAAGGATCCTATCATCCTATAAGACGAGGAGGGTACGGACGTAACGTCTCGTACGGCTATCACTCACGATTCACAACATAAAAATATCTCTATATACCTATGTCCCAGGTCACATCCGCAATAATCTCATATCGGGGGACCGGCAGGGTATAAATTATCTCAATCGACTCGCATCCGCATACCAACATATCATCATATTCGTCTTATATTCTTGTCATCGCATTTATATCTCACATCAGGTCGAGTTCACACAAACATTCTATCTCTACTATAAGTATAAGTATCTAATCTAACATACACACCCGAATCATACAAATCAGATTTTTAAAGATGCGAATCGTAGTTTTGAAAATAGGGGTTACGGTGTTTTTAAGGAAAAGATATCATTTGAAATTCTGTAACGTCCCTCAAGATAATTGTTTAAAAGATGCATATGATTCTTCAGTTTATAAATATGTATAGTTCGGATGATACATCGACGTCGACTATCTAGTCCTACAGTATCCTAAACGGCAATATCGTCAAATATCATCCTCAAATACCGTCATCACATATTAGTCGTATTATATCACTTCTAACTATCCTTAGTTTCTAATATGGTTTCACTAACTATCAGCTAACTCCAACCCTAATATCCAAATCTAGGTTTTCTTAACCATAGCTACAAATCGGTTTCCACCAAACTTTGCGGGGGTGCTATACGCCATCCACCCGACTTCCCCCGTGGATATAGATCCACTCACCTGATCTTCGCTCGCCGAAATCGATGACGCCACGCTCGCTTGCCTCGGAATCCATGCGAGGGTACCTACAATAATAAACAATCGCAATGCGTATTAAAAATTAAGGCGGAAAACCAAAACGGGACGCGCATTGCTCATAGGTTAGAACCTATAGCTTACGCGTACAAAATCAACCAAACAACCCTTGTTGTTGATGTACGAACATCCAACAACCAAATACAAATCCAAATGTTAAGAATTAGCATTTCAAAATACGGAAAATATAGCCTAAAACGCACCAAAGTGCTCCCAGATTTTACCCTAGGCCAAATTGGTCAATTCTGCATATATGGAGGGTCTAATTTACAGCTAAAGGGACCCCAGAACAAATACGAATCAATTCCAACCCACCCTGGCCTCAATTTGCGGCCAGATTGAATAAATCTGCGGCCTGGTCTTTGGGTTAAGGGCTTGGGTCTCAGTGGTAGCTTCCTAGGTGCCTGCACGACTCCCAGTATTCGCTAAATTATTTTTAGTGCCCCGGGTTACTCCAGATTCCAAAATACCCCCACAATTCACACATTTATCCGACGTCAGGGTTTCTAAATCCGTGTTTTGGGTTCCATCATCTGTTCTAGGTCAGTAAAAATACCACCCAAGCCTTATTAACAGGCACAAGGCATCACCCAAACCACACAACATCCAACCTTTCACTAGAATTTTCTAACCTCACTAATCAATACCCATTTAACTCTAAACTACTATGGGGTGTTATTATACTTCAATTTAAACTAGATGGAAGAATTCATACCTCATTTGGGCAACCCAAGAAAAACCCTAGCTCCTCAAGGTTGTCAAAATCTAACTTTTCTTGGTCCAATGTGTAGAGGAGAAGGAGGTGATCAATTTTAATTAAAGGGGTTTAGGGTTTTGATGGAGTTTTTGAGGTGGATCTTGGGGTTGATGGTGGAGGGAAGAGAGGAAGAAGAAGGAGAAGAAAATGATGGGGGAGGTGAAATGAGGCAGCCCCTCTCTCTCTTCTCTCTTATTCTCACCCACTCTCTCTCAATATTACCCTTTTACCCTTTCTCTTCTTACCCTTTTCTTTCTATTTAAAACCCAAGTCACAAAATACCAAAAATAACACAAGAACACAACATGTAATCACCACATAACATGACATGGTGCACTGGCCATGAAAAAACTGTAGAAACGCGGATTTGGCTTAATTACGATTAGCAGTGCACTAATCGGGTTTTTATCAAAACTGCATATAAAATTTTTTTAAAATGCCAAATCCTTTAAATATATTATTAAATGAATAAATCATTTTAATTTCTATTTATTTCACAATTATCGGTATATAATTATACCCTTTTTCGAAAACCCCAATTTCGCAAATCGGGCAGTTTTCGGGAAGAATATTATTTTAATATTAAATTCCAAAAATAATATTTTATATTTTCTGAAATGTTACAATTGAGTTCATGTTAAAATCAAGTATTCGTGTCAAGTGTTCGTGTATTCATGTCAAGTTGTATTCATGGTTCGAGTCAAGTCGGTTCAAGAGTATATATTGAGTTCAGGTATTCATATTGGATTCGTGTATTCATGTCAAGTTCATGCCGTGTTATATTCATGATTCAGTGAAGTAAAGTCATGTTTGAATATTCAAATTCAAGTTCAAATGTGCAAGTTTCAAGATTAGATTCAAGTTTGGATTCGAGTTCAAGTTCAAATCAACTTCGAGTTTGTAATCAGGTTCTAGGCATTTCTTATTACTAGATTTAATCTTGTGAATTTCTTGAGTTTGGAAAATATCGACAACCGCTGCATATGAACGGCAGGATTTGTGTCTTTTTCAAAGACGATTACCGTTGATAAATTTCCACCATAAGGTTATGATCTATTTTTAGGGAGAGACTAGCGGTGCATTATTGTTGTAACGACCCCAATATTACTATACCTTCGTGTTTTCTTTCTTTAGAAAAATATTGAATTTATTTATTCTTAGTATTTTTCCGTATATTTTATTTTCTATTAAATATATTATTTTATTATTCTATCTATTTTCCCAAACTCATTTCTTTAAACTAAATCTTAACCTATTTCAAATTAAACGCAAGACCTGACCCAGCCCATAACCCAAATCCAATCTCATTTTCTTTTATAAAATTATGAGCCTAAAAGCCCGCTTTCTTTTCAAGCAACATCATATATTTAATTCTAATTAAATATGTGCATGAACAACCTTGTAGCACAGTGGTTAAGTCCTTGCATTGTTATTTCATAAGTCACATGTTTAAATCTCCATTCTTGCAATTATTTTTTTTATCAATTTTTATTCTTCTCATAACCTACAAATTAGACCTTTCATTCCATCTTCTTTTTAACTCTCAAAATAATTAGAATGGTTATGAACCATAATTTATTAGAATTATGGTGGCCATAAACTTTTTTTTATATCTCACTACGTTTTCTTTTCATCATCACACCTTTCTATAATTTCACATATCCTTCTTCATCTAGATTCCCCGGAGAAGAACATGAAGAAATTCTCAAGAAAGTCTTGCTAGAAACGCGAGGTTATCGGCGGATAGATAAGCCCGGTGACAATACCGGCTTGTGTATGTAAGTCCTTTCTCTCTTTCCCTCCCTCCATCTCTTTCTCTTTATCCTTCTTTTTTTTATATTGCCATGAAAAACTTTCCTTGTCATATCATAGTCTCTAAATAATTAATTAAATGAATACATATATAAATAATGAACATACACAAATATATAGTTTGTAAAGTTTTTTTCATTACTCTCAATCCATATGTTAAGATTTTATAGTAACCAATTAGGATTGTATCGTTTGTAGTTTTATTTTAAATTACTTTATTTAAATTTTGTAAAAAAAATGAAGTTACGAATAAATACAATGATTTTCTCATTCTCACAAATGACATATCAATACTTTTATCCTTAAAATAATTTTTAGAAATTAATTTTTACTTATACAAATTTCAAGAAATTTATCTATGATAGAATATATTATTTTGTACATGCTGTAAAAATTTTAGATTGAACCGCTTAACGGTTTAGGAATTATATTAACTTTATTCACTGTTCGTAAAAACAGAAAACTGCATTTACCGGTCAACTTCTAAGACACATAACATGGTCTGACAGTATCCAAATTGAGCACTCAAGTGTTTTTTTTATATCTACAATGAAATATCTAGATTTTCTTTGTTTTAAGTTTTTACTGAAAACAGACGTAAAATATACAAAACTGCGTTACAATATTAAGCGATGAATCTGGACAGAATCTGTTCTGATTCACACACTGTTTTTAAATTGGACATAACTCGAACACCCGATATCCGTTTGTGACAAACTTTAGATGTGTAGATGCACAATTGATAGAAATATAATTTTCTGTATACTAGATTACTTATAAATGAAAGGTTCCTAGGCACTCTAGTAAGGTCTCACAAGGCATCGGACATGCCAATTTAAAATTTTTGTGCCGAGAAACCCTAGACTACGGATCTTAAGACTAGATGTTTAGGCGAAACGATAAAGCTAGTTAACAAATTAACTATAGGTTAGATGCTACAACCTTTGTAGATCCGGATTTCCACCTCCTTAGCTCCACTTGGTCATGGTCTCGCTGTCCATCATGAATCCTCGACTCACACGTCGGCTTCATCGGAAAATCGGGCGAGCAAGGTCGTCGGCTTCGTGTCAAAGACGATCTACGTCGAGGTTGCACTAGTTCAAGCTCCGACTTCACAAACTTGTAAAACTTGTGAAGAAAACACCCAAAACCACTTGGCAAGAGGTAGAGGATGAAGAAATAGGAGATGGGTTCACTTTAGATTTGGATTTCACACTCTAGATCACAAGTTGCCATTAATAGCATCAAGGTTTCTCACTTTGAGAAGAAGAAGAAGATGATAGAAAACTTATGATAAGTCATTTCTAAAATGAATAATAAAGGAATTCTTATCATCTTCTAACCATGGTCAAGTGTAGAGAATTGACCATAGTTAGTGGGAGTGGTTAGGTTTAAGCAAGGAGACAAAATTGCATCATTACAAAAAGCTTCATGAAGCTTCACCACACTTCATGATAAAATGAAACCCTTTTGTTTCCTTAAATCTATTTAATAAATAATAAATGGATTTAATAATAAGAGAATAAATCTTAAACCCTAACCACTCTCATAACCATGGTTGCATTCTTTACACAAAGCCAAAACTACATGCATCATCAAACATGATACATATATTTGCACAAAAGTATATCACATATACAATGTGCAATCCAAGTGAGAAAAATCCGTTTAAAGTGAACCAATACTAGCTAATGCAAAGTAATATATCAAATATATAATTATACATTAAATCATTAAATCAACATTTGATTCAATGATCCGGTCATGTCGCACATAACCGACTAGTATTCAATGTATCGATTTATCGAACCGATCTTCGATTCGATAACTAGGTTATATCGCATACAACCATACGAAACATTAATCGCGAGAATTAAATACGGTATCACATACACGCATTATTCTCGGTCCCGCACATATCTCATATGCGCTCCTATTTCGTTTCGCTTGAACCAGGAAACCTCTGTGTAGGACTCTAAAGACTCGTCAATACGCCGGTAGCAGATGATGATCATATCAAGCATCCACAAGCCGCAAGCGGTCTGCTAAACGTAACGGCCACCCGGGTATTGAGCGATCAGAAGATCGACGAGCTAGCCCGCTCACACTCCTGCGAATCCGACCAGTAACACTTACCGTACAGTCCGGTCTCTTCGTCTGATATATCGCATATCAAGTCTAGGGGTGGTAAACGTCAGACCCCAATAACCCGATAAGTCGTGCCGATGTGAGGCTTGTAACGGGTCGAGAAACTACCGGTAACACTTACCAGCAAATCTCTGATTAGCCCTGGCCAGGGACTTCCCTGTTACGGCCAATCGAGCACAGCGCAACATCAACCCCCAATACCGGGAGAGACGAAACCCCTCCTATCGCTCATTGCCTCCATGTGACTCGGGACTGTACCCAAAGACCACCGTTTTGCACGCCCTCATAGACGTGGTAAGGTGGAGATCAAAGCACAGTGGGAATCACACAAGACTCTATGACGATCTCGGGTCTACAGACTAACCTGTACAAGTGTCACCTGAGAACTGCCATCTGACGTGAGGTATAATACCATCTGGGAGTTCTCGGCGAGTCCGTCCAGTGTACCCAGTCTCCACTGAGCACCCGTATACCATCTCTGATGTCAAACACCAATGGATATGGGATCATCCATCGCCCATCACATGGGTCGAGAAGCGTATACGCTAGTCTACTCTGGTATATCGATGCCCCGTCTCGATACACCCACGACTAGGGACCTTGAAGGATGTACTTATGGACTACCATGTCCCCACTAGTATGATCTGCATCATAGTCCAGGTAGTCAAGTACACATCCTAAGGGCTTTACCAACATGTAACTACAAGACAGTATAAAGAGACTAGTGTACATGTTAAGATAAAGAGTAACCAGATAGCATACTATCATATCGAGCAAGAAAGTCATCTCTATATATGTCCAAGAATCCAATATAATATACATCATCTGTACAATACTGGCCTCTAGGGCATACATACAACTAACAATCTCCCACTTGCACTAGGGCCAGCTGCTGTAGTATCGCATACCGAGCATCCCGAAGAGTCTCTCAAACTGTATCTAGGGAATAGCCTTCGTGAGTGGATCCGCCGTGTTGTTCTTCGTGTCAACTCTCCTGACCTCGATCTCCCGGCGATCAACTATCTCCCGGATCAGGTGATACCGCCTCAGAATATGCCTGGATCGCTGATGGGACCTGGGTTCCTTGGCCAAAGCCACCGCTCCATTGTTATCGCAATACAAAGGTATTGGATGCACAATGGATGGAACCACTCCTAGTTCAGTAATGAACTTCTTGATCCAGACAGCTTCTTTAGCAGCATCGTTGGCAGCGATGTATTCAGCCTCCATCGTCGAGTCTGCCACGGTTTCCTGCTTGGAACTCTTCCAGCTAACCGCCCCTCCGTAAAGGGTAAAGACAAAGCCCGACTGCGACTTAGAGTCGTCCTTATCACTCTGGAAGCTCGAATCGGTAAAGGACTCCACTTGGAGTTCTCCATTACCATACACCAAGAACATATCTCTAGTCCTTCACAAGTACTTGAGAATGCTCTTCACAGCTGTCCAGTGACTCTCTCCAGGATCAGCTTGATACCTGCTCACTATACTTAGTGAGTATGCTACATCGGGTCTGGTACATAGCATCGCATACATGATAGAGCCTACTGCCGAAGCATAGGGTATCCCTTGCATGCGAGCTCTCTCCAAATCAGTCTTGGGAGACATCTCTTTAGAGAGAGTGACTCCAGAGATCGTGGGTAAGTTCCCACGCTTGGACTCTTCCATACTAAACCTCTTTAGTATGGTGTCAATGTACCTGGATTGGGACAATCCCAAAATCCGTTTGGATCTATCTGTATAGATCCTAATTCCCAATATGCAGGAGGCATCACCAAGATCTTTTATTGAGAATCTTTGTGATAAGAAGAGCTTGACCGAGTGCAGCATAGGAATATCATTTCCTATCAAGAGTATGTCGTCCACGTACAATACGAGGAAGACAACCTTACTCTCTGCTACCTTCTTGTAGATACAAGGTTCATCTGGATTTTTGACGAAATCAAACTCTTTGATAACGACGTCAAAGCAGATGTTCCAACTCCACGATACTTGCTTTAATCCATAAATGGATTTAAGCAGCTTGCACACCTTCCCGCTGCTCCCACTGTCTACGAAGCCCTCTGGCTGAGTCATGTACACGCACTCTTCTAAATCACCGTTTAGAAAGGCGGTCTTAACATCCATTTGCCAGATTTCGTAATCATGATATGCAGCGATGGCAAGCATGATCCGGATGGATTTAAGCATAGCCACTGGAGAAAAGGTCTCGTCATAGTCCACACCTGGTCTTTGACGAAAACCCTTTGCTACAAGTCTAGCTTTGAAAGTCTTCACTTTCCCATCTACACCAAGTTTCTTCTTGAAGATCCACTTGCTCCAATGGGTTTTACCCCTTCAGGAGCAACTTCCAAAGTCCATACTTTGTTGGTGTACATGGAATCCATCTCAGACCGCATAGCATCCAGCCATTTCACTGAGTCTCCACTCGTGATGGCCTGCTCGAAGCTAGTTGGGTCATCATCCTCCATGATGCAATCCTCGCTTCCACCATCTATGAGAAAACCGTAGTATCTCTCAGGTTGGCGAGGAACCCTACTAGATCGGCGGAGTGGCTGGGGTACATCGGGAACTACGGAATCCTCTGGTTCCACCAGATCTTCTGTTGTAGCTTGTGCAGCTGGAACTTCTTCCAGTTCTACCTCATGACCACTAATCTCTTTTTCAAGAAATTCCTTTTCTAAAAAGGTGGCATGCCGAGAAACAAACACTCTTTGTTCCTCAGGGTGGTAGAAGATATACCCTCGCGAATGTTTGGGATATCCAATAAACTTACACAGAATGGACCTTGCCGCGAGTTTGTCCGGATTTTGCGTTTTTACATAGGCCGGACAACCCCATATCTTAACATAATTAAGATATGGTCTCTTTCCTTTCCATATCTTATATGGAGTGGTCGGCACGGTTTTGGTGGGAACCATATTCAATAGGTCTGCAGCTGTTTCCAGTGCATATCCCCAGAAGGAAATAGGTAACTCAGCTGTGCTCATCATAGAGCGCACCATATCTAATAGGGTGCGGTTCCTCCGTTCTGATACACCGTTGTGCTGTGGTGTATATGGAGGAGTCAGCTGAGAGAGAATCCCATTCTCTTTTAGGAAGTCCAGGAATTCATTGCTTAAGTATTCTCCTCCTCGATCAGATCGTAGGATTTTAATACTTTTTCCGGTTTGGTTCTCAACTTCTTGTTTATATTCCCTAAATTTCTCAAAAGCTTCTGATTTGTGTTTCATCAGGAACACATATCCGAATCTAGAGAGATCGTCAGTGAATGTAATGAAGTACGAAGAACCATCCCTGGCATGTGTAGACATGGGACCGCATACATCACTATGTATCAGTCCCAAGAGTTCGGTAACTCTTTCTCCGTGTCCCGTAAACGGAGTTTTGGTCATCTTGCCTTTGAGACATGACTGGCAAGTGTCATAAGATGAAAATTCAAACGGATTTAAATATCCATCTTTATGCAACTTAGCAAGTCGTGTCGCATTGATGTGACCCAGTCTACAATGCCACAAGTAAGATTCGTTCAGTTCTGAACTCTTCCTCTTGTGTGTGTTTGTTATGCTCAGAACTGTTGATTGATTTAGAACATAAATGCCATTGCATAACGTGCCTGATCCAACCAACTTTTGGTCACGGAAAATGTTCATAACATTGTCCTGTAATACAAAATTATATCCTTCTTTGCTTAATAAAGAAACCGATATAATGTTGCATATCAGGTTCGGCATGTAATAGCATTCGTTCAGAACCAATGTATTACCAGTTGGTAATACAAGGTGATATTCCCCGACAGTCTTAGCTGCAACAATTGCACCATTTCCAACTCTAATGTCTTTATCACCTTCTCCAAGTTCTCTACCTTTCCTAAGCCCATGTAACTGATTACATATATGGGATCCTGACCCGGTATCTAATACCCAGGACGTAGAGCAAATGGAGAAACAGTTCTCAGTAACGAACACACCCGAAGAAAATGCATCAACATGTACTTTCTTCATTCGGGTGGCATGGGAATCCTGGTATTCCCCTATATCCTGTTCATTCCTATAACTCTTATAAGAATGAACGGAACCAACGTTCCCCAGCACAGTATAACATGCGGGTTCGGTCAATACATCCATATTATTATCTTGATTAAGGCATGAACTGGTCGCTACCTGGAGAGAGAGAGAGAAGAAAACACTTTAGCGTATGCTCGTGCAAGATCAGATTGGTTATTATCTTATCTAATCAGGATGGCTCCCACTGCTTTTTATCAAATCTTCCTCCAAACCCTAAAAGGAAAGACTAGCCGGGATTAATTACACATACAAGTTCGCCAATCTTTCAGCCAGGCCAGTGTCGGTACTTTGAGGGAGGTCCCCCGTGCTTTCGCACGAACCTAATTAATGTAAACCTCGTTTTCCCAGAGGCGTAACCTTGTTAACACCTTTCTAGACACCTACTTGATCAGCTAATTGCAATGTGTAAAACTCTCCCAGGAGTAACTCTTACTCGCAGTGGGTATCGGGATCCAACTATCTCATAGAAGGTATGCAATCTCATTGCAAATTTCAACACTTGAAATTCCCGATAATGCTTTTGCCCCTAGCGTGCTATGACCTTGACGAAAGCCAACAAATCACAGCCCGCTAGTCAAGTTCAACCCGTACATTTCTTGACTGAATCAAACCCACCCGCACGACCCTTGACGAAAGCCAACAAAGCCGTACGACTACCCTAATCCAGTCGCATCATATGCTACAGATGAACAGCACATAGTTACCGCACACTACACCTTGACGAAAGCCAACAAATGTAGCACGAATACTATATGTAACCTATCTGAAATGACGGAGGGCTACGCAGGTTTTTCTGAAAACCTATTGCGTAATGAACTTGATATCGTTGTAGAATCAAATGAAGTTTTGAAATGGAGTGATTTTGAGGCTTTTCTAGTTTTGCTAAAGGAGACACTCCCGGTGAAGGGATCTCGGTCCTTTCCTCGTCGAATGAAATGCGAGATATATCATATATATCGCTGTGCAAAGCAAAAACCCAAAAGCAGTCAAAAGCAAACCGAGTCTGTAGCATCTGCCAGTTATCGCTAAAGGAGTCACTCCCGGTGAAGGGATCTCGGTCCTTTCCTTATCGAATAAGGTGCAGGGTATATCATATATACCGCTGTGCAAAGCAAGAACTGTAGCTACCTGTTTTATTTTAAAATTCGATTCTACAACATCTTAGGTTTCTTATCATTCATTAATCACATTAATGAAGTCCCATCATTTAAATACCTAAACATCACAGATAGATATGACGTACACTTATGCCATCCGCATTCGCCTCGATGTCCCCTCGTGCACCGTTAGGTTAGGTAACTAACGACAGAGCAGGGCAGGGCTAGCGCGGGTGTAAAACATAAGTAACGTCTATATAATATATCATATATACTATATATACTATATCCATCACAGAGTCACAACACAGATATCGCAGCAGAATAAACATATGAAATATTGGATATACTAGGACGTCCGTGTTTTCAATACGAGCTAGTATAAAACACGGATTCCACGGTCGTGATGAATAGCCAATCCCACACCCCTAGACCCCTACGAGAGCGGCAAGCAACCCTGCCAATTCTAGGGTTAGGAGACCCGGACTCGACTCCTCGAGTTGGTCTCCCACTGGACCCCAGAACCCGGTTACTTGTGCTCCCCTCCTTGGGTCTATCCTAATGCGGAAAAGTAAATAATATACAAAGGGTGACAACTTCCGCTATCTGGAAGTGCCCCAAATAAAAGAATATTACATACAAGTTTTTACATGAATGAAAATGAAAAACACTCATCTCACATAAAAACCCCCGGCTATTCAAACACGACGATCCAATATAACATATCCAGCAACACATAACATCACATGTCATCAACGTAAGTAAGTATGCATACCCCAATTGTCTTTGACATATAGCAATGAAACCGGCGATATGAATATACTACACTTACGGTCACAGAAAAGAAAGTGTAAAACTACAACAATTGGAATCCGCAACTTCTTTAGACATCGCATGCCTAATTAAATGAAATACTTAGACATCACATGCCTAACAGATATAAATCCCGCATTTTAGTCTCATTATCGAAAACTCTTTTCAATATCATATGGGACTAAACTGCTAAATTTATAACATTCATTCAGTTATCACATAACTGTTTGTGAATTCCAATTATTGTATCACATTCCAGACAAACAGAAAATGTTAAACTTTCCGATCGAACAGTCGAATACCCAAGTTTTCCCGATACAGTCCAACACATGAAATAAGTCTAACAACATTCAGTTCATGCCTCAGTACCGACGGTCCAGCCGTAGAAGGGTCAAGCCAACGCCTCACATGTGGCACGCCGTACTGCCCCAAACCCGAAGGTTCAAAGGGCAGTTCAAGACGGTCACATAATCGAGTTAAGGTTTGTTGTCTTCTAGAGGGTCCATCGCGTTACTTGCACTACTTAGAACGTCGTTAAACTACGGAAAAATCCAACACTTGGAAATTTCCCGACAGGGGAAAATTTGGGTATTTATATCCGATCGAACCTTTTAACATATTCTAAAATTTATCCGGAAAACCAAATAGACAAAATTTGATAACCCGATCGAAACACCGAATCCCCAAAACAACTGCTGAAAATTCAACTCTTGAATAAATATTAAAAAATTCCAGAAAATCCAGCACCAGAAATAATGAATTACAGTAAAAACAATGAATGATGATGTCAACAAACTGCCGCGGAACCGCCGCAGAAGCAGGGCTTCTGCCGCGGTTCCGCCGCCGTTTAATTGAATCATGCGCCTGAGTTTTTACCGTAATCCTTAGAATTGTTTACTGAATTTCTTGGACACTTTTAATACACAAAAATCCACATTTTTAAAATAGGGACAGAGAGCAATTTTGCGATCGGGATTCGGGTTCGTTCGGACTTCAAATTCCATCTGGACTTCGCCTAAGGCTCTAGCTAGGCTCTGATACCAGTGAAAGGTTCCTAGGCACTCTAGTAAGGTCTCACAAGGCATCAGACATGCCAATTTAAAATTTTTGTGCCGAGAAACCCTAGACTACGGATCTTAAGACTAGATGTTTAGGCGAAACGATAAAGCTAGTTAACAAATTAACTATAGGTTAGATGCTACAACCTTTGTAGATCCGGATTTCCACCTCCTTAGCTCCACTTGGTCATGGTCTCGCTGTCCATCATGAATCCTCGACTCACACGTCGGCTTCATCGGAAAATCGGGCGAGCAAGGTCGTCGGCTTCGTGTCAAAGACGATCTACGTCGAGGTTGCACTAGTTCAAGCTCCGACTTCACAAACTTGTAAAACTTGTGAAGAAAACACCCAAAACCACTTGGCAAGAGTTAGAGGATGAAGAAATAGGAGATGGGTTCACTTTAGATTTGGATTTCACACTCTAGATCACAAGTTGCCATTAATGGCATCAAGGTTTCTCACTTTGAGAAGAAGAAGAAGATGATAGAAAACTTATGATAAGTTATTTCTAAAATGAATAATAAAGGAATTCTTATCATCTTCTAACCATGGTCAAGTGTAGAGAATTGACCATGGTTAGTGGGAGTGGTTAGGTTTAAGCAAGGAGACAAAATTGCATCATTACAAAAAGCTTCATGAAGCTTCACCACACTTCATGATAAAATGAAACCCTTTTGTTTCCTTAAATCTATTTAGTAAATAATAAATGGATTTAATAATAAGAGAATAAATCTTAAACCCTAACCACTCTCATAACCATGGTTGCATTCTTTACACAAAGCCAAAACTACATGCATCATCAAACATGATACATATATTTGCACAAAAGTATATCACATATACAATGTGCAATCCAAGTGAGAAAAATCCGTTTAAAGTGAACCAATACTAGCTAATGCAAAGTAATATATCAAATATATAATTATACATTAAATCATTAAATCAACATTTGATTCAATGATCCGGTCATGTCGCACATAACCGACTAGTATTCAATGTATTGATTTATCGAACCGATCTTCGATTCGATAACTAGGTTATATCGCATACAACCATACGAAACATTAATCACGAGAATTAAATACGGTATCACATACACGCATTATTCTCGGTCCCGCACATATCTCATATGCGCTCCTATTTCGTTTCGCTTGAACCAGGAAACCTCTGTGTAGGACTCTAAAGACTCGTCAATACGCCGGTAGCAGATGATGATCATATCAAGCATCCACAAGCCGCAAGCGGTCTGCTAAACGGAACGGCCACCCGAGTATTGAGCGATCAGAAGATCGACGAGCTAGCCCGCTCACACTCCTGTGAATCCGACCAGTAACACTTACCGTACAGTCCGGTCTCTTCGTCTGATATATCGCATATCAAGTCTAGGGGTGGTAAACGTCAGACCCCAATAACCCGATAAGTCGTGCCGATGTGAGGCTCGTAACGGGTCGAGAAACTACTGGTAACACTTACCAGCAAATCTCTGATCAGCCCTGGCCAGGGACTTCCCTGTTACGGCCAATCGAGCACAGCGCAACATCAACCCCCAATACCGGGAGAGACGAAACCCCCCTATCGCTCATTGCCTCCATGTGACTCGGGACTATACCCAAAGACCACCGTTTTGCACGCCCTCATAGACGTGGTAAGGTGGAGATCAAAGCACAGTGGGAATCACACAAGACTCTATGACGATCTCGGGTCTACAGACTAACCTGTACAAGTGTCACCTGAGAACTGCCATCTGACGTGAGGTATAATACCATCTGGGAGTTCTCGGCGAGTCCGTCCAGTGTACCCAGTCTCCACTGAGCACCCGTATACCATCTCTGATGTCAAACACCAATGGATATGGGATCATCCATCGCCCATCACATGGGTCGAGAAGCGTATACGCTAGTCTACTCTGGTATATCGATGTCCCGTCTCGATACACCCACGACTAGGGACCTTGAAGGATGTATTTATGGACTACCATGTCCCCACTAGTATGATCTGCATCATAGTCCAGGTAGTCAAGTACACATCCTAAGGGCTTTACCAACATGTAACCACAAGACAGTATAAAGAGACTAGTGTACATGTTAAGATAAAGAGTAACCAGATAGCATACTATCATATCGAGCAAGAAAGTCATCTCTATATATGTCCAAGCATCCAATATAATATACATCATCTGTACAATACTGGCCTCTAAGGCATACATACAACTAACAATAAATGCATGAAACAACTCGATATAGGCTTTGCAATATAACATATAGTTGCTGTCCAGAAATCTGAATTTCTGTTTTAAATGCTAATGTTAAAATAATCATAACTAAAGCATTAGAAATCCAAATCAAGTAAATCTTAGTGTTTTAGATAAGTACTCCGAAATACCTACAATTTTATAACAATTTTCTTAACCTGAAACCTGATGGAAATTGACCGAAACTATGTTTTAAAAATATGTGACGGTGCCGAATAGATTCTGATCTGTTTTGTGCGACGATACGAAAACAGATATACCTCCCAAACCGGTAATCGTATTTAGGCGAGACCGGAACTCACGTGTGCATAACACATAATTCTATGTTTTCGTTTATATTCTGACTTTAAATGAGTTGATTAACTAGTTGTACATATCACATATTTACAACATTGTTTTTGGACGTTCCTTTTATATTTATCTCATATCATGTTTTATGATTGCTTATCTATTTTTATTTATATAACTCGTGATTAAACCATTACATGCTAGAATTGACTTGATCTTGATATGACTCAATCATGAATACCTTAACCTAATAAGTGCACTTGACTCGACTTGACCCGAATCATAAATACGTAATGACTTGACATGAACACTTGACAGGAATACATAAACAATTGACTTGAATACTTGAACTCGACTCGATACTTGAATTGCACTCTCTTATGTATTCATGGATTTGGGCAAGACTTGTCAATCACAGACTAATAATATACACGGGGTGTTAGGGTAGTTTGATTATGAATCCAACAGAATCTCATGAGTTCCATTATAATAAATAACGTTGCTGTGGTACCGGGCTGAAATGGTAGAAATAACGTTGCTGTAGTACCGGGCTGAAATGGTACATCACAAATTCATGAATGAGGGCCCGTGTTTCCAAGCCCCTGAATGATAGCCTGTTTGGTTTGGAATACTTTAATAACAATTGAAGTCCCGCTATTTTGGGCCCGTGATTCCTTACCCCTGGACGATAGCTTTGGGTTCGAGAATACTCTTGAGATTGGTAGATATTCACACTTGAACTCACGTTAGTTGCTTTTACCCTTTTAAAGACCTTTTAGGACACTTACATGCACTTCATGTTCACTATACTTATACTCCACGGTCATATTATACTTGTTTGCCATGCTGATATAGTTGACATACACATTACGATGCATGCCACCATATTTGTTTATATGTTCATGATTTATATTCATGCTATACTTGTTTACTATACTCATGTTATATTTCCATGCTTACATAGTTGTCATTAATATCACCATGTTATACTTGTTCATGTTTTATTTCCATTCATACTATATCACATGTCACCTTGCATATTCATTTATATACTTTCACATCCCACCTTTCTCAGGGACTTACCGAGCGCAAGTTCGCTAACGGGCATTCCACCAATTTCTTTGTTTCCTTGGAATGTTCGTCAGATGATCTAGAGATTGAAGAGATCGAGCCGAGTCAGGAGAATTACTTTCATCTTGCGGAGCAGACCGACTACTAATTCATTCTTTTTAGCTATTACTTCCAGTATACCACTGTTCCCCGCCGAAAACACGGAGACGCGACCGCGCGGGTCCGTCTTGCCTGAATTTCGGGACAGATGCTAATTGGTGTTATCCGTCCACCTCTCCGAAGATGACAAGTTGAATTATGGCACTGTATATCGAAGGTTTAAATGGATGCGGCCGATATAGCAGACTTCGTCAGATTCCCCCTCATGGTGAGGGGTTTTTGATTGTGGGGACGCTCTTCCCTGCAGGCACAAGCCCCTACAGTTAATTACGCTACCGCATCGCGGTAACCACTTTCTCCTTCTCCAGATGGTCACTTCGTGTCGTGGGTGTTTGTTTTGTTTTTGGTTGCCCGTGGATTGTATACGGAGACTAATTTATGTTGTCGCCCGTAGGGCGTGGATTAGTCAAAATCCGTATTTTCTTAGATTCGGGTTTTGGTTTGGGTTTAAGGATACGTTACTCTCATTTGAGACCAAGATCAACTTAAACGTTTGTTAAGGATACGTTAGTCTAATTTTAGACTAAGATCGACTCAATGGGATCATTTAGATCCAACAAGAGAGCATTTGGACTCTGTTGTTTAGTTTAGGGACATTGCGGTCGATTACCATTTTAAGGACATGGTGGTCTAAGGTTAAGGACATCATAGTCCATGGGTTTAAAGGGACCCCACAGTCCAAGGTTAAGGACATCATAATCCATGGGCTTAAGGACCCCACAATCCAAGGTTAAGGGCATCACTTAAGGACCCCACAGTCCAGGTTAAGGACATCGTAGTTCATGGGCTTAAAGACCCCACAGTCCAGGTTAAGGACATCCTAGTCCATGAGTTTAAGGACCCCACAGTCCATAAAGTGTTTGGTTGTCGGGACCCGTCACCTCTCTGAAGACGTTGAAGGATTACAACGACAAATATCAGAGGAGTAAAGAGATGTACCCATGAACCGGTGTGAATTGGTTGAAAGATCTGTAGTCCAGTTTGGGACTAAGATCTGTAAAATATTCGTGAGCAGATGGGCTCAACTAAATATAGGTTGAGGACTTACGGCCAATATTGGGCTAAGTCTAATAAGTGTTCAAACATTTATATATTCTGGCTATTGAGCCTTTATTTGGGCTTGGCCCTTTTAAACAATGCTGAGCATTAGATCCTGACATTTTTTTTGTCTTGTATTGAATGTATAGTATTCATCAGAACAATGTGTGTTCTTACAGCATGCCACGTGGCGCGCCAGGCGCTTTGCGCCAATTAAAGAGCGCATTGCGCTTCTGCCAAGTAGCGCACACGAAAAGGACACGTGTCGCGCTTGGCGCTAAGCGCCAGATGATGGGCGCATTGCGCCAGTTTGTGAGCGCTGGGCGCTGATTTATGAGCGCGTTGCGCTAGTTTAGTGGCGCACAAGCGAGTGACACGTGGCGCGCAGCGCGCAGCGCGCCAGTCTATGAGTGCAGTGCGCAGTTTCAGAAGCGCAAAGCGCAAGTTGCATACGTGGTTGACACGTGACGTATTTTGGCGCTGAGCGCCGGTCCAAGGAGCGCAAAAGCGCAGTTCAAGAGTGCAAGGCACTTCTCAATAGCGCAAAGCGCATTTGATCAAATTTATGATTTATGAACAAATTTATGTTCTTTTTAAAGGAGGCTTTGCCTCAAGATTCAAGAACAATAGTTCTTATTTTTGAAAGGGCTTTGCCTTTATAGATCAATGATCTGTGAATGAAGTAAATACTTCTTCTGTTTTTATAATGAGATCTTTTGATCTCTTTTTATAAAAGACCTTGGTATTTTGTAGATCTATGATCTTTTAAGAAGATAATTTTTTTGTTTTAATGAGATAATTTCATCTCTTTGTTCAAGAATCATTCTTTTTACCTTGAAGAAATGATCTTCTTTCAAGAGCCTGCTCTCTTTCTTTTGAGTTTTCTCAAAGTTTGTAGGGGTTTCTCTATATCAGACTTGAAGTTTTGGGGCCTTTATATAGGGTAAATTGATTTGTTAAATCAGTTAAAGAGATCTTTCTCTGATTGATTTGGGGATGTTTCCCCACAGTTGGATCTTTGATCCTAGGGCTTCTATTTTACAGAAGACAATCTTCTTGTTTTTAACAAAATTGGAAAAATCTTTCCATAACAGAATTTTAATTCTGATTAATTAATGATTTATCATTATTAGATATTTTGATCTAACGATGGGGAATTTTTAATTCCAGCGCTAGCTCACCCGTGCTTTGCACGTGGTGCGCTGCTCAGAGCGCAGCGCACTTTGCGCTAGCGCACCTACGTTTGACACGTGGCGCGCAGTGCAGCCTGCGCTAGCGCACCTGTGTTTGACACATGGCGCGCAGCGCACTTAGCGCTGGATCTGAAGCGTTGCTTCAATTTTTGAATTTTGAATTTTTAAAACAGAGTTTTGCTCTGATTGGGGGAAACAAATGCCTCCCGCCGTTGCGCTCATGTGGCCCACATGTGAGTGCAACTGTGGCGACATCTGCGCCCTTGGATCAACTCAAAAGTTGAAGAGGCGTTTCAATGCCTATAAATAGGACCTTTGGTCTCTTAGATGATTTTCATCTTCTTCTTGAGAATTTTCACTTCTAAGAATTTCATTCTCCCACAGAGCATAGCTCTCCTGTTTAAAACTTTTTTAAGAGTAAAACTCTGTCAAAACTTAGGTAAAATTAAGAACTTTTAATAAATTAGTGTTTTACCCATTAACAGAGCCTTCCTCTTCATAAATCTTTGATCTAAAGAAAACCCATTTAGGGTTTCATTAACAGAGCTTTGCTCTTTTGAATCATGTGTAGATTTCGTAACCTTTGATGAAGAACTCTTAAGAGTTTTTTTTCCATGGATCTTGAAGATCAAAAAATGAAATTTTATTTTTGATGGATCATCTTCTCAGAGCGAGGCTCTTCTTGAGGAATTTTATTCCTTCATCATTAGACTTTGACAGATATCTGTCTAGTGAAGAGCGCTGCTCTCAATGGGAGTTTTACTCCTCTGCCCGAGGGATTTCTCTCATTTAATGAGAATTTCTTGAGGATTTCCTCTTTTAATGACAGTCTCATCCAATGATGAGGCTGTTTTATTAATGATGAACTGTCATCTAGATTTTGTGGGTCCCCTTTGGTCCCTTTTAACTGCATTGCAGTGCGGTACGGATTTAGAATACTTTGTAATAGAATTTAATTTATAGCATGGGCAGCTGAAAATTCACTCTTTTTCGCGCTGGCATTATGTCTTCTGACACCTCCTTCCCGTTCATTCGCTCAAAAGGCGGGTTCCTTGAAGCACCCGTCGACCGTGAGGTTTTTGCGTTGATAAAAGACCATGACCCGGAGCACAAGAGTCTTCATTTATAGGGTAAATGGTATGACCAAATTATCATGGACCGACGGAGCTTTTCCTGTGCGACACCCTCGGAGCCTATTTCAGCGATTGCTTATGCAGATGCGCCTCCGATAAATTACACTGTGGAGGAGGTCAACTGGACCTCGGAAGGTCTCCTTCGGCCTTCTATCGCCGCAATACCCGTGCAGCCGCCGGTAGCTTTGGACATCCTAGGACGACGCATATGTCAAGGCGAGTCGCGTCCTTGGGGACAGCCGTACAATGTAGGACTAACTCCCGGTCACCCAGCTGGATATTTGCTGTAACAACCTAGTTCATTTATACCAATTCCAGTTTCCGTATTTATGTATCTGTAGTATTTTATTGATTTATCGTGTTTGGGTGCGAATGATATTTTACATTTTACATTGCATTCGACCCAACCCACTTGCTTGAACCTGTTTGATTCATATTTATAAACTACCCTGATTTGTTAAATAGACACATGCATTTAATGTGGACTGCATACTGGCATTTCATCTAGCATCGCACATTTTTACATATAACATTTTAAGTCACGTAAAATATTTTAAAAATACACTTCATAGCCTGCATGATACCCCTAACCCCGTGGTAGCATCCGCGCATCTTGTTCGCGTCCCGTTCAATGAAACAGACGTGTTTGGATGGCTACGCGCACGTAAGTGCATCCGTTCTTGGGGGTATGATTTTTCGTTACCTGAGCATTCTTTTTAAAGTTTGGAAGTCGCATATATTTTTCATATTTTAAATCTGAATTTTTAGACCCGACCCGGACGTGTTTTGGAGTAAATTTGTATTTGCCAAAATCTCAAAACGGACGAATATTATTCCTTAACTAAACTATTAAACTATTATACATAATTAATTTTATAACTAAATTATTATTTATTCAAATCCTAACAGTTAAAATTAAATTAACTAACAAATCCTTTTTTCAATTAAAAATCCTAATACAAACAAAACAATATCTCGTCTACCCTCTCTCTCATCTCGATCTCTCTCTCCCCCTCCCGTGACTCTCTCTCTGCCTCTCTTTCTCTCTCTATATATTTTTATAATTCTCTTAAATTTTTTTTGAAAACCTTCACGTCTCTCTCTCTATATATCTCTAAACATTCTCTCTCTTAGGGTTTTGCGAGTTGCATTGCTTCAAATAGCTCGAATCCGCCATGGATTCGATAAGGAAGTCCTTCTCACGGCGGCTACAAGTGGCCGCCGTCTTCTGAGCACGAGGATCGCCCGATTCTCTCCGACTATGCCGACGACTGCAGAGAGTTCGTCGTCAAAGTCGACGGCAACAGCAGCAGCAACAATGCCAATAGCAGCGAGTTCAGCTTCCACAACCAAGCCCAAGCCTTAGATCAAGCTGATCAGAAGAAGCACATGAGATCAGCGAGAGAGGATCCGCCGTCGAGGTTGATCAGCAAGTTCGATCGTCCACAAGCATAAGCTCTCCGGTGCCGAGATGGCCCTCGACGTCAATTTCGAGATGGAGGAGCTCTAGAAATCCCCCAAATCGACCTCCGAATCTATCGAAGGAGCCACGTGTTTCTTTTGCACATCACAACTCCTCCTCTGATTCGTCTGCTGATGAGTTCGAGGGAGAAAAGCCCAGTCCATCGTGGGCGTCCCCCGCTTTCGCCGAAAGACGCCGGAGCCGCCGGGGTTTTGAGATGCTCGTCGAACTCTTCATTTCAGAGGGCTTCCGGCCTCCTTTGAGCGAAGACGAGATCGAGGCTGATGGATCCGCCGATGGCATGCAGTGTCTTCTCCTGCTCACAACGATGATAAAAAGTCGGGGTTCTTACCGAGGAAATCAAGGCAGCTCAAGTCAGGAGTCCTCGGAAAACCCGATGAGGACGACGAGGATCTATTTCTTGATGAAGATGTTCCGGATAATTTTAAAGATGCTAAATTTGGCGCTTTGGCTATTCTTCAGTTGGTGAGCTTGATACTGATCCTTGGTGCTTTTGTGTGTAGCCTCTTGAGTCAGGTGCTTCAATAGCAAACCATATGGGGATTGCATTAGTGGAAGTGGGAGGCGAAGGTGCCGCCGGCTTCAGAGCTGATCCCGTAGGAGTACCAGTACGAGGCATGCCCGTTTTGCAACAAGGTGGGAGCTTTCTTGGATTATCATAACATACCGTATAAGGTCGTGGAGGTGAATCCCTTGAGCAAGAGGGAGATCAAGTGGTCCGATTACAAGAAGGTCCCGATCCTGGTTATCGACGGGCAGCAGATGATTGATTCAACTGATATTATTGATAAATTGAGCCACAAGATTCATCCTGATGAGACTGTAGTCGATGAGGAGGAGGCCAAGTGGAGGAAGTGGGTTGACAATCACCTTGTGCAGCGTGTCATTTCTTGCATTGGCTGGTTCCGTTCCGGGACGCGTGTGTGCATCGCAGCTTTTACCGACATTGGACGTTGCAGCGCGTATCCGTATCGCGATCCATCAGGCAAGTAAAACTTACTACATGCTATTCATATTATTTTATACTTGTTTAATTACACGTTAAACCTGTAGATTTAATCTAATGTCACATATTCCATTTTAACATTTGATGTTCCATTATATCATTTTAGATCTAGAACTTGAAATATATCATGTTGCATTTTAGTTTACAATACGTGGTACCCACATCCATATTTAAATCACATAATAATTATTTGCACAGCCCATAGTACCCTTTAATAGTTTATACTCTATTGGATACTCGTTTGCATACATCTAGCCTAATATATATTAAATTTCATCCATAGATCATTTAATACATATTAATGTGATTTTAACATTCCATATTCGATAAACTGTATTTAATTAATGTTGGAACTATCCCCTTAACCCAAATCGATAACTGTGCATCCATATGCTTTAATCTGTACTTATTTGCATATAACATCACAATATTCCATTTTTATTGTTCCATTAGTACCCATACTTGTTTTGTATACCCATGCTTATTATAGGTTAATTATGAGCACCCACGTGACAGTTGTGCACCCCTGACATGACTTGATACACTATTACTTGACACGACGTGATACCGTGCACTTCTTGACATGACATGATACCTATACACTACCTGACTTGACCTGATATACCATGGCTTTCTCTGTTACCTGATCTTGTTACTAATGCCAACAACCCTGACATGTTGTCCCTACGGACATTTCCTGTTGTCTATCCAGACAAACCCGTACCTGCTTGATCCTGTGTTGGCATTAGCTCCAGATTATTTAATACCTGACTTGAACATATATAACTTGGGGGTATGGGGAAATCAATGATGAAACCTGACTTGTAACTCAACAGTTCAATATCTTTACTAATCAGTTTTAGAGGCTAGGCCAGCCTTGGGATGATGCTGCTGACATCATTCATCTATACATATTTCCTATTTTAGAGGCTAGGCCAACCTTGGGGTGATGCTGCTGACATCACTCATCGTTACATACTACCCTTTTAGTGCCTAGCGGCATGTCTCGGCTTCAGCCCGAGAATCTTCACCGTGGTCCCGGGCACGCACGGGATACTATTGAGTTACATCGATGATTCATCAAATTGATTTCAAAGACTTGAGAGTAGTTAACCCAATAGACCAGTCTAGATTACTCACTACACATTACCCTCACTGTTCTCATTTCTATTACTGTTATACCTATTTTACCGTTCATACTCATACCTGCATGTCTTGCTACCTCTGTTTAATTTATTGCTTGATATTATAACGCACTGACGTCTGGGTTTTGCATGGCCCAGATCCTCTACCTTTGTTGCAGATTAATCAGGAGTACTGCCGCTGTTAGACCGAGCGGTGAGGATCCTGTTGATATCCAGTTTTACTTTCCAGGTGTTTTATTTATTGGATCTTTTGCTTCCGCATATTATATTATTTCTTGACTCATTTATTCTGGCTCATGGACATGTATTAGATAGATTAGTTTACTTTACTGTTCTTGATATCTCTACAGCCGTAATGTGACTGTGGAAGGATATTTCCTATCCACAGGTAGCATAGTTGGTTATGTCACGTGCCTATCTTAGCGTACTCTGGGAAGCGGGGCGTGACATTTGCAGTGGGCCCGGTATATTTTATCGGCGAGGAAATCACAGTTGATGAAGCTCGGATTGTATTCCGCCGTTTATGCTTCTTTGTTTCAATATTCCACACCCCCTACATGGTGGGTCAAGGCATTTCTGGAACAGTGGAACATTCCAACCCACACCTTCCTCCTATCAGATCGAGAAGTTTCCATTTCTTTGGAGGAGTTTGCTGGGGTCTCAGGTTTACCTGTTGGGAGGAATATTATGAGGAATTGCTTCCCTCGGATGAGTATGTTTTCGCTACCAAATCCATGGTAATGGGTCTTACTCCCGAGAATGCTATCCAACATCAATTTCCGAGCTTGATAAAGGTGTTGAATATGTATGAAAACCTCTCTCGCATCCGAAGGTCGTGGAGTTAATTTTACGGCTTTTATCGCTAATTTTCTTCGCCCGGAAATGTTGAAGGAAGAAGTCGATAAATTCGCCAGTCTTGACGACACCTTCAGCTTGGGTTTAGGCAATCTGCCAGCGGCGGAGGTAGATCAGAAAAGTTTCTTTCTACCTGATACCCCGGTCATCCCTTTTACAGAGTTGGCGGCTCGTGGGATTGATGAAGAAACATTCTTTTTAGGGTTCCTTGGGTTGTGGCTGAGTTGGTTGCACTTCCCATGCACCCTCGCCGCATGAGGCCGTCCGTCTTCTATCCTGCGCATCAAATAGTTGCCGGGATACAAGTAGCTGTGGGGATTGCTGGGTTAGCCCATATGTATCACAGCCTCAGCTCGGCAGCTGATACCACTGAGCCAGGGGTGCAGTCAGTAAATTTCCCGATGCATTATTTCACGTCATGGCTCGAGTTACACGTGCTAGGCATCTTTGGCATCCACAAGAGGCCGAGATTTTATGACAGGTGCAGGTTCCCTCGGATCATGCAACTAGTTGGCGCTTCTATCATGACTCCGACACAACGGGAAGATAGAGGCTTGCTTCTTCGCCCGCGCACGGTTGGGGCATGCATGCCCTTTACTGATAAAGTTTTGACCGTCGGCCAAGAGTCGGGGAAGACGGTGCTGCTGCTGCAGGGTATATTTAAAGACGGGGCCTCTGTGTTGAAAGCTCGGGAGATCCTTCATCCGTACTCCATCAGGCCGGGCTTTCTCGTATTCAGGCAAAATGATGCGGCGTTATTCATGAGATACAACCCGCATCGTTTCGCCCAACAGCTGAGTTATAATCAGGACGTCCCACTTGAATCTTTCTTGGCCGAGCCTGCTGCTACCGAATAGGGAATGCAGAGCGCACTGCATCATTTCATGCGCTTGAACACAAGGTCCAACTTTTTTATCAGCGAGTCGAGCTGCGTCCCAACGGCCCTTAATGCATACGTGGCGTGGTATCAACATTCAATGGGCGTCGTCATCAGGGAGGAGAAACGATTGTTGCTCGATCGCAAGGGTGCAGTGCCGGCTAGTGATCGAAATGTTCCTCTGAAGCGACGGAATATCGTTCATCCTCCCTTGAGAGAGGTCGCTGCAGTTATGCTTCCACACGTGCTAAGCCCTACACACAGGTTGCCCCCATCCAGCGTGCCTGAAAAAGAAGTGGCCGCCGCGTCCCCCGAGTCGGACGTAGGAAAAGAAATTGGGACTCGTCGTCCAAAGGTACCTACCAAACGCAAACTCGTGTCATCGGCCCCTGGCGCCCGTCCTTAGAAGAAGAAGAAGAAGCAAGTACTTTCTTTGGACATCATATTAGGCTCGACGCCCCCTGCTCCGTCTAGTGAAGGCTTAAGCGAATATGAGACCAACGAGGGTTTATTCGGGATGCTTGATTATATCGATTCGGAGATTGCCATTGAAGCTTCCAAACAATCGGCCGCCCTCGAAAAGGAATTGGCCGCCCTTGCGCAGTCAGGTATACTTTATCCTTATCTCTCCGCTGTTTATCTCACTCTTTTTTTTTATCATACTTTGACTGACGCCTCCTGTTTTAACAGGTGTCTCTACAGAAGAAGCCATTGCTGCTTCGCTTAAAACCTTTGAAGAGGAGGAAAGGCTTCACGCCTCATTGCCAACAGAGGCTTCGCTTGAACGACCGATGATGGATACCGTAACGGTTCCGGAGGTAAAACCTAGCCCTAGTGATAATATCTCCTTAGAGAAGGTCCTGAAGAAGTCTCCTCTCCCTGTCAGAACCGAGAAGCAGCCCAAAAAACATACGTCCAGGGGAAAGAAGCGATCTTCTGCAATCACTAGCTCTAGATCAAAGCGGGGGAAGAAGACCGTTACTAATCCACCGGAAGACGGTCCTCTTTTTCTTGGTTCATCTGCCGAGAAAGCCGCACAATTGGCTGAGGCTATAAGACGCTCACAAGACGAATCCGAGAATGTGAGAATCCCGAAAAGGCATTACCCTGCCGTCATCTTTTATGAAGACCCTCTGTGGATAAGGCGACTATTCATAGGCCCTCTGAAAGAATGGGGCGATAGGGCTCTTAAGCAGACCGTCTCAAACGACGTCGAGGATGCACTTTCATTGTGGACTGGTGGTCACGAGTCTACTCTCGAACCTCGGCGAGCGTACCTCCTCAGGAAAGAGCGTCGGCTTGAACAAGCCATACTAGAAGCTCCCTTGCGCATCGGTATGTTCATGTCTTTGTAATACTTTGTATTGCTTGTGTGTGTGTGTGTGTATATATATATCCTTATCCTTGTATAAGCTTTGTAGGGACTTCGGCGATGGCAGAGAAGCTGAGTCCAAGTCGCGCCCTGACTATGGACTTCGCAGATAACCCCGATGAGGCACTAATCAGTGTGGAGGGGGTGGACGCCATTGTTGTTCCTGTGACGGAGCTTCCCTTGGTGATTCCTACTCGCCAGGTGATTGCTCCTCCGGAAGAGGCATCTTCATTGGCTGCGGATCCAATGGATCTTTCGGGGGACGGCCCGGCAACTGTGGGACAGGTGGTCGAAGCCACTGTCGCTTCATTGGAGCGTGTAGTGTAACGACCGAGTCCAATTCTATAAATTTCAGTTATCGTATGCATGGTGTGTAGTATTTATTTCATTTGTTTTGCTTGACTGTTGCTAGTTATAAATTTTACCCCGAAAATTCAATTCCGCATATAACAATTTAAGGCATCTAAAATTAAATTAAAAATAATTGTTATGGCCTGCTCGACACCCCTAACCCCGTGTTAGCGTCCTTAAATCGTGTTTTCGTCCCGTTCAGTGAAACGGACGTGTTTAGACGGCTACGCGCACGTACGTACGTCCGTTCTTAGGGGTATGCCTTTTAATTATAAAATCTTTCATTTTAATTTTTGGAACCCGCCAATAATTTTCGTTTTTCGAATTCAAATTTTTGGACCCGACCCGGACGCAATTCTGAAATATTCTGCATTTGCGCCAAATCCTATTTCTAATATTTTTTTAACCAATGAAATTAAATTCATAACCCCCAGAAAATATTTTTCCATTTTCTTTAAAATCTATCCCTAACTGTTCAAACCCCACAAATCTTTCTCTTTCTTTTCCTTTTTTTGCCACGAGCCAATCACAATTCATTTAAACCTTTTGCACTGTTTCCTTGGGTCCCACTTCCTCAACCAATCGAATGCCTTACTCTCTGCGCCGGGCCCACACCTATTTTTCCCCCTCAGCCTTCTCTTTCTCTCTCTCTCTCCTCCATCGCAGATTTCTTCCTCTCTCTCTCTTCTTTCTCTCTCCTCTCGCACTTTTCTCTCACCTCTCGCGATTACTATTCACTCTTCGGATCGCGTCACCGCCTCCTTGCTACGCTCACCTCCCTTCACGTTTTCTTTTCTTCTTCTCTTTATAACTCTGCGTCTCCTTCTTTAAACCCATCGCAGTAAAACCCTAACCCTAGCCGCTCCTCTTCCTACCCGAGACGACCTCGTCAACACCTCAATCTCATCCTCTTCCTCCTTCCTCCTTCATTCTTCTCTTTCTCCCTCTCCCGAGACCCTGCACACCCACTGCACCCCAGAACCCATCACCGCCACCGTTCCGTCGCCGCCGACTCCCCTTCTCGTCGTCACCATCTCCCTTTCCATTTGTTCTTGCTCTCTGATCTTTCCCCGAGCACTTAACCTGCAACCCTAGCCCGAGTCTTCCCTGCAGCGTGGACCATGTTACCTTGCCATTGATCTCGCCGGCGATCCCTTGCCGAAGACTTCCCACCTTGGCATCTGCAGACGTCTTCCAAACCCACAGTAAGCGTTTCTTCTCTCTCTCATCCTTCTCTTCTTCTTCTACCTATGATTTTCTGTTAAGATTTTCTTGCTGTGTTTTGAGAAGCCTCTGGTGATCGTCGGAGCTCCGTCGGTCTCATCACCGTGGTCTCACCGTCCCCGTTAGCATCCCTCTGCAGCCAGTAAGCTATCCCTCCTTCACTTTCTCCTTCTCCTTGTCCTGTTCTCTTCTTTTCTATTTCTGCATCTATTTTTTTCTAGCTTATATGTTTACTGTTTTGGGTTCGCCGGAATCCGGCCGTGCCGGCGACGATCCAACGAGGAACTCTGACCCGTGTGGTTCCACTGTTTGATGTTCTGAATTATTCCGTGCATAGTGCGCGCGTCGCGACTTTTCCCCGCCGACGCGTAACGTTCCGTTTTCCGTTTCGCGACCCGTCGAGGCAAGTTTACCTTGCTACATGCTACATTACATTTTTCATCTATTTTAATAAGTATAATTATTGAATCGATAACCGCACATCTATATAGTTTATTCTGTATCTACTTGCATATCATATTACATGTTCCAGTTTGTTGTTCTATTAGTACACATGCTTGTTTTGTATACCCATGCTTATGCTAGTTGATTGTGAGCACCCACATGATATCTTGTACACCCTGACATGACTTGTTACACCATTACTTGACACGACATGGTACCGTACACTCTTAACATGACATGACACCTTAAAACACTACTTGATTTTACCTGATGTACCATGGCTTTACATGTTGCCTGATCTCGTGTCTAATGCCAACAAACATAACATGTAGTCCTCACGGACCGTTCCTGCTGTCTATCCAGACAAACCTGCTCTTACCTGATCCTGTGTTGGCATTAATTCTTGATTACTGAATGCCTGACTTGACATACATAATTTAGGGGTATGGGGAAATCAATGGTGAAACCTGACTTTTAACTCAACAGTTCGATACTTGTTCTGATCAGTCTTATGGGCTAGGCCAGCCCCGGAGTGATGATGCTGACATCACTCGTCTGTACCTGCTACCTTCTACTGCCTAGCGGCACGTCTCGGTTTCAGCCCGAGAGTCTGTAGACCGTGGTCCCGGGCATGCACGGGATACTATTGAGTTACATCGATGATTCATCGAATTGATTTCAAAGACTTTAGAATAGAAAACCAATAGAACAGTTTAGTTTACTCACTGCACACTACCCTTCACTGCCCTGACTACATTGCTGTTGCACCTGCTTTTCATTCATGTTTATATTTCCATTGCCTGTTACCCTGTTTATATTTTATTACTTGATGACATGACACGCTGACGTCTGGGTTTTCAATGGCACAGATTTCGTACCTTTGCTGCAGTCCGAGCAGGAGTACTTCAGCCAGCAGGCTGAGCTGTGAGTTTCAGTAGTAGCTAGTTCAGTTATTTTCTGCAGTTTATTCCTGATGTGAGCTCACATTATGGGACATACATTCTAGTTATTTTGTATTGGATCTTTTGCTTCCGCACTTTTATTATTCTTGACTCACGTTATCTTGGCTTATGGACATGTTTTAGATAGTTTTATTTTGTTCTTGATATCTCTACAGCCGTAACGTGACTTTGGATGGATACTTCCAACCCACAGGTAGCATGGTTGGCTATGTCACGTGCCCAATTTAGCGTACTCTGGGAAGCGGGGCGTGACATGGTTCTTTTGGTATTAGAGCCATAAGTTAGTCGGGTTGATTCTTTTGTAGTTGGATATTATACCCAATACACGAATCAGAATACCCGTGTTTAGGAAACATGTCCTGCCACCTTGCCGTTTACCGTTCTTGAATCAAGTCTTTCCTGATTATATCTTTTAAGATGTGCAAACTTCCTTTGCATATCGACTCGAAAACCTGATTCCTTGTTATCTCTAGGACTTAGGCGACTTGGGTGGAGTTATGTAATTGTAGCTATGATACCGCGACATAGTTACAATGCGGTACTCTATTTAAGTAACTTAGAGTTCTAGCCTTGATCTATAATTTGAATCTGTTATCATGCTAATCTTTGGTGTTTTGATTTCAGGAGTATGGCAGAAAAGAATCTGAAGACGTACCAAAGACGTGTTGACGAAGCCGCCATGCTTGGAGTGATACGAGAAATGCTGGAGAATCAAAAGAGGTAGACCGAGCTGATCCAGCAGCAAGCTGAATCATTTCAGGAAGGTCTGCAGACCGTGCAGCAGTGCGTGAACAATGTTGGAGCTAAACCAGTTGATCGTGTGGGGACCGTAGCAGATTTTAGGCGTTTGGGTCCGTCTGTCTTTACTGGTTTGGAGGAGCCGTTGCCAGCGGAGCAGTGGCTAGTTGACATGGAGAACTTACTTATTGCGGCGCAGATCCCGGAAGATAAAAGGGTGGATGTGGTGCGTATTCAGTTAGTGGACTATGCCCGTGAATGGTGGCTTGTGGAGGAGACCCGCTTGCCCAAGTCGGTCAGGTGGGCGGATTTTTCGAAGAGTTTCCTGAAGAAGTTCTTCCTGCGGACTGCACGGGAGGAAATAGAAGAGAAATTCATTAGTCTGAAGCAGAATGGTGCACCTGTAGACGTACATGCAACAGAGTGGACACGGCTCAGTAGATTCGCTGGACCTTTAGTTGCCAACGATGCAGACAGGGCAAGGAGGTTCATGCGCAGCTTGGATGTGGACATCCAGAGACAGATTGTCTCCCTGGGTTTGACCACTTTCTCACAGGTACTTACGGCAGCCCGAGAACAGCAGAGCCTATCGGCGAAGACTGGGAGTTCACAGCAGACAGCTGTTGCAGTAAGGAAGCCGACATTTGTACCAAACCGAGCTCATGGTCGCAGAGGTATTCCAGTGGACCGTCGTGGTATAACACCCATGAAGAAGCCTGTTGTCGTTGATTGAAGAAGAAGCGTGATTTGTGACTACTTCCATTTACCTGGACACGTGCAAAAGGAGTGTCGAAGGAGGCAGGGACTCTGTTTAGTGTGTGGAGCGGCAGATCACACTGTCAGCGGTTGTCCGTCGAAGCTTCGTACGAGGGATGATATTCAGAAGCCTCCGCAGAAACCATTTCAGTGATAGAAGCAGCTGACTCAAGGACCTAATCAGGCTCGAGCTTTTACGTTGACAGCTGAGGAAGCTAGGGCGTCAGGAGAAGTTGTTTCAGGTATTCTACTCGTTCATGGTTTTCCCGCATTAGCGTTATTTGATTTTGGTGCATCCCATTGTTTTATGTCGTCCAAGTTTATAGCTACACACTCGATTACCTGCATGACCCTGTCTAGTTTCTGGGACATACACACTGGGAATGGGAAAATCATATCTAGTAGGAAATGTAAAGATTGTACAGTTGTTGTGTGCGGACGGGAGCTTTTTGCAGATTTCTTGGTGATTGATACGGGAAGCTACGAAGTCGTCTTGGGAATGGATTTTCTTGGCACTTTCCACGCTCACATTGATTGTAGGGCAAGGAAAGTAACTTTCCAGATTCCCGGACATCCCGAGTTTACCTTCACTGGAGGAAGCAGTTCTGTCGGGCCAGTCGAGTTTAGGGCTAGGCCGACAACTAATATTCTAGCATCAATGGAGGTTGATAAAAGTGAAGAGCCAGCTGTTGTTCGTGATTTTATGGATGTGTTTAATGATATATCGGGATTACCACCGAAGCGAGACGTGGAGTTCGCAATTGATCTTATTTCTGGTGCAGCGCCAGTATCTAAAGCGTATTATCCAATGGCACCAGTGGAGTTGGAAGAAGTCAAGAAACAGGTTGCGGAACTGCTTGAGAAGGGTTGGATTCGAAGCAGTAACTCGCCTTGGGGAGCTCCAGTTCTTCTAGTTAAGAAGAAAGATGGCACGAGAAGAATGTGCATCGACTATCGAGAATTAAACCGGGTGACTATTAAGAACAAGTACCTGATCCCTCGCATTGGCGAACTTTTTGAGCAGCTTAGTGGCGCGAGGGTATTCTCGAAGCTGGATTTGCGATCCGGATATCATCAGGTCCGAGTGAAAACAGAAGATATTTGCAAGACGGCGTTCCAAACTCGGTATGGACATTACGAGTACTTAGTGATGCCCTTCGGAGTAACGAATGCACCGGCGATATTCATGGACTTGATGAACCGAATCTTTTCACCATTCTTGGACCAGTTTATTGTGGTGTTCATTGACGATATTCTGGTCTATTCGAAGAATTTTGAAGAGCATACAGAACATTTGAAGATCGCACTGCAGACGTTGAAACTGGAGAAGTTATATGCGAAGATGAGCAAGTGCGAGTTTTGGCTGGAAGAAGTAAAGTTTTTGGGGCATGTTGTGTCTGGCAATGGAATCGCCGTCGATCCCGAAAAGATTGCAGCAGTTCGTGATTGGCCGATTCCAAATAATGTTGCGGAGATAAGAAGTTTTCTTGGACTCGCCGGATATTACAGAAGATTTGTGGAGAACTTTACTCGTCTGGCGGAGCCGTTGACCAAGCTTACGCGCAAAGAGGTACCTTTTGTGTGGACGGATAGATGTGCGTCAGCTTTTGAAACGTTGAAGCAGAAATTGATAACCGCCCCTATTCTGACCGTGCCAGACAATTCAGGAGGATTGGTGATTCACAGCGACGCATCTGGGAAAGGATTGGGATGCGTTTTGTTGCAGCATGGGAAGGTTGTAGCGTACGCATCAAGACAATTGAAGACCCATGAGAAGAATTACCCAATTCACGACTTGGAGCTTGCGGCTGTGATTTTCGCTCTGAAGATTTGGAGACACTACCTTTTGGGCGAAAGGGTCGAAGTTTTCACGGATCATAAGAGTTTGAAGTATGTGTTCACACAGAAGGAGCTTAATATGAGGCAGCGTAGATGGTTAGAGCTGATGGCTGACTACGATCTTGATCTCTAGTACCATCTGGGAAATGTTAATGTCGTGCCGGATGCGCTCAGTTGGTTACCAGCAATTCAGATGTTGACCGCACAGAAGGATCTCATTGAAGACTTTCGAAGATTTGATTTGGAGGTTGTGCTACTGCATTCTTCGGGACAGTTGATGCAGCTGCAAGTACATTCGTCGTTGATCGAGAATATTAAGGCAGCGCAATCGCAGGATCCTAGATTGCAAAAGTTTCGAGAACAGGTTAAAGCTGGACTGCGAACAGATTTATTGATCCACGAAGATGGTTCGTTGAGATATGGTAGCCGTTTGTGTGTGCCGAAGGGAGTTATTCGCGAAGAACTTATGAAGGAGGCACACAGTTCAGCTTATTCCGTACATCCAGGAGGCATGAAGATGTACCGAGACTTACGACAGCATTTCTGGTGGGAAGGTATGAAACGGGAGATCGCTCGCTTTTTGGCAAAGTGCTTGGTGTGTCAGCAGGTTAAGGCTGAACATCAACGGGTTGCTGGTTTATTGCAACCACTTCCGATTCCTTAGTGGAAGTGGGAACATATAACCATGGATTTCGTGACAGCTCTACCGCGGAGTCCAAAAGACAACAATGCAGTATGGGTGATTGTTGATCGTTTGACCAAGGCAGCTCATTTTATTCCTTTTTGGGTTGGTCAATCAACAGAAACTTTGGCGGAGTGGTATATGCAGGAGATTGTAAGATTGCATGGAGTACCGGTGAGCATTGTGTCCGATCGTGACACTCGGTTCTTATCGCACTTTTGGCGGAGTTTACAGGAAAGTTTGGGGACTCGATTGAAATTTAGCACAGCTTATCATCCTCAAACTGATGGTCAGTCGGAGAGAACGATCCAAACTCTTGAAAATATGTTGAGAGCATGCATGTTGGACTTCAAGGGTTCTTGGGAGGATCATCTACATTTGGTGGAGTTTTCTTACAACAACAGTTTCCAGGCAACTATTCAGATGGCTCCATTCGAAGCTTTGTATGGTCGCAAGTGTCGTTCACCTGTTTGTTGGAACGATGTCGGTGAACGAAGATTGTTGGGACCAGATTTGGTTGTGCAGACAGTTGAGAAAGTTAACGCTATTCGGAATCATTTGAAAGCAGCACAAGACCGACAGAAGAGTTGGGCAGATACGTCGAGAAGACCTCTAGAGTTCGCCGTGGGTGATTTGGTATTCTTGAAGATATCACCGACTAGAGGGGTGATTCGTTTTGTGCAGACAGTTGAGAAAGTTAACGCTATTCGGAATCATTTGAAAGCAGCACAAGACCGACAGAAGATATCCTCGATTCGTTGGACCCTTTGAGATCTTGGAGCATGTTGGTGAAGTAGCATACCGTTTGGCATTACCGCAGTCCTTGGTGAATGTGCACGATGTGTTTCACGTATCTCAACTCCGTAAGTATGTTCGAGATGAAACGCATGTATTGGATCATTCGGAGCTGACGGTACGAGCAGATTTGACTTTTGAGGAGCGACCGGTTGATATTGTGGATCGAAGGGAAAAGGTTCTTAAGAACAAGGTTATCTCTCTTGTACTTGTTTCTTGGGGTAATCGCTCGCATGGAGAGTCCACTTGGGAACGAGAAGACGAAATCTGACAGAAATTTCCTCATCTTTTCTTATAGTTTGATTTTTTTCGTCTATCTTTTGTGTTCTTGGAATTTCGAGGACGAAATTCTTTTTGTAGTTGGGTATAATGTAACAACCGAGTCCAATTCTACAAATTTTAGTTATCGTATGCATGGTGTGTGGTATTTATTTCATTTGTCTTGCTTGACTGTTGCTAGTTATAAATTTTACCCCGAAAATTCAATTCTGCATATAACAATTTAAGGCATCTAAAATTAAATTAAAAATAATTGACATGGCCTGCTCGACACCCCTAACCCTGTGTTAGCGTCCTTGCATCGTGTTTTCGTCCTGTTCAGTGAAACAGACGTGTTTGGACGGCTACGCGCACGCACGTACGTCCGTTCTTAGGGGTGTGCCTTTTAATTATAAAATCTTTCATTTTAATTTTTGGAACCCGCCAATAATTTTCGTTTTTCGAATTCAAATTTTTGGACCCGACCCGGACGCTATTCTGAAATATTCTGCATTTGCGCCAAATCCTATTTCTAATATTTTTTTTAACCAATGAAATTAAATTCATAACCCCCAGAAAATATTTTTCCATTTTCTTTAAAATCTTTCCCTAACTGTTCAAACCCCATAAATCTTTCTCTTTCTTTTCCTTTTTTGGCCACGAGCCAATCACAATTTAGTTAAACCCTTTGCACTGTTTCCTTGGGTCCCACTTCCTCAACCAATCGAACGCCTTCCTCTTTGCGCCGGGCCCACACCTATTTTTCCCCCTCAGCCTTCTCTTTCTCTCTCTCTCCTCCATCGCAGATTTCTTCCTCTCTCTCTCTTCTTTCTCTCTCCTCTCGCACCTTTCTCTCACTTCTTGCGATTACTATTCACTCCTCGGATCGCGTCACCGCCTCCTTGCTACGCTCACCTCCCTTCACGTTTTCTCTTCTTCTTCTATTTATAACTCCGCGTCTCCTTCTTTAAACCCATCGCAGTAAAACCCTAACCCTAGCCGCTCCTCTTCCTACCCGAACCGACCTCGTCAACACCTCAATCCCATCCTCTCCTCATCCTCTTTCTCCTTCCTCCTTCATTCTTCTCCTTCTCCTTCTCCCAAGACCCTGCACACCCACTGCACCCCAGAACCCATCACCGCCACCGTTCCGTCGCCGCCGACTCCCCTTCTCGTCGTCACCATCTCCCTCTCCCTTTGTTCTTGCTCTCTGATCTTTCCCCGAGCACTTAACCTGCAACCCTAGCCCGAGTCTTCCCTGCAGCGTGGACCCTGTCACCTTGCCATTGATCTCGCCGGCGATCCCTTGCCGACGACTTCCCACCATGGCATCCGCAGACGTCTCCCAAACCCACAGTAAGCGTTTCTTCTTTCTCTCATCCTTCTCTTCTTCTTCTACCTATGATTTTCTGTTAAGATTTTCTTGCTGTATTTTGAGAAGCCTCTGGTGATTGCCGAAGCTCCGTCGATCTCATCACCGTGGTCTCACCGTCGCCGATAGTATCCCTCTGCATCCAGTAAGCTATCCCTCCTTCACTTTCTCCTTCTCCTTGTCCTGTTCTCTTCTTTTCTATTTCTGCATCTATTTTTTTCTAGCTTATATGTTTACTGTTTTGGGTTCGCCGGAATCCGGCCGTGCCGGCGACGATCCAGCGAGGAACTCTGACCCGTGTGGTTCCACTGTTTGACGTTCTGACTTATTCCGTGCATAGTGCGCGCGTCGCGACTTTTCCCCGCTGACGCGTAACGTTCCGTTTTCCGTTTCGCGACCCGTCGAGGAAAGTTTACCTTGCTACATGCTACATTACATTTTTCATCTATTTTAATAAGTATAATTATTGAATTGATAACCGCACATCTATATAGTTTATTCTGTATCTACTTTCATATCATATTACATGTTCCAGTTTGTTGTTCTATTAGTATACATGCTTGTTTTGTATACCCATGCTTATGCTAGTTGATTGTGAGCACCCACATGATATCTTGTACACCCTGACATGACTTGTTACACCATTACTTGACACGACATGGTACCGTACACTCTTAACATGACATGACACCTTAAAACACTACTTGATTTTACCTGATGTACCATGGCTTTACATGTTGCCTGATCTCGTGTCTAATGCCAACAAACATAACATGTAGTCCTCACGGACCGTTTCTGCTGTCTATCCAGACAAACCTGATCTTACCTGATCCTGTGTTGGCATTAATTCTTGATTACTGAATACCTGACTTGACATACATAACTTGGGGGTATGGGGAAATCAATGGTGAAACCTGACTTTTAACTCAACAGTTCAATATTTGTTCTGATCAGTCTTACGGGCTAGGCCAGCCCCGGAGTGATGATGCTGACATCACTCGTCTGTACCTGCTACCTTCTACTGCCTAGCGGCACGTCTCGGTTTCAGCCCGAGAGTCTGTAGACCGTGGTCTCGGGCATGCACGGGATACTATTGAGTTACATCGATGATTCATCGAATTGATTTCAAAGACTTTAGAATAGAAAACCAATAGAACAGTTTAGTTTACTCACTGCACACTACCCTTCACTGCCCTGACTACATTACTGTTGCACCTGCTTTTCATTCATGTTTATATTTGCATTGCCTGTTACCCTGTTTATATTTTATTACTTGATGACATGACGCGCTGACGTCTGGGTTTTGCATGGCCCAGATTCCATACCTTTGCTGCAGTCCGAGCAGGAGTACTTCAGCCAGCAGGCTGAGCTATGAGTTTCAGTAGTAGCTAGTTCAGTTATTTTCTGCAGTTTATTCCTGATGTGAGCCCGCATTATGGGACATACATTCCAGTTATTTTGTATTGGATCTTTTGCTTCCGCACTTTTATTATTCTTGACTCACGTTATCTTGGCTTATGGACATATTTTAGATAGTTTTATTTTGTTCTTGATATCTCTACAGCCGTAACGTGACTTTGGATGGATACTTCCAACCCACAGGTAGCATGGTTGGCTATGTCACGTGCCCAATTTAGCATACTCTGGGAAGCGGGACGTGACATGTAGCGATGGTCACTGCTTCTCCACCGGATGTTATTATACCGGCCGACATCCCTGATGATGTGCTCGGGAACATGGAGGAGGGTGAGGCAGTCGCTGCATCCAGTGATGCCCTTGTCGTAGTCTCGACCGGTGACTTACCAGGTAAATTTCAGGTTATTGCTTTCTTCTTATTCTACAATCCTTTTCAATCTTTCCCAACAGTATTTATCTCGTTTCTAATGCAGTTGTGGCGAGCGTTGAGGTTGCGCTACCCGTGGCAGCGCCGTCAGTTACCGCCTTGACGGTGACTACTCCTCTACCCTCTTTCGTACCGTCTCAGATGTTGGAAGGTACGGATTTGTAACCCATCAGTCTTACTTCTAGGCTGTATAATTTATGTACTGACGTTGTATTGCCGCGTCTTTGCAGGAGTTCTTTTTGACCACCTGTATCAGGTGCTGCACCCACACTTCTCCTCCCTGTCAGAGATTAGTCCGCCAGGTGGTGTCGGTGAGTATCTTTTCTAAACGACGTCCTCTCTTTAACGGGCAGTCACATTATTGCTAATCCCTCTTTGTATTGCTTGTAGCTTTACAAATCGAAGGCGGGGACGCGACTATCGTTGCGCCACTAGTACTCCCAGTTCTGCCCCCTGTTGCAGCCGGTATAGTAGACTATTTTTTTGTGTATTTTCTTTATTTCTTGAGCCGTCATCTGATTGTGATTTGTTTTTCAGCGGTCACATCGACTCCAGCCCCGTTTGAGTCTCGCGTCATAATGTCGGCCGGACCCTTTTCCAGACGTCCATCCTCGAAAGGCGTCGTGAATAGTCTGCGCATGGTGAGCAACTATATTGAGGAGCTCGACGTGGAGACTCCTACATCTACCGCGGATATTGCCGCAGAGGTTAACCTAATGCTGGCGACGCTTGTAAACTTCCATAACGAAGGCGTCGTCGAGTCTTGGGTTAACCACTGCCGGAAGATTGAGGCCTGAGCTTATGTGTCCTGCTCCTGAGATTCAGGTTTTGAATTCCCAGCGGGATACATGGGTTGAGCAGAGTGTGTCCTTCCTCCGCCATTTTGAACAAGAAGCGACCTTGAGGCGGAAGGAACACGAGGAGGCTTCCGCTAAGTCTGTTCAATTACGTGCCCAGGTTGAAGCGAACGCCGCGCAACTGAGAGCCGTCTTTGACACCTTGCAGCAGTGTATTTCGGATGGGCTTGTATTGAGACAGAAGCTCGACTCTATCGAGCGGATTGTGCAGAGTCGCGAAGATGCTCAAAGGGAAATCGATGAGAAGATTTCATCATGCTTGCAGCAAAGGACTCGAATCGAAGCAGAGCTGGCCGCGGCGGCTGATCAAGAAGAGGGGCTGAGGGGGGTGCGCGAGCGGCTGATCGGACTATTGACAGCGCTTCCCTCTCAATAATTTTTTTATACCATTTGTAATTTTGTATAAAATGTATTCATTCTTTTATTCTTTCATATGATGTATTTTGTACCCAATTGAATTCATGAATAAAAGATACATTTCTTTCGCACCATCTTGTGTCATCTCTCTGCTTTCTTCTTTCTTTTGTTATCAGCATGTCACCTTAGTAAGCGTAGCTTGTAGATGACAGTGAGCATTCTGTCTTGAACTCTCCGAGAGGTAATGATGGCTTAGGAGGCAGGTTCAGATCTGTTGCCTAAGACTTTTCAAATTCATGAGCCGTGAGGGTCTCATGAAGACTTTTCTCCCTACGAGTCGTGAGGATCACGTAGGTGTCTTTTCTCTTTAGGAATCGTGAGGATTCCTAAGTGTGTTTTCTCTTGAGAGTCGTAAGGATCTTACAAGAGAATTTTCCCTCTTATAAGTCGTGGGGACCCATAAGCGGTTGTTTCCCTCCTTATCAAGATTCGACTTTGGAGAGTGTGGCCCGTGAATAGTATGCAAGAGTCCATTTTGGACCGACTTGCAGGGCCCCAGTGCTTAGGAAACTGGTTCTTATCCCCGTTGCCTAAGGCTTTTCCCTACGAGTCGAGACGAATCGAGAAGTTCTCGCAAAGACACTAATTTACTCACGAGTCGAGACGAATCGAGCAGTTCTCGCAAGGATATCCTAACGTCACAGTTAACCTCTGCTCTTTACGACAGGGGTCCGTTAGGGTTTGTGGCACTAGGGTTTTGTCCTTCATACCGTCGTGTTGGCTGATGTATTCCTCAATAGGCAACCTTGCTGCTCGAGTAGCCTTGCGACTGTCGTGTCTCTGATCCCTTCGGGGGCTGGACAAGACGTCTTCAAGCAATCTTCCTAGGTAGTTTGACCGTCGGAAGAGCAAGCGTTAAGAATTTTGCCATGCCGCTTTTTACTTAAGGTTAGGCTCATTTTGGAGAGCCCCGATAAGTCATAAACACTCCGCGTTGGGGTGGGATGATCTCCGATAGTCTTTCAGGCTTTATATGAGTTGCCGTCAAGACCCTGAAGCTAGGAATTTGGCCTTCGCTTCGTTTGCTTTGGCGTGTCCGAATCTGGTTGGAGGAAGGACGCTGTAGTACATTTCGTCTGCTGTATCGAGACGAACGTCGAGGTGGTGACCACTCCGCGCTGGTTTGGGATGATCTCTGATAGTCTTTCAGGTTTTATATGAGTTGCCGTCAAGACCCTGAAGCTAGGAATTTGGCCTTCGCTTCGTTTGCTTTGGCGTGTCCGAATCCGGTTGGAGGAAGGACGCTGTAGTGACATTTCGTCTGTTGTATCGAGATAAACGTCGAGGTGGTGACCACTCCGCGCTGGTGTGGGACGATCTCCGATAGTCTTTCAGGTTTTATATGAGTTACCGTTAAGACCCTGAAGCTAGGAATTTGGCATTTGCTTCGTTTGCTGGCATTGCGTCTGCTGTATCGAGACGAATGTCGCGGTTGTCTCTAGGTTGCTGGTAGACCGTCGAGGTTTGGAACTAGGGATTTTACCGTGGCTCCGTTGTTTGATTGTCGCGTCTGAATCCTGCTGGAGGAAGAATGCTATTGATGATCTCTAGGCTATCTCTGAACCGTCGAGATTTGGCTTCGTTTTCTGATGGAGCCTGGGAAGGGAAGGTATGATTCCTTTTTTTTTTGCGCCCCTGAATTGTATACAGGGATTGATGTGATATCACCTGTAGGGCAAAAATTTCATTCTTTCAAAAAAAAATTTCCCGCGATGCTCTATCATTTCAGCTTTTTATATCGCAAAGGTCGCGATTGCCCAATCATTTCGGCTGTTTTTCGCGGTGCCCAATCATTTCGGCTTTTTATTTTATTTTTACTCGCTGCTTTTTATTTCGAGTTGCCCAATCATTTCGGCTAGCGAACAGGGTTTGGGTCCTGTCAATTAAGGCTTTTGACTTCATGAGCCGTAAGGATCTCATAAAGGTATTTATCCCTGCGATTCATGAGGATCTCGTAGGTGCGTTTTCTCCTTAGGAATCTTGAGGATTCCTAAGTGCATGATCTCTTATAAGTCGTAAGGATCTTACAAGAGTATTTTCTCCTCATAAGCCGAGAAGACTTACAAGAGTGTTTTCTCCTCATAAGACGAGAAGACTTACAAGGGTTGTTCACCGTGTAGACGTATCCTTAGTCACGGATGGGACTTTGTTAGGAAAATGTTTATTCGCGCCCGTGGATTATATACAAGGGTCAATATTGGGCCGCTAGTAGGGCATGATTGGAGGTTGTGGTGGCCGCTTAAGAACAGGTTTAGATCCCTGTAGCTTAAGACTTTTAAATCTTATGAACCGTGAGGGTCTCATAAGAGGGTTCTCCTTACGAGTCGTGAGGATCTCGCAAGTGTAATTTCTCCTTAGGAATCGTGGGGATCCCTAAATGTGTTGCTCCCTTGTGAGTCATAAGGATCTCACGCAGGTGGTTTCTCCTTACAAAGTCGAGAGGACCTTGCATGTGTCTTTTAACGAGATTGCGCCCTTTCGGATTTTCACAAAACTCGCCGGTAGCCCCCTGCTGTTTTTACTCACGGAGCCCTTTCGGGTTTTCATCCGTGCCCTTTTGCTTATGGACATACCGTTTTTTTTACCACATCAGCCTGAGGATGCCGCGGGTTGTTAGTAGTTTAACGACGTTTCGGTCATTAGTCAACGTATGATTACGTAGCTAGACTTTACCGCGAATCTTCGCATGTTTTGTGTCGGAGGTAGATTTCTTGAAGAGAGGGCTGAGGGCGATTTCTTCGTCAGAGTCGCTTCCAAAGGTAACAACTTGCGATCCTTTGGTGTCAGCTATGTGACAGTTGCCAGCAGCTCTTGCGTGCTCATCTGTCATGCTTTTCTGCTCCTGACGAGCCTTGCGCTTCACTCGTTGAACGTGTCGTCGATGGGCAACATATCCCTGCCACCAGTTTTTAAAGGCTATGCACTCCTCAGTAGGGTGTGCAATCCTCTGGTGGTATAGGCAGAATTTAGGATGTATGTCCGCTTCCTCAAGACGTATATTGCCGGGGGAATTTCCTTAGAGAGAGGGCAACTTCATTCCTATTGCCAGGGCCCTAGCGAACCGTTTCCTGACTTTAAGCTTGCTTTTGCTGGCGATAGGGGCGCTTTGCTCCGGTTGGGGTGTCTCGACCTTTTCCTCTAGTCATCGGCGTTTGGCTTTTTCGAATATAACCAGTTCACGCTCTCGATTAGCTTTGCTTTTCTGACAGGCTTCGTTCAGTAAGAAATCGATCATCTCGTCAGACGGTTCCAAGGGTTTTGGCTTCGATCCTGCACCCAGCTCTTTTATGCCATCTTCTATCGCCGAGTACGTTTCTTCATTAGTCAAGGCCGAATGAGAGATTATGTGGCAACTTACCACATAGTCCTCAGATTCTTTTGATGAGTCATCCCTGTCGTTATCTCCGTTCTCAAGGATATTGCTGAGAAATTCTTGGAGTGTGACCGGGGTCCGCGTCTTCTGGTTATATTCTTCCAGAGCGTCAATCTACTTTTGCAGGTCCGTGCGCTTGTTATCAAGCTTCACGGGCTTTTGGGTCTTCTTCTTCTTCTTCGATGATTTTGACGGCTGGGTGCGAGCGCTTTGACTATCACCACCAATTTTTGTAGTTGGGCGCGGTTTCAGCATTCCCTCGACAATCTTGAGTTCCAGTGGATTTTTCCACCTGATTGCCGGGCACATTTGGAGATCCTTCAGTATTCTTTTAGTTTTGGCTGAAAGAGCGACCTCCCACGGAGTTTCTTCTATAAAAGAGCATGATGCCCCCGGCGTGTCCACCTTTTTAGGGGTATGAGGTTGCGGCGGGATCACCTTCCAGTTTTCCGATAATGCGAATTTGCCTTTTTGGTATTGGTCCTCAATCCAGTTTTTGAAGACGTAGCAGTCTTCGATCGGATGGTCCAATAATCGGTGGTAGGGGCAGTAATTGGGATCGTTGACGTCGTTTGGCTGCAACGGACGTTTTGGATCTGGCAGATTGATGAGTCTGTTGCGCACTGCCAGCTCGAACAATCTCCTCGTTTTATCTTGGGGAAACGAGTAAGGACGTCCTAGTCTCTCCTCGAGGGATGGGCGTGGACGCATATTGTTTTGGCGAACAGCCAGCTTTAAGTTGCTTGGCTGTTGTTGAGTATTGGCGACGAAAGTCGCTTTTCCTTTCCCTTTTCATTCCAAGGATCCGTCTTTGAAGGAGATGGTCTATGACCCATCTGGTACATTTGGGCCAACTTTTCAATCAAGGCCTAGAAAGTAGTTGGCTTAAAGAACATCATAAATTGCGAGATGGTCGCTTGAGGGTCGAGGGTACCCACAAACATACCTACCGCAGGCGCTTCTTCGATGCGTTGTTCGCACTTCGACCATAAGTTCCGCCACCGTATTACGTATTGAACCCACGTTTCGCCTGGCTTTACCCTGGCATTGATCAATGCGGTGATCGGGGTGCGCACACTAGCGCTTGCAAATCTTTGTGTAAACAGCAGCTCCATCTCCGCAAATGTTTTGACAGAGTCGTTAGGCAGCTCCGAATACCATTCGAAGGCCGTTTCCGCTAAGCTATCGACGAATTGGCGAAGCAACAGTTTGTCGTCGCCTCCTGTGTTTCCGCATAAGGCCCTGAATTGAGCGACATGCTGATGTGGATTCCCCGTCCCTTTATATACATGGAACTTAGGGATCGTATATCCCGGCGGGTAACTTATTTGGTCATACCAGCCCGGATAGGGTCATCTAGTCTTGACAACTTGGCCAGCCGTTTCGTTCGCTTGGTGAGCTCGTATTTGTTGAGCTATATAATTATCGAGCGTGGCTTTTGGGATGGTTTCCTCTTTGGCTGCTGAAAGAGCCGGAGGAGGGTTCGATATCTCCCCTCTGTCGTCTTCAATGATGATCGGAGGGTCTTCAGCTGGAGGTTCCGGCTGTAACATCATCCTGACCATGTCTTGGAAGAGAAGTGCCATTCGTTTTATGTTGGCAGCTTGTTCTGCTGCTTCTCTGTCCTTCTTTTTGAGGATTATGCAGAGGAAGTCAGCATCAGTTTCTTGTTTATGACGCTGCTCTGATGACGCCTCCGGGCTTTCTTTTGGCCCGGTGAGTGCGGCCATTTGCGTCAGCATTTCTTGAAGCTTTTGTTGCAGCTCCTGGGCATTTGTCACGGATCGGGTGAGCGGTCGGTGACCCGTCGAAGCGCGGCTTTCCTCTATTCCGGAAGCCGTGTAAACAGCATGCACCATTATGCCCCTAGACTTGGGGCGTTTGGGCTCAGTGTTTTTGTGATCTGCCGTAGTCACAGGGGCTCTCTCTGGCCTCCTTCTCTTTTGAGCAGTTGACGTTGAGGGGGCCGTTGCAGCGGGTACCCAGGTAGTTGTTGTCCTTTGCGGTTTGACAGGATGGTTCTCTTCCTGCTGAACCTTCGGCTTTTTCTGCCAGCGAGAGTAGTCTTGATCAATCACCGACTCCTGGACCCGTCGCCAGACTTTGTAAGCTTTGGAGGACAGCCGCTGAGGGGGCTGTTCCGGATTTGTTTCTGTAACATTCTCCACCGGTGGAAGAGATCTTTTCAATACGGCGGTAGGAGAGTTCTTGCACACCTTGTTCAGCAATTCAAAGCTGTTCCCGGTTGGAACAGCAGCATTGACTTCCACCGTTGGAGCTGACGGGGTAAGTCCAAATGGGGATTTGCCCCCAACCTTCCTCACTCGGCGCCAGTGGCCACGTCGAGCAAGTCGTGCGGCCGGGATCACCTCCGCTGCTGGATGAGCTTCCTCTTGCCCCCTGCTTTGAGGAGAGACTGTTATTGGTGCTAGCCTGTCGAAGACTGACACCCGTTGAGAGGATGTAGTCAGTCTTGCGAAAGCCGACTTCCGAATAGGGGAAACGGCCTTTATGACTTCACGTGGAGTAGGAGCTGAAACGACCAGTCTTGTGAAGACCGACCCCTTAGCCAGAGAAGCCGCCTTGGTGACTTCAAGAGTAGGAATGGCTATCCGCTTCGGGATAACGCCTTCTGGTATTGCGGGCTTCTTCACGGGCCCATGTGAGCTTCGACCCAGTCTGTTGAAAACCGAGGCAGTGGAATTGGGCGACCTGTTGAGAGGGGCCGCAGTAGTTGCAAGCCGATCAAAGACCGACTTCTTAGGAGCTTCTTGCGATGGTACAAGAGCGCTGAACCTCGTTGGCGGGGGCATGGTCCCGAAGAACAATCCAGTGGTGGCCTGAGTCACCTGTTCCACCGGCATTGTGAAAAGGGAGTCCGCTTGGGGCCCGTAAGTCACTCCTCCGGACAGGACGGAGTGAGAGTTGCAGTTGCAGTTAGTGCAGTTTGAAGCCATTGATCTTCTGTTTTCTGCACGGAGTAAGACACTAAATCTTAGTATCTCGAATCTAGGGCAACCTGTAAGTCCATGCTACCTCTCCCGGTACTTTCGGGCATGCGGAATTTGATGAAAAACAATTTTCTAGAGGCGGTAACATGGACTCAAAACCGGATCTTTGTTAAACATCTAACTAACAACCTAACTAGGAGTTGTTAACTACTCGGTTAGGGGGTTATACCTTTCTTTCTTGAACTCCTTCGTCTTCAAACCTCGATGGTTGTCCGGATCGGCTTCACCCCGCCGTCTCCTTGCGCCGAAGATCGATCCACCCGAAAGCTTCTACCTTTGGCTTCTTCTTCGATCTTTGAAGAAACTAGTTCACTCGGTTTGCTAAACCTTGTGATCTAGAGTGAGTAGCCGTAGAGGCCATTGTTGTACATATGATGTATATTATAATGGATGCTTGGATATATATAGAGATGACTTTCTTGCTCGTCATGATAGTATGCTATTTGGTTTCACTTTATCTTAACATGTTGACTTGTATCGGTTTACTGTTTTACTCTCACATGTTGATAAAGCCCTTAGGATCTGTACTTGACTACTGGGACTATGATGAGATCATACTAGTGGGGCCGCGGTAGTCAATGAGTACATCCTATAACTGTTCCTAGTCGAGGGTATATCGAGACAGGGCATCGATACACCAGAGTAGACTAGCGTATACGCATCTTGACCCATATGATGGGCGATGGATGATCCCATATCCATCGGTGTTTGACATCAGAGATGGTGTACGGGTGCTCAGTGGAGACCGGGTACACTGGACGGACTCGCCGAGAACTCCCAGATGGTGATATACCACACGTCAGATGGCAGTTCTCCGGTGACACTGGTACAGGGTAGTCTGAAGACCCGAGATCGTCATAGAGTCTTGTGTGATTCCCACTGTGCTTTGATTTCCACCTTACCACGTCCAAGAGGGCGTGCAAAACGGTGGCTTTTGGGTACAGTCCCGAATCACATGGAGGCAATGAGCGATAGGAGGGGATTCGTCTCTCCCGGTATAGGGAGTTGATGTTGTGCTGTGTTCGATTGGCTATAACTGGAAGTCCCTGGCCATGGCTGATATAGAGATTTACTGGTAAGTGTTACTAGTAGTTTCTCGACCCGTTATGAGCCACACATCGACACGACTTATCGGTTACTGGGGTCTGACGTATACCACCCCTAGACTTGATATGCGACATATCAGATGAACAGACCGGACTGTACGGGAGTGTTACTGATTGGATTCACAGGAGAACGCACAGGCTAGCTTGTTGATCTTCTGATTGCTCAATACCTGGGTGGCTGTTACGTTTAGCTGACCGCTTACAGCTTGTGGGTGTTTGATATGATCATCACCTGCTACCGGCATATTGACGATTCTTTAGAGTCCTACACAGAGGTTTCTTGGCTCAGGCGAAACGGAGTAGAGGCACATATGTGATATGTGCAGGACCGAGAATAATGCGATATGGGATACCGTATTATATTCTCGCGATATTTAGAAATGAACCAGGTCATCGGATCAAGTGTTGATTCGATGAATCGGTACATGATATATTAGTCGGTAATATTCGATATAGCCGGATCGTCGGATCAAGTGTTGATTCGATGATTTAATGTATAATAATATATATATGATATATTATTACATTATCTAATATTGGCTCGCTTTATTATTTCATTTTCTCACTGGATGATACATTGATATATATGCGATATATGTTAATTGTATTATTTTCTTTTGTTGCAAATATATAATATATATGTGATATATATTATTGTGACATGATATGATTAATTGTTAAACATGTTTAAGGATGATTAATTGAGGTTAGGGTTTGATTAGGGTTAGATGCTTCATGCACCTTCTAGAAGCTTTTTTCTTTTGTCATTCTTAAGATATTTTTGGATGACACTTTCTTAACCCAACCAAACCCTAACTCTAGTTTATTCTCTACTAAATCCTAGCCACTCATCCTTGACCATGGTTTATAAATCAATCATATAGTCTTCTTTCTATTCATCACAAATGGATTAATGTTATTATTGATTTTCCATTATCATCTTCTTCTCTCTTGAAAAGCTTACTAGAAAATCTTTAAGTGATGAATAAATATGAGAAAATGATATAAAAAGAAAGCAAAAATACTACTCTCTCATCCTCATCTCATCTAGCCCATGAGATTAGTGTGTTCATCTCTTTAGAGTGAGAAAGCTTGAGTCTTTGCAACTTCGACGTAGATCATCGGAGATTTGGAACACTTCAAGCTAGCATGGATCGTTCGAGTCGTGGAGCCTCTCATGATTCCGGGAGATCGGGGATCGCGGCAAAGGGACTTCTACTCGGAGCTTGTGAAGCGAAGGAGCGGACTACAAAGGTTGTAATCCCTCACACTTAGATAAAAGTTATCATCTTGCATGTTAAACCCTAATAATCTAGCAAAGATCCCGGCTTTGGGTTGTTCGGCACGTCTAAAATTTTATCCGGGCATGTTTGATGCCTTATGAACCTTCACAAGAGTGTCTAGGAACCTTTCAGTGGTATCAGAGCCTAGCTAGAGCATTAGGCGATGTGTTTACGAAGTTAAAACTCCGATCGAACCCGAACCGACAAAATATACCCGCTCTCTGGAAATTTTTTAAATTTTGGGATTTTTCTGAATTAAAAATACGCAAAAAAATCAGCAGGGAATTCTAAGAATTACCATAAAACCCGAGCCCCCAATTCGACCAAACGGCGGCGGAACCGCGGCGCAAGCAAGCTTGCGCGGCGGTTCCGCGGCGCAAGCAAGCTTGCGCGGCGGTTCCGCGGCGGATTCATCGATTGGCGACACGTGGCTTTTATGGTAATATCCGTAGGTGCTTGTTGATGCTTCTGGATATTTTTAAAAGTGATTCCAGTGTTGTTTAAATCTGGGGTTTATTTTGTAATAGTAGATTCGATCGGAATATTTAAATTCGTATTTCTTTCCAGATATTTAGAAACTGTTAAACTATTTGAACGGATATCATTAACTCACTGTTTCCCGGCACGTAAAACTTTCAAGTGTTGAATTTTTATCGGATTTAAATCCTTCGGAAAAATTGTACAAGTTAAGCGGTGGACCCTCTAGAAGACAACAAACCTTAACTCGATTATGTGACCGTCATGAACTGCCTTTTGAACCTTCTGGTTTGGGGCAGTACGGCGTGCCACATGTGAGGCGTTGGCTTGACCCTTCTACGGCTGGATCACTGGTACTGTGACATATTCTGGGATTATTTGAACTCCGCTCAAGAGTTGAGCACTTTGGGAAATTTTGGGTATTTGATTATCTGTTCGGAAAGTTTAATACTGTCTATTTATATGGAATGTGATACAATATGTGGAATTCATAGAGTTAGGCATGAAATGCGAAGTATGTGATATTTCGGATTTACGATGTCTAAAGTGATTGTGGATTCCAAATATTGTAGTTTTACACTTTCTTTTCTGTGACCGTAAGTGTAATATGTGATATCGCCGGTTTCGTTGCTATATGTCAACGACAATTGGGATGCGCATATTTACTTACGTTGATGATATGAGATATTATGTGTTGCTGTGATATGTTATATTGGATCGTCGCGTTCTGAATAGCCGGGGTTTTTATGTGAGATGAGGGTTTTTATTTTCATTCATGTAAAATTTATTTGTAATGTAATATTCTTTTATTTGGGGCACTTCCAGGTTGCGGTTGCTGTCGCCAGTGTATATTATTTACTTTTCCGCATTAGGTAGACCCAAGGAGGGGAGCACAAGTAACCGGGTTCTAGGGTCCAGTGGGAGGCCATCTCGAGGAGTCGAGACCGGGTCTCCTAACCTTAGAATTGGCAGTGTTACTTGCCGCTCTCGTAGGGGTCTTGGGATGTGGGTTTGGCTATTCGTCGCGACCGTGGAATCCGTGTTTTATACAGGCTCGTATTGAAAACACGGACGTCCTAGTATATCCAATATTTCATATATGTTCTTCTGCTGCAATGTTCTGTGTTGAGATCATATTATTGCCTGAGACGAATGCTTATACTATATATATATGCTGATATATAAATATTACTGCTTTCGTTTCTTCTGTGATGCTTAAGAAGCATAAGCTGATGGGATATTTATTAATGAGATTAATAAAAAGAAAAGAAACCTAAAGATGTTGTAGAATCAAAACTTTATAAAAAGGGTAGCTACAGTTTTGCTTTGCACAGTGATATATACGATATATCCTGCACCTTATTCGATGGGGAAAGAGCCGACGATCCCTTCACCGGGAGTGACCTCTTTAGCGAAACTGGCAGATGCTACAAAACGCGGTTTGTCTTTTGAATGCTTTTAGTGTTTTGCTTTGCACAGCGGTATATATGATATATCCTGCATCTTATTCGATGAGGAAAGGGCCGACGATCCCTTCACCGGGAGTGACCCCTTTAGCAAAACTAAGAAAAAGCCTCAAAAACACTCCTTTTCAAAAACACTCGATTCTACGACGATATCAAGTTCATTACGCTCAGGGTTTTCTGAAAAACCTGCGTAGCCCTCCGTCATTTCAGATAAAGACTATTTAGTATTCGTGCTGCGTTTGTTGGCCTTTGTCAAGGCGTAGTGTGCGGTAGCTAACTGGTACTTATCTGTTTAAACATATGATGTGATTGGATTAGGGTATTCGTACGACCTTGTTGGCCTTTGTCAAGGGTCGTGCGGGTGGGTTTAATTTCAATCAAGAAATGACGGGTTAAACTTGACTAGCTTCCTATGGTTTGTTGGCCTTTGTCAAGGTCATAGGGGTTAGGGGCAAAAGCATTATCGGAAATTTCAAGTGTTGAAATTTGCAATGAGATTGCATACCTCCTATGAGATAGTTGGATCCCGATACCCACTGCGAGTAAGTGTTACTCCTGGGAGAGTTTTACACAGGACAATTAGCCGATCAAGTAGGTGTCTAGAAAAGTGTTAACGGGGTTACGCCTCTGGGAAAACGAGATTTACTTTAATTAGGTCCGTGCGAAAGCACGGGGAACCTCCCTCAAAGTACCGACACTGATCTGGCTGAAAGATTGACGAAATTGTAGGGTGTAATTAATCCCGGCTAATCTTACCTTTTAGGGTTTTAAGGTAGATTTGATAAAAACAGTGGGAGACATCCTGATTAGATAAGATAATAACCAATCTAATCTTGCAAGAGCATACGCTAAAGTGTTTTTCTTCTCTCTCTCTCCAGGTAGCGACCATGTCAGGCCATAATCAAGATAATAATATGGATGTATTGACTGAACCAGATTATTGTACTGAGCAAGGGAACGTTAGACCCATTCTTTCTTATAAGAGTTATAAGACTGAACAGAAAACAGGAGAATATCTGGATTCTCACGCCGCCCAAAAGAACATACATGTTGATGCATCTTCTTCGGGTGTGTTAGTTATTGAGAACTGTTTCTCAGTTCACCCTATGTCCTGGGTATTAGATACCGGATCAGGATCCCACATATGTAAACAGTTACATGGGCTACGTAAAAGTAGAGAACTGGGAAAAGGTGATCATTCCATTCAAGTAGGGAACGGTGCAAATGTTGCAGCCAAAGCAGTTGGCGAATATCACCTAGTATTACCAAGTCGTAATACAATGATTCTAAATGAGTCCTATTATATACCGAACATGATGTGCAACATTATATCTGTTTCTTTATTAAGTAAAGAAGGATATAATTTTGTAGTAAAGGATAATGTTATGAACATATTCCTAGATCAAAAGTTGATTGCATCAGGCTCGTTACATAATGGCATATTCATTCTAAATCAGAATACAGTCCTTAATATACAAAACACACACAAGAGGAAAAGTTCAGATATGAACGAATCCTACTTGTGGCATTGTAGACTTGGTCATATCAATGCGACACGACTGGCTAAGTTACATAAAGATGGTTATTTGAATCCGTTCGAATTATCATCTTATGATACTTGCCATTCATGTCTCAAAGGAAAAATGACCAAAGCTCCGTTTAGTAGACACGGAGAAAGAGTTACCGAACTCTTAGGACTGGTACATAGTGATGTATGCGGTCCCATGTCTACGCATGCCAGGAACGGTTCTTCCTACTTCATTACATTCACTGACGATCTCTCAAGATTCGGATATGTGTTCCTGATGAAACACAAGTCTGAAGCTATTGAGAAATTCAGAGAATATAAGCACGAAGTAGAGAATCAAACGGGCAAAAGTATTAAGATTCTTCGATCTAATCGAGGAGGTGAATACTTAAGCAGTGAGTTCCTAGATTATCTAAAAGAGAATGGGATTCTCTCTCAGCTTACTCCTCCTTATACACCACAGCACAACGGTGTATCGGAGAGGAGGAATCGCACCCTATTAGATATGGTACGCTCTATGATGAGTACAGCTGAGTTACCTATTTCCTTCTAGGGGTATGTGCTTGAGACAGCAGCATACCTATTGAATTAAGTTCCAACTAAATCTGTACCTACCACACCATATGAGATATGGAGTGGGAAGAGACCGTATCTTAAACGAGTTAAGATATGGGGTTGTCCGGCCTATGTAAAAAGGCAAAATCCGGACAAACTCGAGGCACGGTCAGTTCTTTGTAAGTTTGTAGGATATCCGAAGAATTCTTATGGATATTTTTTCTATCACGGTGAGGAGCAAAAAGTGTTTGTTGCTCAACATGCCACCTTTTTAGAAAAGGAATTTCTTGCAAAAGAGATTAGTGGCTCTGAGGTAGAACTGGAAGAAGTTCCAGCAACACAAACTGCAACTGAAGATTTAGTGGAACCAGAGGATTCAGTAGTACCCGACGAACCCCAGCCTCTCCGCCGATCTAGAAGGGTTTCTCGTCCACCTGAGAGATACTACGGTTTTCTCATTGATGGTGGAAGCGAGGATTGCATCATGGATGATGATGACCCGACTAGTTTCGAGCAGGCCATCACGAGTAGTGACTCTGTGAAATGGCTGGATGCAATGCGATCTGAGATGGAATCCATGTACACCAATAATGTATGGATTTTGGAAAATACTCCTGAAGGGGTAAAACCCATTGGGAGCAAGTGGATTTTTAAAAAGAAATTTGGTGTAGATGGAAAAGTTGAGACTTTCAAAGCTAGACTTGTAGCAAAGGGTTTTCGTCAACGACCAGGTGTGGATTATGACGAAACCTTTTCTCCAGTGGCTATGCTTAAGTCCATCCGAATCTTACTTGCCATTGTTGCATACCATGACTACGAAATCTGGCAAATGGATGTTAAGACCGCCTTTCTAAATGGTGATTTAGAAGAGAGCATGTACATGACTCAGCCAGAGGGCTTCGTAGATAGTGGGAGCAGCGGAAAGGTGTGCAAGCTGCTTAAATCCATTTATGGGTTAAAGCAAGCATCGCGGAGTTGGAACATCTGTTTTGATGTTGTAGTCAAAGAGTTTGACTTCATCAAAAATGTAGATGAACCTTGTATCTATAAGAAGGTAGCAGAAGGTAAGGTTGTCTTCCTCGTATTGTACGTGGATGACATACTCTTGATAGGAAATGATATTCCTATGCTGCAATCAGTCAAGCTCTTTTGATCACAGAGATTCTCAATGAAAGATCTAGGTGATGCCTCTTGCGTATTGGGAATCATGATCTATAGAGATAGATCTAAACGGATACTGGGATTGTCCCAATCCAGGTACATTGACACCGTACTAAAGAGGTTTAGTATGGAAGAATCCAAGCGTGGGAACCAACCCACGATCTCTGGACTCACTCTCTCCAAAGAGATGTCTCCCAAGACTGATTTGGAGAGAGCTCGCATGCAAGGGATACCCTATGCTTCGGCAGTAGGCTCTATCATGTATGCGATGCTATGTACCAGACCCGATGTAGCATACTCACTAAGTGTAGTGAGTCGGTATCAAGCAGATCCTGGAGAGAGTCATTGGACAGCAGTGAAGAACATTCTCAAGTACTTACGAAGGACTAAGGAGATGTTCTTGGTGTATGGTAACGGAGAACTCCAGGTGGAGTCCTTTACTGATTCCAGCTTCCAAAGTGATAAGGACGACTCTAAGTCGCATTCGGGTTTTTTCTTTACCCTCAATGGAGGGGCGGTATGTTGGAAAAGTTCCAAACAGGATACCGTTGCAGACTCGACGATGGAGGCTGAATACATCGCTGCCAACGATGCTGCCAAAGAGGCTGTCTGGATTAAGAAGTTCATTAGTGAACTTGGTGTGGTTCCATCCATTGAGCATCCAATACCTCTGTATTGCGATAACAATGGAGCTGTGGCTTTGGCCAAGGAACCCAGATCCCATCAAAATTCCAGACATATTCTGAGGCGATATCACCTGATCAGGGAGATAGTTGATCGCCGGGAGATCGAGGTCAGGAGAGTAGATTTGAAGGACAACACTGCGGATCCATTCACGAAGGCTATTCCCCAGATACAGTTTGAGAGATTATTCGGGATGCTAGGTATGAGATACTACAGCAGCTGGCCTTAGTGCAAGTGGGAGATTGTTAGTTATGTATATGCCCTAGAGGCCATTGTTGTACATATGATGTATATTATAATGGATGCTTGGATATATATAGAGATGACTTTCTTGCTCGTCATGATAGTATGCTATTTGGTTTCACATTATCTTAACATGTTGACTTGTATTGGTTTACTGTTTTACTCTCACATGTTGATAAAGCCCTTAGGATCTGTACTTGACTACTGGGACTATGATGAGATCATACTAGTGGGGCCGCGGTAGTCAATGAGTACATCCTATAACTGTTCCTAGTCGAGGGTATATCGAGACAGGGCATCGATATACCAGAGTAGACTAGCGTATACGCATCTTGACCCATATGATGGGCGATGGATGATCCCATATCCATCGGTGTTTGACATCAGAGATGGTGTACGGGTGCTCAGTGGAGACTGGGTACACTGGACGGACTCGCCGAGAACTCCCAGATGGTGATATACCACACGTCAGATGGCAGTTCTCCGGTGACACTGGTACAGGGTAGTCTGAAGACCCGAGATCGTCATAGAGTCTTGTGTGATTCCCACTGTGGTTTGATTTCCACCTTACCACGTCCAAGAGGGCGTGCAAAACGGTGGCTTTTGGTTACAGTCCCGAATCACATGGAGGCAATGAGCGATAGGAGGGGATTCGTCTCTCCCGGTATAGGGAGTTGATGTTGTGCTGTGTTCGATTGGCTATAACTGGAAGTCCCTGGCCATGGCTGATATAGAGATTTACTGGTAAGTGTTACTAGTAGTTTCTCGACCCGTTATGAGCCACACATCGACATGACTTATCGGTTACTGGGGTCTGACGTATACCACCCTTAGACTTGATATGCGACATATCAGACGAACAGACCGGACTGTACGGGAGTGTTACTGATTGGATTCACAGGAGAACGCACAGGCTAGCTTGTTGATCTTCTGATCGCTCAATACCTGGGTGGCTGTTACGTTTAGCTGACCGCTTACAGCTTGTGGGTGTTTGATATGATCATCACCTGCTACCGGCGTATTGACGATTCTTTAGAGTCCTACACAGAAGTTTCTTGGCTCAGGCGAAACGGAGTAGAGGCACATATGTGATATGTGCAGGACCGAGAATAATGCGATATGGGATACCGTATTATATTCTCGCGATATTTAGAAATGAACCAGGTCATCGGATCAAGTGTTGATTCGATGAATCGGTACATGATATATTAGTCGGTAATATTCGATATAGCCGGATCGTCGGATCAAGTGTTGATTCGATGATTTAATGTATAATATATATATATATATATGATATATTATTACATTATCTAATATTGTCTCGCTTTATTATTTCATTTTCTCACTGGATGATACATTGATATATATGCGATATATGTTAATTGTATTATTTTCTTTTGTTGCAAATATATAATATATATGTGATATATATTATTGTGACATGATATGATTAATTGTTAAACATGTTTAAGGATGATTAATTGAGGTTAGGGTTTGATTAGGGTTAGATGCTTCATGCACCTTCTAGAAGCTTTTTTCTTTTTTCATTCTTAAGATATTTTTGGATGACACTTTCTTAACCCAACCAAACCCTAACTCTAGTTTATTCTCTACTAAATCCTAGCCACTCATCCTTGACCATGGTTTATAAATCAATCATATAGTCTTCTTTCTATTCATCACAAATGGATTAATGTTATTATTGATTTTCCATTATCATCTTCTTCTCTCTTGAAAAGCTTACTAGAAAATCTTTAAGTGATGAATAAATATGAGAAAATGATATAAAAAGAAAGCAAAAATACTACTCTCTCATCCTCATCTCATCTAGCCCATGAGATTAGTGTGTTCATCTCTTTAGAGTGAGAAAGCTTGAGTCTTTGCAACTTCGACGTAGATCATCGAAGATTTGGAACACTTCAAGCTAGCATGGATCGTTCGAGTCGTGGAGCCTCTCATGAGTCCGGGAGATCGTGGATCGCGACAAAGGGACTTCTACTCGGAGCTTGTGAAGCGAAGGAGCGGACTACAAAGGTTGTAATCCCTCACACTTAGATAAAAGTTATCATCTTGCATGTTAAACCCTAATAATCTAGCAAAGATCCCGGCTTTGGGTTGTTCGGCACGTCTAAAATTTTATCCGGGCATGTTTGATGCTTTATGAACCTTCACAAGAGTGCCTAGGAACCTTTCAACGAGCACCCGTATACTATCTCCAGTATGACGTACTGATGGCTGTGGGACAGACCACCTCCCACTCTGGGATGAGAAGCGCATATGCTAGCCTACTCCGGAGTATCGATGCCCTGTCTCGATAGTCCTGCGACTAGGGACCTGCATAAGGATGTGCTTATAGATTACCCAGCCCCCACTAGTGTGACTGCCATCACAACGCTGGTAATCAAGCAAAGATCCTAAGGGCTCCACTAATGTGTATAGGTGATATACTAAAATAAACACATGTACACATTGAAGTAGAAACAAACCAAGTAGCATACTACTATATTGAGCAAGATTTTTTATACAAGGTGAATATCCCAAGCTTCCATTAAGTAATATACAAACTAGTATGATACAGTAATGGCCTCTAGGGCATATACACTAACAATCTCCCACTTGCACTAAGGCCATGTACTGGCGTATCGAAGACCTATCATCTCGATCAGCCGCTCGAACTGAGTCTGGGGCAAGGCCTTGGTGAATGGATCTGCAGTGTTATCTTCTGAAGCGACCCTCCGAACCTCGATCTCCTGGCGATCCATGATCTCCCTGATCAGGTGATGCCGCCTCAAGATGTGTCTGGATCTCTGATGGGACCTGGGTTCCTTTGCTAAAGATATAGCCCCGTTGTTGTCGCAATACAGAGGTATTGGATCAACAATGGACGGAACCACCTGAAGTTCTTTCAAGAACTTCCTCATCCAGACAGCTTCTTTTGCGGCAACAGATGCAGCGATGTATTCCGCTTCCATCGTCGAGTCTGCAACGGTTTCCTGTTTGGAACTCTTCCAACACACCGCCCCTCCATTGAGGGTAAAGACAAAACCCGACATGGACTTGGAATCATCCTTGTCACTCTGGAACCTGGAGTCAGCAAAGGCCTCGATCTGGAGGTCTTTTCCGCCATACACCAAGAACATCTCCTTAGTCCTTCTCAGGTACTTGAGAATGTTCTTTACCGCTATCCAGTGTTTCTCCCCAGGGTTTGACTGATACCGGCTTACCACACTCAGTGCATAAGCAACATCCGGTCTGGTACACAACATCGCATATATTATAGAGCCTAACGCAGAAGCGTAGGGTATAATAGACATGCGATCCCTCTCCAAATCAGGCTTGGGAGACATCTCTTTAGAGAGGGTGATCCCGTGACAAGCTGGTAGATTACCGCGCTTGGAATCTTCCATACTGAATCTTTTCAGTATGGTGTCGATGTACATGGACTGTGAAAGTCCTAATATCCTCTTGGATCTATCACGATAGATCCGGATCCCCAGGATGTATGAGGCATCACCCAGGTCTTTCATGGAGAACCTGTGTGACAAGAACCCCTTGACAGATTGTAGCATAGGAATGTCATTTCCTATTAAGAGAATGTCATCCACGTATAAAACGAGGAATACTACAGTTCTCGCTACAAATCTACTATAGATACATGGTTCATCTGGATTTTTGATAAAGCCAAATTCCTTGACCGTCTCATCAAAACAGATGTTCCAACTCCGCGATTCCTGCTTTAGTCCATAGATGGACTTAAGCAACTTGCACACCTTTCCGCTGCTCCCACCCTGAATGAAACCCTCTGGCTGGTCCATATAGACACACTCCTCTAAATTTCCATTTAGAAAAGCGGTCTTTACGTCCATCTGCCAAATCTCATAATCGTGGAAGGCAGCAATGGCAAGAAGGATCCGAATGGATTTCAGCATAGCTACTGGAGAAAATGTCTCGTCATAGTCCAAACCAGGTCTTTGACGAAAACCCTTTGCAACCAGCCTAGCTTTATAGGTCTTAACCTGTCCATCTACATTAATCTTCCTTTTGAAGATCCACTTGCATCCTACGGGTTTTACCCCGTCTGGAGCAACGTCCAACGTCCATACTTTGTTGGTGTACATGGACTCCATTTCGGTCCGCATTTCATCCAGCCATTTTACCGAGTCAACGCTCTGAACGGCCTGCTGGAAGCTAGTAGGCACATCATAATCTATGATGCAATCCTCTCTATCCCCGTCTATGAGAAAACCGTAGTATCTCTCGGGCGGATGAGACTGCCTACTACTCCTGCGAAGCGGTGTAGGAATGCCATTTTCTTTTGAACCCTCTGGTTCCACTAAGCTTTCAGTAATAGCTCGTGGTTCTGGAATTTCTTCCAGTTCTACTGTGCTCCCACTTATCAAGTTTTCCAAAAACTCTGTTTCCAAGAAGTAGGCATGACGAGAAACAAAAACCTTTTGTTCCTCTTCGCAGTAGAAGAAATATCCCTTGGAGTTCTTTGGATATCCCACGAACTTACACTGTACTGAGCGTGCCTCGAGCTTGTTCGCATGCTGCTTTTTGACAAAAGCTGGACTTCCCCATGTCTTAATGTGATTAAGATAGGGTCTCTTCCCACACCACATCTCATATGGTGTAGTAGGCACAGTCTTAGTTGGAACTCGGTTCAAAAGGTATGCAGCTGATTCTAGCACATACCCCCAGAATGATCACGGTAACTCAGCGTTACTCATCATGGACCGTACCATATCCAATAGGGTTCGGTTTTTTCTCTCCGATACACCGTTATGTTGCGGAGTGTATGGAGGAGTAAGCTGAGAGAGAATTCCGTTCTCTTTTAAATAGTTCAGGAACTCGGCACTCAAGTATTCACCACCTCGATCCGATCTTAGAATCTTGATACTTTTGCCGGTTTGTTATTCTACTTCATTCTTATATTCCTGAAATTTTCCAAAGGCTTCGGACTTATGTTTCATTAAGAAGACATAACCGTACCTTGAAAAGTCATCCGTAAAAGTAATGAAGTAAGAATAACCGCTTCGTGCATGCGTAGACATTGGACCGCACACGTCGCTGTGTACGAGTCCCAAGAGCTTGCTCGCTCTTACTCCGTGTCCAGTGAACGGAGTCTTTATCATCTTTCCTTTGAGACAGGATTGACAAGTGGCATACGATTGATATTCGAACGGATTCAAATATCCTTCTGTATGTAACTTCATCAACCTTCTCTCATTGATATGACCCAGTCTACAATGCCATAAGAAAGTCTGATTTATTTCCGGAGACTTTCTTTTGTGTGTATTCTGGACATTGAAAATCTGTGGTTGGTTTAATACGTATATACCATTGCTCAATGTACCTGACCCAATCAGAACTTGATTAAGGTGAATGTTTACAACATTGCTTACAAACGCAAATTCATAACCTTCTTTAGAAACCAAAGATACAGAAATGATATTACAAGTTGCGTTGGGTACAAAAAAAATAATTACGCAAAACCAAAACATGTCCATCTGACATTCCCAGGTTATAGTCCCCCACGGCCTTAGCATCCATGCTAGCTCTGTTTGCAACTTTGAGGGTCATGTTACCTGCCTTCAAAACCCTACGGTTTCTCAACGCCTGCAAAGAATTACAGATATGAGATCCTGATCCGGTATCAGGAAGTAGAGTTTATTAAAAGACAGTTTTCAATAATATACACACCTGAAGCTGAAGCCGCAACCTGCTTCAGATCCTGTGTTCTGGCCTTCCAAGCCCTGCAATCATTTTTCCAGTGTCCCTTCTTATGACAATAGAAGCATTCTTCCTTATCCACAAGCTTTCCCACTTTCTTTGTTGCTTTTGCCTTTCCCTTCGTATCTACTTTACTAACACCGCCCCTTGGTTTGGCGGGGGCTTTCTTCTTATTTCCCTTGGCTTTCGCCTTGGACCTAGAAGAGGAAGATCCTCCTACAAACAAAGTGGATGTTTCCCTACCTTTCTGTAGGGTGCCCTCTGCGCTCCTCAGCATGTTGAGGAGTTCTGAAAGTTCAACTTCTTTTTCTTGTAAGTTGAAGTTCAGGATAAACTGGGCATAAGTGGAAGGAAGGGACTGGAGAATCAAGTCTGTATAGAGCTCATTCTCCAACGTGGTCCCAAGGTCCGCGAGCTCTTCTATGTAGCCAATCATCTTAAGCACGTGTTCCACTACCGATGATCCGACGGCCAACCTTGCCGAAAATAACTTCTTCGACACTTCGTATCTTGCGATACGAGACTGCTCTCCATACAGTTCTTTTGTATGAAGAAATATGGATTCAAGGTCCATATTCTCGTGTCTCCTCTGATATTCGTTGTCCATAGAGGCAAGTACGAGGCATTTGGCCTTCGCTCAATCGATCTCCCAAGTCTTACGGATTTCCTTATCCGCGACGCTGGAGGTGGGACCTGGGATATGGGGAGCTTTGGTGGTAAGAAGATACCCCAGCTTGTCGTAAGTGATTGCCATTTTGATATTCCTGAGCCAATCTTTGTAGTTTGGCCCTGTTAGTATGTTTTTATCTAGAAGTAACTTAAGTCCAGTCATGTCGATTGGTCGCTGCAATTAGGAGAGAGAGAAGAAACACTCAGCATGACGCTCTTGCAAGTTTAGAGTGGTTTTTAGTTTGTCTAAACAGGATGGCTTCCACTGTTTCTCGAATCCCTCCTCAAACCAAAAAGGAAGAATTAGTCAGGATCAATCTCACCGTACAATACTTGCTTAACCGTTCAGCCAGGCTAGTGTCGGTACTTCGAGGGAGCTTTTCCAACGCTTTCGCGAAGTTCCTTAATTTAAGAACCTCTTTTCCCTGGGGGCGTAGCCCCGCTAACACCTTTCTAGACACCTACTAGGTTTATAGCATTGATCGTTAAGTGAGAAATTTCCCGAGGAGTAGCATATACTCACAGTAGGATCGGGATCCAAATATCATCGCGTGACAAAACTGAAGGAATCCTACCAGAATCATCATACTCCAAATGGTATGCAGCGCTAGCAAGTTTCAGTTCTTATGAAACTCCCGATGTGGATTTTTGCCCCATGCTCTTATGACCTTGACTTTGGCCAATAAATCATAAGTCACATGTCAAGTTCTACCCGTCGTTCTCCAGGTTAATTTGAATCCACCCGTACCTACCCTTGACTTTGGCCAACAAGGCAGTACGACTGTTCCAAACCAACACATCTATCTATGCTGCACATGAATACCCAATAGCTACCAATCACTATGCCTTGACTTTGGCTAACAAACATAGCTTGAATACTATTGACTATTCATGTGAAATGACGGAGGGCTACGAATGGTTTTGGCGAAACCGTGAACGTAGTGAACTTGATATAACCGATGGAACGAGATAGCTTTTAAAAGGAGTGGCTCGAGCTCCGCATTTAAAAGTTGGTTTTGAAAAGAACCGAGTGGTTTTTCGAAAGTGTTCCAACGACTTTAACTTGGTTTATTTTCTTGCATTAGTTATTTTAATGCGTGATATTCTTGCATTAGTCCTTTTAATGCGTCCCATCATTTAATCCTACCATTGCAGAAAACAACCAAAATATGACGTACGCTTATGCCATTCGCATTCGACATGGGGCCCCGTCATTATCCGTTAGGTTACTTAACTAACGACAGAGCGGGGGATGGGCTAGCGCGGCTGTAAAACATAAGCAACGCCTAAATAATATCATATATAGATATACATTGCAATGACAGCCATTTCAGATCACAGATGAACACATTGGATATACTAGGAACCCGCAATTCGTACGAGCCTGTAACGAAAAGCAGATTACACGGTCGCGGTGAATAGCCAATACCCCACCCAAGACCCCTACGGGTGCGGCAAACTACCCGCCAAGTACCCGAAGCGAAGCAACCTCCCTCAACTCCGTGAGTAGGCCACTCGGCACTTCGGCATACCCGGTAGATTGTGCACCCCTTCCATGGGTCTATCCTAGGAGCAAAAACAGTAAAAAGAAATTATACAATGACGGCTACAACCCCGACCCGGTTGTGCGGCCATACAAATAATTATTACATCAATTTACAAATTTACATGAATTGAAAGAAAAGAAAACTCTCGTCTCACAACCCCCGGCCATTCACCCGCGACAATCCAATGAATTCATATACACAAACCAATAACATTACAGATCACAGATTTGTATAACCCCCACTAATCGATATATAGCGATTAGCAGACATTCAATACAAATATCACATCACAGAAAAACCCGTCAGCTTAAGTCTTTAGAAGTTCGATCAAAAAATACGGACTTTTAGGCCCCAAACACAAAATTTTCGTTCTGGAAAATCTGGGCTGAAAAGACATATTCCAAAAATCCCAAAACAACCCCAGAAATATACTGCACTAAATTTGGACCTCGGCCGAGTCAACTCGGCCGCGGAACCGCGGCGGGGGCGTGCTCCCGCCGCGTTTTCGCGGCGCTTTGATCGGTTCGTGGGACCAAATTTTGTGGTTATTCTATAAAAAGCCTGAGCCAATTTTTAAGATGAAATTTATCAATTTTTGAACAGAAAAAAAATCGGCAGAAACTTGATATATCGGGTTCGTTTCGTGACTTTTTTTTTTGATCGATCTTCTAGTTACTTTGCTAACATGTTAGATAGAGTTTAACTAGGCTCTGATACCACTGTAAGTCCATGCTACCTCTCCCGGTACTTTCGGGCATGCGGAATTTGATGAAAAACAATTTTCTAGAGGCGGTAACATGGACTCAAAACCGGATCTTTGTTAAACATCTAACTAACAATCTAACTAGGAGTTGTTAACTACTCGGTTAGGGGGTTATACCTTTCTTTCTTGAACTCCTTCGTCTTCAAACCTCGATGGTTGTCCGGATCGGCTTCACCCCGTCGTCTCCTTGCGCCGAAGATCGATCCACCCGAAAGCTTCTACCTTTGGCTTCTTCTTCGATCTTTGAAGAAACTAGTTCACTCGGTTTGCTAAACCTTGTGAACTAGAGTGAGTAGAGAAGAGAGTGTTTGGGATTTTACTCTATGGTTCTTGCTTCTCAACACATGAGACAAGTGAACCATAGACTCAAGAGAGGGAGAGCAAGAGGAAGAAGATGAGAGCTCAAGAACACAAGAAAGAGAAAGGAAATGAAAGACTGAGAAAGACTTTTCTCTCTTGGCTCTCATAATCCAAAGCCATCATAACCAATAATAGCAATCAAGTATTAAGTGATGGTTTAAGCTACAATAGCCATATCATTTCATGCACTCATTTTGCATAAGAGAATAAGCAAGCAAAAGTCTTTTCCATGAAATGATAGCCATTGTCATCATGATGGTCAACTAGTCCAACCTAGTCAACCGGTCAACAAAGTCAACAAGTCAACAAAGCCAACCCTCAACAACCATGTCACTATAATACTTAATTAATATTATTGTTAATTACATATCATATTCTCATTAGGGTTGAGCAAAAAGTCAATAGTCAACAGTCAACGGTCAACAACCCTAATGAGAATTCTCTGCCTCTGTCTCTCCGTCAACTGTGCATACACACCCGCATCCGCGTTCCGAGGAACACGAATACATACTGGATAAAACCAATCCCAAAACATACACTAGGATCTGGCTTAAACCAAAGCCCGCTAGTGTTAACTTTCCGGACACTGTATGTGCACAAGTGCACGGATGTGACCGAACCCTGTCGCAAAACCATGCGACCTGTCGCAAAACCATGCGACCTCTACTCTTTTTCCTAAAGGCAATTAGCTTTCTGTGTGGGACTCTAAAGACTCGACACTACGCTGGCAGTGGGTTTAACCACAGACCGCAAGCGGCACTAGCTGTGCGTAACGGTCCCCAGGTAGATGCCGACAAGAAGACTGACGAGGTGAAACCCATCTGAACTCCTACTGAGCCTGAATGTGACAGTCTCCGTACAGTCCGGTCTGTTCGTCTGATACATCGCATGGCGGGCCTAGGGGGGCGGTAAACGTCAGTCCCCTAATAGCGGTACAAGTCGTGTCGTAGTGAAGCCCAAAACACCCTGAGATAACACTGGAAGCCTACCAGTATATCTCGATTGCCCTGGCCAGGGACTACTCGTGTAATAGCTCTCCTAGACACAGCGCGATGTCAACCCCCAATACCGGGAGAGACGAATCCTGTCTAACCGTCACTGCCTCCAAGTGCTTCGGGACTGTACCCAACTACTACCTGTTTGCATGACTCCTTTGAGCCGTGGTAGGGTAGTAATCAAAGTACAGTGGGAACACACTCGAGACGAAGTGACAGTGTCAAGTCAGCGGACTAAGATGTACTCATGTCACCTGGGAACTGATAACTGACAATAGGTATAATACCAACCGGTCAGTTCCCGACGAGTCCTGTCCAGTGTACTCGTAACCTAACGAGCACCCGTATACTATCTCTAGTACGACGTACCGATGGCTGTGGGACAGACCACCTCCCACTCTGGGATGAGAAGCGCATACGCTAGCCTACTCCGGAGTATCGATGCCCTGTCTCGATAGTCCTGCGACTAGGGACCTGCATAAGGATGTGCTTATAGATTACCCAGCCCCCACTAGTGTGACTGCCATCACAACGCTGGTAATCAAGCAAAGATCCTAAGGGCTCCACTAATGTGTATAGGTGATATACTAAAATAAACACATGTACACATTGAAGTAGAAACAAACCAAGTAGCATACTACTATATTGAGCAAGATTGTTTATACAAGGTGACTATCCCAAGCTTCCATTAAGTAATATACAAACTAGTATGATACAGTAATGGCCTCTAGGGCATATACACTAACACAACCATGTCAAACCGCGACTTGTTCGCGAAACACGACACATGAAGTGTGGAGTGGAAAGAGGAAAAGGTCCCACGGGGCGTGCCAGAATCTGTTCCCCGCTGAAAACACAGAGACGCGACCGCGCGGGTCCGTCTTGCCTGAATTTTTGGGTAGATGCTAATTGGTGCTATCCGTCCACCTCTCCGAAGATGCCAAGTTAATTTATGGCACCGTATATCGAAGGTTTAAACGGATGCGGCCAATGTAGCAGACTTCGTCAGATTCCCCCTCATGGTGAGGGGTTTTTGATTGTGGGGACGCTTATGGTGAGGGGTTTTTGATTCCCCCACAGTCCGTAAAGTGTTTGGTTGTCAGGACCCGTCACCTTTCTGAAGATGTTGAAGGATTACAACGACAAATATCAGAGGAGTAAATAGATGTATCCTTGAACCGGTGTGAATTAGTTGAAAGATCTGTAGTCCAGTTTGGGACTAAGATCTGTTAAATATTCGTGAGTAGATGGGCTCAACTAAATATAAGTTGAGGACTTACGGCCAATATTGGGCTAAGTCCAATAAATGTTCAAACATTTATATATTCTGGCTATTGAGCCTTTATTTGGGCTTGGCCCTTTTAAACAATGCTGAGCATTAGATCCTGGCATTTTTTGGTCTTGTATTGAATGCATAGCATTCATCAGAACAATGTGTGTTCTGACAGCACGCCACGTGGCGCGCCAGGCGCTTTGCGCCAATTAAAGAGCGCATTGCTCTTCTGCCAAGTAACGCACACGAAAAGGACACGTGTCGCGCTTGGCACTAAGCGCCAGATGATGGGCGCATTGCGCCAGTTTGTGAGCGCTATGCGCTAATTTATGAGCGCATTGCGCTAGTTTAGTGGCGCACAAGCGAGTGACACGTGGCGCGCAACGCGCTAAGTGTAAGTCTACGGTAGCGCCCCGGCCGTCGATCCGAGGCCAAAATGCGGAAACGAAAACTTTTCAAAACTTGAAACCGGCGCTATCGCAGACTTTAAACCCGGATCGAACCATTAACCTATAACTAGCAACTAGATAAAAGGGTTGGAAAACTATACCGATCGATCCGTGTCCTTCGTTCTTTGGCCACCATCCCAAGCTCCTCGCGGCATCTCCGGTCTCGATCTCCTCGTCAGAAAGAGCACCACATCTTCGAGTCTTTTTACGGGCTCCCGCTTCCTCCGAAGCAACTCGGACACGAAGTTCGCTAGCCGACGTGTCCAAGGTGAAGTAGAGAATGTGTGTGACAACTTTGTCTCTTTCATCCATTGTATGGATGGACGTTGAAGGTGATGCCATCCATGGAAATGGTGAGCTAGAGGAAGAAGAAGAAGAAGCATTTTCTTTTCTTTTGTGTTGCTATGATAAAATGAGAGAGAGAGTTAGAATGAAATAATACAAGAGCAAACATATCTATCATGGCTGCCTTTCTCTCTCTTCCTCTCATTTCATCACTCAAATCCATCACAAAATGTGACATATGCACAATAAAAGAAACCATGAGTCATTAGGTTGCATGTGTCACAATAAATGCACCTCATAATGATTTCTACCTCATAATTTCCATATGCAAACATTAATCCAAATGTTTGCAACAATAAAAAGATACGGCAACATCTAAAGTAAACTCGTGATGGATCACAAGGATACCCCTCACCTATATATACATACTTGCATCCGCATTCCAACTGAATGCGAATATGATGAGACTAAAGTAATCCAACAAATCTAATACTAGGATCCGGTTTAAACCAAAGCCCACTAGTATGATCCGTCCGATCATGATCCGTGCACTACCGCACGTATATGATTGAACCCTGCCATATATCATACGGCCTCTACAACGTTTCGCCCGAAACTTGAAAACTGTCTGTGGGGGACTCTAAAGACTCGTCAATACATTGGCTGTGGATTTAACCACTAGCACGTCAGAGGTACTATCCGTACGTAACGGGCTACCAGGTATTGACCAAAAGGGAGGTCGATGAGCGAACTCATCCTGACACCCTACTGAGCATGTCAGTGACAATATCCGTACAGTCCGGTTCGTTCGTCTATGAGCATCGCATGGCGGGCCTAGGGAGTTGGTAAAAGACAGATCCCTAAAAGCGGTACAAGTCGTGTCGGAGTGTGGCCCAGAACACCCTGAGATACTACTGGAATACCTACCAGTAAATCTCCTGCCTTGGCCAAGGACTTCGTGTAATGGCTCTCCTAGACACAGCACGATCTCACCCCCAATACCAGGAGAGACGAAACCCCTGCCGATCCGCTCACTGCCTCCATGTGGCTTGGGACTGTACCCAACTAAAACCAGTTTGCACGACTCCTTTGAGCCGTGGTAGGGTAGTAATCAAAGCACAGTGGGAACTCACACGAGACAAATGACGATCTCAGGTTGATGAACTAATCTGTACACATGTCACCAGGGAACTGCTATCTGACGTCAGGTATAAAACCAACTAGCATGTTCCCAGCGAGTTCTGTCCGGTGTACTCATAACGCAATGAGCACTTGTATACATCTTAGGTGATCCAACTGACACCAATGGCTTGTGAGACCGGCCACCGCCCCTCGTCGGGGTCTAGACTGTATACACTAGTCTACTAATGGAGTATCGATGCCCAGTCTCGAAACTCCCACGACTAGGGACCACTTTAAGGATGTGCTTATAGACCCCAGCTCCCACGTATATGGTCGCCATCATACCGCTGGCCGTCAAGCAAGAATCCTAAGGGCTCTATCAACGCGCAATAGTGACCTATAAGGTCACCTAAAGCAGTACACGATGATAAAGACAAACCATGGTAGCATACTATTCTCTATCAACGTGTAATAGTGAACTACAATGTCACCTAAAGCATGTACACGATGATAAAGACAAACCAGATAGTATACAAACCTCTCGAGTAAGACTGTCCTACCGGTATAGGTCCTCCCTCAATTATTGCAATCACGTGCCTGGGATCCAATAATTGACTCTGAGGGCACTATATCCAACAATCTCCTACTTGTACTCAAGGCTAATTATTGCGATGTCGCATACTCACAGCCCGTGTGATACCGAACACCCAACTCCTCTACTAATCAGTCTCACAAAATCCGGTTGTGAAACTACTGCGTTCGAGGAATAGCCTCAGTGCGTGGATCCATCCTGATGTTTCTTTCTATGTCTCACTTAATCTCAAGTTTGCGGAGAAAGCCATCTCCCGAAATGAGCAATACCTGCCTTAGAATATGTCTGGATATCTGATGGGACCAAGTACATAAATGAACTCCAAATCCAAAACTTGTTAGACTATATCGTCAACTGAACTTAATCAGTATCCTACGCCATGCCTCCCTCAGTATCCGCTTAGACCTCCTGTCCAAACTACTGCCCTCGTCAGAGGGAAAAACTATAACTCTGACAGCTACTCTGTCATTCAGGTCACCTTAGAAGCCTGGAATGATAACTGTCTCCTAAAAGAGGCTGTTGTTATCATATTCCTAGAACATCCACTTATGTTCTAAAACTGCTTCCGAACGTTTCTCCAGGATAGGATTAATATCAACTTATTGCATCTCGTGCAAAAACAATATCTGGTGTGGTACTTGACATCTCAAGATTGACTCAATTGCCTAAGCAAGTGATCTTCCAATCATGCACATCCCTCTCCCTTTTAGTCTGTAAGACACCTTTAGAGAGGGTGACTCCATCACCTGCAGGTACACTACCGTGCCAGGAGTCGTCCATTCCAAAATACCTTTAGAATGCTGTCTAAGTACCCAGATTTGGAAACTATCCAAATCTAGATCTAAAACCATAGTTCTAGTAACCAGAATGTCTGATATAATATCCAATTCTTTTGTGGAGAAACCACTGTTTGACAACCAAAGTATAACCGATCGTAGTATAGGAATTTAACTTCCTACTCTGTGTATGTCATCCAAATATCAGGACATCACACCCTACTACCTTCTTAACAGATCCATCCCCTATTCTGATGAAGTCAAATCTATGACTGTCACATCAGAAATAGATGATCTATCTCCGCTATATCTGCTTTAGTCTATAAATAGACATAAGCTTCTTGTACACTATGCTTCCGCTGCTCCCACTGATTACGACAACCCTCTGGCAGAGTCATATACACGTACACTTCTAAAGCCAGTTCAGAACGACGCTATACTCATCCTCCTGCCGGGTCTCATAGCCTGGAATAACAGTAGTGTCAAGTCTGGGTAAACAAGAACCTCCCTGTCACCGTCTCTGAGCATACCGAAGTACCTCTCGAGTGCCTGAGGTTACCCACCATATCTGCGGAGTGGCCAATGGAATGTCAAACCAGATTGAATCTTTAGGTCCTATTAAATTTTCAGTAATCGTTTGCGGTTCTGGAATCACCTCCATTTCTACCATACTCCCACTAATGTTTTCTGAAAAAATCCATTTTACTAAAACTGTGGCGAGTCAAGAACAATATCACTATTGATCTTCTAGATGTTAGAAAGTTAACCCTCGTCATAGCCCGGGTCAACCCACAAACAGCCATTACAGAAACGTGCCTTGAGTTATCCAGAGTCTGGTTTTAAGCATAAGCCGGACAACTCCCCGTACCTTAACATCGTTAAGATATGAACCGTTCTATATCCAATATAGAAACAGAGGCACTGATTTAATTGGAACCAGATTCAAATCATGCAGCTGTCTCCGGTGCATGTCAACTAAATGGAAGGAGGCCGATTAGCGTTACTCAACTTAGGAATGCATCCAGATATGAGTAACCTGAAAGAGAAATAAGTTTCTCAAAACCATTATTATCAACTGACTACTATACACAAGTATCTACATCTTTGATCACCTTGAAGAATTCCGATACTTGCAACATCTGGTTCTCTACTTTACTCTTATACCTATATCTTCTCAAAACTTGGACCTTATGTTTCTACGAAACACTTGTCTAAGAATTAGAGAAGTCATAAGTAAACAGAATATAGTACGAGTACCAACCCCTCTGTCTTAATGGACACTGGACAACATACAATACTTTCTATAAGTCCGCTGAGTTGAATAACTCAAACCCTGTGCGTCGTAGGTTGAAACTGTACTTATGGTTAAGAAGAATTACACCGCCGTTTAATACTCCTTACCTAACCATCAACTGATATAGGTAAATGTCATCGACATAATTTCAAAAAGTTATATCTCACTTTATAAAAATAAACGTACAGATATATCAATTTGAAATTGGTGCATAACAACGGATATTCAAAACCAAATATTTGCCGTCCGGCAAACAACCCAGGCGATTTCCTCAAATATCACCAATTACAACGAATTCCGATATAATGAGGATGATCACCTAATTCCCAATAACTTACTCCCACTCATCATCTGTAAAACCATACAGATGTGAGAATCATATCTGGTAAATACATACCCTGGAGCAAGTGTTTAATTGGGAAATCAGTTTTCTATTAACAGTACACAGTGAAACTGAAACATGAAAATGTTTCGGAGGGGTATCCGGGTATTCCTAGTAATGCCTCTTCCATTATCCAGATTCATGACTGTAACCGTATATTTCTTCGCCATCTCACCAAAACCCTTTATATGTCTTTAGTCATTACCTTCTGTACATCCCTTTAGGCTAAATGGTTTTCTTCCTTCCCTACCGTTCGGCATCAGTCTATGGTTTGGAAGAAGACTATCCAATAAGCATAATAGGTGTACTGTCCTAATCCTAGGAGCACTCGCAACGCGAGAGAAGGTGAAAATAAAAGACAACTGAATAAACCTTATTCCTATTTCTCCTGAACCAGAATCCATCCCCGAACTGGAACAAGTTCCTTTCGAGTTCGTATATAACCATACGATGGAGTATCCAAATAACTGTAGATCTTTGTAGTGATACGGAGTGTTCTGGAGAAATACAAATGTGAAGTAGGAGTGGTAATGAAATACTTGGTTTGGTCGTGAATAGCAGTCGCAATTTACTCTGCTCTCTTTCTAATCCCTTTATTTGTCTTAACTTATTACCTTTTGTACACCATCGTTAGGCTAATTGGTTTTCTTCATTCCCCACCGTTCGGCACCTGCCTATGGTTTGGAAGAAGACTATCCAATTAGCATAATAGGTGTACCGTCCTAATCCAATGAGCACTCATAACCTGAGAGAAAGTAAATGGAAAAGACAACTGAATAGAACTTTATTCATTTTCACCAGAACCGGAAACCATCCTCGAATCTGGAACAAGTTCCTTCGAGTTCGTATATAACCATACGATGGTTTTATCCAATGGAAGTGGATGTTCGTAGTAATACGGGGTGTTCTGGAGAAAAAAGGGTAAAAGTAGGCGTGGCAATGAAGTATGCAACTCTGACAATCCAAAAGCCAGTGTTATAAGAAGGTTCGGTCAACTCGGTCACTGAGTCATAGTTAAGGGTTGGGCCATGGTCGCTGCCAAAGAGAGAGAGAAAAGAAACACTCTGCGTGCACTCTAACCTAGATCAAAATGGTTATCACTTTATCTAATCAGAAAACCTCCTACTGTAACCTCAAATTCTCCTCCAAACCTGAAAGAAGAATTAGTCGGGATTACCCGAGGAGTAAACCAACTCATCAGTGGGAATCGGGATCCAACTATCATCGCATGATAACGTGATGGAATCCACTCACGTTATCACACTCCAGAAGGTATGCGCATGCCTGGCAAGTTTCAGTTTCTTTAGAAACTCCCGATGTATGTTTTTACCCCTAAGACCCAAGTGACCTTGACAATGCCAACATATCAAAGAGTCCTAGTCAAGTTCAACCCGTCATTATCTTGATTGCGTTAAACCCACCCGTACGAGTCCTTGACAATGCCAACATAACCGTACGACTGTCCTAACCAATCCACATATCCATGCGACAGAAAAGCATTACAGAGCTACCGAACACTACGCCTCGGCAATGCACGACATACGTAGCACGAATACTAAGCAATACTAATCTGAAATGACGGAGGGCTACGGCACGTTTTTGGCGAAAAACCTTTAACGTAATGAACTTGATATCATTGAAGGAACCAGATAGTTTTTTTATAAATATAGTGGCGAAAACCTTTGCTAAAGAAGTCACTCCCGGTGAAGGGATCTCGGCTCTTTCCCCGTAGAATGAGGTGCAGGATATTCCAACTGAATACCACGATGCAAAGCAAAATGCAATCGGCTATAGTGAAGTTATTACCCTGACACAAACTTTTGTCCAATGGATCACTCCCGGTGAAGGGATCTCGGCCCTTGCCTCGTCGACTGAGGTGCTGGATATTCATAACCGAATACCACTGTGCAAAACAAAAGAGAACGCCCTTGTAATAACAGCTTTTTTTTTTTGAAAAATGTTCCAACAACATCAGAATAGGTTTGTTTAGCTTGCATTGATCCGAATCAATGCAGTCCCATCATTTAATTACACCACAAAAGAATGAAAATATGATGTATGTATATGCCATCCACATTCGCCACTGGGTCCCGTCATCACCCGTTAGGTTACTTAACTAACGACAGAGCGGGGACTGGACTAGCGCGGGTGTAAAACATATACAACATCTACTAGTATATATATCAATATATAATATTCGCTCATGGCGTAATAAAATGCAACGTCACAGAAATGTAATAAGTATTACAGAACAATACAGATAATCTGGGATCCCCGGGTTTCATAGAGCCGCTACAGAAAACCCGACGTTCCCCTGGTCGTGTGGATAGCCTGTACAATGAAATCCTAGACCCCTACGGGCGCGGAAAGTTACCCGCCAAAACCTGAAGCGAGGCAGCCCCCTTCAACAAAGTGAATGGACCACCCAGCACTTCACGAAATCTGGTAACTTGAGCACCCCTCCTTGGGTCAACCTGTACCCCCTACGAGTGCGGCGAATAGCCCGCCAATTCTAGAGTAAAGCCCCCCTCCGTCTCAATGCCATGAGATGCGGGCCCGTTGCCCTCTAGAACCCGGCTACCCGTGCACCCCTCCGCGGGGTAATCCTAGTACAGAAAGTAAAATATATACAACGGGTACATCGACCTCAGACCGGTCGTGCCCCAAAAGAATAATATACAAACAGGCAGTGACGGTAGTCCACATGTCGGACGCTCGACCCGCAATATCAAATGTACAAATACAACCAAACTGTACTACCATTGCATCCAGGCTATCCACCACGACAAATCCGTAACATCACAGCATAATACAGAACATCAACGTGAATGTCACGTTCGCAGATCCGTCTAAAAGAGCTATAGCAATTAGACAAGATTTACCGCTCGAATGACATTCACGGTCACAGATATAATGTAAGTACTGTAAACTAACATATTTAAATTTTCGATCGACAAAATTTCCCGAAGGGGGCCCCAAGCACAATTTCCAGTACTCAAAAAAATCTGCGCCCAAACAAAAATTACCAGAAACCCCAATTCCAATACAGAGACCACTGTAGAAAATTTCATGCAGTGTTCCTACAGTGCGGCGGCGGAACCGCGGACAAAACGTGGGAACGGCCGCGGTTTCGCGGCGCTACAGTGCAATCATGCTTAGAAATTTTTGCAGTTTTCTTAGAAAAGCCTGCCTGATTTTCTGCAATACTCAAAATAATTTTTCAACGACAAAAGAAAATCGACAGAAACTCAGAATTGGAAATGCAGTTTTGGAAAATTTCGTTCGATCGATATTTTAAACACGTTAGAGTAAGCTAGTAAAGATTAATGGCGTGGCTATGATACCATGTAAGTCTACGGTAGCGCCCCGGCCGTCGATCCGAGGCCAAAATGCGGAAACAAAAACTTTTTCAAAACTTAAAACCGACGCTATCGCAGACTTTAAATCCGGATCGAACCATTAACCTATAACTAGAATTAAATATATGCTCAGAGCGCAGCGCACTTTGCGCTAGCGCACTTACGTTTGACACGTGGCACGCAGCGCAGCCTGCGCTAGCGCACCTGTGTTTGACAGATGGCGTGCAGCGCGCTTAGCGCTGGATCTGAAGCGTCGCTTCAATTTTTGAATTTTGAAAACAGAGCTTTGCTCTGATTGAGGGAAACAACCACTTGTTTAGGCACTTCCTTTTATGTATCTTTGTTTTCAGACATCATGTATTCAGTTTGAAACTTGTGAAAGTTGGGAATGTAAATATATAAAGTTGGATTTTCATTATCATGACTTTTCTTGTTATTTTATATTGCTTATATACGCTTAGAGTATTTGTTTTGAGAAATGATTTTCTCGGAATAAATACGTTGCGGGCTTGTCGCGTGCCGTTACCGCTCTTTTGGGAAACGGGGCGTGCCAGGTTTTGTTGGTGGCCCATGCAAGTTAGTTCTGCATGAACATCGTAAATGATATAATACAATAATTATGAAATCCAATTATTACATTCGACTTTTCTTTTGAATCATACCCTATTCCTTGAGTCCATCTTGAACTCCACCTTCGGCTTCCTTGAAGTCCATATCTCGACTTTTGAATTCTTAACTCTTATTCACCCTTTCTATTTATATCTCGTTGTCCTATTAGCTCAATTGGATAGAGTATCGATCGACGGAGTTCGAAGACCGCATCATCCTAATCATGTTTCCTTACCTTATTGCAACATCCTTCTTGAGTAATTTTGAGAACAAAATTATTTTTAAGGAGGGTAGAATTTAACAACCCCAATATTACTATACCTTCGTGTTTTCTTTCTTTAGTAAAATACTGAATTTATTTATTCTTAGTATTTTTCCGTATATTTTATTTTTTATTAAATATATTATTTTATTATTCGATCTATTTTCCTAAACTCATTTCTTTAAACTAAATTTTAACTTATTTCAAATTAAACGCAAGACCTGACCCAGCCCATAACCCAAATCCAATCTCATTTTCATTTTCTTTTATAAATCTATGAGCCCAAAAACCCGCTTTCTTTTCAAGCAACAACATATATTTAATTCTAATTAAATATGTGCATGAACAAGCTTGTAGCACAGTGGTTAAGTCCTTGCATTGTTATTCCATAGGTCACATGTTCAAATTTCGATTCCTGCAATTATTTTTTTTATTAATTTTTATTCTTCTCATAACCTACAAATTAGACCTTTCATTTCATCTTCTTTTTAACTCTTAAAATAATTAGAATAGTTATGAACCATAATTTATTAGAATTATGGTGGCCATAAACTTTTTTAAAATCTCGCTACTCTTTCTTTTCATAATCACATCTTTCTATAATTTCACATATCTTTCTTCATCTAGATTCCCCGAAGAAGAACATGAAGAAATTTTCAAGAAAGTCTCGCTAGAAACGCGAGGCTATCGGCGGATAGACAAGCCCGATGAAAATACCGGCTTGTGTATGGAAGTCGCTTCTCTCTTTCCCTCCATCCATCTCTTTCTCTTTATCATTCTTTTTTTTATATTGCCATGAAAAACTTCCCTTGTCATATCATAGTCCCTAAATAATTAATTAAATAAATACATATATAAATAATGAACAAACAAAAATATATAGTTTGTAAAGTCTTTTTCATTACTCTCAATCCATATGTTAAGATTTTATAGTAATTGTTTCCTGATTTAAAATCAGGAAGGCTCACGGAAAAGGCTTCAGAAAGGGTCACGTGCTCCCACGTGACCTGGGTCACGTGTCGGCACGTGACACCTAAAAGCATCATCAAGTCAGATTCAGCTTCCCGACTACATCAAAGAAAAGGGCTTCAGAGAAGGCATCACGTGCTAGCACGTGACCAGCAGTCGCGTGTTGACACGTGACATGTTAAAGCGGCTTCACAGGCACATCAATTCCCGGATGAAATCAAGGAAGAGGCTTCAGAAGAGGTCACGTGCTCACACGTGGCCAGGGGTCACGTGTTGGCACGTGACATTTAAAGCAGCAGACTTGTTCTCCAGTGAAATCAAGGAAAGAGGCTCCAGACAAGGGTCACGTGCTCACACGTGACCAGTGGTCACGTATTGGCACGTGATGACCAAGCAGCGGCAAAGGTATAGCACAAAGGAAAGAAGAGGGCTCATTCCAAAGAGGGTCACGTGCCCACACGTGACCATGGGTCACGTGGTCACACGTGACCGGCGTTCAAAGCCCACTTTGCTAACAGAATTAAATTCTGAAAGAGATTCAAATCTTTCCAAAGGAAAGCGATTACCTGGAACCAATCGAATTAAAGATTTAGAGATGATTAAATATCATCTATCTATGGGAAAATCTCGAGTTTGGAAAGATTTCCCCTTTAAATCTAACCGAAATAACAAAGGAGAATCCCCAGACTTGAAATCCAATGGTGAATAAAATTCACCTAATAATCCAAAGGTCCAGAACGAATGATGGATGCAAATCAAATCTCTCAATGAAGATTCGTCAAAAACTAATTGACTCGGCTGCTTCTCCTATAAATAGGAGCCAAGAGATACAAAAAGGATATATACGCAGAGGGAAGAAAAGGGAGAGAGCCTTGATACTTTGAGGAATTTGGATCTTCTGCAAAAGAAAACCCTAGGTAAGAAAGGGAAGGCTCCTTGAAAGAAAAGAGAATTTAATTCTCAACAGAGTTTAACTATGATATATAAAACAGAAGAACATATCTCTTCTCTCTTTGATAGAGGATCTGCAAAGTGCACATCTCCCCTTGAAGTTGAGAATTTAATTCTCAATGGGTCGAGATCTTGCCATGCAGATCCAAAACATAGAGAGGGAACGGAAGCACGAGAATTTAATTCTCACAGAACTATAGGAATTTAATTCCTTTAAAATAAAATTAGGGCTTGACCCTGTGTCATGGGAATTTAATTCCTTCAGAACGAAAAGAAACAGGGTTTAACCCTAATTAAGAACTTAGTTCTGTTGAAACAGCGGGAATTTAATTCCCTTAATCATAATTCTTTAACAGAAAATGGGAGTTTAATTCCTTAAAAGCTTTTATTAGGGTTTAACCCTATTCAGTTCTTCACATATATGAGGAATTTAATTCCTACAGAAAATTCAGAGTCCAACTCTATTCCAGAATATAAATCTTCAAAACGAAGTAGGAATTTAATTCCTCCGAAATTATTGTCAGGGTTCAACCCTACGAGAAATTTAATTCCTGGAAAAGATTAACAGATCCTCTAAACAACATACATAGAGGCAGGGTCACGTGTCACCACGTGACCCCCCCAAAAGACCTACAGAAAACCCCTTTGAGGCAGTACCCCACGTGACCCACGTGACCCCAGGCAGAAGCTTTAACATATAAGCATTTGAATGCCCGTCACGTGATGGCACGTGATGCTCTAAAAGATGCAATAATCTCAGAAGAACAAATGAAGGGAGGGCGCTCTCACGTGTTGCCACGTGACCCCTCTTGCCTTAGTGTTTAACACTAAATTGAAACTCTCGAATCCAGTATTAAAGCACTGTTGGGCCTTAGTGTTCAACACTAATCAAAGAACTTTATTCGCAGTGTTCAACACAGATTACCTTAGTGTTTAACACTAATCTGAGATCTCCGTTGCCAGTGTTTAACACTGATCTGTTTTAGTGTTTATGATAATTTGAAAGCCTTGTTGCTGGTGTTTAACACTAGTTATCTCTTAGTGTTAAACACTAACTTGTCAATCTCGTTCCCAGTGTTCAACACTGATTGCTCTGTAGTGTTTAACACTAGGCTTTGGCCCAATTGGCTAAATGGATAGAGGCAAAGCCTCTCCTTCAATGGACCAACAGGAAGCCAATATTCCAGACATGATTGGACTTAGCCCAAGCTGGCCATGAGTCCTCAATTCGTAATTAACTGGGCTAATGGGCTCATAACATAATTAATTGGTCTTGATCCCAAATTGGGCCAAGGACTATTTAATCCACTCCGGTTCTAGGGTACATCTCTTCACTCCTTTGATACTTGGCATTGTAATCCCTCAATGTCTTCAAAGAGGTGACGAGTCCCGACGACCACACATTGATATGGACTGTGGGGTCCTTAAACCCGTGTGAAGCATCTAGTGCAAAATTCCTGGTTACGTGGAACGCGGATAACGTCACTCTTTGACCCCGTGGAAAACGTCCAGAGCGGATCCTGGTCCTCGCAGAGCACGGCAGTGAACCTGTGTGAAGCATCCAGAGCGGAGCCTAGTCCTCGCCGAGCACGGCAGTGAACCCATGTGAAGCATCTAGTGCAAAATTCCTGGTTACGTGGAACGCGGATAACGTCACTCTTTGACCCCGCGGAAAACGCCCAGAGCGGATCCTGGTCCTCGCCAAGCACGGCAGTGAACCCGTGTGAAGCATCCAGAGCAAATACCGGACTGTGGAGTCCTTAAACCCATGGACTACGACGTCCTTAACCTTGACCGAGATGTCTTAAAACTAACAATGGACCGCAATGTCCTTAAACTAGCAATGGACCACTATGTCCCTAAACTGGAACAATAGAGCCTCCGCATGCTCTTTTGTCGGATCTAAACGATCCCGTTTAAGTTGATCTTAGCCTCGAAGATGGCTAACGTATCCTTAAACCTTCAAACAGACTGGGCTATGAATCTCCCCTAATCAACTCTGGCTCAAGGGTACATCTCTGAACTCCTCTGACATCTGTCGTTGTAATCCTTCAACGTCGTCAGAGAGGTGATGGGTCCCGACGGCCATACATACGATGGACCACTATGTCCCTAAACTGGAACAATAGATCCTCCGCATGCTCTTTTGTCGGATCTAAACGATCCCGTTTAAGTTGATCTTAGCCTCGAAGATGGCTAACGTATCCTTAAACCTTCAAACAGACTGGGCTATGAATCTCCCATAATCAACTCTGGCTCAAGGGTACATCTCTGAACTCCTCTGACATCTGTCGTTGTAATCCTTCAACGTCGTCAAAGAGGTGATGGGTCCCGACAGCCATACATACGATGGGCCACTATGTCCCTAAACTGGAACAATGGAGCCCAAACGCTCCTTTGTCGGATCTAAACGATCCCGTTAAGTTGATCTTAGTCTCAAACTAGACTAACGTATCCTTAACAAACGTTTGAGTTGATCTTAGCCTCAAGTATGGCTAACGTATCCTCTAAGCAAACCCCCAAACCCGAATCTAAGATAACACGGATTTGGACTAGTCGACGCCCTACGGGCGACGACATAACTCAGTCTCCGTATACAATCCACGGGCAACCAAAAACAAAACATAAAATAGACACACACGACACGAAGTGACCATCTGGAGAAGGAGAAAGTTGTTACCGCGATGCGGTAGCGTAATTAACTGCAGGGGCTTGCGCCTGCAGGGAAGAGCGTCCCCACAATCAAAAACCCCTCAAACGAGGGGGAATCTGACGAAGTCTGCTACATCGCCCGCATCCGTTTAAACCTTCGATATACGGTGCCATAGATCAACTTGGCATCTTCGGAGAGGTGGACGGATAGCACCAATTAGCATCTGCCCCGAACCTCAGGCGAGACCCCGCGCCTCGGCCGCCGTTCGGAGGGGAACAGATTCTGGCACGCCCGGTGGGACCTTTTCCTCTTTCCACTCCACACTTCGTGTGTCGGGATTCGCGAACCAATCGCGGTTCGCTAATGGTTGCCCTTGGGTTTCAAGATACTAAGAATTGGCGTCTTGCTTATTGCAGAAAGCGAAGGATCGATGGCTTCTACTTCTGCGAAATCCTCCAACCGCTCAGACTGCAATTGCGACCAACGCTTTGCCTCGCCAGGAGGTATAGCCTACGGACCCCAAGCCGCTTCGTTATTCACAATGCCGGTGGACCAGGTGACTCAGGCCACTACCGGATTGTTCTTTGGGACTATACTCCCACCGACAAGCTTCGCGGCGCTGGTGCTGACAAAGGAAGCTCTCAAGAAGTCGGTCTTTGATCGTCTTACCCCTGCCGCGGCTCCTCTCAACGAGTCGCCCAACGTCAACGCCTCGGTCTTCTCTAGATTGGGCCAGAAATCCTGCGAACTCATCATGGGGCCTACAATCTCAGAGGAGGTTGCTTCTAAGAAAGTGGCCGCTCCTACCCCCGAAATTGCCAAGGCGGCTCCTCCGGCCAAAAAGTCGGTCTTTACAAGATTGACGGCTTCAGCTCCCGCTCCTGCCGCCCAAAGGACATCGGTCTTTGATAGGCTAACACCAGAAACGAGCCCCCACATACACAGGGGGTAAGACGAAACCATTCTTACCGCTGACCCAACGCCGTCCGCTCGACACGCCCGACGCCGCCATTGGCCCCGAGTAAGGAAGGCTAGGGGCAACTCCCCCTCGGGGCTAACTCCACCAACCCCGATGGCAGAAGTTAATGCTACTGTTCCAACTGGGAACAGCTTCGAGATGCTAAATAAGGTGCGAAGGAATTCTCCTACTGCAGTGCTAAAAAGGTCTCCTCCCCCCATTAAAAAAAGGTTGTGGAAATAAAATCAGAACAGTCCCGATCCCCTCAACGGCTGTCTTCCAAAATCTATAAGGTTTGGCGGCAGGCCCGAGACTCGATCATCGATCCAAACTTCTCCCGCCAGCACAAGAAGCTGAAAATCCAACCGGAAGTTGGTCACCAGGCTAAACCCCAAAAGGCTGTCTGGACACCCACCTCAACGGCCCCCTCAACCTCCATGGCTCATAAAAGGAGGAGGCCAGAGAAGATCCCCCAGCCTGCAATGACGGTTAAAAGCACTGAGCCCAGACGCCCGAAGTCTGAGGGCATGGCAGTGCACACTGTTTACATGGCTTCTGGAAAGGAGGAAAGCCGCACTTCTACGGGCCACCGACCGCTAACCCGATCCGTGACGAAAGCCCGGGAGCAGCAACAAAAGCTTCAGGAAATGATGAATGCTATGGCCGCACTTACCGGGCCAAAAGAAAGCCCAGAAACCTCCTCAGACGCACGCCAGGAGGAAGAAACCGACGCTGAATTCCTTCGCCGGTTACTGGAGAAAAAGGACAAAGAGGCTGCTGAACAAGCGGCCAACATACAACGTATGGGCCTTCTCTTCCAAGATATGATAGGAATGATGATCCAGCAGGACTTACCCGCCGAGGATCCCCCAATCGTTCTTGAAGACGACCGAGGAGAAACGTCAAATCTACTACCAGCCCTCTCAACGACCAAGGAGGAGGCGATCTCTAAGGCTGACTTAGTTGACTACATAGCCCAGCAAATCCGGGTTCATCATGCGACTGAGGCAGCTGGTCAAGTCGTAAAAACGGGGCGGCCATATCCAAGCTGGTACGACTAAATCAAATACCCGCAAGGCTATACGATACCAAAATTCCACGTGTATAAGGGGACCGGCAATCCCCATCAACATGTCGCCCAGTTCCGGGCCCTCTGCGGTAACACCGGCGGTGATGATAAACTGTTGCTTCGCCAATTCGTGGGCAGCTTATCAGAAACAGTGTTCGAATGGTATTCGGAACTCCCGAATGATTCTATCAAAACGTTCGCTGAAATGGAGTTGTTATTCACTCAGCGATTCGCAAGTGCCAGCGAACGCACTCTAATAACAGCACCGATTAACGCCAGGGTAAAACCAGGCGAAACCTGGGTCCAGTATGCTATACGCTGGCGGAATTTATGGTCGAGATGCGAGCAACGCATTGAGGAAGCACCTGCAGTGGGCATGTTCGTGGGAACCCTAGACCCCCACGCAACTATCTCCCAGTTTATGATGTTCTTTAAGCCAACCACATTCCAGGCTTTAATCGACAAGTTGGCTCAGATGGACCAGATGGGTCATAGACCACCTCCCCCGAAGTCGGAACCTCGGAATGACAAGGGTAAAGGAAGGGCAACCTTTGTTGCGAATACCCAACAGCAACCTAACGCCCCGAAACCGGCAGATCAACTGGAAGAAAGACGCCGGTATTATAATGAGAAGATGAAACGTCCCTACTCGTTCCCACAAGACAAAACGAAACGGTTATTCGAGCTGGCAGTACGCAACGGACTTATAAACCTACCAAATCCAAGGCGACCGCCGCAACCCACCGAGGTGAATAACCCTAACTATTGCCCTTATCATCAAACGGTAAGTCATCCGATTGAAGATTGCTTCGTCTTCAAAGGATGGATTGAAGATCAATACCTCCAGGGGAAGTTTATACTATCCGAAAAGTGGAAGGTGAACCCACCACAACCGCATACTCCTAAGAAAGCAGATACACCGGGGGCAACCTGCTCCTTTATTGAAGAAGCTCCATGGGAGGTCGTGCTATCAACTAAAACCAAAAGAATGCTGAGAGGCCTTCATGCGTGCCCTGCGATCGAATGGAAGGACCCTTTTGAACCTCAAATTATCGAAGGGATGCTGAAGCACCGCCCAACTACGAAGACTCGCGATGAGGGCCCAAATACTCACGCCCAGCCGTCAAAATCTTCGAAGAAAAAGAAGAAATCCAAGAAGCCCGTGAAGCTCGGAAACGAGCACACGAACTTGCAGAGGCAAATCGACGTGCTGGAAGAATACAATCAAAAGGCGTGAACTCCTGTCACACTGCGAGAGTTCCTCAACCACATCTTTCAAGAGAGAGATGAGGGAGAGAGCTCGTCGAATGAATCCGAAGGGTATGTGGCGAGTTGTAACGTAATCTTCCACTCGTTTACCGATGATGAGAAAACTCCAGGCACTAAGAAGCTGGAGGCAGAGCCTGAACCAGAGCGTGCGTGGCCGACAAATGAAATGATCAATGCCTTTCTAGACGAGATTCGTCTAAAAAGTAAAGCGGATCAGGAGCGTGAGATGGCAGCGTCAGAAGGAACCAAATGCAGGCGACTGAACGGAAGAGTTGAACTACCTCTGCTAGAGCGAAAGGCATCCGAAGTAGACAAGAGGATATTCAAAACGAGGAAAAGGTTTGCCAAAGCCATGTCAATGGGGATGAAGCTACCACCCTCGGAAGGAAACACACATGATGGGGTGGAGAGGCACCCTGATTATTGCGCATATCATCGGAAAATCTCACACCCCACGGAGGAGTGCGACGCCTTTAAGATATGGTGGCAAGGATATGTTGCTCGTCGGCAACATGTTAAGCGCATGAAACGCAAGATCCGTCGGGAGCGAAGAAGTACTATCGATGGGCACAACAAAACTACTGGCAACTGTTATATGGTTCATGCCGGGGGGTCACAAGTTCTCACCCTTGGGAGCGACTCTGATGAAGAAATGGCTCTGGGCCCTCTCTTTAAAGAATCCGTTTTAGGGAAAGAGGTGAAACCGGAGATCTGCGAGAACATTCAGCTGCGCAATCGCACACTCCCAGAAAAGAATCTCGGGCCCGTGAGTAGAAAAGATAAGGGAAAGGAAAAGGTCACTGAAGATATCACTTTAAATGACCAAGTCATGAGAGAGCTGGCTGCCAAAGACCCTCCTAGGAAGGATAAGGTGGACTATAACATCCTCGCGCACCTAAGGAAGCTACCTTCTCAGCTTAGCATTCTCGATGCCCTTCTATTATCAAAAGAAGTGCGAGACTCACTAATTAAGGCGTTACAAGAACCTGAGCAATTCCAAGCCTTCCTCGCCACTGAAAAGATGAAGGATGAACTGGAGGAAGTGCATACGGCCGACGTCACTTTCGGTGATGAAGACCTCCTTCTCGGGACGTCCGACCACAACCGTCCCCTATATGTCTCCGGATACTGCCATGATATCAAGATAGGCAAGATCCTGGTGGATAATGGATCCTCCGTCAATCTCCTTAATGTTCGGGTGTTGAAGGAAATCTGCATGAGTGTGCAACACCTCGCTCGTGACAAAATTACTATCTCCGGTTTTGATTCACAATCGTCACGGACTCTCGGATCTGTGATACTAACATTACGCTTTGGACTTCTCGTCACAGACATCAAATTCCATGTCATCGACGCCAAGACCTGTTACAACGCCTTGCTCGGTCGTCCTTGGCTACACGAGTACAACATCATCCCTTCTACGCAACATCAGTGTATGAAGTACTTTAAGGATGGTTTCGAGTATACTGTAACAGGTGAGTTGAACCCATTTTCCGTGAACGAAGTCCGCAAATACAAAGATGCGAAGTACTTTTTGCCAGATTTCGAGGATACAGAAGGGTGTCGCAATCTGGAGAACAAAACCGTCGCCACCATCCCTATTTTCGGGAGCGATACCGAAGAAGAGGAAGAGATAGTTTATGCAGGGCCATCTCAACGCAACAACCTGGGGACGCCCGCCCCCATGCTGGTCTTCGGAAGTGATTCAGAAGATGAAGTTAATGCCGTGTTCTCCAATCGGCTGTCAATACAAGCACCCCCTGGCGATGACCATAGTCTGCAAATCACCATGGTACCGCGAGAACACTACAAGGATCTCGACACGCTTCAAGCTCACAATGTGCAGGACCTGAAAACATTTTACGTCCCTCCCAGGCAGAGGGGTGAGAAGGTGATCCTATTCTACCAATCCTCAGAGTCGAAAATAGAGAAAGAGATCTGGTATGGCGCGGATGCTACACTTGACAGGCTCCAACCCATCCGTCTGCCTAGATACTATACAAATGGATTAAAGAAGCTATTGAAGCGCCAAGGAGTACCCTTAAAACAGACTGTTCGGCAGGCTCGGTTCTACAACAGGATTTGGGATGTCCCCTGGACTCAACGCAAATTGCCCAACGGGAAAATGGAAACACTCGGGCTTGGATACGCGAGAGCCGGAAAACGGGAACGGGCCCACAGTAGCTACGCCATATATACCTTTGATGAAGAAGAGGACGCCCTGTCAGGAGATGCCAACCCCTCATCAAAACTAGACCCCGCAATTGAGGCGCCGAGTCCGTCGTTGGAAGAACGAATGGGCAAGCCTATCAGGAAAGTGGGTCAGAAAGCTCGGGAAGACCACAACCGCGAAATGGCCATCTACGAGAAGGCCAGGACGCAACGTCTATTTCAACAGGCTGCAAAAGACAAAGATGCTCATCCTTGTCAATCCGTTGTACGAAAGGCCCGACGCAGAGACGGAAATAAATCAAGAAGCGGAAAGAGGAGCCGACAACAACGACGCAGGATTAGAGGGTTACGTGATCGGGTATCGCACAGCTCGGATTTGTCTCCCATGAAGAAAACGAGTCGAGCGTACTCCTTCCCCCGAGACAAGACGGAGAGGTTACTCAAGCTCGCTGTAAAACATCAAATGATCGCGCTTCCAGAGTCTAGACATCCTGAGCAAGCTAACAAGGCTTCTCATCTGAGCTATTGCTCTTATCACCGAGCCATAGGACATCCTACCGAAGACTGCTTCACCTTCAAGAACTGGGTCGAGGACCAGTACCAACAGGGCAGATTCGCTTTATCCGACGGCTGGAGGGTAACGCCGCCACAAAAGCATGAACCCAAGGCCGCAAGAGCTGAACCGGATCCACCTCAGTCCTGGGAGCGGATTCGCACCTGTTATACGATTACGATATTAAAAGAAGAGCCCGAGAACATAGATGACCTCCCCCGGTGCTTTGAGAACAGCGATGATGAGGTGATCTCAGAATTTCCGCCCGCTCCGAAAGAACTGGAAGATGGTATACATACTACTGCAGATAACCTTAAGAAGATTGAGTTGGGATCGACAGACGACTCGCGACCGACATTTATCAGCGAGCTGCTATCTGAAGAAAGGGTGGCTGCGTTAAAGAACGTGCTTCTACGGCATAAAGACTGCTTCGCTTGGAACTACTCCGAGATGCCAGGATTAGATCCGGAGATTGCTATGCACAAATTAGCAATATCCCCAGATATCAAGCCAGTCAAGCAGGCGCCAAGAAGGATGCGACTCGAGCTTGAGATGAGCATCAACGCCGAAGTCAAGAAGCTGATCGATTCTGGATTTATCCAAGAAGTCCAATATCCCGATTGGATCGCCAATATCGTCCCGGTAATGAAGAAGAATGGGACGGTACGCATATGCGTGGATTTCAGGGATCTCAATAAAGCCTGTCCAAAGGATGATTTCCCAGTACCAGTAACCGAGCTAATGATAGATAACACGTCCACTCACGAGGTTTTCTCCTTTATGGACGGTTCGTCGGGATACAATCAGATAAAGATGCATCCCGAAGACCAGAAGCACACCGCTTTCCGGACCCCTTTGGGTATATTCTGCTACAGGGTTATGCCCTTTGGTCTAAAGAACGCTGGCGCTACCTATCAAAGGGCCATGACAAAGATCTTCGATGACCTCATACATGACATCGTCGAGTGCTATATCGATGACCTCGTAGTAAAGAGCATGTCATACGATGATCATTTAAAGCATCTGGAGACTGTATTTCGACGCCTTCGGCAATATAATTTGAAAATGAATCCCCTCAAATGCGCGTTTGGAGTCTCCTCGGGCAAATTTCTGGGATTCATCGTTCGACACCGAGGTATTGAAATAGATCCGTCAAAGATTAAAGCGATCATGGAAATGCCTCCGCCAAGAACCCTTAAACAGTTATGGTCTCTCCAAGGGAAGCTCGCATACATCCGGCGGTTTATCGCTAATCTTTCAGGCAAATGCCGTCCTTACAGCCACCTGATGAAAAAGGGGACTCCATTCGTTTGGGATCACAAATGTCAAGGTGCACTAGATGAGATCAAACAGTACCTGCAGAACCCTCCGGTGTTGGCTGCGCCGGTCAAGGGAAAACCCCTCATTCTTTATACGACCGCCCTCGAAGGTTCCTTGGGCGCACTATGGGCACAAGAGAACGATCAGGGGAAATAGAGGGCACTCTACTACTTAAGTCGAGTTCTACTGGGGGCAGAAAGCAACTACTCTCCCATTGAAAAACATTGCTTGGCGTTAATCTTCGTGATAACTAAGCTCAGGCACTATGCGTTGGCGCATGAAGTCCGTCTCATTTCAAAGGTGGATCCCCTTAAATACTTGATGTCGAAAGCCATATTGACGGGACGACTCGCTAAGTGGGCCCTGCTCTTGATGGAGTTCTCGATAACGTATCAACCTCTCAAGGCAGTGAAAGGCCAGGCCATTGCCGATTTCTTCGCTGAGCATCCGATACCGGCCGATTCTCCTCTGAACTGTGATTTGCCGGACGAGCATGCATTTGATGCGATTAGCAGCGGAAGCACCAGATGGGAACTCTATTTCGATGGAGCGTCCTCCGTAAAGAAACAGAAACAAGGTGTCCCAATGATCAAATCGGGGGTAGGCCTCGTCTTTGCAACTCCACAAGGAGGGATAATGCGCTTCGCCTTCTCCTTAACAGAGCCGAGGACAAACAATGAAGCTGAATACGAAGCCCTGATAGCAGGCCTCGAAATCGCCATCGACCTGGGAATTGAAGACCTCCTTATATACGGGGATTCTCAACTGGTCGTTAGTCAAGTAAATGGTGACTACCAAACGTGCAAACCGGAGTTGGTGAAGTACGGCGAAAAGGTGCAATAACTATTGACCCAAATTCCCTCCTATACTTTGGAGAACATACCGTGCGCGGAAAACAGTAAAGCAGACGCGTTGGCCAAACTTGCTAAAGAACTGGCTGACGAGAACCTCGATGACGTCAGAATCGTGGTACAAAGCCGTCGAGTGCTCGCCCCGGCAGAAATACCTCCGGAATTATATAAAGAAAAGGGAGCGACTGAGCAGACGACCCTACAAATAAAAGACCATGAGAAGGCCGAGGACTGGAGGGAAGTCTTCATAGACTACTTTAAGTCCCACCGAATGCCCAAAGAAGCGTCCTCAAGACATCAGCTCATGAAACGAGCTCTATCTTTCGCTTTCGTCAACGATACTCTATACAAGAGATCGTTTGATTCTCTATGGCTGAGATGCTGTAACATTTTAAAAGTGATTAAATAAATAATTAAATGAATAAAAGTGTTTAAGTGAATTTTAGGATTTTCGGTAAAGTAAAATGTATTTTCGTAAAACCAAACCGTGATTGTTTTTCATTATAATTTTAAAAATATCTATTTTAATTATGAAATTACTAGTAAATAGTGTTTATTTAGCCACTTATAAATTTTTAGTTTAATAAAATATTTTTCCTAAATTAATTATTTTAAATATTAACATAAGCTTTATTTTTACACTAAATTAGTGTAAATTACAAATTTAAATGGTTTTAATTTGTAAAAATGAACCATGGCATATTAGAAATTAGTGTGTATCATGAAAAATTTATTTGCAAATTTTTCCTAATTTCTAGAGCTTTCTTGAGTTGCTATAGTAAATAAATAAATAAATAAATACATGAAAAGACATTTAATGATGTTTCTCTTCTTGAAACTTCCACACACTTTGCACACTCTCTTCTTTCTCTCACTCTCCTCACTTAGGCCGGCCACAACCCCACCATGGCTGCCCCCCCCATTTTCCACCTCTTTTTTTATTCAAAAATGATCAAAAATACATCAAAAATTCCATTAAAATTCCACAAAATCCTATTTATTTCATACCCTTTATTCCTTACTCATTTTTACATGGATTTTGGAGATGGAAAGCATGCATTTTGGAGGCTCATTTCTAGTTTGGATTTCATATTTTGGGAGGTATAATTTCTTTCTTTTGATTTATTGTTTTAGATGTTCATTTAAGCTTAATTAGATTTAATGAATTAGTTCTATGTTCAATTTTAAAAATTCAAGTTAGGGTTTCTAAATTCAAGTTATGATTTTTGTTAATTATTTAGGGTTATAATAGTTAGTTTAACACTTTTGGATTTGGAAAATCTTGCATGATTGTTGAATTGTAACTTTTTCATTGAAAATGGTTTAAATTAGGAAATTTTGCTAACTAGGTTTCTATAAAACCTAATTATTGGTGAAATAAATCTCAATTAATATTGTTAATACTAGATTTTGGTCTTAATAAGAGTATTAACTTGTTGGTGGAAAGAAAAACTTAGTGTGATTGCTAGTTTCTATGGATAATTGATAAATTGTGATAAAAATTGCTAATTTTGTAAACTAGATTTTGGAAATTTCTATATAAATGAGATTAAAAATATAATTATGGTTTTATTATATCACTATCATCATGAATTGTAGTTTAAGACATTAATTCATGCGAAATCATGTTTTGTGGTGGAATTGTGGTATTTTGCTTTAAAATGTTGAAAATTGTTAATGGTTGTAAACTAGAAAATTCAAATTTCTACAAATATATGTAATAAAAATATAGTAATAGTTTGTATAGTCTAGATATGCTATTTAATGAGTTTTATGACCTTTGGTTTCATTTAAATGTCAAGTTTTGATGAAAAACGGTAAATCGACATTTTTCGGGTTTTTCGAAAACGGACGATTTGATTGATTTTAGGGTTTCGATGGATTTAATCATGTTTTATAATATAAGTAATGTGTTTTAAAACTACGAGTTGTTTGTTGATGTTATCTCGATCCATCGGAGTTTGTACGCCGATATCGAGCGGTATTTGGTTCTTTTGCGTGGACGGGACATAGGTTTTAACCTATGCTCGTTCCTTGTATCGTTTGACTTTTGTATGTGATTCGGTTTACGATGCTATTTATATGTTTGCGTTTAGGTACCCTTCAAGTGGACTGCGGGCGATGAAGAGGAGGATGGCGACACCATCGTCGGCAGACATGGACCAGGTGAGTAGATGTATATCTACGGGGGGAAGTCGGGTGGATGGCGTTTAGCACCCCCGCAACATAGAATAGGAATAGTACTTATTGATATTAGGAAACCAGATGTGACCCTAGATTCTTAATGAGTAGGACCCTAGTAATGACCCTAGGCTGGACTAGACCGATTTAGGAAAAGCATACCAGAGGATGAATACCTTGGAGGAGGTTCGTAGGTTTCAGATAGAAACACACACGCACACACTGGAACACGTCATGGTGTATACGTGCATGTGTATATATATAGAACTAGGTATAGGTATATATATATATATATATATACAACACGTACATGGGATTCATTGATGCGATATGATATCTGAGGTATGATGAAACAGTATAACTGGGCTTGATGCCGTGATTCTTGACTATACAGTCGTATTAAGTGTTAGCGGATCATTAGAGAATGAGATGATGAACAGGTATATATAAATTATAATGGGTAGTGTTGATGTTGAGATACATAGGACTCTAAAATAGTACCCGGACTGTAACTTGTGATTGGTCACGATTTGGGATATGTATGACTTGATTACGACATCATATAGGTGTGACCTGATGTCGATATCGTATAGGTGTGACCTGATGTCGACATCATATAGGTGTGACCTGATGTCGATATCGTATAGGTGTGACTTGATGACGATAAGATATCGGTATGACTTAATCGCAATATGATACATATGACATTATACGAATGAGGAGACACCTAGGAGATACTTGACCGTACCCCGACATTGGGATGCCGTACGATGGATTTTACCGTACGAGGCTTAGATTTGATGATTGATCCGCACTCTTGATTCGAGGAAGCCGTACTATGTACGTGACGCTGTTGAGGCGGGATCGCCGACTATTAGAGATATTGATTCAGACCTTAGGTAGCCTCTAGTTTCTTACTGACTAGTTCTTAGGTTTAGTTCCTTAGGATGTTAGATGGACACTAGTTTAGGTTCGACTCACATAGTGGTAGTTGTACTCGTATTTCGTAGAGGAGTGGATAATGCACATCTGTATTTACATTCATACTGTAATCATCATGGTGCATGTTCTTACATATGTTGCTATAATCAGTATAAACCTTACCTGTTAGGACACCAGCACCATTACCGATGATGCGCATATTCCACGCACACTTATTTGCCGGCTCACACACATCATCATCGGTAATTGCTATGTCACGTACACTTTAGATCATATTATCTTTTATTGATAGAATCAGTTAACAACTAAACCGATATAATATTGTGATCACTCTCTGATGATAAGTATAAGACATGATATTCATTACTTAGACATTCATACATTCATATTTTCGTGTTATCATGCAGTATTATGGGCATATGCCGACACTTATCATATAGTTACTCATGATTTTGAGATTTGGATTTCTATGAGATTTCTGGATTTTTGGGGAAAACCGCAAAAATATATAAAAATTTCTCTCTCTCTCCTCCTCTCTTTTTAAACAAAGTTGCGGTTTTCTCGTGATGTATGTGTCGTCCACCATGAGATTTTATGTTTTCTGTTGGATTTCGAGACCCGATTCGAGGAGTGGATGAACCGTCTCGGGTACATGGTGGGCCCGGTATGGTACCCCGGGGCAAGAAGATCGAGTTGTAGACGATGAGCCTGGCAGGGGAAGGCTACCTACCGGTGATGTCTGGCGCGGCGGATATCCGGAGGATACCGACCGTTGTCGTGGGATTTGATGATATGGGCCGATCCGGACTGACGGAGCCCGACATATTGATACTTGAGATTACATGTGTTGTGTCGATACTTGACACGGATTTCTATGGATTTCATTGTTGAGATTTCAGGTGCTTATACACACTTTACTATGATAACGGCTAAAGGTTCTCATACATATATATCTGGATTTCAGGATTTGTGACTTTACATTCATGGTGCATGCATTTCATTTCATATGACTTAGTATTATATGAGGCACCGACACGAGCACGGAGTATTTGCTTTTACACGTAGTATTACCCTGCTATTACTAGGTGATTGGGACTTAGTGGTGTATTACTATGACCTAGGATAGCGTCGTGCATTCGATTTCTTTTCGTAGATGTCTTCTACTCACGAGTTGGCAACTCACCCCCGTTGTGCCAAATTTTATTACAGGTTCGATGTACAGGTTTTCTTGGCAGATTGCTGGCACATGATTTCCTTCCGGGTGATTTGCACGGTAGGTTGGTTCACTTGTATCTGAACCACCATTGTATCTGTATTATTTCATTTGTATCTAGAAAGCTCCATCAACCATACTTGTATTAATTGATAAGTTTATTGGACCAGTCTTTTATTTCGACCTTAGAGTCGCGCATGTATTATTCTGATTTGGTAGATTTGTTTTCTTTTGAGTTTTGAGCCACGCCCTTTGGCGTTGTATATTATTGTGCTTGTTGTGGTTGTTTCCGCCTGTTGGCGTTGAGCTAGCTCCCGTTTGGGGATGCTTTTTATTGTTTATGCATATTATACCTGTTGTAGCCCGTTTGGGGGCCAGTTTTTACAGAGGAGACTCTGCCGAAATTTTTGGAAAAATTTGATGTTGCTTTTAAACTTGTATTCTACATGCTTTCTTCTTCTTCTTCTTCTTCTTTTATGGTTTAGATTTCTGGGCTTCGGTTTACTTAGGTTACGTTGCGCCTCTAGACGTTTCGTAATCTAAGTGCCGGTCACGTTCCGTACTTTCGGGTCGTGACAAAGTTGGTATCAGAGCGCTAGGTTTAACCCTGTATAAGTCTAGGTGACCCTTGGTTGATGGAGTAGGCGATTTAGGTAGAGTAACGTACCGTGGGTATGGTCCGCGGCATACTTACGATACGCTACCCTGCTTAAGGAGCCTTAGGATGTACATTTGTTTGCACCGTATTTCATTCGTTCCTTTGATCTATCTTCGTCGATGTCGGAGGGTGGTTCCTGTTACCACGGGGCGCACTGGCAGAGGGAGCTGCGGCTCGAATGCGATAACCATTAGAGTATTGGTTATTCTTGAGGATTGAAGCATTGCTTAGCGTGCGGACGAAGGGTATTCACATGCCGTCCGGATGAAGTTAAAGGGTTCGAACGATTATCAGAAAACCATTTTCCTAAGTTTAAAGTATTCGGAAGAACATGCAGGTATTTCGATGGACCCTCTAGAAGAATGAAACCCTAACTCGACATAATGACCACGAGAACGCCCTTGAACCTTAGGGTTTACGGCAGTTCCGCTGTGCCATTAGTGAGGCTTGGGTTTGCCCTTCTACGGCTGGATCATCGATGCTGGGGTATGTACCGGATATTTTTAAACTGTACTTGAGTGTTGAGCTCTCGGGGAGTATGGGAATTTGATGGATCGATCGAAAAGTTTAATGTAGTCCGGATATCAGGTGAAGGGATCGACTACGTGGGAGACTCTAGATATGAGTGTTGCCGTTGGTAGCGCAGTCTGCACAGCTACTAAGGGACGAGTTTGAAGCAGCCGATATCAGAGGAAAGATGCGCGCATTGATGATAGTGTTTACGATTTTGATCTAGTGATTTGAATTTCATATTTTCATTGATTGGATTTTTGTATTTTGAGGATTTTTGCTCTACGATTAGTATTTCATGTATGTACCTTCATTCTATTTGTGTTTCATATATCAGTTGTATTGATGTTGTTTAGTACACACCCAGTACCCTTGAATTGGTTTTATATGATTTGAGATTTTTGATTTGATTTCGTGCATAGGGGTTACACATGATTTTGACCTATGTTTCGACCTAGTTTTCATGCATTTTTGTACTGTGATTTTGATTTTGATATTCGATATATATTTTTGTGCACCATGTGCACCTGATTAGGATTCTTGCGCATACTTGGCGCACTTGATACGATTTGGTGCACACCAGATGCACTAAATCGGGGTTTTGTGCAGATTAGATGCACCTGATAGTGAGTCGTGCACGCCCGTTGCACTGGACAGATGTTTTTGGTGCACACCTGTTGCACCTAGTTTTGTTTTGTGGGTATTCATGGTATCTGTATTTGGTTTCGATTTCAGTGTGCACCGGACGCACATGACAATTTATTGATGTGATTGGGATTGATTTCAGTTTGAGCAGTATGTTTTCATAATTATTACTATCTGATTTAGTAACCAAGCGGGACGTGTATGTTAAATAAAAGATATATATATATATATATATATATATATATATATATATATATCTAGTTTTTTTTTAAACCGTCCGCTACTTATGCCGTGACCTGTGCATCACACGACGATTTTCAAAAGGGGTTTTTTTTTTTTTTTTTTTTTTGCATATTTCCTTATCCAGATATTTGAACGGTTTTACTGTGATGTACACTATATATAAGTTATAGATTGATGTATATTAAGATGGTTTTCATATTGGGTTTTGATATTTTATTCTCGCCATAACTCCGATGATTGCATTATGCTTGACGGAGTTGATTTTTGTTATGTATTGATGATTTCAGAGCCCCGACGATTTGAGTGTTTGCTAAATGTTTTAGTATTTGGAGGGGGAGTTTTAATTTAAATTCGGGGACCGAATTTCTAAAAGGGGGGAAGATTGTAACATTTTAAAAGTGATTAAATAAATAATTAAATGAATAAAAGTGTTTAAGTGAATTTTAGGATTTTCGGTAAAGTAAAATGTATTTTCGTAAAACCAAACCGTGATTGTTTTTCATTATAATTTTAAAAATATCTATTTTAATTATGAAATTACTAGTAAATAGTGTTTATTTAGCCACTTATAAATTTTTAGTTTAATAAAATATTTTTCCTAAATTAATTATTTTAAATATTAACATAAGCTTTATTTTTACACTAAATTAGTGTAAATTACAAATTTAAATGGTTTTAATTTGTAAAAATGAACCATGGCATATTAGAAATTAGTGTGTATCATGAAAAATTTATTTGCAAATTTTTCCTAATTTCTAGAGCTTTCTTGAGTTGCTATAGTAAATAAATAAATAAATAAATACATGAAAAGACATTTAATGATGTTTCTCTTCTTGAAACTTCCACACACTTTGCACACTCTCTTCTTTCTCTCACTCTCCTCACTTAGGCCGGCCACAACCCCACCATGGCTGCCCCCCCCATTTTCCACCTCTTTTTTTATTCAAAAATGATCAAAAATACATCAAAAATTCCATTAAAATTCCACAAAATCCTATTTATTTCATACCCTTTATTCCTTACTCATTTTTACATGGATTTTGGAGATGGAAAGCATGCATTTTGGAGGCTCATTTCTAGTTTGGATTTCATATTTTGGGAGGTATAATTTCTTTCTTTTGATTTATTGTTTTAGATGTTCATTTAAGCTTAATTAGATTTAATGAATTAGTTCTATGTTCAATTTTAAAAATTCAAGTTAGGGTTTCTAAATTCAAGTTATGATTTTTGTTAATTATTTAGGGTTATAATAGTTAGTTTAACACTTTTGGATTTGGAAAATCTTGCATGATTGTTGAATTGTAACTTTTTCATTGAAAATGGTTTAAATTAGGAAATTTTGCTAACTAGGTTTCTATAAAACCTAATTATTGGTGAAATAAATCTCAATTAATATTGTTAATACTAGATTTTGGTCTTAATAAGAGTATTAACTTGTTGGTGGAAAGAAAAACTTAGTGTGATTGCTAGTTTCTATGGATAATTGATAAATTGTGATAAAAATTGCTAATTTTGTAAACTAGATTTTGGAAATTTCTATATAAATGAGATTAAAAATATAATTATGGTTTTATTATATCACTATCATCATGAATTGTAGTTTAAGACATTAATTCATGCGAAATCATGTTTTGTGGTGGAATTGTGGTATTTTGCTTTAAAATGTTGAAAATTGTTAATGGTTGTAAACTAGAAAATTCAAATTTCTACAAATATATGTAATAAAAATATAGTAATAGTTTGTATAGTCTAGATATGCTATTTAATGAGTTTTATGACCTTTGGTTTCATTTAAATGTCAATTTTTGATGAAAAACGGTAAATCGACATTTTTCGGGTTTTTCGAAAACGGACGATTTGATTGATTTTAGGGTTTCGATGGATTTAATCATGTTTTATAATATAAGTAATGTGTTTTAAAACTACGAGTTGTTTGTTGATGTTATCTCGATCCATCGGAGTTTGTACGCCGATATCGAGCGGTATTTGGTTCTTTTGCGTGGACGGGACATAGGTTTTAACCTATGCTCGTTCCTTGTATCGTTTGACTTTTGTATGTGATTCGGTTTACGATGCTATTTATATGTTTGCGTTTAGGTACCCTTCAAGTGGACTGCGGGCGATGAAGAGGAGGATGGCGACACCATCGTCGGCAGACATGGACCAGGTGAGTAGATGTATATCTACGGGGGGAAGTCGGGTGGATGGCGTTTAGCACCCCCGCAACATAGAATAGGAATAGTACTTATTGATATTAGGAAACCAGATGTGACCCTAGATTCTTAATGAGTAGGACCCTAGTAATGACCCTAGGCTGGACTAGACCGATTTAGGAAAAGCATACCAGAGGATGAATACCTTGGAGGAGGTTCGTAGGTTTCAGATAGAAACACACACGCACACACTGGAACACGTCATGGTGTATACGTGCATGTGTATATATATAGAACTAGGTATAGGTATATATATATATATATATATACAACACGTACATGGGATTCATTGATGCGATATGATATCTGAGGTATGATGAAACAGTATAACTGGGCTTGATGCCGTGATTCTTGACTATACAGTCGTATTAAGTGTTAGCGGATCATTAGAGAATGAGATGATGAACAGGTATATATAAATTATAATGGGTAGTGTTGATGTTGAGATACATAGGACTCTAAAATAGTACCCGGACTGTAACTTGTGATTGGTCACGATTTGGGATATGTATGACTTGATTACGACATCATATAGGTGTGACCTGATGTCGATATCGTATAGGTGTGACCTGATGTCGACATCATATAGGTGTGACCTGATGTCGATATCGTATAGGTGTGACTTGATGACGATAAGATATCGGTATGACTTAATCGCAATATGATACATATGACATTATACGAATGAGGAGACACCTAGGAGATACTTGACCGTACCCCGACATTGGGATGCCGTACGATGGATTTTACCGTACGAGGCTTAGATTTGATGATTGATCCGCACTCTTGATTCGAGGAAGCCGTACTATGTACGTGACGCTGTTGAGGCGGGATCGCCGACTATTAGAGATATTGATTCAGACCTTAGGTAGCCTCTAGTTTCTTACTGACTAGTTCTTAGGTTTAGTTCCTTAGGATGTTAGATGGACACTAGTTTAGGTTCGACTCACATAGTGGTAGTTGTACTCGTATTTCGTAGAGGAGTGGATAATGCACATCTGTATTTACATTCATACTGTAATCATCATGGTGCATGTTCTTACATATGTTGCTATAATCAGTATAAACCTTACCTGTTAGGACACCAGCACCATTACCGATGATGCGCATATTCCACGCACACTTATTTGCCGGCTCACACACATCATCATCGGTAATTGCTATGTCACGTACACTTTAGATCATATTATCTTTTATTGATAGAATCAGTTAACAACTAAACCGATATAATATTGTGATCACTCTCTGATGATAAGTATAAGACATGATATTCATTACTTAGACATTCATACATTCATATTTTCGTGTTATCATGCAGTATTATGGGCATATGCCGACACTTATCATATAGTTACTCATGATTTTGAGATTTGGATTTCTATGAGATTTCTGGATTTTTGGGGAAAACCGCAAAAATATATAAAAATTTCTCTCTCTCTCCTCCTCTCTTTTTAAACAAAGTTGCGGTTTTCTCGTGATGTATGTGTCGTCCACCATGAGATTTTATGTTTTCTGTTGGATTTCGAGACCCGATTCGAGGAGTGGATGAACCGTCTCGGGTACATGGTGGGCCCGGTATGGTACCCCGGGGCAAGAAGATCGAGTTGTAGACGATGAGCCTGGCAGGGGAAGGCTACCTACCGGTGATGTCTGGCGCGGCGGATATCCGGAGGATACCGACCGTTGTCGTGGGATTTGATGATATGGGCCGATCCGGACTGACGGAGCCCGACATATTGATACTTGAGATTACATGTGTTGTGTCGATACTTGACACGGATTTCCATGGATTTCATTGTTGAGATTTCAGGTGCTTATACACACTTTACTATGATAACGGCTAAAGGTTCTCATACATATATATCTGGATTTCAGGATTTGTGACTTTACATTCATGGTGCATGCATTTCATTTCATATGACTTAGTATTATATGAGGCACCGACACGAGCACGGAGTATTTGCTTTTACACGTAGTATTACCCTGCTATTACTAGGTGATTGAGACTTAGTGGTGTATTACTATGACCTAGGATAGCGTCGTGCATTCGATTTCTTTTCGTAGATGTCTTCTACTCACGAGTTGGCAACTCACCCCCGTTGTGCCAAATTTTATTACAGGTTCGATGTACAGGTTTTCTTGGCAGATTGCTGGCACATGATTTCCTTCCGGGTGATTTGCACGGTAGGTTGGTTCACTTGTATCTGAACCACCATTGTATCTGTATTATTTCATTTGTATCTAGAAAGCTCCATCAACCATACTTGTATTAATTGATAAGTTTATTGGACCAGTCTTTTATTTCGACCTTAGAGTCGCGCATGTATTATTCTGATTTGGTAGATTTGTTTTCTTTTGAGTTTTGAGCCACGCCCTTTGGCGTTGTATATTATTGTGCTTGTTGTGGTTGTTTCCGCCTGTTGGCGTTGAGCTAGCTCCCGTTTGGGGATGCTTTTTATTGTTTATGCATATTATACCTGTTGTAGCCCGTTTGGGGGCCAGTTTTTACAGAGGAGACTCTGCCGAAATTTTTGGAAAAATTTGATGTTGCTTTTAAACTTGTATTCTACATGCTTTCTTCTTCTTCTTCTTCTTCTTTTATGGTTTAGATTTCTGGGCTTCGGTTTACTTAGGTTACGTTGCGCCTCTAGACGTTTCGTAATCTAAGTGCCGGTCACGTTCCGTACTTTCGGGTCGTGACAGATGCTTAGGACCTGACGAAGCAGAAAGAGTCATTCAGGAAGTTCACGACGGACTTTGCGGTTCTCACCAAGCAGGCCCAAAGATGAAGTTAAAAATTAAACGGATGGGTTACTACTGGCCCACGATGATCCAGGACTGCCTCGAGTATGCGAAGCAATGCCACTCGTGCCAGATTCATGGAGACTTTATCCACCAACATCCAAATCCACTACACCCAACGGTGGCTAGCTGGCCATTCGAAATGTGGGGGACTGACATAGTCGGCCCCATCGAGCCAGCATCATCCCGGGGACATCGTTTTATCCTGGCGACAACTGATTACTTCTCCAAATGGGCAGAAGCAGTACCACTGAGGGAAGTGAAGACGGAGAATATCCTCCATTTCTTCAAGACGCACGTCATCTATCGGTTTGGAACCCCACGGCGGATTATCTCCGATAATGGGCCAGCCTACCGAAGCCACAAGATTAGCCGCTTCGCGCAGCATCACAATATAGACTGGAGATATTCTTCAGTTTACAACCCACGAGCTAACGGTCTGGCTGAGGCCTTCAATAAGACCTTGACGAAGATCATAAAAAAGACCGTTTCCCGGAATAAGAGAGACTGGCACGAGAGGCTGCAAGAAGCCCTTTGGGCTTACCGAACTACATTCAAGACGGCCACGAACACAACGCCGTACGCGTTGGTATTTGGGACGGAAGCAGTGCTCCCCCTCGAGATAGAGTTACCCTCTCTACGAGTGGCAGTCCACCACGAGCTGACGGACGAAGAAAATGCTCACCTTCGGCTTGAGGAGCTTGATGCCCTCGACGAAATCCGGCTCATAGCGCAACAACATCTGGAAGCCTACAAAGCAAAGATGACGCGCTCGTACGAAAGATTGACCAGGCCGAGAACATTCCGCCAAGGCGATCTCGTACTAGTGGTCAAAAGACCTATGATCCCCAATCGTGCCAAGCGGGGAAAATTTGAGCCAAACTATGAAGGCCCGTACATCATAGACATGGTCTACCAGGGTGGAGCCTATCTACTCATGGACATGCACGGTGAAAGGCCTTTCAGGCCAATAAACGGCCGCTTCTTAAAGAAATACTATGCTTAGTGAGCCACAGCCTGGGTCAATGATAGACGACGACGACTATGTCTGCTCGCTATCTTCCTAAGCTCAGACTTTACAAGCAGTAGCCGGCCTTCCCATCACGACAGACCGAAACGTCCTTAAACTAACGACGGACCGAAACGTCCTTAAACTAACGACGGACCGAAACGTCCTTAAACTAACAACGGACCGAAACGTCCTTAAACTATCGATGGACCGAAATGTCTTTAAACTAACGACGGACCGAAACGTCCCTAAACTACTACCGCAGCATCCTTAGGCTGACGAGATAAAAAAAAGAGAGAAAAAGAATAAAGAACGGTATGTCCACAAGCAAAATGGGCACGGATGAAAACCCGAAAGGGCTCCGTGAGTAAAAACAGCAGGACTACCGGCGAGTGTTTGTGAAAACCCGAAAGGGCGCAACCTCGTTAAAAGACACTTGTAGGGTCCTCTCGACCTTGTAAGGAGAAACCACCTGCGTGAGATCCTTACGACCCACAAAGGAGCAACACACTTAGGGATCCTCACGATTCCTAAGGAGAAAATACACTTAGGAGACCCTCACGACTCGTAAGGAGAACTCTCTTATGGGACCCTCACGACTCATAAGATTTGAAAGTCTTAAGTTACAGAAACCTAAACCTGTTCTTAAGCAAATCCTCCACAACCTTCGATATTGCCCTACAAGGGACTCAATACTGACCCTTGTATACAATCCACGGGCGCGAATAAACATTTCCCCAGCAAAGTCCAACCCTTGTAGGTCCTCTCGATCCATAAGGAGAAAGCCCTCTTGTAGGATCCTTACGACTTACAGAGGAGCACACACTTAGGAATCCTCACGATCCCTAAGGAGAAAATGCACCTGTAAGATCCTCACGACTTGTAGGGAGAAATACCTTTGTGAGACCCTTACGGCTCATGAAGTCAAAAGCCTTGGTCGACAGGACCCTTAACCCTGTTTGCTGAGCCACCTTTGTTCATCATCGACAAAGGCAAATGATGATTCGCTCCTGGCAACATTCCAGTTGTAGCGGTGCTGATGCCGAAATCGGTGCCTAAAATCCAGGCTTGCAGCGAAAAAGCTAGCAAGCCACACATGCCTACAAAATAGCCGAAATGATGGGGCAACTTGCAATAAAAAGCAGCAAGTAAAAATGAAGGCATGAAAAATTGCCGAAATGATGGGGCAACTCGCAATAAAAAGCAGCGAGCAGAAAATAAGTAAATAGCCGAAATGATTGGGCACCGCGAAAAAATAGCCGAAATGATGGGGCAATCGCGACCTTCGCGATATAAAAGCTGAAACGATAGAGCATCGCGGAAAAAGAAATAAAATAAAAATAAAATTTATGCCTTACAGGTGATGTTCCATCACACCCTGTACACAATCCAAGGGCGTAAACAAAAAGGGAACATACCTCCCCCCTAGGTTTCACCAAAGAAAGAAGCTAAATCTCGACGGACCACAAGCGACCTAGAGATCCTCCCAACACTCGTCTCGTAACGACGGACACAACTTCAAGCTAAGCGGAATAGCGGCAACTCCCAGTTCCATGGCTCGGTGGTATACAAATCGCCAACAGTCAGACCTCCATCCCGTGAAATGCGGATACAATCAGCAAAATTCCTGGTTACGTGGAACGCGGATAATGTCACTCTTTGACCCCGTGGAAGACGTCCAGAGCGGATCCTGGTCCTCGCAGAGCACGGCAGTGAACCCGTGTGAAGCATCCAGAGCAGAGCCTAGTCCTCGCCGAGCATGGCAGTGAACCCGTGTGAAGCATCTAGTGCAAAATTCCTGGTTACGTGGAACGCGGATAATGTCACTCTTTGACCCTGTGGAAAGCGTCCAGAGAGAATCCTGGTCCTCGCAGAGCACGGCAGTGAACCCGTGTGAAGCATCCAGAGCGGAGCCTAGTCCTCGCCAAGCACGGCAGTGAACCCGTGTGAAGCATCTAGTGCAAAATTCCTGGTTACGTGGAACGCGGATAATGTCACTCTTTGACCCCGTGGAAAGCGTCCAGAGCGGATCCTGGTCCTCGCAGAGCACGGCAATGAACCCGTGTGAAGCATCCAGAGCGGAGCCTAGTCCTCGCCGAGCACGGCAGTGAACCCGTGTGAAGCATCTAGCGCAAAATTCCTGGTTACGTGGAACGCGGATAATGTCACTCTTTGACCCCGTGGAAAACGTCCAGAGCGGATCCTGGTCCTCGCAGAGCACGGCAGTGAACCCGTGTGAAGCATCCAGAGCGGAGCCTAGTCCTCGCCGAGCACGGCAGTGAACCCGTGTGAAGCATCTAGTGCAAAATTCCTGGTTACGTAGAACGCGGATAATGTCACTCTTTGACCCCATGGAAAACGTCCAGAGCGGATCCTGGTCCTCGCAGAGCACGGCAGTGAACCCGTGTGAAGCATCCAGAGCGGAGCCTAGTCCTCGCCGAGCACGGCAGTGAACCCGTGTGAAGCATCTAGTGCAAAATTCCTGGTTACGTGGAACGCGGATAACGTCACTCTTTGACCCCGCGGAAAACGCCCACAGCGGAACCTGGTCCTCGCCAAGCACGGCAGTGAACCCGTGTGAAGCATCCAGAGCAAATACCGGACTGTGGAGTCCTTAAAATCCACGGACTATGACGTCCTTAACCTCGACCGTGATGTCTTAAAACTAACGATCAACCACCCCGATTCCCTACGGATTCTGCCTTGGTTTAAGGGTACATCTCTTTACTCCTTTGATACCTGGCGTTGTAATTCCTCAACGTCTTCAAAGAGGTGACGGGTCCCTGCAACCAAACATCGGACTGTGGAGTCCCTAAATCCACGGACTATGAGGTCCTTAACCTTGACCGTGATGTCTTAAAACTAACATCGGACTGTGGAGTCCCTAAACCCACGGACTATGAGGTCCTTAACCTTGACCGTGATGTCTTAAAACTAACATTGGACTGTGGAGTCCCTAAATCCACGGACTATGAGGTCTTTAACCTTGACCGTGATGTCTTAAAACTAACACCGGACGGTGGAGTCCCTAAATCCACGGACTATGAGGTCCTTAACCTTGACCGCGACGTCGTTAAACTACGATACCTGGAGCAGCCCCTGACCCCGTGAAACACGGATAAGGGTGACCACATCCAGCACTTGCAGGTCCTCACGACCTGTAAGGAAGAAAAACTCTCTTGTAAGATCCTTACGACTCTCAAGGGAAAACCCGCTTAAGAATCCTCACGATTTTTAAGAAGAGCTTACACCTATGGGATCCTCTCGACCTGTAGGGAGAAAAACTCTTAATGAGACCTTCATGGCTCATAAAATGCAAAAGTCTTAGGAAGCAGATCTTAACCCTGAATCCTGAGCCATCACTGTCCTGCAAGGAGATCAAGATAGAATATCCGCAGAATACATTCAATAGAAAAGGAAACACCATTGAGAGGAAAATTGTATCTTTTATTCATAAGCCAAAATGGATACAAAATACAAGTCATGAAAGAAACAAAAAGAAAGATACTCTTATCCATGAGTATGTACAAAAAAAAGAGGGGAGAAAAGATACAAGTCCTCAAGCCGGCGGGCGGTGCAATAATTTTACCAGCTCATCGTTCTGTTACTGAGCCACGGCTTCATGACGCAAGATCTCCAGAAGACGAGCCTCCGCCTGAGCTTGCTGAGCCTGATATGAAGCAAGCCGAGCTTCGAGCTCTTTCTCGGTGGCTTTATGAGCCTCGACCCCCTCACGAGTGGACGCGGCAGCTTTATCGAGAGCCACCACCTCTTTTGTGGACTCCTGGAGCACTCGCCAGAGTTCGTATGCTTTGTTGGCCCTGGCTGTGAGGCTGGCCTGAAGCTCGCTCAACGCCTTGGAAGCTAGCTCCCTCTCTGAAAATTTACGGCCGAACCCTTTTCTCGCACAACAATATGTTCGCTACGTGTCGCTCTATCAAGCCACGTAAGCTCGCTTTCATGACCGCAGCCTTGGAAACAAGACATTTACAAGACCGTATAAATGGGCTTCCAGTCAACGGGAATAATCAATGTAAAGAGCGCTCACATCACCTGATGTGAAAAGCAACAAGAAAGGTTTCCGACGTATTTCAAACATGCATTTGCAATCGTATGGACATTCATAATGCTCAAAAAGGTCTGATATGCATGAAAGTGATGATAGCATTTGCAATCAAAGAAAGTTCTCATAAAAAGAATACAAAGTTCATTTATGCAAGCGGAAACATACATACTAGTACCAAGCCTACATGGAAGTTCGGCATAAAGCATAGAAAAGAAGGGACTAATTTAAAAATGCTACGCTAACGGGAAAAGGTCACCAAACACGGGATCAATGGCACAAGGGTTAACAAAATAAAGAACAAGGTTCTCCATCTCTCTCTCTGCTCTCTCCAACACATCAAAGCGACGGTTCTCGCGAGAAGTCGCTCCCCATCGATTGGCGCCATGATCATCTGCAAAAGCAGACATAACAGCCCGTCGGGCTCTTATTTCGCTCAAAAGATGAACTGAGCGATCTTTCAGGGCCTGAGTAATCATGCAGGCCTCGTGAAAACCTTCGAGCTTCTCTTCAGCCGTATCGAGCATCGCTAGGGTCATCTCCGCCGGGTGAGGGGGTATATCGGCAAGCACAGACAGGAGGATCATCCGAAGCCAAATGGAGCCCATGGGAAGAGGAGAGCCCCGACGGGTCAGTAGCTCGTACATCACCGTGTCACATTGAGCGTCGGTGAGAAGGGGATCCGCCAGCCGCGCAGCGAAGCGAGGAATTATCTCCTCAAGGGGCACCTCCCATGGTTACCGACGAGCATGGGGACGATTGCAAGCCATGGCGATTGATCGGGTTCTCAAAGATGACCACCTTAAGGTATGAATGGGTTTCTCTGTGAAGAAAAGAAGTAAGGCATAGGGTTCAGGTTATAAAGGGGAGCATTTAATGCTATGCACGAAAAATGTTGTGCATGGTGGGACTATTCTCAAAGCCCGGAAAGAAGGGAGAGCGTTGGAAATGAAATCCAACGACGCATTGGAATTAGGTTAGGGAAATGAAACGTCCCCATCAAGCAGATCCCTGCATACGCAACACGTGAGCACTAGCCTTTGATTGGAAAATGAGGCGGCGCTGCACAGACACAACAGAGAACTATGCTCTGAAAACGAGAATCAAATTCTTAAAAGAAAGGTTTGGAAGGAAGGACACGAAAAAGTGAAGGCGCTTCTGAAAGAACGTTTCATCTCCCCAGATCCTTAGAGGAATCCAACGGTCACAGAAGGTGACAGCGTTGCACTCACGTGCGAACACGTGAGAACAACGCTGTGGGGGCATTTGTTTCCTGATTTAAAATCAGGAAGGCTCACGGAAAAGGCTTCAGAAAGGGTCACGTGCTCCCACGTGACCTGGGTCACGTGTCGGCACGTGACACCTAAAAGAATCATCAAGTCAGATTCAGCTTCCCGACTACATCAAAGAAAAGGGCTTCAGAGAAGGCATCACGTGCTAGCACGTGACCAGCAGTCGCGTGTTGACACGTGACATGTTAAAGCGGCTTCACAGGCACATCAATTCCCGGATGAAATCAAGAAAGAGGCTTCAGAAGAGGTCACGTGCTCACACGTGGCCAGGGGTCACGTGTTGGCACGTGACATTTAAAGCAGCAGACTTGTTCTCCAGTTAAATCAAGGAAAGAGGCTCCAGACAAGGGTCACGTGCTCACACGTGACCAGTGGTCACGTGTTGGCACGTGATGACCAAGCAGCGGCAAAGGTATAGCGCAAAGGAAAGAAGATGGCTCATTCCAAAGAGGGTCACGTGCCCACACGTGACCATGGGTCACGTGGTCACACGTGACCGGCGTTCAAAGCCCACTTTGCTAACAGAATTAAATTCTGAAAGAGATTCAAATCTTTCCAAAGGAAAGCGATTACCTGGAACCAATCGAATTAAAGATTTAGAGATGATTAAATATCATCTATCTATGGGAAAATCTTGAGTTTGGAAAGATTTCCCCTTTAAATCTAACCGAAATAACAAAGGAGAATCCCCGGACTTGAAATCCAATGGTGAATAAAATTCACCTAATAATCCAAAGGTCCAGAACGAATAATGGATGCAAATCAAATCTCTCAATGAAGATTCGTCAAAAACTAATTGACTCGGCTGCTTCTCCTATAAATAGGAGCCAAGAGATACAAAAAGCATATATAAGAAAAGGGAGAGAGCCTTGATACTTTGAGGAATTTGGATCTTCTGTAAAAGAAAACCCTAGGTAAGAAAGGGAAGGCTCCTTGAAAGAAAAGAGAATTTAATTCTCAACAGAGTTTAACTCTGATATATAAAACAGAAGAATATATATCTTCTCTCTTTGATAGAGGATCTGCAAAGTGCACATCTCCCCTTGAAGTTGAGAATTTAATTCTCAATGGGTCGAGTTCCTGCCATGCAGATCCAAAACATAGAGAGGGAACGGAAGCACGAGAATTTAATTCTCACAGAACTATAGGAATTTAATTCCTTTAAAATAAAATTAGGTCTTGACCCTGTGTCATGGGAATTTAATTCCTTCAGAACGAAAAGAAACAGGGTTTAACCCTAATTAAGAACTTAGTTCTGTTGAAACAGCGGGAATTTAATTCCCTTAATCATAATTCTTTAACAGAAAATGGGAGTTTAATTCCTTAAAAGCTTTTATTAGGATTTAACCCTATTCAGTTCTTCACATATATGAGGAATTTAATTCCTACAGAAAATTCAGAGTCCAACTCTATTCCAGAATATAAATCTTCAAAAGGAAGTAGGAATTTAATTCCTCCGAAATTATTGTCAGGGTTCAACCCTACGAGGAATTTAATTCCTGGAAAAGATTAACAGATCCTCTAAACAACATATATAGAGGCAGGGTCACGTGTCACCACGTGATCCCCCCAAAAGACCTACAGAAAACCCCTTTGAGGCAGCACCCCACGTGACCCACGTGACCCTAGGCAGAAGCTTTAACATATAAGCATTTGAATGCCCGTCACGTGATGGCACGTAATGCTCTAAAAGATGCAATAATCTCAGAAGAACAAATGAAGGGAGGGCGCTCTCACGTGTTGCCACGTGACCCCTCTTGCCTTAGTGTTTAACACTAAATTGAAACTCCCGAATCCAGTATTAAACCACTGTTGGGCCTTAGTGTTCAACACTAATCAAAGAACTTTATTCGCAGTGTTCAACACTGATTACCTTAGTGTTTAACACTAATCTGAGATCTTCGTTGCCAGTGTTTAACACTGATCTGTTTTAGTGTTTATGATAATTTGAAAGCCTTGTTGCTGGTGTTTAACACCAGTTATCTCTTAGTGTTAAACACTAACTTGTCAATCTCGTTCCCAGTGTTCAACACTGATTGCTCTGTAGTGTTTAACACTAGGCTTTGGCCCAATTGGCTAAATGGATAGAGGCAAAGCCTCTCCTTCAATGGACCAACAGGAAGCCAATATTCCAGACATGATTGGACTTAACCCAAGCTGGCCATGAGTCCTCAATTCGTAATTAACTGGGCTAATAACATAATTAATTGTTCTTGATCCCAAATTGGGCCAAGGACTATTTAATCCACTCCGGTTCTAGGGTACATCTCTTCACTCCTTTGATACTTGGCATTGTAATCCCTCAATGTCTTCAAAGAGGTGACGGGTCCCGACGACCACACATTGATATGGACTGTGGGGTCCTTAAACCCGTGTGAAGCATCTAGTGCAAAATTCCTGGTTACGTGGAACGCGGATAACGTCACTCTTTGACCCCGTGGAAAACGTCCAGAGCGGATCCTGGTCCTCGCAGAGCACGACAGTGAACCCGTGTGAAGCATCCAGAGCGGAGCCTAGTCCTCGCCGAGCACGGCAGTGAACCCATGTGAAGCATCTAGTGCAAAATTCCTGGTTACGTGGAACGCGGATAACGTCACTCTTTGACCCCGCGGAAAACGCCCAGAGCGGAGCCTGGTCCTCGCCAAGCACGGCAGTGAACCCGTGTGAAGCATCCAGAGCAAATACCGGACTGTGGAGTCCTTAAACCCATGGACTACGACGTCCTTAACCTTGACCGAGATGTCTTAAAACTAACAATGGACCGCAATGTCCTTAAACTACCCATAGACCGCAATGTCCTTAAACTAGCAATGGACCACTATGTCCCTAAACTGGAACAATAGAGCCTCCGCATGCTCTTTTGTCGGATCTAAACGATCCCGTTTAAGTTGATCTTAGCCTCGAAGATGGCTAACGTATTCTTAAACCTTCAAACAGACTGGGCTATGAATCTTCCCTAATCAACTCTGGCTCAAGGGTACATCTCTGAACTCCTCTGACATCTGTCGTTGTAATCCTTCAACGTCGTCAGAGAGGTGATGGGTCCCGACGGCCATACATACGATGGACCACTATGTCCCTAAACTGGAACAATAGAGCCTCCGCATGCTCTTTTGTCGGATCTAAACGATCCCGTTTAAGTTGATCTTAGCCTCGAAGATGGCTAACGTATCCTTAAACCTTCAAACAGACTGGGCTATGAATCTCCCCTAATCAACTCTGGCTCAAGGGTACATCTCTGAACTCCTCTGACATCTGTCGTTGTAATCCTTCAACGTCGTCAGAGAAGTGATGGGTCCCGACGGCCATACATACGATGGGCCACTATGTCCCTAAACTGGAACAATGGAGCCCAAACGCTCCTTTGTCGGATCTAAACGATCCCGTTAAGTTGATCTTAGTCTCAAACTAGACTAACGTATCCTTAACAAACGTTTGAGTTGATCTTAGCCTCAAGTATGGCTAACGTATCCTCAAACCAAACCCCCAAACCCGAATCTAAGATAACACGGATTTGGACTAGTCCACGCCCTACAGGCGACGACATAACTCAATCTCCGTATACAATCCACGGGCAACCAAAAACAAAACATAAAATAGACACACACGACACGAAGTGACCATCTGGAGAAGGAGAAAGTTGTTACCGCGATGCGGTAGCGTAATTAACTGCAGGGGCTTGCGCCTGCAGGGAAGAGCGTCCCCACAATCAAAAACCCCTCAAATGAGGGGGAATCTGACGAAGTCTGCTACATCGGCCGCATCCGTTTAAACCTTCGATATACGGTGCCATAGATCAACTTGGCATCTTCGGAGAGGTGGACGGATAGCACCAATTAGCATCTGCCCCGAACCTCAGGCGAGACCCCGCGCCTCGGCCGCCGTTCGGAGGGGAACAGTAACCAATTAGGATTTTATCGTTTGTTGTTTTATTTTAAATTACTATATTTAAATTTTGTAAAAAAAATGAAGTTACGAATAAATACCATGATTTTCTCATTCTCACAAATTACACATCAATACTTTTATCTTTAAAATAATTTTTAGAAATTAATTTTTACTTCTACAAATTTCAAGAAATTTATCTATGACAGAATATATTATTTTGTACATGCTGTAAAAATTTCAGATCGAACCGTTTAACGGTTTAGGAATTATATCAATTTTATAAAAGCAGAAAACTGTATTTACCGGTCAACTTCTAAGACACATAACTTGGTCTGACAGTATTCAAATTGAGCAAACTCAGGTGTTTTTGATATCTACATCGAAATATCTAGATTTTCCTTGTTTTAAGTTTTTACTGAAAACCGACGTAAAATATACAAAACTGTTACAAAATTAAGCGACGAATCTGGACAGAATCTGTTCTGATTCACACATTGTTTTTAAATTGGACATAACTCGAACACCCGATGTCCGTTTGTGACAAACTTTAGATGTGTAGATACACAATTGATAGAACTATAATTTTCTATATACTGGATTACTTATAAATGCATGAAACAACTCGATATAGGTTTTGCAATATAACATATGTTGCTGTCCAGAAATCTGAATTTTTGTTTTAAATACCGATGTTAAAATAATCATAACCAGAGCTTTAGAAATCCAAATCAAGTGAATCTTAGTGTTTTAGATAAGTACTCCGAAATACCTACAATTTTATAACAATTTTCTTAACCTGAAACCTGACGAAAATTGATCGAAACTATGTTTTAAAAATATGTGACGGTGCCGAATAGATTCTGATCTGTTTTGTGCAACGATACGAAAACAGATATACCTCCCAAACCGGTAGTCGTATTTAGGCGAGACCGGAACTCACGTATGCATAACACATAAGTCTATGTTTTCATTTATATTCTGACTTTAAATGAGTTGATTAACTAGTTGTACATATCACATATTTACAACATTGTTTTTGGACGTTTCTTTTATATTTATCTCATATCATGTTTTATGATTGCTTATCTATTTTTATTTATATAACTCGTGATTAAACCATTACATGCTAGAATTGACTTGATCTTGATACGACTCAATCATGAATACCTGAACCCAATAGGTGCACTTGACCCGACTTGACCCGAACCATAAATACGTAATGACTTGACATAAACACTTGATATGAATACATGAACAATTGACTTGAATACTTGAACTCGACTCGATACTTGAATTGCACTCTCTTATGTATTCATGGATTTGGGCAAGACTTGCAATTTTAATCACAGACTAATAATATACACGGGGTGTTGGGGTAGTTTGAGTATGAATCCAACGGAATCTCATGAGTTCCATTATAATAAATAACGTTGCTGTGGTACCGGGCTAAAACGGTACAAATAACGTTGCTGTGGTACCGGGCTGAAACGGTACATCACAAATTCATGAATGAGGGCCCGTGTTTCCAAGCCCCTAAATGATAGCCTGTTGGGTTTGGAATACTTCAATAACAATTGAAGTCCCGCTATTTTGGGCACGTGATTCCTTACCCCTAAACAATAGCTTTGGGTTCGAGAATACTCTTGAGATTGGTTGATATTCACAGTTGAACTCACGTTAGTTGTTTTTACCCTTTTAGAGATCTTTTAGGACACTTACATCCACTTCATGTCCACTATACCTATACTCCACGGCCATATTTTACTTGTTTGCCATACTAATATAGTTGACATACACATTACCATGCATGCCACCATACTTGTTTATATGTTCATGATTTATATTCATGCTATACTTGTTTACTATGCTCATGTTATATTTCCATGCTTACATAGTTGTCATTAATATCACCATATTATATTTGTTCATGTTTTATTTCCATTCATACTATATCTCATGTCACCTTGCATTTTTATTTATATACTTTCACATCCCATCTTTCTTGGGGACTTACCGAGCGCAAGTTCGCTGACGGGCATTCCACCAATTTCTTTGTTTCCTTGGAATTTTCGTCAGATGATCTATAGATTGAAGAGATCGAGCCGAGTCAGGAGAATTACTTTCAGCTTGCGGAGCAGACCGACTACTAATTCATTATTTTTAGCTTTTACTTCCAGTATGCCACTTATTTAGGCACTTCCTTTTATATATCTTTGTTTTCAGACATCATGTATTCAGTTTGAAACTTGTGAAAGTTGGTAATGCAAATATATAAAGTTGGATTTTCAATACCATGACTTTTCTTGTTATTTTATATTGCTTATATACGCTTAGCGTATTTGTTTTGAGAAATGATCTTCTCGGAATAAATACGTTGCGGGCTTGTCGCGTGCCGAACTGCTCTTTTGGGAAACGGAGCGTGACAATTGTCTCCGGTAACTCCGAGACAACTGACAATAGAAGATATCACTCAAACCAATCTGCAAGCTAAACACGTAAGCTAGACTAGTCTTTTAATTTTCTAGGGTATTTATGTAAAAAGTCGTTTTTAAAAATTCTCGAGAGATTTTAATTCATCCTAAATTCTCAAATATGTTATTACTAAGTTGATTAAAATGTCAAAAAATGTATTATATATTTTATGGTATTTTTATGATAAGACTTAGTTTTAAAAGTTTATGCTGTTTTTATGAACAATACCGCTTTTTGGAAATTTAATGATGTTTTTGTGTAATTTTAATTTTTCATTTAAAAATATTTTTTCCACAATTTGTTCATTGAAAATACGGATTTATGATTTACATAATTTTCCAACGATTTAATTTGTTTTCAAAGTTGTATTTCTTTAAAATCGTATTTTATTCTTTTCAAGACCGAATTCTCCGTAAGCAGATCTGTATCTTGCTCTACTATCCCAAGAACGTGTGTTAACCCGCATCATTCACGAACGGATCCCCTAACAAGGGTTGTAGAGGTGTAATTACAAAGATGTTAAAATAGCGATTCATAAAAAGTAGTTTTAGAAAACCAGGTTATTATCTTGAAAATTATTTCCTTTAGAATAAAACATGTAACCAAGGTATCATGCTATGAAACTGTTGTGTGTGTGAGTGGGGTAGATCGTTACCCCGTGAGTTATCTATACCATCATATCACGAAACTTAGCGTTAGGAATTTAATTAAAAATGAGGTATTTATCCATTACTTATTTTTCTTAACTTTTACGATATTAACTAATATTGTTTGAAACATGCCAAGAGAAGTTTTGTTTTAAATAAATATTAAATTTGCATGACATAGATAAGACATGGCATCGCAAGGATAATAGACTGGTAATCTATTTATTTTTCTTATTATTAGCATAAAAATGGGAATGGACATATCATGGCTTGCAACTAAATTTTCAAAGGAAACTTGGCATACGAACATCGTATCATATGTTGATGAGGGAAGAGGCAAAAAAGATAGGGAAAGTAGGAGACTGAGGGAAGGTAGGAGACTTACTCGTACAACTCGTATTCATACGAGCGAGAAAAAGAAAAGAAATAGTCTCGGTTTAAAGAATCGAGACAACTACGAGAAGGTGATAGCGAGTTGAGCTACCGGCGTTTCTTGGTGAGTTGTGGAGTAACGTAGGGAGGAAGGTGGCTTGGTTCAAGATCGATGACGCAAGAGGAAATGAGCTTGACATTGACTTGAAATTTTGACTTCTTGGCTTGGATAGAACTTGAAGGATAGAACTTGAAAGATAGAACTTTGAGAGATTTTTTTAGGATAATTTCATAGGGGAAGGAGCCTGGACTGATTAGATTTATATAGTAGAAGTGAAATGAAGATTTGATGAAATAAAAGAAATTTAAACACAATAAAAGAGTTTTAATTGGGAAATTGAAAGGATGTCGGGTCTTGAATTGAATAGGGCAGTTTGAGGTACTAAAACGAAGAGACAAAAGGTAAAGGGACTCACGTGCAGAGGACGGACCCAAACGGAGCTAGGTGGGTCGCCGGTTGCGGCCAAGGCAAGGCGTTTGCCTAAAAGTTCGTGCCCAATACTCCATTGTGTTTAAACACCACATTTACATAGCTCTTTTCTGCTGCAACCTTTCGTATCTCCATGTAATGCTCGTGCCAACTCTCGAACTTCTAAAACGTCGTAAAAATAATAAAAATATTGGTGTTGATGAAATTTGAACACATGGGCTATAAAACAGCAACGAAAAGTCTTAACCGGTGAGATACGAGTTGTTTCTTGCATTTATTTTATAAGAATTTTCTTATAACTCAAAATCAGAACAGAATACATTCTTTTTTATGAACTGAAATAAAAGGGATGGTATATATGATTTAGGATCGTTACAATAGATCTACCAAAAACATATTTTTATATTATCTATCTAACTTATTTAATCTCATTAAATAATTTAGATGTAATAATTTTAGATCTATAAAATTACAATTATTATGAGATCTAGGTTTTTAATTATAAACTCTAATCCAACAAGAGCAATCATATGCTCTGATACCAATTAAAGAAAATCATACCCTTAAAACAGCGGAAGTGGTGCATATGATCTCCGATTATTCTTTTAATATGAATCATAAAAACATACTTTTGCAGATCTGAATATCTGTTGCCAAAACATCTTTCTCTTGCAGTTACCACAATTGCAGAAACCTCCAATCAAGTCCACAACTTTGTGTAGGAGGAAAATAAAAAACCTGGCTGATAGTAACCCTTCTTTTAAAAGAAGAAAGTTTTAAAATAATTCTCAATTATTTTCTTTTTCGAAATCTCTTATTTCATCATCATTTTTTCAATCATCATTAATGATCTACTATAGTTATCATTTTATAAGGTTGTGATACAATATTTTTTTTTCTTATTTTACCGATGTGGGACTAAACTCCTTAACAATATAATCATAATAAATTGTGTTATAATATTTCTTCTTTTATTTGTTTTTATTTGCTCTTCTACCTTAGGGTTTTGCGGTGGGACCAAGTGGGTCTCACATCGAGAACTAATTATCAATCTTAACTAAATCGTAATTAATTAATTGAAAATTTTAATTTAACAATCAAACTCCTATCAAACCAATTGTTCATAAAATTTTTATCTAATATAAGATAATAATTAATATTAATTTACATGCAGCCCTTTTCAATATCAAGTTACTTTTCTTTAGGCTTTTTAATTGAGCGGGATAAAATTGCCTAATCGCTCAAACCCAAATCTTCAATTACCCATGGACACAATAAATTCATTTCGAAAATAAATATAATAATAATATAATTTTGAAAAAAACAATTTCCAAAATTCCTGATCGGAATTTGACGCTTTCATGGAATTGAACAGTAAACTTATTCTCATAAATATGAGAACGTTGGATCATATCTAAATATCCATAGTTTTCTTAAATGCATTCAAGCAAAGGTTTCTTGTTCCTGTCTAAACGACAAGATTTACCATTATATTAAAACTTACTTGTCAACAAATCGAAAACTAAAATGTTAACAAGTCAAAACGCCTATGTAACAGTTTCAATGCTCCATCTCTATAGATGACGTATCCTAGAGAATTCAAATATGATCATGTACTATACACATCATTATATGCGCTCATGACATACACCTGAAGAATCTCTATTCTCGGTGACTGAGACACAGCACCACATCTCACATGTCAGTGTCATGCATGATAATCTGTCACAACTTTAGCTATCCTTTACTAGTTGTAAATTAAGTACTCAATTTAAGAAATTACTAAATTAAATCATATCTCCATGCAAGTGACTTATCACAGTGTATGATCAAACAACATAATTTCTAAAGATATTATAACAATTATAAATAAATAAGAATATCCACATTATAAATTATTAAGCGTAATTATAAAACTTTATTAATATTCAATTAATATTACATGAATTGCAATGGATACTTAAGAACACATATAACTACTCTAGCAATATCATATGTTACTTTTTCTTCAAAGTTTCTAATAAATGCTTTGTAAAATCTTACTTATGTCACGGGTTTAATATTTAATATGATTAAATTTTGGAATTAATAATTCCAAGTTGTTTAGAATCTAAAATGCTCTTGAAGTTTAACTTAACTAGAAGTTCTACTTTACTAACAATCTTGATAGATCATTATCGTTTGACAAAATAAACAAAAGAAAGCTTGGTTTTAATTTAAACTTATCTAACATAAGTTGAATAAATACGAAACATGGCTCGATTAGATTATTTCGCAACTCTACTGTTTTAATTAAGTTAAAGAACTATTAAGTTCTTATCATTTCTTCGGGAAATGATAGGCCATAACCTAATGTATACATTAAGTCAAAAAAATAATAAAAAATAAAACTAAAAACCGATGTACACAGGATTCAAAATCCAAAACCGCCTGCTCAGCTGATCAAATTCTTAGTGAGGGGCTGTTTGTTTAGCGAGAATTGCCAAATGAAATGGGGATTGGGGGACAAGATACTATTTACAAAAGAGAATAGTGGTGGAATTGTCATTTCACTGTTTGTTTGCAAAGAATGAGAATCTCAACTTTTCGAAATTGACGTAGCATTTCGGCAATGAGATCAGCATTTCGGCAATTCTAATTATGAACTATTTTGAGAGGAATTGACTATTTCCAAATACACATAGGATTTAGATATCCTTTATTACTTAAAGCCCCAAAACTGGGATAATTACAAAAAAAAACCCCTCAAAACTTGATAATTACTTATTACCCAAAACGTTAAACTTACATCATTTTATCCCCCACTAGCCCTTTCACTTCACTTCATTAGTCAATTAACGAAAAACGTTGGGTGATGGGAGCTGTGATCTCCCTTAGATGTTGTCCTCCGTCAATTCTGTGATGGTGGTATTTAACGGTTGAGATTTGGTTTGGGAGTTGTTGAGCGTGTGGACCTCAATGGGTTGGTGTTGACGCCGAGCTATCTGCAAAGGAAGTTCCGGGATGGGTGACCACCGTAGGACCCTCCGACAATCAAGTTGGTGCCGAGAAATAGGTGCAGAGTAACGGCGTATTGAAATGGGTCGTAGTTACCTGAGTCGTCTAAGAGAGGAGTTTATGTAATGGTCACGCGGAGCGAGCAGGCGCGAGATCATCGCCATCAGTTACGCCCCTGCGTTATTCTCGTATTAATGGCAGGATACGCCCATTAATAGAGGGACGCACTAGCATGGGACACGGAACGTGGGGAGATGAATATCTCTCCGTGGCGAGATACACGGAGCCGTTGCGGGGGCGTTTGGGTTCCGCGCTCTCGGGTGATCAGGGAAGCCGAGAAAGCTCGGCCTGTCAGATTGCTCGGAGACGAGCAGGGAGGCCGAGGAAGCTCGGCCGAACAGATTGCTCGGAGACGAGCAAGGAGGTCGAGAAAGCTCGGTCCGTCAGATGGCTCGGAGATGAACTGTTGGTTGTTTGCTGGGCGGAGACGGAAAGTACTCAGGGAGGTCTCCTGAAAGCTCGGATGCGTCCTCGAAGACGAGGTCTTGAGGAACGCCCTTAATGCATCTCATTTAATCCACCTCCGTAGCCTTTGGGACACGTCACTCGTCACGTGTCGTAATCTGAAAAAATACTACTTGTGAGCATCACCATCGGGCTAGGTTATCGAACCCCTCAAACCCACTCATATTCACTATTGTTCATCTAAAATTCCATTTCAGAACCTCTGGTTGACGAAGCGGACCAATATTCCATTGACAGTTGGAGATTTGAAGCTCTAATTCCGAAGCCTTAATTCCGAATAAGGCCTCTAATTTGAAATTTTAAATGAAGAACAGTGAATACGAGTGGATTGAGGGGTTTGATAACACATCTTGATTTTCTTTGTTAATTGACTAACGTAATGAAGTGAAGGGCTGGTGGGAGGTAAAATGATGCAGCTTAAACATTTTGGGATAATAAGTAATTTTCAAGTTTTGGGTTTTTTTTTGGCAATTAACTTAGTGTTTTTTGGCAATTAAGTAAAAAAACCCTTTAATTTATTGAAAAATAGGTTATGGCCACCTTCCTTTTAATCATCTTCTACTTTTATTTTTTATTTGTTTAACTCTTTATGGTGTGAGAGTTTATTAAGCCCACCCATATGCCTTTATACCAATTCCCAAAATCCAATTCCTGCTTTATTTTAAAACAACCAAATTAAGGAATAGAATCAAGAGGACAAAATATAACATAATTCCTTGCAAGCAAAAAATGTAATTGTAATTCCAAAAGGCAACAAAAGAACATTTTATGATACAAAACACCATTTCCATTTTGTAATTTGATGTCTCAAACTGCTAGCCCCTTGTAACGTTTTCATTGATTTTGTCATGTCCAAACACTTGAATTCCACTGGCCCTTAGGAGTTTGACAAAATTGTGCATCATGAGTGTTTGAAGTTGAAATAAAATCATGAAAGCTACCTATACCAACCAAACCTAAACCGCCGCAATTTTATTCTTATTCCACATTTGGACCTCAAATTCATACGCCATGTTTACTATATTGAATTGGTTTCCCCCCTTGTTCATCTCATGTAATATCATTTATCAAAGATGTATATCGGGCGGATCCATGCATAGTCCAGGGAACGGTCGCCCACCCTGAATTTTTTTTTAGTAGGCCCATTTCTCAGGCCCGTAGACAGTGGACTTAGGAGGTTATTGGTAATTTGTTGAAACCAATCTCTCTCTCTCTCTCTCTCTCTCTCTCTCTCGTCTCGCCGTGAGATTTTTCGTTTTTCTCGGATTCCAACTGATGCGTCGGCATCGACATCCTCTGATCCTTCGATTTCGACCTTCCTCTTTCTTCTTCTCTGATCAGAACATCAACGATTCCACTCCTCTTCTTCATGCCAAGATTAGCCATCACATCTCCTCTCGAAAGATTCGAAAACCCTAGAAAAATCTCAACTATAATTTGTTGGGTTGGCTCTTCCTTGAACTATAATATAGTATTATTGGAGGTGATTTTTCTGTCTTAGAAGAAGAAATTAGGGGGCATGATTTTAATTTGGAATTTGGGCATGATTTTAATTTGGAATTTGGGCATGATTTTTCTGTAATTTAGTGTTTGAGACAGTGGATGGTATTGACCGATTTACCTGGGAACAGAATAAAATGAAATCATTGGAAAGAAATTGCACCAAGATATTCAAACCTAAAATTAAAAGAAAGATGGGGTTTGCAGTTGGAAGTAATTTGTTTCAAGGCTAAATTTCTCTAAAATGACCTAACCTTTCCATCTATTTTTTCCCCTTGTTCCTCTCTAGATAAATAAAATATAATTAGCAATGTATATGAACTCCGTCACATTTGGACAAAAATCCCGGATTCGGCACAGGTAACATTCAATAATTGTCAATTATATAAGTTTGATCGTCTTATTCGCCAATTTCGTCTATGACTTCGGCGGTGAAACGTCGCTCCTTCAATACCTAAAAAATACTCTTCATGAAAATAAAGAATTTTTTTTTAAAAAATTCCAAGATCTCATTACCTTGGTAAATCAAATCAAGAACCTTAATAGACTTTATACAAATTAAACCATAACAAAACCAATCAGCTCCAAAATTCAAGTTTAATTAGTTCCATCACATCCATGAAAAATAAATAAAATATAGGGGGGGATACAAGCTAACTATTCCCCTTCTCTTCATTCCGCTTCTCATGCTTCATGCTTCACCCTCCCCTCCCTCAACCTCCTCGACGGCCGGAACTGGGGCGGGTTGTCCGAGACGTAAATCCCGGACCCGACAACGTTAACAGGCGGCGGGTTGAACTCCGACCGGGTGCGTCGGTGGCGCCCGGACCCGGACCCGGACCCTTCATGGGACGACGACATCTCAAGCAACACGGGCCTTTTGCCGGCCGAGGATCCGCCGTCGGATATCAGAGAACCGTATCTGCTACGGGTCCTGCTCTTCTTGAACGCATAAATCACCAATGGTATCAAACCCTCCATTTTTCTTCTTTAATTATTTACAAATTTCTAAGTTTTTTTTTCCGGTTGAGGTCTGTGTATTTTCTTTGCTTTGTGTTGGTGGAACGAGGATGATATATTTTTATAGTGAGATCATGTACGAATAATAAAGACGGCGATTTTGACCAAGTATTTTTTTGGGATTTCAAAAGGGGTGATGATGGGCTTACGTGGACAAATCATAAGCAGCAGCTCGTTTTTGGATGCTAATAGGTCAACGTGATGAAAGCTGGTGACAATGGCGTGTGTGGGTTGTCCTCGTATTTATGTTGGTTGTAGGAAAAAAATGGAACTTATGGAGAAATGCTCAATACTAAAGTATTACTCGTAATGATAATACTTTTCCTCTCAGCGCGGTGCCACGTAGGCTACTAAGGCACTCATTTGATACAAGGTAGAGTATATGATTTAAGTATCCAAGTAGTAGATAACATGGCCCATTTTGTATCCAATGAGAATCCATGTAGCCTACATGGATTCCACCATACCGGTAGGAAAAGTATTACTCATTATTTTATACAAGCTTTTATCTTAAAAAGCAATTTTTCTTCCTCTTTCCTTGTGTTCCATGCCGCTTTCAAGCAGAAGAGGACATGAAGAGAACTCTTAAAATAGGGAATCCACGTAGGATCCACTTCAGTATATGGCAGTAATTAACTTTAAATGTTGCTTTTTGTCAAAACAGACACATGAAGTATCAGAATCATGAGAGAAAATGGAAGTATGCTTACTTCTGATACTTCCATGCTATTTCATGGCAAACAAACAGGTCCTTAGAGTAGTTAATTAGGGTCAGTTTTGTTTCCGTGGGAAAGAAATATCAAGAGTCGGAAGTCATGCATGAAAATGAGTGCAAAGTTCAAGTTCTTGTATCTCTACTGTTATAGAGCAAAAAGAAAGAGGACGCTAATTCTAAAATCAATTTGTGGCTTTCTTATTTAGCAGAGAAATCAACTAAAAACTCTATAAAAAAAGTCGAATTAAATTTCATATATGAAAATGAAGGGTAATATGGTGGTTAAGGAGGAAGAAGTAATTAAAAGATTAATAAATGATATTTAATGCAACAACAATCACCAGACCAACTTTAGTCCCAGGAAACAATCAGACTGCGGGTCACCAATTTTGACTTTGAGGTCTAAGGTGATAAGTATGTTGGCGACCTGGTAATGATGTATAGAATGAATCAATGATGATCATGTCAGCAAAAATAAATATCTTAATCTATATAAATTGAGGATTATTCCAATTTGCACTTGGTAAGTAGAAGGGAAGATTGCTGAGAATTCTCGTATTTTCCGAAAAATGATGGCAGGGCATCCGATTCCGGGAAATCTTTCATTAACATGCTTGGTATGCTTTAATCATTCCCGGTGATATGTGTGTGTAACCGTAGTTCAGCGGTGGGCCGACGGGAGGCGAGGCCTGCGGCCGGCGGCGAATGGCCGATAGGCGACGAACTGTCGACCAGCGTCAGGACCGGCCGGCGACGGGGCCTCCCGGCAGAGAACGATAACGGTCGGCCGGCGGTGGGCCCAGCGACCGGCGACGAACAATGGGGCGGCCGACGAGAGAGGGAGGCTGCTGGTGACGTGTGGTGGACGGTAATAACACATCTCCTGTCGGGTAGGAATATTTGGTGTTAATCTAGAGTAGACACTTGTTTTGGGGGATCGTACATGATTCACATGTACAAGGGTCATTTGATTATCATAGTAATCTTATATTCTCGGAAATATTTTTTTTCTCCTTAACAAAAATGGTAATATTTTCAGAAAATTGAGCATTACCATCTAAATTAACTACCATCTAAATTAACTGCTATCAGGTGTTTCAGAGCATCTCAAAGATACATACAATAACATACCCATTTCCAATAATTTAGAGTTTTTCCCCCTGAAATTATGAGGCCTGGCATGTGTTAATCGCTTGACTCAAAACAATTAATTTGAAGCACGAGTGCCTTTAATGGCATAAGGATAATACCTTTATATGGTTGAGCATTAATTTGACAAATTGAAATCAATTTGATGACTCTTAGATTTTATTGTTATAACAGTAGAGATATTTATGATTTTTAAACTATAAAGGGATGGTAATAATTGACTAGTTTATTTAGTTGAAAAGGTGGGGTTAAATTATCATTAGCTTAATCAATTATATTTGATGGAATATGACTTTTGTGCAGAATACCCAAAAGAGAAGAGTTATAACAGTGGGGAAGATGGATTTTTCAATAGAAAATAGTAGAATTTCTTTTGTTCTTTAATCTTTTCTCTGTAGAGCACAATCTCTTATAAACGATATTGGCATGTTGTAAAGAGGAGTTATGTTTGGAGGAATTTATTATGCACTTTTGGACCGCTACAACTTTCCAGATTCGTACATTCAAAAATGATATTATTCTCGCACAATAGGTCAACGTGATGAAAGCTGGTGACAATGGCGTGTGTGGGTTGTCCTCGTATTTATGTTGGTTGTAGGAAAAAATGGAACTTAAGGAGAAATGCTCAATATCAGACCGGTAAGTAAAGTATTACTCGTAATGATAATACTTTTCCTCTCAGCGCGGTGGAATCCACGTAGGCTACTAAGGCACTCATTTGATACAAGGTAGAGTATATGATTTAAGTATCCAAGTAGTAGATAACATGGCCCACTTTGTATCCAATGGGAATCCACGTAGCCTACATGGATTCCACCATACCGGTAGGAAAAGTATTACTCATTATTTTATACAAGCTTTTATCTTAAAAAGCAATTTTTCTTCCTCTTTCCTTGTGTTCCATGCCACTTTCGAGCCGAAGAGGACATGAAGAGAACTCTTAAAATAGGGAAATCCACATAGGATCCACTTCAGTGTATGGAAGTAATTAACTTTAAATGTTACTTTTTGTCAAAATAGACACATTAAATATCAGAAGCATGAGAGAAAACGGAAATATGCTTGCTTCTCATACTTCCATGCTATATCATGGCAAACAAACAGGCCCTTAGAGTAGTTAATTAAGCCCAGTTTTGTTTCTGTGGGAGAGAAATATCAAGAATCGGAAGCCACGCATGAAAATGAGTGCAAAGTTCAAGTTCTTGTATCTCTACTGTTATAGGACAAAAAGAAAGAGGACGCTAATTCTAAAATCAATTTGTGGCTTTCTTATTTGGCAGAGAAATCAACTAAAGACTCTATAAAAAAAGTCAAATTAAATTTCATATATGAAAATGAAGGGTAATATGGTGGTTAAGGAGGAAGAAGTAATTAAAAGATAAATAAATGATATTTAATGCAACAACAATCACCAGACCTACTTTAGTCCCAGGAAACAATCAGACTGCGGGTCACCAATTTTGAATTTTAGGTCTAAGGTGATAAGTATGTTGGCGACCTGGTAATGATGTATAGAATGAATCAATGATGATCATGTCAGCAAAAATAAATATCTTAATCTATATAAATTGAGGATTATTCCAATTTGCTCTTGGTAAGTAGAAGGGAAGATTGCTGAGAATTTTCGTATTTCCCGAAAAATGGTGACAGGACATCCGATTCCGGAAAATCTTTCATTAACATGCTTGGTATGCTTTAATCATTCCAGATGATGTGTGTGTGTGTGTACCCGTAGATCGGCGGTGGGCCGCCGGTCGCGGCCGACGGGCGGCGAGGCCTGCGACCGGTGGCGAATGGCCGATAGGCGACGAACTGTCGACCGGCGTCAGGACCGGCCGGCGGATCCGGCGACGGGGCCTCCCGGCAAAGAAAGATCGGCGGCGAACGGTGGGCCGACGGTGGGCCCAGCGACCGGCGACAAACGATGGGACGGCCGACGAGAGAGGGAGGCTGCTAGTGACGTGTGGTGGACCGTAATAGCACTTCTCCTGTCAGGTAGGAATATTTGGTGTTAATCTAAAGTAGACACTTGTTTTGGGGGAACATGATTCACATATACGAGAGTCGTTTGATTACCATGGTAATCCTATATTTTAGGAAATATTTTTTACTTCTAAACAAAAATGGTAATATTTTCAGGAAATTGAGTATTACCATCTAAATTAACTACTATCAGGTGTTCCAGAGCATCTCAAAGATACATACAATAACATACCCATTTCCAATAGTTTAGAGTTTTTTCCCCTCATAATGAGGCGTGGCATGTGTTAATCGCTTGACTCAAAACAATTAATTTGAAGCACGAGTGCCTTTAATGGCATAAGGATAACACCTTTATATGGTTGAGCATTAATTTGACAAATTGAAATCAAGACTCTTACATTTTGTGGTTATAATAGTATAGATATTTGTGATTTTTAAACTATAAAGGGATGGTAATAATTGACTAGTTCATTTAGTTGAAAAAGTGGGGTTAAATTATCATTAGCTTAATCAATTATATTTGATGGAATATGACTTTTGTGCAGAATACCCAAAAGAGAAGAGTTATAACAGTGGGGAAGATGGATTTTTCAATAGAAAATAGTAGAATTTCTTTTGTTCTTTAATCTTTTCTCTGTTGAGCACAATCTCTTATAAACGATATTGGCACGTTGTAAAGAGGAGTTATGGTTGGAGGAATTTATTATGCACTTTTGGACCGCTACAATTTTCCAGATTCGTACATTCAAAAATGATATTATTCTCGCACAAAATCTGCAAAAAGTCATGCAAGAACCCGTCTCTAAAGTGAGAGGTGGCAACTTAGTTTACTAAAGGGTTTGAATCCCAAAAAGACAAATAAAGGTTAAAATTTGATTTGTAATATATGTTATTGAACAGGACATCTTGTCCGCTTCTTACTTCAAAAAAGATATAAGAAAAAATAACTTGAGAATAAGTTCATGATATATACGAAGGTATTCATATTTTGTGAAAAAGAAAAAATAACTTAGTCGTTACCCAAAAAGATACAAGCCGGTTCAAAAAAGAAAACAAACAAACAAACAATGGGAGCTCTCGTTGGTTGGACACCCTTCATCCGATCAACAACAACTTTTCTTATCAGCATCTTGATGATATATATGAAGGTATTCATATTTTTGGTGCAGGGAACCTTTCCCTGCTTTTTTCCTTCAAAAATGATATACGGGAAGGGGACAAGGCCGGGCAGAACAAACCCCCCCTACAACTTTACAATAAAAGATTGGTGTTTTTCTCACTAAACTATCCAAATAAGCAGTTCTATATGATCGGTTAAAAAATTTTACCCTTTTTCTTGCTCTCCACTTCCCACAACAAAATCTTTTATCTTCCTTTTCTTTTTCTACATAAACAAGATCAATTTTCTTCCTTCTTAAATTGAACTTGATAATAACTTATATAATAACTGAACCAAAAAATCTTTTTGACCAGAAATAGCTAAAGAAATTTTTAACAAACTAGTACAATAATATTAAAAAACCAAGAAAATAAAAAAGAAAGAAAGAAAACTCCAAATCTCTATCGGACATCATTATCTTTCAGGATCGGACTCCGCGTCAACAATCGGGCATCCTACTCTTGGCCAGATTGGATTCCGCGTTCTCAATCGAGCATCTATCCATTTCGCCGGATCGGACTTCGCGTCCTTGATGTGGCATCATTCTCCTTTTTCGATTCGGACTCTGCATTCTTGATCGGCAATCATTCCCCTTTATCAATTCGGACTTTGCGTCCTCGATTGGGCATCCATCCACTTTGCCGGATTGGACTCCGCATCCTCGATCGGGCATCCATACATTTCGCCGGATCGGACTCCGTGTACTCGATCAATCATTCTTTCTTTTTGTCGGATCATACTCCTCGTCCTTGATCTTGCATCCATCCTTTTAGCCAGATCGAACGCCGTGTCCTCAATCGGGCATCCATCATCTTCGCCATATCGGATTCCGCGCCCTCGATCGGGCATCTATCCTTTTCACCGGATCGGACTCCTCGTCATCGGCTAGGCATCCATCCTCTTCGCCAATCAGGCATCATTCCCTTTACTGGATCGGACTCCGTGTTCTTGATCGGGCATCCATCCTCTCACCGAATCAGACTCCGCGTACTCGATCGGGCATCCTTTCTTTTGTCCGGATCGAACTCCTCGTCCAAGATCGGAATCCATTTTCTTCGCCAATCAGGCATCTTTCCCCTTACCGGATCGAACTCCGCGTTCTCGATCAAACTCCATTCTCTTCACCGGATTAGAGTATGTGTCCTAGATCGGGCATCCTCCTACTAAACCATCGGATCCGGCTACCTCATCGCCGAAGCCGACCATTCAAAATCGGTTCCGCTCACCGACCACCAGTCCATCCACCACGCCAAAAAATCATAACGGTCCATCCATAAGATTTTCTTATGTCAGAAATATCAGGATATGTCTCGTATCCTCTCCCATACCTAGTGAGAGCCGGATTCAGAAATATCAAGATTTTCTTATTTTGTGTTCGTCTATCTTGTGTTCTCGATGATTTGAGAGGGTCGAAATCCCTAACAAAAAATGCCCTCTACTAAATTTGATTGACTAACCTAATATTGTTTTCTCATTTTCTTCATCTTGTCCGAATTGTATTCTCTGGTCTGGTTTTTTGTTCACTCTGAATTAAAGCCCGTAGCACAGATTCACCGATGGTGGAGTACATGCTCACTCTTTGGTGGAGTAAAGAACAGATCAGTGGTGTTTTGTATTAGAGATTTTGGAGCAGAAATGAGGAAAATGAGTACAGAGGAAAAGAAAATTAAAGAAGAAAAGGAAAAAGAATATGCGCAATAAAAGCTTAAGAGCATTTTGGGAAATATGCATAAGAAATACTAATGGGTGAGATTTATGGGGTATAATGGATGCGTTTCAAGTTTAAAGTAATTTTCTGTTTATTTTACAAAAATAAAAGGGCTTCATGCATTTTAGCCAAAAAATAGCTTCAACAATGTTTTGGTGAAGAGAAAAGCAAGAGTCAAGAGGATTAGGGTTTTGGTATAGTAAAAAATATATTTCACATGGTATTAAAGCAATCCAAATTTAATTCCGACAGGTATTAAATTGGTTATTAAATTAAATCCTCATGTTATCGAGAGTTGTTATATCCAACTCTTTATCAAACCATTGGTTCACACATGATATCATTTGTATTAAACAGATCAATATAACAATTACAATAAGCCAATGGTTTATATACAATAATAGAGTCAAATTTTCTTACATTTGTGATTCAAAAGGAAAACTTCTCACATACATTGCTATTTTTTTTAGAGGTGGGTTGCGGGGATTGAACTATAAGCTTCAGATACGAGTATGGTTCGAGGCTTCTCCCGTTTAGGAGCGGAGTGATGCGCTCCTCGCCATTCCTTATCATAAGTAATTACTGGGATTGAACACTGAGCTTCAGATATCGTGCCTTTTTATTCTCATTTTATCGACCATCGTCTTTGCCACTATTGATGCCACAATCCCTGCCAGGCTTCATGATATAAATACTTAGGAAAAAGAATAGATGGAGACGCACCTTAGGATAATCATCCGGTGAGAAAGGCGCTTTGGGCTAAAACCTGACGCGATGTTATTTTTAATTTAAATAAATCCGTATTTGCTATGCGTCCAGTGGGAATCAAACCTAATTTCTTTAAAACCATGTGAAATAGCCCTTCCCATCATGTATACTTTCCTCGATTCCTATATCCCTTCAACACAATATAGGACATTGAAAGGATCTTGAACGACTCACCAAAACACGAAAGATAGGATCTTTCAGAAAATGGATTCTTATTCGAAAAGATAATTTTGAATCTGATTCAGGGCGGTGGTATTATTTTTATTTAATTAATCCGCTATAAATACACGCCGGACAGGATTCAAACATGTGTTGCTTAGAACATATCTTAAGGTCTCTTCCACTACACCATAACTTCGTAATTATTATTAGGGTTGGGGTTTTATATTTATTGTCACGTCCCGCTTCCTAAAATACGGAATACGGGGGGTGGTGATTGCACGCTCTTGGCGTGTCGAGTTTTAAGGTTATAAAGTTAACCGCAATCAGGACGGTATCGCTTTGCAGCTAGCCGCGATGAGTACGGGTCGTTCGCAAGGAGACGGAGCGTTTTAGGTTCTTTTTTCCACGAGTTAATGCGCGAAGCGAAAATGTTCGATTCTAACCTATGCGTTTATATGCAAAGTAAATGCTTGTTAGGATTAGATAGAATAGTGTAAATTAAGAAAATCCATACTCAATCCTTTGAGCCGAGCACGATCACTAAAGCTAGAGCAATCGGCAGTAACGAGGATTAGGGTACTTAAGCACGGTATTTGTGAAATCCGGCTTATTGACCCTTGTCCATCCGTTCTTGTCGCTTGCTTTTGCCTCCGGCCAATACGAATGCAACCGGTCGCGATTAGGAAACACCGATACCTTAGTAGGGTAGGGTGCCTAACGGAACGCTTGTGTAAGGTTTGGACGGAGTTTAATAGAAAAGATCAGGAAAACAAAATGAGAAAGGAAATTTTAACTTACAATATCGGTTTCTTTACCAACAACAACATATTCACAACTATCAAAACAACAAACAAAAAAAGCAAAGAAAAGATAAACAAAGAAAAGAAAAGAGCATTGTAAAAAAGTAAATGGCATGATAATTAAACTGCAAGTAAGTAAAGAGCAAGTAATGAAAGAGCAAGTAAGTAAAAGAGCAAGAATGAAATACTAAGAACCCAAATGCAAAAGAAAGCTTTATTATGTCCAAGTGATACAATCTTGAGTTCAATAACCAAATCTTAAATTTGCAAGCGCAATGAAGAGATTGCAAGATCAAGAGAAGGTAAGAAACTCAAGCGGAACTAGCTATGTACAAGAACAAAAGAGAAAAGAAAAACAAAGAGTGTAAGCTATGAGATAATGTATACAAAGTATCACCCTTAAACTTGCTCACTCATCTGCCTTATATAGGCACAAAATAAGAATAAATAAGCAATAAAAATAAGATGACGTGGCAGTAAGGGATGGAACACAGAAAATTGGGGATCATTGGGGCTAGGGGGCTGGCGAGATCGGAAATTTGGAGGGTGTGGCTGGTCTTGGTCCGAGCTCATGGGCTCGTGTTGGTTGTGTGGTCTTGTGTGCTCTCCAATAGCACTCTGGTGCTGCTTGATTTCTCTATAGAGGCATGAGTTGTACTCAGGGATTTGGAGGGAAATTGGTAGCTATACATCTCATCACATCTTTATGCATTTATCACTTTTGTCCCCCACACTTGCACAAGCCATCATTTGTGTGCCATGGCAGCCCCACCATGGTCCTAGTACCAAAGAGCATGTGTACACTTGTATTGTGTTGGACCAATATTGTGTGCACACATTTTATTTGCAAAAACTCTTTGGATATCAATTGGTTTTCAATTCCGGTTGCAGTGTCGGCTCACAAACGATATATCTGTGATTTTAAGTGTATTTCCAGTATTTTGTCACGGATATCTGTAATCTGTAATTACTGAGCAGACACTGGTTAACAGTGCCGATATATAACAAAACAGATAATGAAATAGTGGTATTGAAATGCAGTTTTCTGTGATAAACAGGTGAGAAGGCCAACCATGCTCCTACGGTCAAGGAAATATCCTGCCTGTTAGTTATATGTATGCCCTAGAGGCCATTATTGTACATATGATGTATATTATAGTGGATGCTTGGACATACATAGAAAGGACTTTCTTGCTCGACATGATAGTATGCTATCTGATTACTCTTTATCTTAATATGTACACTGATTGTCTCTCTATTACATGTTGATAAAGCCCTTAGGATGTTTACTTGACTACCTAGATTATGATGCAGATCATACTAGTGTGACAAAGGTAGTCCGTGAGTACATCCTTTAATGTCCCTAGTCGTGTGTGTATCGAGACGGGGCATCGATATATCAGAGTATACTAGCGTATCCCTTCTCGACCCATGTAGATAGGCGATGGATGATCCCATATCCATTGGTGTTTGACATCAGAGATGATATACGGGTGCTCAGTGGAGACTGGGTACACTGGACGGACTCGCCAAGAACTCCTACATGGTATTATACCTCACGTCAGATGGCAGTTCTCTGGTGACACTGGTACAGGTTAGTCTGTCGACCCGAGATAGTCATAGAGTCTTGTGTGATTCCCACTGTGCTTTGATTTCCACCTTACCACGTTCAAGAGAACGTGCAAAACGGTGGTTTTTGGGTACAGTCCCGAGTCACATGGAGGCAATGAGCGATATGAGGGGATTTCGTCTCTCCCGGTATTAGGGGTTGATGTTGCGCTGTGCTCGATTGGCTATAACAGGAAGTCCCTGGCCAGTGCTGTTTCTGAGATTTACTAGTAAGTTTTATCAGTAGTTTCTCGACCCGTTATGAGCCTCACATCGGCATGACTTATTAAGCTATTGGGGTCTGACGTTTACTACCCCCAGGCGAGATATGCGACATATCAGACGAAGAGACCGGACTGTACGGTAGTATTACTGATTGGATTCGCAGGAGTATGAGAAGGCTTGCTTGTTGATCTTCTGATCGCTCAATACCCGGGTGGCCGTTACGATTAGCAGACCGCTTGCGGCTTGTGGGTGTTTGATATGATCATCACCTACTGGCAGCGTATTAATGAGTGTTTAGAGTCCTACACAGAGCTTTCCTGGTTCATGCGAAACGAAGTAGGAGCACATATGTGATATGTACGGGACTGAGATTAATTCGCATATGTGATACAACATTCTATTCTCGCGATATGTGACATCGGTCGGTTATATGTGATATACCGGGGTTATCGGATCAAACGTTGATTCGATAAACCGTTACATTAGATATTAGTCGGTTGTATGTGATATAACCGGATTATTAAATCAAGTGTTGATTTAATAATTTAATGTATAATTATATATGTGATATATTAATTTACATTAACTAATATTAGCTCACTTAAACATTTCTTTTTCTAACTTGTGTACACTTAGTATATATGTGATATATATTAATGTACATTATTTTATGTCATGCTTGATGCCACATGCAACAGGGGTGTATGAGACTCACACCATGCTTAATATAATGTAAGGTTTTTATTTATTTAAAGTAAACTAAATTAGATGGAAATTAGTCACATGGTTGAAACTTGTAGAAGGTTGTGGAACCATTGACCAAGTCCACTAATTTTGTTTTACTTGTAGATATTTATTAGACTAACCATTATTGATTAGCCATAGTTTATTCTCTACATAAGTTAGTGTATGACACTAACTCACCTATGGTTGCTATTCTCACCTCATAAGTTCATTCTCTCATCTTCATTCTTCATCTTCTTCTTCATTGAGAAAGCTTGCTAGATTTTCTCAAGGTGAGAAAATATTGTGAGAGAAACAAATATAAAATGAGCTCATTTCCTACTTCATCATTCTCTACTATATTAGCCATTTAATTTAGGGTGTTTGCTTCACTAATCTACCATTAGTGAAGAGGTAGCAAGAGCTTGAGTCTTCTCGACGTAGATCATCTTCGGCCTCGAAGATTTCGAGCAAACTTGTTCATTTCTTCATGTGAACCCTTACTAAAGTTCGGATGTTCACAACTTGGAGCGAACAGACTACTACACGGAGGTTTAGAAATGAAGGACCGGTCTACAAATGTTGTATTCCTCATTCACTTAGATGTTAAGATATTAACATTGCTAGTTTGTTTAAATCTCTAGTTAAGATTCTAGGGTTAGGATTGTTTAGAACGACAAATTTTTGAAAATGACATCGACGATATCTCCCGAAACCTTGCTGCCGTGCTAGGGAACCCTGCACTGCCGTAGTCACACTTCGGGTTCTAGCAATACGTGGTAATCAGTAATCATAGCACAAGGAATGAGAAATGCAGTCACTAATTCTATCAAAACATATGTAAGACTAACCAGATAGAGTCAAAGGAAAGGATAGCGCTGACGTCACTAATCCAGATGTCCGCAGTATCCTCGAGGTATGACAGATCCTGATCCGCGTTAAGTCCACTTCTCACTCCAAGCATGCATACTCAGGTCGTCAGAGCGACACAATAGCAATATATACATATATAATATGCAACGATGATAAATATAAAGCGGTAAGTATAGAGTAATGATGCGGGCATGAAATAACCGGTACATGTAACGATAAAGTAAGTGTATCATATCTGTAATCAATGCAATGTCCATGTCACTAAAACAATCAGTCTCTAAGTCTCAATGTCCAAGTCACTAAACTTATCGTCTGTCCAAGTGTGAGCGTCAACCACCGCAGAAGTATCCCCAACCCAAGGGTAAGCCTCAGGGGCAAGGGGACACGGACCCGAATCACTATCAGTAAGAATCAGAAACTCTATCGGTATAACTCCCGAAATCACTACATAAGCCGGTAGTGGAACTCCTGAGATTCCGTTGATCGAACTCACAATCAAACTACCCCACACCCCACGGTCTACATCAAACACCAACCATGAATCTAAATACTAGTCGCCCCATGACAAGTCTACGCAAGAACTAGAGACATGGTCTCCATCAAGCATGTCTCGACTGGTATCTAAGATAAATGGACAGTGTTCGATGTCTTACCCATATCACTAATATAAGTGATTTCATACCCGTCCCATACCAGTTATAGTTACACTTATATATGTCACATAGACGTCAACAATGCAATAACTAACTGGTTTCGTTGATTATGTACAAGTACGTGTCACTTTCACTATTCAATCACGCTTTTACACTGACGTACTTACCACAATTCAATCACTAACATTTAGCACTTGGTAATATAACACGGTCAATAGAATATAGATGCAAATGAACACTATTTATAAGGGTATAACAGTCATGCAACATGGTGGGGATATAGTAAATGCACTACCGAATACATATGAGCAACTGGTGTCGGTTGGAATAGAAAAATCACATAAAATCACACGTGCATAATTTGGCAAAATAATATAAAAATAGTAAATAGTGTATTAAATTATCTCTACAACAAAATTAGTTTCTAGTCAATCGGGTTTCAGGTTTGTGAATTATGGTCATTTCATTTTAAGTATTCACTGCTGGAAGTCTAGTTTCAGAACTGGAAGTCCATTTCATAACACGTTTTACTCCCTGTTGTGAGTATAATTAGGCGACGCTACTGTTCAACTAATTGTAGGGATATGAGTTAAATTTAAAGAGCAAGAGATGGATTAACAGTAGTCATCTTGGGTTAGGAGTTATGATCAGATTACTGATGAAGGGTGCAAACTGAAATGACAGAAATTTGCCGTTCATGTCATCCGTTTAAAATATAATTTAAATACCAAAAGATACTAGAATTTAGTGAAACCGGTGCCATTGGAAAGCTAAAACAATTGTCTACGCAGCAGTAATTGTCTCCGTACACTATCACAATTAAAAATTAAGATTTCATGTGTATAAATGCATGTCAAGGGGTAAGTTCCTGCTCTGGACTGCAGTCCAAGGTCAGGTAAGTTCTTTATTTTTAATGTTCAGAGGATATATATAACAGTAAACCTACACGTCGTATTAAATATTATGTAGTACCCTTCGTAATGAATCCAGGCATGATGCGATTAGATTTTTTTGGAATTAATTATGAATTTAACGATGTCAAATGTTCGGTAAAACGCGAGTTTCGGTACAGATGCTAGGGCATCACTTTATGTGTGAAAACAATATCGATTTGCCACCAAATTTCTACATAGTGTTTATTGGGGTAAAAATTACACCCCGGTTGACCAAGTCAAAGTCAAAGTCAACCCTAAGTAAACGGGCCTAAGCCCAGGTCAAGTGGGCCCATGCTCAAATCGAGCCCCGTGGCCAGCCTCTCCCATTCCAAAATGAAAATTATGTAATAAATATTTTTAATGTAATTTTCATGCATGAATGTAAAATAAATAGGCAAAAAATCAATTTTTTGTGAAAACCATGGCTCATGTGCAAAAAGAAGCAAGCACATGAGACATGGGATGGACAAAATGCCATTTTGTAAAGCCCAAGTGGTTATATGTAAACTTGTAAGCTTATATAAGGCAACATGATAATGAAATAATAAGAGAATTCATTCTCTCAAAAAGTTAAGGTTTTTATGCCTTCTTCTCCTTCCCCAAGGTTCTAAACCTTCTCCTTTTTTTTTGAATTAAATCAAGAGTTTCACTCTTTCTTTTCCAAAAAGAAATAATTTTTCACCACAAAACCCTTGAAGGGGAACGCGGATCTTCCATCAAATCTCCAAAAGGAAAGATTTTTAAATCTCACCCCCTTTTCTCCAAGATCCAGCCAACAGAGAGGAGGAAGAAGAAGACCCATCTCCAAAAATCCCTCTTTGGGGAAGATCCAAGGCTTAGGAGAGGATTCATGGCTCAGAGGAGAAGAAAGGAGTCCCATTTGATCATCTTCAAAGATTTATAGGAGTTCAACTCCATTTCTCAAAAGCTCTGGGAGTTTAACTCCATAAATAAAATTCTTTTAGGAGTTTAACTCCATTTAAAATCTTTTGGAGTTTAATTTCACAAATCAAACTCTTTTGGGAGTTTAACTCCCCTCAAGATCCTTTCAAGAGTTTAACTCTTAACCCCAGGGCTAAGCCCCTTTTTGCAGCAGGAGTTTAACTCCTGATCACCAGCCGGGCGCGTGAGGCGCTGGCGCCCAGCACCCACGCGCCTCTCACATGGCCCGCTGGCGTCCAGCACCCACGAGCCATGCACGTGGCACGCTGGCGCCCAGTGCCCACGCACCACTCACGCGTCCTTAGGACGTTCTTCACCCCACTTTTTTCATACACTCCACACTCAAAACACGTTTCCCGTTAAAAAAAAATTCTAACGGGGCGCGACCCCGCATCCCGCAAAGGGGCTGCTAGCCCTCTTAACCCCCAATCTGGATAGCGGCCCCCCCGTAAAACTCTACGGGCCCCCCGATATATCCAAAACTCTTTCAAAACACAATACTGCACATTGAGTTCGCATGACCTGTTTGACCCGTCAATCGGAGGTTCTCTCGCTCTAAAGGCGAAGGGTAATTAACGGCAGCTTAGTTCGCGTCAACCGGAGATTCGGATCTCCACAATCAATAAACCCTACCCTACCGTAGGCAGGGGGAATCTGTAATGCGCCTGACAAGCGACGTGTATTCCCATCTCAATGGGGTGACGAAAAACACCCTACGGTGTTTGTTAATAATATCAGGGTCTAAATATCATGATTTTCGCCATATTTGATTTATTTATCGTTTATAGTTCACATCAAACACTTAGGGTAGCATCCAGTAAACGATCGGAACACTGGTTTTATTTAACCAGTTGAATTTAAATATTATCTGTGTAATACTGACACGGTAATAAGCCCTAATCAAGCTCCAATAAATAAAATGGGACTATGGTGAGCTATACAATTTCAAAGGTAGTTATGATCTAAATGTAGTTATATATATATCTAGTTATTATAAAATTGCTTCTGCTCAAGTTCAAAAATAGCATGATAAACAAGTGAGGGATTTCACTTGCTTTCAGTCGCTTGATATAGAAACGACACCACGTGCGGGATCCGTCTTGACACTCAAGACGATGTGATACTGGACACGTGCGTGACGTGGGCGCGATACGCGATGACCTGGTAATAGACGCGGTGGCGACGCGAGCATGATACGGTAGTGGGCATGGTGATGACGCAGGCGTGATACGGTACTGGGCACGGTCTTGATTCGGTGCGTGGTGTGGGTGTAGTACGGCGCGACATGGCATGGGACGCGACGCTGTTGTGGGAGCGGGCTGTAAGTCTACGCTGGCGCCCCGGCAGTCTACAGACGCCAAAATGCGGAACAAAAACTTTTAACTGGCGCTATCGTATACTTTAACCCGGATCTGCCATTATTGCTAAACTAACAAACAGTAAAGAGTGTAGAATGGTTATACCGAACGATCCAAGTCCTTCGTTCTTCAACCATCATCCCACGCCCCGTTGCGGCTGCTCCGATCTCGTCGATTTCCGATCTCCTCGTCGAGGTGGCACCACATGATCGGTTCTTTAAACGGGCTCCCGCCTCTGACTCGAGGCAACTCGATCGTCAAGTTTGCCAAAAGAGACGACCAAGATTGATGTAGAGAATGAGTAGATGACTTTGTCTCACTTCGTCCAAATCCGTGGACGATCGGTTAATGAAGTTGCCGTGGAAATCGGGTGATGGAATGAAATGATCTGTGAATTCCATACACCCTAAATATCTATCATAACCTTTTCCAAATGAATCTAGTAAGTAAATGAGAGAGGGGAGTGGCCTTTCTTATAAAGAGAAGGAGGAGGGTGAGTGTAGGAGCAAGAGAGTAACCATAAGCAAAAGCTTCTCACTCAAAAATATCCTAAGCTTAACAAAATGCATTAATGAAAAAGGATGAGTCATTTAGAAACATTGAACTAAAAACCCTAGTCACCAAAAGCTTTAATGACACCATTAATGCCTAATGAGTCATGAAGCCAAGTCATCACCCTAGTCACCATATCTAGAAACTTCTAGAAGCACGACTCATCATATCAGAAGAAAAGATAAATCCGTCTTTAACAGAATGTTAAAAGACGGCTGATAGAAAACTGGAAACTGGCAACTTCCAAAAGTGATCCTGAAACGAATTTCAGGACAACCCCGAAACTGTATAAATATACCCGCATTTGTATTACGACCGAATACAAATGCAACTGAGACAAAGATATTATACCTACTCAATATAATACTCGGATCCGGCTTAAACCAAAGCCGACCAGTATCATCTGTCCGAAAATCGACACGTGCGTAAACGCACGTGCATTTTCCGAACCCTGCCATAAAACCATACGGCCTCTACAACGTTTTGCCCGAACTTGGGAAACTGTCTGTGGGGGACTCTAATGACTCGTCAGCACCATGGCAGTGGGTTTAACCACAAACCGTCAGCGGCACTAGCAATGCGTAACGGCTGCCCATGGACTGACCTCAAGGGAGGCTGATGAGCAAACTCAAGGGAGGCCGATGAGTGAACTTATCCAGAAACCCTACTGAGCCTAACAGTGACAATGTATATACAGTCCGGTCCGTTCGTCAATGAGTATCGCATATCTGCCTAGGGGGCTAGCAACGTCAGACCCCCAATAGCAGTATAAGTCGTGTCGGAGTGAAGCCTCAATACACCCTGAGATACTACTGGAGTACCTACCAGTAAATCTCCTACCATGGCCATGGATTTGTGTAATGGCTCTCCTAGACACAGCACGATCTCGCCCCCAATACCGGGAGAGACGAAACCCCTGCCGATCCGCTCACGTGCCTCCATGTGGCTCGGGACTGTACCCAAAAGCTACCTGTTTGCACGACTCCTTTGAGCCATGGTAGGGTAGAAATCAAAGCACAGTGGGAACTCACACGAGACAAATGACGACCTCAGGTCGATGAACTAACCTGTACACATGTCACCAGGGAACTGCTATCTGACGATAGGTATAGTACTAACTAGCAGATTCCCGGCGAGTCCTGTCCGGTGTACTCATAACCCAATGAGCACCTGTATACATCTTAGGTGATCCAACTGACACCAGTGGCTTGTGAGACCGACCACCGCCCCTCGTCGGGGTCTCGACTGTACACACTAGTCTACTCCGGAGTATCGATGCCCTGTCTCGAAACTCCCACGACTAGGGACCACAATTAAGGATATGCATATAAACTACCCATCTCTCACGTATATGATCGCCATCATACTGTTGGTAGTAAAGCAAGATCCTAAGGGCTCTATCAAAGTGTAACATGCAATCAGTCACCTGGACATGTACACGACTGATAAAGGCAAACCAGATAGCATACTATCATCTTGAGTAAGACTGTCATACCGGTATAGGTCCTCCGCAATCATTGCAATCACGTACCTGTGATCCAATAATTGACTATGAGGGCACTATCTCCAACAATCTCCCACTTGCACTCAAGGCTAATATTGCGATGTCGACTACTCACAGCCTGTGTGAAACCGAACATCCAACTCCTCTACTAAACAGTTTCACAAAGCCCGTTTGTAAAACTATTGTGTTCGAGAAATAGCCTCGGTGAGTGGATCCGCCTAGAAGTATCTTTCAATATCTCTCTAAATCTCAAGTTCGCGGAGAAAGCCATCTCCCGAATTGAGTAGTACCTGTCTTAGAATATGTCTGGATATCTGATGGGACCTTAGTTCATAAATGAACTCCATATCCAAACTTCTTAGACTGCATGGATCACTGAACCTAATCAGTATCCGGCACCATGCCACCCACAGTATCCTCTGGAACCTCCTGTCCATAATACTGTCCCTCGTCAGAGGGAAAACTAAAACTCTGTCATCCATGTCACCTTTGAAGCCTGGAATGATAACCGTCTCCCGAAAGAGGCTGCCGTTATCAAATCCGTAGAACATGTACCAATGTTCTAAAACTGCTTCCTTATGTTTCTCCAGGATTGGATTAATACAAACTTATTGCATCTAGTGCAAAACCAACATTTGGTGTGGTACTTGACATCTCATGATTGACTCAATTGCCTAAGCAAGTGATCTACCAATCATGCGCATCCCTCTCCCCTTTAGTCTGTAAGACACCTTTAGAGAGGGTGACTCCATCACCTGCAGGTACACCACCATGCTAGGAGTCAACTATTCCAAAAACCATTAGAATATCTGTCAAAGTACCCACATCGGGAAACCACCCAAATCTAGATCTAAAAACCATAGATCCAGAAACCAGAATGTCTAATATTATATCCATATCCTGTCTGGAGAAACAACTGTGTGACGACCACAGTACAACCGATCGTAGTATAGGAATTTTACTTCCTACTCTGTGTATGTCATCCAGATACCATGACATCACACCCTACTACCTTCTTAACTGATCCATCCCTTATTCTGATTGAAGTCAAACCCATGACTGTCACATCAAAATTAGATGATCTATCTCCGCTATAACTGCTCAAGTCTATAAATAGATATAAGCATCTTGCCCATTACGCTTCTGCTGCTCCCACTGACTACGACAACCCTCCTACCGGGTCTCATAGCCTGGAACAACAGTAGTGTCAAGTCTGGGTAGATAAGAACCTCCCTGTCACCGTCCTTGAGGCTACCGGAGTACCTCTCGGGTGTCTGAGGTTACCTACCAAATCTGCGGAGTGACTATTGGAATGTCAAACCTGATTGAATGTATAGGTCCTATTAAATTTTTCCGTAATCGTTCGCGGTTCTGGAATCACTTCCAGTTCTACCATACTCCCACTACTGTTTTCTGAAAAAGATCCATTTTTTACTAAAACTGTGGCGAGTCAAGAACAATATCACTATTGATCTTCCAAATGGTAGAATATCAACCCTCGTCATAGCCAGGGTCAACCCACAAACAGCCATTACAGAAACGTGCCCTGAGTTATCCAATGTCTGGTTTTAATCATAAGCTGGACAACTCCCCGTACCTTAATTTCTTTTAAGGTACGATCCATTCTATATCCAATACAGAAACTTTGGCACTTATTTAATTGGAACCATATTCAAAACATGCAGCTGTCTCCAGTGCACATCAACTTAATGGAAATAGGCTAATCAGCATTACTCAACTTAGGAATCCATCCAATTATGAGTAACCTGAAAGAGAAACACGTTTCTCAAAACCATCACTATCATCTGAATACCAATCACAAGAATCTACATCTTCGATCTCTTTGAAGAATCCCGATACTTGTGCTACCTGGTTCTCTACTTTATTCTTATACCCACAACTTCTCAAAACTTAGACCTTGTATTTCTACGAAACACTCGTCTAAATACTAGAGAAGTTATAAGTAAACAGAACATAGTACGAGGACCTACCCCTTTGTCCTGATGGACACTGGACAACATACAATACTCTGTATAAGTCCGCTGAGTTAAACAACTCATAACCTGTGCGTTGTAGGTGGAAAACTGTACCCTGGCGATTTCCCCAACTATCACCAATTACAACGAATTCCGATATAATGAGGATGATCACCAAATTCCCAATATCTTACTCCCACTCATCATCTGTAAAACCATACAGATATGAGAATGAAACCTGGTAAATACATACCCTTGGAGTAAGTGTCTAATCGGGAAAACAGTTTTTCCTTTAACAATGCACTGAAACATGAAAATGTTTCGTAGGGGTATCCAGGTATTCATAGCAATGCCTCTTCCATAATCCAATTCATGACTTCAACCGTATATTTTATTGCCATCTCTCCAAATCCCTTTATTTGTCTTTAGTCGTTACCTTCTGTACACCATCGTTAGGCTAACTGGTTTTCTTCCTTCCCTACCGTTCGGCACCAGCCTATGGTTTGGAAGAAGACTATCCAGTAAGCATAATAGGTGTACCCTCCTAAACCAAGGAGTACTCGCAACTGAGAGAAGGTGATGATAAAAGACAACTGAATAATACCTTATTCTTTTAAAGGTGAAATAGGAGCGGCGATGAAGTACGCGGTTTTGGTCGTGAATGATATCAGTCGCAATTTACTTTGCCCTCTTTCTAATCCCTTTATTTTGTCTTTACATATTACCTTCTGCACACCCTACTTAGGCTAATTGGTTTTCTTCATTCCCTACCTTTCGGCACCAGCCTATGGTTTGGAATAAGACTATCTAATAAGCGTAATAGGTGTACTCTCCTAAACCAAGGAGCTCTCGCAACCTGAGAGAAGGTGATGATAAAAGACAACTGAATAAACCAATTCTATTTCTCCTGAACCTGGATCCATCCCCGAAGAAGTCCCTTCGAGTTCGTATATAACCATACGATGGATCTATCCAATGGAAGTGGATATCCGTAGTAATACGGGTGTTCTGAGAAATACAAAGGGTAAAAGAAGGAGTGGCAATGACTTATGCAACTCAGACAAACCAAAAGCCAGTATTTTAAGAAGGTTCGGTCAACTTGGTCACTGAGTCATAGTCTAGGGTCGGTCAAAGGTCGCTGCCAAAGAGAGAGAGAGAAAAGAAACACTCTGCGTGCACTCTAACCTAGATCAGAATGGTCATCATTTTATCTAATCCGGAAACCTCCCACTGTCCTGTCAAATTCTCCTCCAAACCTAAAGAAGAATCAATCGGGATCACCCGAAGAGTAAACCAACTCATCAGTGGGAATCAGGATCCAACTCTCATAGCATGATAACGTGATGGAATGCATCCACGTTACTCATACTCCAGAAGGTATGCGCATACTCGGCAAGTTTCATTTTCTTTAGAAACTCCTGATATTGTTTTTGCCCCATGCTCTTATAACCTTGGCGTTAGGTCAAAATGTCATAAGTCACATGCCAAGTTCTACCCATCACTATCTTGTTAATTTGAACCCACCCGCACATGCCCTTGGCGTTAGGTCAAAATGGCAGAACGGCTGTCCCAAACCAACTCATCTATCTATGCAACAATTGAATACTCAGCAGCTACCAAACACTATGCCTTGGCGTAAGGTCAAAATACATAGCTTGAATACTACTGAATACCCAAAAGAAGTGACGGAGGGCTACGGCTGGTTTTTGGCGAAAAACCTTTAGCGTAGTGAACTTGATATCGCTGAAGGAACCTGATAGTTTTTTTAAAATATAGTGACGAAAACCTTTTGCTAAAGAGGTCACTCCCGGTAAAGGGATCTCGGTTCTTTCCTCGTGGAATGAGGTGCAGGATATTCCACTGAATACCGCTATGCAAAGCAACATGTAATCGACTATAGTAAAGTTATTACCCCGACGCAAACTTCTGTCCAAGGGGTCTTTCCCGGTGAAGGGATATCAGCCCTTGCCTCGTCGAATGAGGTGCAGGATATTCCACTGAATACCGCTATGCATAACAAAAGGAAACGTCTTTGCAATAACACTTTTTAAATTGTTCCAACAACTGTATACAGGTTTGTTTTAACTTTGCGTTGATCAGAATCAACACAGTCCCATCATTTAATCACACCAGAAAAGAACGAAAATAAAATGTACGTATATGCCATCCGCATTTGTCACTGGGTCCCGTCATCACCCGTTAGGTTACTTAACTAACGACAGAGCGGGGACTGGACTAGCGCGGGTGTAAAACATATACAACATCTAATAGTATATAAACCAATATACATAATCGCTCCAGGCGTGATAATATGCAACATTACAGAAAAGTAATAAGCATCACAGAACAATACAGATAATCTGGGATCCCCGAGTTTCACAGAGCCGCTGCTGAAATTCGACGTTCCCCTGTCGTGTAGATAGCCTGTGCAATGAAACCTAGACCCCTACGGGTGCGGCAAGTTACCCGCCAAAACCTGAAGCGAGGTAGTCCCCACAGCATAGTGAATGGAACACCCGGCACTTCACGGAATCCGGTAAATTGAGCACCCCTCCTTGGGTCAACCTGTACCCCCTACGAGTGCGGCGAATAGTCTGCCAATTCTGAAGTGGGGTCCCTCTGCCTCTCAAAGCCATGAGATGCGGACCCGTTGCTTTCCCGAACCCGGCTATCCGTGCACTCCGTCGCGGGGTAAAACCTAGTACAGTAATGAAAAATAGTACAATAGGTACATCGACCGCAACCTGGTCGTGCCCCAAAAGAATATTATACAACAGGCAGTGACGGCTGTCCACAAGTTGGACGCTCGCCCCGCAATATCAAATGTACAAATAAACTCAAACTGTACTACCATTGCACACTGCTATCCACCACGACAAATCCGCAACAATACAGCACAACACAGAACATCAACGCGAATGTCACGTTCGCAAACCCGTCTAAAAGAACTATAGCAATTAAACGCGGTTTACCGATCAAATGACATTCCCGGTCGGAGATATAATGTAAGCACTGTAAACTAACGTGTTTAAATTTCGATCGACCAAAGACCAAATATCAAAAAGTGGGCCCCATAGCTTACTGGTGAACAGTAACAAAATCTGGGCCAAAACTTTATATTCCAAAAACCCCAAAATCAATCAAAGAACCCACTGTCCAAATTTGGGAGCACGTGCTCCCCACGTGGCCGCGGTTGCGCGGCCAAACCATGGGTTTGGCCGCCCTTCCGCGGCGGTCTGGAGGGATCACGATCCCAAATTTGGTCGTGGTTCTTAGAATTCCCTGCACAGATTTTTAAGACATCTAGAAATAAATTTTGAGACCTTTTAAATTTAACAGAAACTGTCGGGCTTGAATTTTGTGATTTTTGCAATTTTCGATTTCCGGTCGGATCGATATTTTAAACGTGTTAGCACAAGTTAGTATAGCAAAATGGTGAGGCTCTGATACCACTGTAAGTCTACGCTGGCGCCCCGGCAGTCTACAGACGCCAAAATGCGGAACAAAAACTTTTAACTGGCGCTATCGTATACTTTAACCCGGATCTGCCATTATTGCTAAACTAACAAACAGTAAAGAGTGTAGAATGGTTATACCGAACGATCCAAGTCCTTCGTTCTTCAACCATCATCCCACGCCCCGTTGCGGCTGCTCCGATCTCGTCGATTTCCGATCTCCTCGTCGAGGTGGCACCACATGATCGGTTCTTTAAACGGGCTCCCGCCTCTGACTCGAGGCAACTCGATCGTCAAGTTTGCCAAAAGAGACGACCAAGATTGATGTAGAGAATGAGTAGATGACTTTGTCTCACTTCGTCCAAATCCGTGGACGATCGGTTAATGAAGTTGCCGTGGAAATCGGGTGATGGAATGAAATGATCTGTGAATTCCATACACCCTAAATATCTATCATAACCTTTTCCAAATGAATCTAGTAAGTAAATGAGAGAGGGGAGTGGCCTTTCTTATAAAGAGAAGGAGGAGGGTGAGTGTAGGAGCAAGAGAGTAACCATAAGCAAAAGCTTCTCACTCAAAAATATCCTAAGCTTAACAAAATGCATTAATGAAAAAGGATGAGTCATTTAGAAACATTGAACTAAAAACCGTAGTCACCAAAAGCTTTAATGACACCATTAATGCCTAATGAGTCATGAAGCCAAGTCATCACCCTAGTCACCATATCTAGAAACTTCTAGAAGCACGACTCATCATATCAGAAGAAAAGATAAATCCGTCTTTAACAGAATGTTAAAAGACGGCTGATAGAAAACTGGAAACTGGCAACTTCCAAAAGTGATCCTGAAACGAATTTCAGGACAACCCCGAAACTGTATAAATATACCCGCATTTGTATTACGACCGAATACAAATGCAACTGAGACAAAGATATTATACCTACTCAATATAATACTCGGATCCGGCTTAAACCAAAGCCGACCAGTATCATCTGTCCGAAAATCGACACGTGCGTAAACGCACGTGCATTTTCCGAACCCTGCCATAAAACCATACGGCCTCTACAACGTTTTGCCCGAACTTGGGAAACTGTCTGTGGGGGACTCTAATGACTCGTCAGCACCATGGCAGTGGGTTTAACCACAAACCGTCAGCGGCACTAGCAATGCGTAACGGCTGCCCATGGACTGACCTCAAGGGAGGCTGATGAGCAAACTCAAGGGAGGCCGATGAGTGAACTTATCCAGAAACCCTACTGAGCCTAACAGTGACAATGTATATACAGTCCGGTCCGTTCGTCAATGAGTATCGCATATCTGCCTAGGGGGCTAGCAACGTCAGACCCCCAATAGCAGTATAAGTCGTGTCGGAGTGAAGCCTCAATACACCCTGAGATACTACTGGAGTACCTACCAGTAAATCTCCTACCATGGCCATGGATTTGTGTAATGGCTCTCCTAGACACAGCACGATCTCGCCCCCAATACCGGGAGAGACGAAACCCCTGCCGATCCGCTCACGTGCCTCCATGTGGCTCGGGACTGTACCCAAAAGCTACCTGTTTGCACGACTCCTTTGAGCCATGGTAGGGTAGAAATCAAAGCACAGTGGGAACTCACACGAGACAAATGACGACCTCAGGTCGATGAACTAACCTGTACACATGTCACCAGGGAACTGCTATCTGACGATAGGTATAGTACTAACTAGCAGATTCCCGGCGAGTCCTGTCCGGTGTACTCATAACCCAATGAGCACCTGTATACATCTTAGGTGATCCAACTGACACCAGTGGCTTGTGAGACCGACCACCGCCCCTCGTCGGGGTCTCGACTGTACACACTAGTCTACTCCGGAGTATCGATGCCCTGTCTCGAAACTCCCACGACTAGGGACCACAATTAAGGATATGCATATAAACTACCCATCTCTCACGTATATGATCGCCATCATACTGTTGGTAGTAAAGCAAGATCCTAAGGGCTCTATCAAAGTGTAACATGCAATCAGTCACCTGGACATGTACACGACTGATAAAGGCAAACCAGATAGCATACTATCATCTTGAGTAAGACTGTCATACCGGTATAGGTCCTCCGCAATCATTGCAATCACGTACCTGTGATCCAATAATTGACTATGAGGGCACTATCTCCAACACGGGCGCAGTGCGTGCACTGGATCGGGGCACGAGTGGCACGGGCCGTGACACGTCTGGATACGTGGTGACATGGAGCTGGCGCGGCTGAGACAGGGTGGCAGCGGCAAGGAGGCACGGTGAGGTGTGGTCTGTGCACAGCTTGGCATGGGCAGCGACGACAGTAGTGGAGAGGTGATGGAGTGGAGGTGTCGACTGCGTCGCAGTGAAGAAGGGAAGCTCGGCTAATGGAACTTCTTCGACGTCGGCGGAGAAGACAAGGAGGAGGTGTTGCTATCGGGAAGGAGTGTGCAGGGGGTGAGCTCGTCGGCGGTTGAGAGGAGCTCAGGGCCGGATTGTGGAAGAGGTGCGAAGCTGGTGGTGTTGGCGTGGTGCTCGGGAGGCGCTGGGTTTGAGCCGGCGATGACGCTCTAGGTTGGTGACGGCGAGAGATGGGGATCTCGGATGCTAGGTTGAGGGAGGAGGTGTTGGCCCGAGGAGGTGAGCTCATCGGAGGAGTGGCGAGGTCAGTGGTGGGTGGTCCGGGAAGGTGAACGATGAGGGCGAAAACTTGGGAAGGAAAGAAGGGAGAAGAAGAGAAGAGGGAAGAAGGAGAAAGGGGTTGGTTGAGAAGAGAAAGAGGCGAGGCAGGCGAGGGGATCACGGGGCGGTTGCGGGGATCTAAGGGAAGCGCGAGGGCGTGGGAAGACGTGGGGGACATGGGGACGAGGACGAAATCTCGGGGAGGAGCGGGTAAGGATTTGGGGGAGGGGATCTCGGGACGGTTGTTAGCATGGTGGGCGCGGTCGTCGCGGACGCGGCACGAGGAAGGAGGGGACGGGGAGAAGAGCGGGAAAAGAAAATAAGAGGAGAAGAAAAAGAAGGGAGTTGAGGGAGTTCGGGTCGGGTAGGGTGTGGGTTCATGGGCCGAGCTAGGGTAGTTTAGGGTTTGGGTTAGATTAGGAAAAAATAAAAAGAGGCAAGGGTTTCGAGGTTTAGATTAGGGAAAATATAGAAATTATATTTAGAAAATACAGGAAATATTAATTGTAAAGATTTAAATAGAAAAAATTTGAGGAAAGCGTTTATTTAAAATACGGAAGATATTTATAAGGGAACTGGATATTACATTTATCTAACATATCCTTATAGGTCGAAGGCTCTTTGGGCCGAAACCTGGGCTATTGCACAATGGTATATTTTAAATTTAAATAAAACCGTATTTAATACCGTCCGATGAGAATCAAAGCCGGATTGCTCTGATACCAGAGAATCGAAACCGGATTGCTCTGATAGCATGTAAAATCTCAATTCTAACCCAAAAAAAAAAACAGTAGTTGAACAAGAAAAAGAAGGATAGATAAATAAAAAAACAGGACCATATATCAGTATCAAACATGGCCCCAACAACGCATATTAAAGTGTGAAAGCTTATGGCATATCCCTGAAGGCAGCAAAATCAAGTTGGTGTGTGGACTTTGAGAACAAATGAGGTGATCCATTTGAGGATTTCTCTCATTTTTATAATTTCTTGTATCGACGAATATTTTATTCCAACATATGAACCGCATGTCTTTTTATCGGCTCCTTTGTGTTTTACAGCTTAGCCAAAAGTAATGAATGATTCTTTAAGCCCTAATATCTTTTCTCACTTCTTTTTCTCAAATTCTTCAAGCTCTTCATTAACGGTTTCTTCAAAAGTTTCCTCATCAAATTCTTCAAAACCTTTCCCCTACAAAAACAATGATAAGATTCCGTTCAATTTCTAGGATTAGGGTTAGGTAAATTGGAAAATTGAGAAAATGTTGATGGAGAGAGCGACGCACTCACCTCTATAATAACCATTCTCAATTTTACTACGATAGTCTCGCTCATTTTCTAGGGTTAGGAGAAAACGAAAAATCGGAAAATATTGAAAAAGAAAGGATAGGGTATGTGTCAAAGAGAGATTATTTTTTGTTTAAACTCAAGCCAACAAGGTCAATAGAGCGGTGGGGACAAAGTTAAAACAATCATTTTACTCGCCGTTAACGCCGTTTGCGTAGCATGGTGCAACAACTAAACTTTAGGTAATCAAAAGAGAGAATTTAAATAAAAAGAAAGAAAGAAAAAGAGAGAGAGAAGAAGAATAGAAGCTGCAGCGGAAAAAGATTCCCTCAACAACCCAGCCCAGATGCCCGCCGCCCGCCTGCCTTGCCCGGGTCTCCCGCACGTGCGAAAATCAACTCCTCACTCACACGTCACGCGTCACCTTGTTTCTTTCTTCTTCAACTCTAAACCCCCAATCCCCTCTCCGACTTCCAAAAAAAGAAAAAAAGACAGCAAAAAAAAATTGAAGGACAAAATTCAAAAAAAAAAAAAAGAATTCAAATGAACACTGAATCGTGCCCTTTCACGAGCATCGTGGCCGATCTCATCTCCGGCGACGTTCCCCTCCAGCGCCGCGCCGCCTTCGACCTCCGCCTCCTCGCCAAGCACGACCCCCTCAACCGCCGCCTCATCGCCTCCGCCGGCGCCATCTCCCCCCTCGTCTCCCTCCTCTCCTCCCTCGATCCCCTCCTCCAAGAGCACGCCGCCACCGCCCTCCTCAACCTCTCCCTCTCCGACGACAACCGCCCCCTCATCGCCTCCGCCGGCGCCGTCAAGCCTATCGTCCACGTCGTCGGCTCCGCCGCCACCGCCGCCGCCAGGGAGAACGCCGCCTGCGCCCTCCTCCGCCTCGCCCAGACCGACGACGACCTGAGGCTCGAGATCGGCCGGTCCGGCGCGATCCCGCGCCTTGTCGAGCTGCTGGAGTGCGGGTCGCAGAGAGGGAAGAAGGATGCTTTGACTGCTCTCTATCTGCTTTGCTCTTGTAGGGAGAACAAGGTCCGGGCGGCCGAGGCCGGGCTCATCCGGCCGTTGCTCGATCTCATGGCGGTAAATATTTTTATGAGACTGTACTCGACCGCAGCACGTCAATCTTATTGTTTTATACTTATATGCTATCAAAGTTTTAGAATTTTTGAGAAAGCAAGGTCCAACTTTCAAAATGGCATAAACCCTAATATTGTCTTAAATTATTAGTTTCATTCACGAATAGTCTAGACGATCCAAGAATGACCTTCGACATGGACTAAATAGTCTTAAATTTTGCTGAATATGGTTTTTTTTTTTACGTAATCAACTTTTTGACAAAAATACCAATCAAGGATGCTAGCGGCTTTTAAAAAGTGCAATGGTGTTGTATTAATAGAGGTTTTATAAAATTTAATTACACTATGCTATATATATTAGTAGAAGATGTACAGTTACAATTGGTGCTATTTGTGACAGGATATGGAGTCGGGGATGGTGGACAAGGCGGTGTACGTGATGCAGGCGGTGGCGGGGGCAGCGGAGGGACGGGCGGCGGTAGTGGACGAAGGAGGGTTGCCGGTGATGGTGGAGGTGGTGGAGACGGGGACACAGAGGCAGAAGGAGATCGTGGTGGGGGTTTTGCTAAAGATATGTGAAGAGAGTGGGGTTTGGAGGGCGATGGTTGCAAGGGAAGGGGTGGTTCCTGCGCTTGTGGAGTTGTCGCAAAGCGGGACGGCGCGGGGTAGACAGAAGGTAATGTAATTCGTGTTGACATTTGCATTAGATGGTAACGGTGTTACTGTTTCCGAAGCTCCGGTTTTATGAAGTTTGGATGCAAACTATAAATTCTCAGCTCGCGGCTTGATTTGGCAACCAAAATAGAGCTTCCTTGGTTTAAAATATTTCGGTGGAGCATGATCTTATTTTTTTTAGCACTCCAAAAAAGGTGGAATTTCAAAAGAAGCCCCTGTTTATTTTCTCTCTGCGTTTTTTCAAGAAAAAAATGTTTTTTCAAGAAAAAAAAAATAAACGAAACCTTAATTTCATAGCCGTTGAACTACGTGAAACTTCAATTTTACGGTCATAGTTTGCAGGCGGAGGCGCTGACAGAGCTGCTGCGTCAACCGAGGTCAAACAGCGTGAGAGAGCAGTGACTTTTGGGGGCGTCCTGCCACGTGGCAAGTTGGAATGAAGCGCTGACGTGGACATGGTCTGTTTGTGCCGCGTCAGATGATCGAGGGAGATGTAAATATGCAAGTTAGAGGGGACCAAAGTGGAAAAAGTAAGCAAAATGAGCTGTGATGATGATGAGTGTAAATATTTAGGCCGATGATATATTTATCTTTTGTTTCATTGTTTGTCAAGCTCCATTAAAATGGTGGAGTTTCTAATGAAAGATGATGAATTTCTTATCGTTACTTGTGTATATGGATCTTGAGATGATGGTGAATATAAAACTATGACACAGTTTGTTCTTTCGCCTTTGTTCTTATAATATTAAGGCCTAAATCTGATGATGCTCGATATCGGTGATCTTCCAGATCATGACACGTGGCAGATGACGTGTCCCGGGGCTCATGAGAAAAGACCTACAGTGGCCGACCAGACCACTCATGTGCCCGTCCTGCAAGCAAACGCTGGCTCACCTCCGAGCCCCTGCACAATTGGCCTCCTCGGCCTCACAGCTCGTCTCCGGGCTACCGCAGAACAAAGATACCTCGGCTCTCCCGCTCGTCCGCGAGCTCTCCCGCCGAGGTCATCTTCCTCGGTCTCATCGACCGATCAACGGCACCGCTCACAGGCGCAACCGACATCCCGGGAATCTCGCCATGCGCGAGATATCCGCCGACCACATCCCACGTTCCACGCCATCACGATCCCCTATTAACGAGCCTGTCTCGCCACTAATAGGAGGTCCCGCTCATCACGCGGGCATAACGTCGGGAGCGTAACTGCCGGCGTGATTCTCACGCCTGCTCTGCCTGCTGCCACCGCTATATAAACCCCTCTTCCAGACGGTTCAAGTAAGCCATTTTTACTCCACTAAGACGTTACTCTGCTCGGATCTCTAGTCTAACTTGACCGTCGGAAGGTCCTCAGTAGTACAACCACCCCGGGACTTCCTTAAAGGTAGCTCGGCAACCACAACCTCAAACCCATTGAGCTCCATACGCTTCAGGAGCGACGGCCTCCAGATCCAATCTCAGTCACCCATCGCCGCCATCAACATATCAACGGAAGGTAATATCTTAGCGCGATCCAGGTCGCGTCAGCTGGCGCTGCCTGTGGGAAATCCTTGATTCCATAAAAACAAAAGTTCACTTTCCGATCTCAATCCAATGGCGAGCGATCATCACGAAGATCCAAGCACTAGCCGCCGCCTCCCCCTCAACGGAGGCGCGGACGATCCTCCTCCGCCGAATGCCAATAGCGCCCTTGCCGACCGAATAGACCGACTCGCGTCCTTCGTGGAGGCGTTCATCCGCGTCCAAACGGCGGGACAAGATCCCCAGGTCGCCGCTCCCTCGCCTCGGGACCGGGACCCCTACAGGGGAAGAGAAGACTCCGACAGTGTCGGCACGGCCGACCACCGCGTCGCTACCTCCCACGGCCGCAGATTTCCCGGCCCGATACGTTCTGAAGCCCGCTGGGCGCCTCACAGTTCAATGCCGAGGTCCGCCGCCAGAGCGCCTCGTCCCGAGGTCCTTCGCGCACCTGTCCCTCCCGAGGAGATGTCTGTCAGCTCGCATGTTACCAGGCCTGACCGACACCCCCTCCCTCGACGGGGTCGCGCGGACGAGACTCACCACGGCGGCTCGAAGACCACCTTGCTGGGGGATCTAAGGAACCTCATTGAGAGGAACCGAGGCAGAGGCCAGATGTAGGCCTCCAACAGCAGAGGCATGGGATCAGAATGTGCCGAGTCGTCAGGGTACCACGGCCGACTCGCCTCCCTCAAGAAGAAGATCGAGGGTCTGCATCGGGAGGGTCACCGTTCGAGCGACGGGACTAAGTACGCTGCCGACTCGCTAAACCATTCACCGAGGAGCTGCTCGCTGTACACGTCTCCTCTCGCAACAAACCCCCAAAGGTCTCCCTCTTGGACGGCATGTCTGACCCGAAGGACCATTTGGCTGCGTTCACTGCAGGGATGAGCTTCCAAGACAACTCCGACGCCGCCCAATACCGGGCTTTCCCGGCCACTCTCATCTGTTCCGGGCGAGACTGGTACCGATGACTCGAGCTGTGCTCGATCTCAACTTTCGACGAGCTGGCCACCCAATTCCTCGGCCACTTCATCGAGAACAGGCGGCAAAACCGCACCGTTGACCACCTCTTCACGGTCAAGAGAGGAGACAAAGAGACGTTCAAAGCATACGTCACCCGCTTCTACAACGCCCTTCTCGAGGTCCCCGAGCACCGGGACGAGACGGTAATCACGGCACTGAGGTCTGGTCTTAGGCACAAAGAGTGGTTACGCTCCTTTACATTAGCGCAACCTAAGACCATGGCCGAGGTAAAGGCCTGGACCGAGCGTGAGGTCCAACTCGAATCCGAGGTAAGCGCAAATCCCCCCGGACAGAGCAAACCGACCAGAAGAAGAGGGCAAGAGAAGAGAGAAGGGGTCCTGAACGGCAAAAACCCTATCTCCCAAAGTTCCAGGAGTATACACCGCTCAATGTCTCCCATGCAGTGCTACTAGAAGAGGCTAGGGCGAGGGGTTCTTCAAGCTCCCCCCAATCGCGCGAATGGCCGCAAAGCGATCTCGGGGCCCCTACTGCGGGTTCCACAGGTCGCTAAGCCACTCAACAGAGAGTTGTAAGCAGCTCCGAGACTACATCGAGGAGCTCATCCGTTCGGGACACCTAGCAGCGTACCTGAAGGACAAGCAACAAGCTGACGGCGGGCAGGAGCAGCGTTCCCCTCCAGCCGAGCTGACCATCGGCCAGATCATGGTAGTGTCAGCAGAGGATACGTCTGGTACCCACGAAGCTCGGTACCCTATGCCGGGCATAGATTCCAACAAACATCCGGGGGGCTCGAGCTGCACGAATAAGAACATCTACTAGCATGTATTTCCTTTTTAGAGCAATGCACATCTTTCCTGAGATCTTTTGTTTATATAATAAAGGGATCAATAAAGCATTGCAGAAAAGAAAAGGAATCTTATTCATTCAAGAGGTACTATAGGCTCCTCAGCCGTACAAAAAAAATGTATTACAACAGCGGGGGAATGGGGTACAGAGAGCACTGTTCGTAGTACTCTGAAGATATTGCCGCCAGCCGAGCCCTCGTAGCGTCTAACCTCTCCTTTCGATGACCCCTGCTAGCGTCGGCATCGAGCCTCAAGTGGTAGCACTCAAGGACGAGCGCCTCCGAGTGATTTAGATGGCTCGCAGAGATCAGGCCGAAACGCCTTAGAGACCTCAGCTTGCCAATGGCCTCATCTTTCAGCTGCCCAGATAAGGGGTTGTAGAGCCCCGACGACGCCCTCCAGATGGAGTACATCAACACCTGAAGTAGGGAGGAGCGCCGGGGGAGCAATCGACCGAAATGATCCTCGATCCAGCCTATCACCAACTGCACCGTGTCATCAGTGCAGTACTGAACGTAGAGATACACGTTCTCGATCCGGCCTATCCCACAACGCCAGGGATCTAAGCCCTCACTAAAAGGCAACCGAGCAGCTTCACTGCTTGGTTCATCCTTGCAGGCCTCCCACGGCCCCTCTAGCGCCAAGGATCGAAGCCCTCATGAAGAGGCAGCCCTGCAACTCCCTGCTCGGCTATCCCTGGCTGGTAGCTTCCCTACCCCACAACGCCAGGGATCGAAGCCCTCACCAAGAGGCATCCATGAAGCTACCCTACTCGGCTATCCCTGGCTGGTAGCTTCCCTACCTCACAGCGCCAGGGATCGAAGCCCTCATCAAGAGGCAGCCCTGCAGCTACCCTGCTCGGCTATCCCTGGCTGGTAGCTTCCCTACCCCCACAACGCCAGGGATCAAAGCCCTCGCCAAGAGGCACCAGGCAGCAACCCTGCTCGGCCATCCTTAAGGACAAAAAACCCTTGCCAAGAGGCACCGGGCAGCAACCCTGCTCGGCCATCCTTAGAATGCCACTTACGGCCCCTCCCGCACTAAGGATGAAAAGCCCTCGAAAGAGGCAACCGGGCCCGCCCTTGCTCGGTTATCCCTGGCTGGTAGCTTCCTACCCCAACAAACCAGGGATCAAAGCCCTCGCCAAGAGGCAACCGGACCCGCCCTTGCTCGGTTATCCCTGGCTGGTAGCTCCGTACCAAACCAGGGATCAAAGCCCTCGCCAAGAGGCACCGGGCAGTAACCCTGCTCGGCCCGTCCTTAAGGATCAAAACCCTATCCTTAGTAAGCCGCTCATGGCCCCTCCCGCGCTAAGGATCGAAGCCCTCGCCAAGAGGCACCGAGCAGCTACCCTGCTCGGCCCCATCCTTAGTAGGCCACTCACGGGCCCTCCCGCGCTAAGGATCGAAGCCCTCGCCAAGAGACACCGAGCAGCTACCCTGCTCGGCCCCATCCTTAGTAGGCCGCTCACGGGCCCTCCCGCGCTAAGGATCGAAACCCTCGCCAAGAGGCACCGAGCAGCTACCCTGCTCGGCCCCTTCCTTAGTAGGCCACTCACGGCCCCTCCCGCGCTAAGGATCAAAAGCCCTCGAAAGAGGCAACCGAGCCCACCCTTGCTCGGTTATTCTTGGCTGGTGGCTCCTTACCCCAACACACCAGGGATCAAAGCCCTCGCCAAGAGGCACCGAGCAGCTACCCTGCTCGGTCGATCACCAGCATGCCTCTCCAAGCTTCCCACGCTAAGAAACATGACCTCACCAAGAGGCATCCGGTTCTACGTCTAACCAATCTCCACCTCGACTTTGGGGCCATGGAGATACCGTCTTCGCACCGATCTTTGCATTCTCGGCAAGCGAACAGATTCAACTCGATGTATGATCGCTAGACAGAGAACCGACATAAAACAAAGGCAGTGCTGCGCAAATATGAGCACAAACAATACTGCAAAAACAAAAATCTTTATTCATAAAGTCAAAACTTTTGCAAGGGTACTGTGGGCTCCCCAGCCTTACAAAAATGCCCGAAGGCCTACAAAATACCCGACGCAACAAGAAGAAGAAGAAAAAACAAAAAAAACATGAAGACAAGGGGCTTCCGGCCTCAGGGCCGGGCGCAATCTCGGGAAGCCCAGCGCCCACCATAGGAGCCTCAGCATCGCCCTCGTCGAGTATCTCCCCGGGGCCGTCCTCCTGCTCGTCATCCCCTCGGGGATATTCGGCTCGGAGCTCTTCGTCAGCGAACTCCGGTATCCGAGCCTTGACGGCGTCAAGGGCCTCATGCCATATGGCAGTGGTGGCTGAGGCTAGGACGGTGTAGAACTGTTCCGACTTTTGGAAGTTCTCCACCGCCTTCGCCGCTCTGAGGTCGTCCCGCTTCGCCACCTCTACCGCAGCCTCTAACTCCTTCCGGTGGGCGCTCGCTGACTTCTTCATGGTGCCGATGAGCACCTTAGAGTCGTGAAGCTTGGCCTCGGCGGCCTGGACGGCCTCATGGAACCTGGCGACCTCCTGTTTCGCGGCCGCCGCCTCCTGCTTCCCGGCCGCCCCCTCGCTCTCAAGGGTAGCGATCCTCGCCATCGCCGCCTGCAGTTCCCGCTTCGAATTCTCCCCCAGCGAGGAGAGCTCACCCGCGGCTCGCATCGCCGGGGCTATCTCCTCCTCCTCCATCCGGACGACGAGAGCGACGTGCTGGAGGACATGAAGAAATCAGAGGGGGTCAGAAAGAAAAAGGAGCACCAAATCTCGCGAATGATGAGATGCTGAGTGAAGAATCGAGTGAGGTACGAGCACTAACTTGCACGACCTTTTGGGCAATGGACGCCATTTGTGCCTTCAGGGTCCCCCCAGGGACCTTGCCCCCGGCCGACCTCTCCATGTCGGACAGCAAGCTGTCGGCAACGGAGAGCCCCGAGGGCACCTCAAAGCGGAGCTCCCCCTCGTCCACCAAGATCGGGGAGGCCGGGGTCCGTGGGACTACGTAGGGGAACCTCTTGAGGGTCGACGGCGGAGGGCTGGTCTCTACCTCCGAAGCCGGAGCCTCCTGCCCCCGAACCCGCTTTCGGCTCGGCGCCTTGCTGGGCCCCGGGGCGCGATCCGCGCTCGAGCCCTGGGGTAGGACGGCTGCTAGGGGAGCCGAGATCGACATCTGACGAGAATAGCTGGCCCCTCCAGCCTTCGACCCCTTCTTCGGCTTGCGCATGGCCGCTCGAAGATAGCTCAGGTCCATGGGTTCTGCACAAGGCAAGGTATAATGAAGTTAGCAACACAAGGAAAAATGAAAATAAACACAAGCCTAACAGAATGCCTACGAGCTCCTAACTTACCGGCGAACTGGACGGGGCTGAGCCCAGCCCAGCTAAAGGCCCACTCAGAAAGCAGCACGTCAGCCCGGAGAATGGGCTCCCACTCCGTCACTCTCACAGCGTCGAGGTCGTTGGACGGGCTTCCCCGCCGGCACCTATCCCTAGACCACTGGGTGGACACGGGCCAGTCCTCACCTTCCGGCGGCCCAACGAAGAAAAACTTCTTCTTCCAATCGTGGATGGAGGAAGGCAGGGCGACGACACCCGACCCGGGTGCACTCCCCGATCGTTTCCTAAAAGAGAGATAAACCCACCCCGGGTCGCCCGTGCGAGTGCCTGGGTGGTCTTTGTAAACTAGAGAGGAGGCGGGAATGGACAAACTAAAAGGAATCATCGCGGACCAGTAACCCAAGGAGAATTCTCCATGAGTTTGGCACTAGCTGGACCAGGGCTAGCCCAAAGTAATTTAACGCCTTACAACCTCGGGAGAGAAGGGCAGGCGCATTCCGGCCCAAAAGGATTCCAGATAGAGAGAGCAATCTCCTTACCCCGTACATGATCCTCCCTCTCTCCTTCCTCGGCCAAACGTAAAGTGTAGCCGGACGGGATATGGAAACGAGCCCGAGCGGTGGCAAGCTCGTTCTCGTACCTCACCAAGGATGGCACACCAGGGGCATCCGCCACCTCCGCTCGGGGATCCGCCCATGATGCGAGGCCCCGGGAAGAAGATCTGACCCTAACTCCCCGGGAAGGCCCCGACTCGGCGGAGGGATCCCTAGAATTTACCCTGACGACATCTACGGACTCCTCAAAGGAAGACATCTAATCTGATGGAGAAGTCCTCGGTAACGCAGAAATCCGACCTAAGAAGAGAGTGCCGAGCTTACAAGATCAAGAACGAGGAAAATATGAAGAGAGATGGGCCCTGAAGCGGACCCCACCTCTATTTATAGCCACCGGCGTCCTCATCCCACGGCGACAGTTGACTCCCGCCAAAACAATTCTTCGCATTCGACGACCACGATCGCTCCACCTGTCGCACACACATTGGCCGCATCCCATCAGACGCCAGAGGTCTGCGGCCCATCGTGTCATCTAACCAGCGCCCGGCACGTGGTATGTCGCTTCAGCAAAAGTACGCTCGATCCGGCGCACCCTCTTTAATGCAGAGATCTCTCCCTGATTCGCTGACATCATCTAGAAAGTACAACAGATTACCCGGGGACACGCTTGACGATATCTTCGGAAGGAAGCTCACCTCGGGTGACCTAGCAGACCACTCTCGACCCGACCCGTCAGCTGGTCAGGACGAAAGTGGGGGGCTAATGATGATGCTCGATATCGGTGATCTCCCAGATCATGACACGTGGCAGATGACGTGTCCCGGGGCTCACGAGAAAGGACCTACAGTGGCCGACCAGACCACTCATGTGCCCGTCCTACAAGCAAACGCCGGCTCACCTTCGAGCCCCTGCACAATTGGCCTCCTCGGCCTCACAGCTCGTCTCCCAGCTACCGCAGAACCGGGATACCGCTCGTCCGCGAGCTCTCCCTCCGAGGTCATCTTTATCGGTCTCATCGACCGACCGACGGCACCGCTCACAGGGGCAACCGCCATTCCGAGAATCTCGCCATGCGCGAGATATCCGCCGGCCACATCCCACGTTCCATGCCATCACGATCCCTCATTAATGAGCATGTCTCGCTATTAATTGGAGGTCCCGCTCATCACGCGGGCGTGACGTCGGGAGCGTAACTGCCGGCGTGATTCTCGCGCCTGTCCTGCCTGCTGCCACCGCTATATAAACCCCTCTTCCAGACGGTTCAAGTAAGCCATTTTTACTCCACTAAGCCGTTACTCTGCTCGGATCTCTAGTCTAACTTGACCGTCGGAAGGTCCTCGGTGGTACAACCACCTTCCTTGCAGGTGGCTCGGCAACCACAACCTCAAACCCATTGAGATCCACATGCTTCAGGAGCGACAGCCTCCAGATCTAATCTCAGCCACCCATCGCCGCCATCAGCAGATCAACGGAAGGTAACATCTTGGCACGATGCAGGTCGCGTCAGCTAAATCTAATGTACTTCCCTATAGTTTCGCGTAGTGGCAGAAACTATCATGTAGTTTAGAAAAAGCAGAAAACTACACATTTTAATGATCAATGACGATCAACGTTCCAAAAGTATTAGTTATGCCCATTTTATGCTTTTACTAATTAATTAACTTAAATATTTTTTACTTAAATTATTAATAATTATAATCATTAATAATATAATTAATAATTAATAGGACAAGGGGTGAGAGAGACAGGCTGCGAGGCTGCGGCGGTTAGAGTTAGGTTAAGGATTAAGGTTAGATGATGGGGGGTGAGGGTCCAGATGTGGGGAAGGCGGTGGCGAAGGGTGGTTGCAGGGAGAGAGGGAGGCGGAGGGAAGGTAGGTGAGGATGAGGGGGCAGTGGTGGGGAGGTCGGGGAAGGGAAGAGGGGAGGGGATTAGGGAGGCAGGGGGAGGTCGGGGACCGGGTGATTAAGGTGAGGCGGCAGTTGACCTAGGGTTAGGACTAAAGCTAGGATTCGGCTTAGAATGTGGAGAAAATAAAGTTGACGGTATTTTGGGAATAAATGATGACACGTCAGTTATACTAATGCGGCGATGACGTAAGGGATGAGAGTCAACGTGACACCGTTAAAATGGATTGTTTTCTGCCACAGGACGAAATTATAGAGGAGTTAGTGGATTTAAATCTAATATTAACTAACAAGGGACTCCGCTTCATGCGTGGAGTAAAGGTCCTATTTTATACTTATCTCTCATACACTTGGATTGTTTCCGAGTATTGTAATAAAACATTCATGGCAAGATGGTTAGAATAAACCTATTAAATCTTTAATTAGATAAAAATATAGAATAAAAAAAATGATAGAAACATAACATTAAAAATGATAAAATAAGGGAAAGCCTATAAGCTCTCGCCTTGAAAGTAAATATATAAACATTTCCATACATTCCCGCTTCTTACGTTGCAAAAGTAACAGTCGAACGCTTCTTTAAAATAAATAATCATGAAAGAAAAATCTAAACATTTTCATATATTTTCATTTCTGGCCCAATGCCAAAATTTCAGAAAGCTTTTCATTTTTCTCACAATGTTAATTTGGCAAATTCCTTACTTAAAAATAATTTTCATATAGATATAAAACGACCCAATTTTGTGGCAGCCACACAACATATCTTAAATATACTCAAAACAATTCTAATTGGTGTTGAGAGAAACCAAAGGTTAGAGGTGTCGAGAATGATCAGTTTAACTTGTGGATCATAAGCTCTTTTAAAAATTACTCGGACCCGATCTAGCTTAAATATGTCACCGGGTCGACATGTCCCACGGATTTGTGGGTTTTGCTCATTCGATGATCTGATGAACGGGTTTGTGGCCCTGAAAATTAGAAAGAAAACAGCAACTTAACTTATTATGTTTCTAGTCAATTTCACTAAATTTTTTCATGGTAAAGTTACGCCATGAATACTAAATGGTCTTAGAATGTACATTCGACTGAAATTGTCATTTTCAGGTGTGATGGTTAATCTATTTAAATCTTCTCTACACAAATTTTAACATCAAAGTGCAAACCATTTTCAAAACAACATAAATTATCTATTAATTTGTTTATTCCATCGTGGAAGACCCATTTATTCATTTACCCGAGTTACCAGTAAGTTCGTCCATCGCATGCAGGTTGGATGATGGGCACAAAAATTAGAACCTGTTAACCGTGTATTTTTACCTGTATCCATATTGCTATTCATAATGACCCATCTGCCTCATTTTACTCCTTTGGGTTTGTAGGGTGTTTTTCGTCACCCCAGTGAGATGGGAATACGCGCGCGCTTGTCAGGCGTACTACAGATTCCCCCTGCCTAGGGTAGGCCGGGGTTTATTGATTGTGGGGATCCGAATCTCCGGCAGCCGCGGACTAAGCTGCCGTTAATTACCCCTCGTCTTTGGGGCGGGGGAACCTCCGATTAACGGGTTAAACTGGTCATGCGAACTTAATGTGCAGTGTACGTGTGTTCTGTTTTGAAAGGGGGGTTTTGGATATATCGGGAGCCACGCAGAGTTTTTACGGGGGTCCCGCTACCCGGATAGCGGGCTGGGGGTCAAGGGGGCTAGCAGCCCCCTTGCGGGGTGCGGGGCAGCGCCCCGTTAGAAATTTTTTTCTAACAGGGACAGTGTCGTGGAGTGCGTGTGTGCACAAATTTGTATACATATATATATGTGTATGCATATATAAGTAAAGGGGAAAAAGACATCCAAAGGATGCGTGGGCCAGCGTCTAGAGCGCTGTGCGCTAAGGTGCTGTGCGCTCAGGCGCGCGCGCGCCACGTGTCAACACGTGGGCAACTTGCGCATGAGCGCTGCGCGCAGGTGCGCAAGCGCACGCGCCACGTGTCGGCATGTGGGCGTTTTGCGCAAGAGCGCTGCGCGCAGGTGCGCAAGCGCGCGCGCCACGTGTCGGCACGCGGGCGCTTTGCGCACTCGCGCAAGCGCGCCACGTGTCGTCACGCGGGCGCCTCGCGCAAGCGCGCAGGTGCGCAAGCGCGCGCGCCACGTGTCGGCACGCGGGCGCCTTGCGCACTCGCGCAAGCGCGCAGGTGCGCAAGCGCGCGCCACGTGTCGGCACGCGGGCGCCTTGCGCACTTGCGCTGCGCGTCGGAGAGGACAAGAGGCTTTTAGCCTAAAAAGATTTCTCTGAAGAGAAATCAAAGAGGAGTTAGACTCCTGAGTATTTTTCTTCTTCCTCCTGTTGTTTGCTGGATCTTGAAGATCAAGAGATATGGAATTTTAAAAATCACTCCTTTTTGAGATCTAATGGAAGATCTGTGTTCCCCTTGATGGGTTTTGTGGTGAAAAACTAATTTGTTTTATAAAAAGGAGAGTAGAACTCTTGATTTAATTCAAAAGAAAGAAGAAGGTTTTGGAACCTTGAAGAAGGAAGAAAAGATCTCAGATCTAAATTTTTGGAGAGAATGAAAAGTATTACTTTTTTATTCATCATGTTGCCTTTTATAGGCTTACATATTTATAAATAGCCCCTTGGGCTTTACAAAAATGGCATTTTGCCTATCCCATGGCTCATGTGCTATTTCTTTTTGCACATAAGCCATGGGCTTACAAAATATTGGCTTTTATGCCCGTTTTACATACATTCATGTATAAAAAATTACATAATAATTATTTATTACATGATTTTGTCGTTGCCATGGGGAGGCTGGCCGTGGGCTTGACTTGGGCATGGGCCCGCTTGACCTGGGCTTCGGCCCACCTAGCTTGGGGGTTGACCTTGACTTTGACTCGGTCAACCGGGGTGTAAATTTTTACCCCAACAGGGTTTTGTATGGATATAGGTAAAAATGCACAGAGTTAATGGGTGCTAATTTTGTGCCCATCACCCAACCAGCGTACCAAGAGCGAATGTTCGGGTAACCCATAAATGAATAAATGGGCCAGTTACACCCTACATAAAATAACTCATTTCACGATTTTTTTTCATGATCAGCTCCTTCCATCATGATCTCCTTCCTCTAAATTATGGATGCCTTCCTCTAAATTATGGATGCATGAAGTTTCTAAGTGATTTGAATTCCGTTTATATTGTATTATAAAATGTTCAATTATCGGAAAACCGTTAATTTTGCAATTAAACGATGCATGTATGATAAGTTTTCAATTCACATGGAACTTGATGTACCCATACTTTAGATGATAGAGATTATGATGGATGGAACCGATTGTGAAAATTGTGAAATGGGTTATTTACGTAAGGTGTAACTCACTTAGAATAACTCACTTAGAACGTGTGCAAATATGAACGTCTTTCGATAAACTCCATCCGATACATTGATTAGAGATCTTCAAATTCTTTAATTTTTCATATACATATATTTGAAGATAGGATAATGAACTTGAATGGATCGGCTCAAATCGTTCAAATATGTAATACCCGGTTCCCTTGTAAATATTTCCGAAGTTATAAATAAATGTTTCCCAAAGTTTTTCAATTTGAATACTTTCTATAGATAATTTCCTATATTTTTTCTAATAATAATTTCTATTTTTAAAGCCTAAACCAAAACCCAGACTAAACCCCAACCTTAACCCAAAGCTCAAACCCTACCCCTATTCCAAAACCCGATTCCTTTCCCCATCTCTTTCTCTCTCCTTTTTTTCACTTCCCCTTCACTCTCCTCTCGATCCCCAGCTCCTTCTTCTTCGCAAGTCCACCCCGTTTCCTTCTTTCTCGCCAACTCCCCGAGATCCCCCCCCCAAATCCTCACCTGCTTCTCTCGATCTCGCCCTCAAATCGTTACAGGCTCGTACGGAATGCGGATTCCTAGTATATCCAATGTGTTCATCTGTGATCTGAAATGGTTATCATTGCATGTGACGAATGTGTATATCTATATATGATATCTATTTAGGCGTTGCTTATGTTTTGCATCCGCGCTAGTCCAGCCCCCGCTCTGTCGTTAGTTAAGTAACCTAACGGGTAATGACGGGGCCCCGTGACGAATGCGGATGGCATAAGCGTACGCCATATTTTCGTTGTTTTCTGCAATGGTAGGATTAAATGATGGGACGCATTAAATTAATGCAAGAAAATAAACCAAAATTGAGTCGTTGGAACGCTTTCAAAACCACTCGGTTTCTTTTCAAAAAAAACTTTTAAACGCGGAGCTTAAGTCGCTCCTTTTAAAAGCTATCTCGTTCCATCGATTATATCAAGTTCACTACGTTCACGGTTTCTCCAAAACCATCAGTAGCCCTCCATCATTTCAGTTAAATATTCGGTAGTATTCAAGCTATGTATTTTGACCTCACGCCAAGGCATAGTGATTGGTAGCTGCCGGATATTTATCTGTTGCATAGATAGAATGCGTTGATTTGAGACAGTCGTACTGCCATTTTGGCCTACGTCAAGGGTAGGTACGGGTGGGTTCAAATTAACCTGGATAATGATGGGAAGAACTTGACATGTGACTTATGACATTTTGACCTCACGCCAAGGTCATAAGAGCATGGGGCAAAAATCCACATCGGGGGTTTTAAAAGAACTGAAACTTGCTAGTGCTGCATACCATTTGGAGTGTGATGATTCTGGTAGGATTCCTTCAATTTTGTCACGCAATGATATTTGGATCCCGATCCTACTGTGAGTATATGCTACTCCTCGGGAAATTTCTCACTTAACGATCAATGCTATAAACCAAGTAGATGTCTAGAAAGGTGTTAGCGGAGCTACGCCCACAGGGAAAAAAGGTTATTTAATTAAGGAATTTCGCGAATGCGTTGGAAAACCTCTCTCGAAGTACCGACACTAGCCTGGCTGAACAGTTAAACAAGTATTGTACGGTGAGATTGATCCTGACTAATTCTTCCTTTTTGGTTTGAGAAGGGATTCGAGAGACAGTGGGAGCCATCCTGTTTAGACAAATTAAAAACCACTCTAAACTTGCAAGAGCATCATGCTAAAGTATTTCTTCTCTCTCTCTTAATTGCAGCGACCAAACATCATGACTGGACTTAAGTTACTACTAGATAAAAACATACTGACAGGGCCAAACTACAAAGAATGGCTCAGGAATGTCAAAATGGCAATCACTTATGACAACTTAGGGTATCTCCTCACCACTAAAGCTCCCCCTGTCCCAGGTCCCAAAACCAGCGTCGCGGATAGGGAAATCCATAAGACCTGGGAAATCGATTGCGCGAAGGCCAAGTGCCTCGTGCTTGCCTCTATGGACAATGAACATCAGACGAGGCACTAGAATATGGACCTTGAATCCATATTTCTCCATACAAAAGAACTGTATGGAGAGCAATCCCGTATCACCAGATACGAAGTCTCGAAAAAGCTGTTTTCGGCGAGATTGGCCGTCGGATTATCGGTAGCAGAACACGTGCTTAAGATGATTGGTTTCATTGAGGAGCTCGCGGACCTTGGGACCTCGTTAGAGAACGAGCTCTACACGGACTTGATTCTCCAGTCCCTTCCTTCCACTTACGCCCAGTTTATCCTGAACTTCAACTTGCAAGAAAAAGAAGTTGAACTTTCAGAACTCCTCAACATGCTGAGGAGTGTAAAGGGCACCCTACAGAAAGGTAGGGAAACATCCACTTTGTTTGTAGGAGGATCTTCCTCTTCTAGGTCCAAGGTGGAAGCCAAGGGAAAGAAGAAGAAAGCCCCCGCCAAACCAAGGGGCGGTGTCGGTAAAATGGATACGAAGGGAAAGACAAAGGCAACAAAGGTAGCGGGAAAGCTTGTGGAAAAGGAAGAATGCTTTTACTGTCACAAGAGTGGACACTGGAAAAAGGATTGCATGGCTTGGAAGGCCAGAACCCGGGATCTGAAGCAAGTTGCGGTTTCAGCTTCAGGTGTGTATGTTATTGAAAACTGTCTATCAATAAACTCTACATCATAGGTATTGGATACCGGATCAGGATCTCATATCTGTAATTCTTTACAGGCACTGAGAAGGCGTAGGGTTTTGAAAGCAGGTGATATGACCCTCAGGGTTGCAAACGGAGCTGGCATGGATGCTGAGTCCGTGGGGGACTATCACCTGGCGTTGTCAGATGGACACGTTTTGGTTTTGCGTGATTATTATTTTGTACCCAATGCAACCTGTAATATCATATCTGTATCTTTATTATCTAAAGAAGGTTATGAATTTGCATTTGTAAGTAATGTTGTGAACATTCATCTTAATCAAGTTTTGATTGGGTCAGATACATTAAGCAATGGTATATACGTATTAAACCAACCACAGATTTTCAATATTCAGAATACACACAAAAGAAAGTCTCCGGAAGCAAATCAGGCTTTCTTATGGCATTGTAGACTGGGTCACATCAATGAGAGAAGGTTGACGAAGTTACATACAGAAGGATATTTGGATCCGTTCGAATATCAATCATATGCAACATGTCAATCCTGTCTCAAAGGAAAGATGACAAAGACTCCGTTCACTGGACACGGAGTAAGAGCGAGCGAGCGATTAGGACTCGTACACAGCGATGTGTGCGGTCCAATGTCTACACATGCGCGAAACAGTTATTCTTACTTCATTACTTTTACGGATGACTTTTCAAGATACGGATATGTCTTCTTAATGAAACATAAATCCGAAGCCTTTGGAAAATTCCAGGAATATAAGAATGAAGTAGAAAAACAAACAGGCAAAAGTATCAAGACACTGAGATCTGATCGAGATGGTGAATACTTAAGTGCCGAGTTCCTGGATTACTTAAAAGAGAATGGAATTCTCTCTCAGCTTACTCCTCCATACACTCCGCAACATAACGGTGTATCGGAGAGACGGAACCGGACCCTAGTGGATATGGTACGTTCCATGATGAGCAACGCTGAGTTACCGCGATCATTCTGGGGATATGCCCTAGAATCAGCTGCATACCTTTTAAACCGAGTTCCAACTAAGACTGTGCCTACCACACCATATGAGATATGGAGTGGGAAGAAACCCTATTTTCAAAATCAGAAGATCTGGGGATGTCCAGCTTTTGTCAAAAAGCAGCATGCGGACAAACTCGAGGCGCGCTCAGTACTGTGCAAGTTTGTGGGATACCCAAAGAACTCCATGGGGTATCTCTTCTATTACGCAGAGGAACAAAAGATCTTTGTTTCTCGTAATGCCTATTTTCTGGAACACCAGTTCTTAGAAAAGGAAATTAGTGGGAGCGCAATAGAACTGGAACAAATTCCAGAACCATAGTGGTTACTGAAAGCTTAGTAGAACCAGAGGGTTCAAAAGAACATGACATTCCTACGCCGCTCCGCAGGAGTAGTAGGCAGTCTCATCCGCCCGAGAGATACTACGGTTTTCTCATAGACGGGGATAGAGAGGATTGTATCATTGATTATGATGAGCCGACTAGCTTTCAGCAGGCCATTCAGAGCGTTGACTCGGTAAAATGGCTGGATGCAATGCGGACCAAAATGGAGTCCATGTACACCAACAAAGTATGGACGTTGGACGTTGCTCCAGATGGGGTAAAACCCGTAGGATGCAAGTGGATTTTCAAAAGGAAGATTGGTGTAGATGGACAGGTTGAGACCTATAAGGCTAGATTTATTGCAAAGGGTTTTCGTCAAAGACCTGGTTTGGACTATGACGAGACCTTTTCTCCAGTGGCTATGCTGAAATCCATTCGGATCCTTCTTGCCATTGCTGCCTTCCACGATTATGAGATTTGGCAGATGGACGTAAAGACCGCTTTTCTAAATGGAAATTTAGAAGAGTGTGTCTATATGGACCAGCCAGAAGGTTTCATTCAGAGTGGGAGCAGCGGAAAGGTGTGCAAATTGCTTAAGTCCATCTATGGACTGGAGCAGGCATCGCGGAGTTGGAACATATGTTTTGATGAGACAGTCAAAAAATTTGGCTTTATCAAAAATCCAGATGAACCATGCATCTATAGTAGATTTGTAGCAAGAACTGTCATATTCCTCGTTTTGTACGTGGATGACATTCTTTTAATAGGAAATGGCATTCCTATGCTACAATCTGTCAAGGGGTTCTTGTCACACAGGTTCTCCATGAAAGATTTGGGTGATGCCTCGTATATTCTAGGGATCCGGATCTTTCGTGACAGATCCAAGAGGATATTACGACTTTCACAGTCCAGGTATATCGACACCATACTGAAAAGATTCGGTATGGAAGATTCCAAGCGCGGTAATCTACCGGCTTGTCACGGGATCACCCTCTCCAAAGAGATGTCTCCCAAGACTGATTTGGACAGGGATCGCATGTCTATTATACCCTACGCTTCTGCGGTAGGCTCTATAATGTATGCGATGTTGTGTACCAGACCAGATGTAGCTTATGCACTGAGTGTGGTAAGCCGGTATCAGTCAAACCCTGGGGAGAAACACTGGATAGCGGTAAAGAACATTCTCAAGTACCTGAGAAGGACTAAGGAGTGTTCTTGGTGTATGGCGGAAAAGACCTCCAGATCGCGGCCTTTGCCGACTCCAGCTTCCAGAGTGACAAGGATGATTCCAAGTCCATGTCGGGTTATGTCTTTACCCTCAATGGAGGGGCGGTGTGTTGGAAGAGTTCCAAACAGGAAACCGTTGCTGACTCGACGATGGAAGCAGAATATATCGCTGCTGCAAATGCCGCAAAAGAAGCCGTCTGGATAAGGAAGTTCTTGACAGAACTTCAGGTGGTTCCGTCCATTGTTGATCCAATACCTCTGTATTGCGACAACAACGGGGCTATAGCTTTAGCGAAGGAACCCAGGTCCCATCAGAAGTCCAGACACATCTTGAGGCGGTATCACCTGATCAGGGAGATCGTGGGTCGCCAGGAGATCGAGGTTCGGAGAGTTGCTAAGAAAGATAACACTGCTGATCCATTCACGAAGGCCTTACCCCAGACTCAGTTCGAGCGGCTGATCGAGATGATAGGTCTTCGATACGCCAGTACATGGCCTTAGTGCAAGTGGGAGATTGTTAGTGTATATGCCCTAGAGGCCATTACTGTATCATACTAGTTTGTATATTACTTAATGGAAGCTTGGGATATTCACCTTGTATAGACAATCTTGCTCAAAATAGTAGTATGCTACTTGGTTTGTTTCTACTTTGATGTGTACATGTGTTTATTTTAGTATATCACATATACACATTAGTGGAGCCCTTAGGATCTTTGCTTGATTACCAGCGTTGTGATGGCAGTCACACCCGTGGGGGCTGGGTAATCCACAAGCACATCCTTATGCAGGTCCCTAGTCGTAGGACTATCGAGACAGGGCATCGATACTCCGGAGTAGACTAGCGTATGCGCTTCTCATCCCAGTGTGGGAGACGGTCTGTCCCACAGCCGTCAGTACGTTGTACTTGAGATAGTATGCGGGTGCTCGTTAGGTTATGAGTACACTGGACAGGACTCGTCGGGAACTGTTGGTTGGTACTATACCTATCGTCGGTTATCAGTTCCCAGGTGACATGAGTACAGCTTAGTCCGCTGACTTGACATTGTCACTTCGCCTCAAATGTGTTCCCACTGTACTTAGATTACTACCCTACCACGGCTCAAAGGAGTCGTGCAAACAGGTAGTAGTTGGGGTGCAGTCCCGAAGCACTTGGAGGCAGTGACGGTTAGACAGGATTCGTCTCTCCCGGTATTGGGGGTTGATATCGCGCTGTGTCTAGGAGAGCCATTATACAAAGTCCCTGGCCAGGGCAAGCGAGATATACTGGTAGGTTTCCAGCGTTATCTCAGGGTGTTCTGGGCTACACTCCGACACGACTTGTACCGCTATTAGGGGACTGACGTTTACCGCCCCCCTAGGCCCGCCATGCGATATTCTTAGACGAACAGACCGGACTGTACGCAGATTGTCACATTCAGGCTCAGTAAGAGTTCAGATGGGTTTCACCTCGTCCGTCTTCTTATTGGCATCTACCTGGGGGCCGTTACGCATAGCTAGTGCCGCTTGCGGTCTGTGGTTAAACCCACTGCCAGCGTAGTATCGAGTCTTTAGAGTCCCACACAGAGAGCTATTCGCCTTTAGGCAAAAGAGTAGAGGTCGCATGGTTTTGCGACAGGGTTCGGTCACATCCGTGCACTTGTGCACGTTTAGTGTCCGGGCAGTTATCACTAGCGGGCTTTGGTTTAAGCCAGATCCTAATGTACGTTTTGGGATTGGTTTTATCTCGTTTGTATTCGTGTTCCTCGAAACGCGGATGCGGGTGTGTATGCACAGTTGACAGAGAAACAGAGGCAGAGGATTCTCATTAGGGTTGTTGACTGTTGACTTTTGCTAAACCCTAATGAGAATAAGAAATATGATTAACAATAATATTAATTAAGTATTATTGTGACATGGTTGTTGATGGTTGACTTTGTTGATTTGTTGACTTAATTGACCAGTTGACTAGGTTGGACTTGTTGACCATCATCATGACAATGGCTATCATTTCTTGGCATTGACCTTGGCTTGCTTATTTGTTCACACATTGCATTTAATGCAAGAAATGATATGGCCATTTGATATGATAACAACTATCACATAATACTCAATTATTATTATGTGTTATGATGATTTTGGATTATGAGAGCAAGGGTGACAAAAGTCTTGCTCAATTCTTTCATTTGCTTTCTCTCTCTTGAAAGCTCTCTCATCCTCAAGCTCTCTCTCTTCCTCTTGCTCTCTCTAGTTCAAGGTAAAAACCTCTCATGTGTTGAGAATCATTTGCCTTGGAGATAAAAACCCAAAACACTTCTCTACTCATCCTAGTGCACAAAGTCTAGCAAGCCAAGTGTTCTAGTTTTCTCTAGTTTGAGGTTGAAGCCAAAGGTAGAAGCTTTCAGGTGGATCCATCTTCGGCACAAAGAGACGACGAGAAGAGAACCATCCGACCACCACAAGGAGACCAAGAGAAGGAGTTCAAGTTAAGGTATAACCCCTAACCGAGTAGGTAAAACTCTTGTTAGGTTGTTAGATAGTTGTTTAACAAAGATCCGTATTTTGAGTCCATGTTACCACCAAAAGAAAAATCGTTTTTCATCATTTCCGCAAGCCCGTAAGTACCGGGAGAGGTAATGTGGACTTACAATTCGGGCCCGTGTTCCCTTGCCTTTGGGGCTTACCCTTGAGTTGGGGATACTTCTGCGGTGGTTGACGCTCACACTTGGACTAACGATAAGTTTAGTGATTTGGACATTAAGACTTAGAGACCGATAGGTTTAGTGACATGGACATTGCATTGATTCCTGATTCGATACACCTGCTTTATTGTTTACCTGTACCGGTTATTTCATGCTCATGTCATTACTCCATGTTTACTGCTTTATGTTCATCATCATTGCACGTATTACATATGTATTTATATATATTATTATTGTATCGCTCTGACAACCCCGAGTATGCATGCTCAGAGTGAGAAATGGACTTATAGCTCGGATCAGGATCTGTCTTACCTTGAGGATATTGCGGACATCTAGATCAGCAATGCCAGCGCTATCTTTCCCTTGATTTCTACCTGGTTAGTTTTGTATTTGTTTGATAGAATTAGTGACTGCATTTCTCATTACATGTGCTATGATTACTGATTACCACGTAATGCTAGAAGCCGAAGTGTGACTACGGTGGGATATTTCATCGACCGTAGAAGCATGGCCGGCCTTGTCACCCTTCGTATTCCGTATTTTGAGAAGCGAGACGTGGCATGGTTTTGTTGGTATCAGGGCCAGGTTGGTTTAGAATGAGATTACAATTTCCGACTAAGGCTTGACAATTTAAGTCGCCAGGTCGGTCTAGGTTAGAGCTTGTTATCCTTGACTAGGATCCCTATAGTTTGTCAAGCTACATTTTTTACTCCATCTGCTAGAGTTTTGAGTGACTTAATAGAGTTATGTGATTGTAACTATGAACTGCAGCATAGTTACAAGGTAGCACTCTTCTTGAGTGACTTGAAGTTCTACATTTGATTTCCGCTCGATTGAGTCTCACCTCACCACATATTCTTGTTTCGTTGTCAGTTCTATATCTTATTCTGATTCTTATACCTTGTACCTTATGCCGTCCGAAAATTTGTTGTTTCAGGACCATGGCTTCCAATAACTCTTCTTCCACCTCTACTCCCCAGAGTCAGACCGTCGAGATTTTAGGTGTAGTGCAAGGCTTGATGGAAGCTCAGGAGCAAACAAACGATCTCTTGGCTGAAGAATTAAGAAGGCAAATGGTTCGGACATCAGGAGGAGTTCCCTATCGTAGGGGAATCCCTGTTAAGCAAAGAGGAGGTGTGCAGATGAAGCACCCATTTGTTTCTCAGCAACAGAAACAACAGAGAACCCAAATTTGTGGTTATTGCAAGAGGTCAGGACACCTTCAGAGGGACTGTCGCCAGGCCAAAGGGCAGTGCTTGATTTGTGGATCTGACGAGCATCCTGTCAATGATTGCCCTCGAAGGAAAGAGCTACATGGAGGAGATTCGTCAACGCTCTCCACATCCGCTTGAGTAATTTGGTTGTTTCGTAGTTCGAGTTTCGAGGATGGTATGGACCCAACATAGGATTCAAACTCGCTTTACGCGATCGCGGCGATCTGGATATCAACGCGGAGTTATCACCCTTCCTAATTTCAATAAAGACCTTGTTAATTTATTTAGTAATCGTTTCTTTTCGTCTGAACCTTGTATTTTGTTGAACCCGTTAGTTTAAATGAAAAAAAGAATATGGGTTGTGATTTATATATCGTTCCCTTATCACTTACTTCCATATACTACTTACTGCATCATCACACAAGTTTGTGATTTTAGATTTTTATCCATCTTATATTTTTCCATGAGCTCCACATCTTTTATTTTGTGTGTTCCACTATCTAATCATGACTCTCTCTTTTCAGGCCATGGCCAACCCTGGGGCAGCGCCGTCTCTCGATGAGGACACTTGGTCCTACGTTTCTTTTGACTGCGTACTAGTGAGTTCAGATGAAGAGGTCGATGGCCCATGGGTTATTTTCGACAACAGCGATCCCAAGGACGAGGGAGTCGCAAATGCAACTCCAGAAGTCAATATGATCAGTGATTCTAACGATGAAGAAGAGGACCCCGAAGAAGATCCTGAGGAGGACCCAGTAGAAGAAAACCCAGTAGAAAAGAATCCAGAAGAGAAAGATCCTGATAAGGACCCAGTGGAAGAAAACCCAGTAGAAGAAAATCCAGAAGAGGAAGATCATGAGGAGGACCCAATGGAAGATGATCCAGAAAAGGCGGACCATGTGGAAGAGAACCCCGATGAGGAAGCTCCCGCCGAAGAAGAAGGACCAGGAGAAGGATACCCCATGGAGGAAGAGTCCGAAAACGAGGCTCCAGCCGGGGAAGAATCGGAGGATGAAATCTCGAGTGAGGAGGAACTCGAGGCTGAAAAACCTCCAGCAGCAATCCCTGCGGGGCGCTATAGAAATGGACGCCCCTATCTTAGCGCGAGAACTTATCGTAACTTATTGAACTTCCACAATCACGACTGACGTGACTTATTTTCGTTTTTTCTGGCCAAATAAAACTATGTATAGCTTAGCGCCACTTTTATCTTTCTAGTGTGCTTTGTTAAAATTTTCTGAAAAATAAAATTTCAGATCATGCGAATCTTCTTTGAGCATTGTACCTTTAAAGCCCGCGTGATACATTAATTGTTCCTTCTTATAATAACTTCTTTGCTTTCTTGAGTTTTATCCCAACCTTGAACCTTGTAGTAACCTGACTCCTAGTTTGGTGGACTATAGGCTAGCGTCGCATTCCCGACTTCTTTTCGATTAGGCTGTATCTTACCGCAATTCATGCCCTAGCTAGTCTCTTATACATTACTAGTATTATTTCCTATTACTGTAATTATATTCAGTGACGTTTGTTATTCGAAATTTAGTTTTCTCTATTTTTGTGTCTATCAAAATTGCGTATTATTAATTACTTTTGTTTTACTTATTTTTAAATGCTCTACTATTATTCACATTTTCAATAGTACCAACTTACATCGCATATACTATTTTGTTTTATTTTTCCGTATGAGTATTCTTAAGCTATTTTATAACTGCCTGATTTGTAGTCTTACTAATGTAGTTTCGGAGCTTAAGGCTTATCAGCCAATTTTTCACCATTTGCCGACACGTGGTGCGCCCAGCGCTCAAGCGCCCAGTGCTCCATCGCCCAGCGCCCACGTGCCGACACGTGGTGCGCTAGCGCTCAAGCGCCCACGTGCCGACACGTGGTGCGCCAAGCGCTCAAACGCCCACGTGCCGACACGTGGTGCGCTTGCGCTCGAGCGCCCAGCGCCCACGTGTCGGATACGTGGTGCGCACAGCGCCTAAGCGCACAGCACTCAAGGCGCTGGCCCCACGCGTCCTTTGGACGCTTTTTCCCTTTTTTATATATATGTATACATGTATATATATATGTATGTATATATATACACACACACACATTCCACAACAGTCCCTCTCAAAAAAAATTTGGGCCGGGGCGCTGCCCCGCACCCCGTAAGGGGGCTGCTAGCCCCCTTGACCCCCAGCCCGCTATCCGGATAGCGGGACCCCCGTAAAAACTCTGCGTAGCTCCCGATATATCTAAAACCCCCTTTCAAAACACAACACACGCACGCTACACATTGAGTTCGCATGACCAGTTTAACCCGTTAATCGGAGGTTCCCTCGCTCCAAAAGCGAGGGGTAATTAACGGCAGCTTAGTCCGCGGCTGCCGGAGATTCGGATCCCCACAATCAATAAACCCCAGCCTATCCTAGGCAGGGGGAATCTGTACTGCGCCTGACAAGCGCGCGTGTATTCCCATCTCAATGAGGTGATGAAAAACACCCTACAGATTCTGGCACGCCCGGTGGGACCTTTCTCTCCTCCCATATTTCGGGTTAAACGTTCATGCGAACTCAATCAATATACGTATCGATTGCCTATACTGAAATGATGTTTTTTTCTGTGCAGCAATCAACTTTCGACGACAATGTCTCCCAAGACGAATTCAGCTTCCAACGCGACCCCGATTCCGTACGTGGTCAAGGTCAATGCTCGTGTGGTTCTCCCCGCAAGCCTCAGTCGACAGTGGGAGGAATTGCCCCGCCAGTTTGGCTCCGTCATCATCTACCCTGCCGAAAGCGCTCATCTGGCAGAAATCCCGGCAAAACAGGTGGCCAAGCCGGTCTCAAGGGGCAAGAGGCCGAATGTTGTGATCGCTAAGGCACCACAACCGAAGCTTAAGACGGTGTCTGAACGACTCTCTTGTGTTCCAGCTGGGGGCAAGACTTCTGGTACAAAGGGCAACATCAAACGTTGCGGGCGAGCTCAGGTGATGACTCCAACAAATGCACGATCAGGCGTATCTCCAAAGTCCTCCATCGTCCGGTCTACGGTGGCTTCCCGAAGAGCCGGAGCCTGCCAAACGCTCAAATCAGAAAAGTTAAGGCAGAAGCGGCTCAAGTATCGAGCCAACAAGAGGGATAGGACTCCGGTCAGGCAGAATCTTATGAGGTTCCAAGAGCAAAGTCATCCTGCGACGACGGCTGAGTCGGCCGTAAAAATCAGCAATTCTTTCGAGCCTCTGAAATGGGTTCAGAAAAATGCTATGACCGCCAGAATCAAGAAGACAGCGGTCCGAACGTCGCTAAAAAGAGACGTGTCCCGGCCCCAACAGAAAAAGTATGACACTGTCTCTTCAAGAGCCTATCAGGCGCTCTGTGCCACACGAAAGCAACGGGGCAAACCCAGAAAAGAAACGCCAGCACCATTCAAGAATCTGGTCAGGCTAGCCGCCGATAATAAAAAGATGGCTGGATATATTATCCATACAGTCTATATAGCGGACGGGCGCCCCAGCGACAACCTTCGCAGCAAAAGCAAGGATGGGGCCACCACATCCCAAGCCCAATCTGGCTTGAATGTGGTTGCCGCTGCCCAAGAACAGCCGCCTCCGCTGGATGAAGAAAACCCTCTCGATGAGGATGATAGGCAGAAAGACCCCTCGGTCCATGCAGAGTCAAGCTCGGACAGCGAGGAAGAGCCGACTTTCCGCCCCAGGACCGCGGAGCAAGAACTGCTTCAAGAGCTTCGAAAACAGCTCAAGAGCAAAGATAAAGAGATGGCCAAGCTCTATTCGAAAATTGACGGCCTAACGAATGTTGTGATGCAGCTTACTGCTCAAATTGCTCGAGCGCCTCCCAATCAAGCACAAGTCGCTACTCATCAGCCGGGTGATGACAATCCGAAGCAGCCAATGCCTATTCCTTTGGGTCCAAGACTGGTCGAGCCGCATGAAAGCCGGCCACATTCCGCTTCTGGGGACGCCTTGGCCCCAGATAGCACTATCCCGCTAACACAAGATCGGATAATGGATTTGGTCACCAGCAAAGTTAAAATATTGGTGGCCGAAGCTGAAGCTCAGAAAGAAATTGGCAGTAGTGGGCGGCCATATCCCGCACAGTACGATCTGATCAAGTTCCCGAGCGGCTAGACGGGACGGGAAATGCAAACCAGCACGTCGCCCACTTCAAAGCCTCATGCGGAAATACATGGGGCAATGACGCGCTCCTTCTTCGTCAGTTTGTCAACAGCCTGACCGGTGTCGCCTTCGACTGGTACGCGAGCATACCAGACGGATCCGTCATTACCTTTGCCCAAATAGTCTCTGTTTCGGTAAAGGTTCATGAGTGTCAGTGATAAAATCTCCATTGCCGACCTTGTGAGGACCAAGCCGGGGAAGAATGAAAGCAACACCGACTTTATCACCCGATGGCGTAATCTCACGGTCAAGTGCGAACCGCCGCTGGAGCATGACCAGACCGTCCGCCTTCTCATTGGGAACCTCAGCAGTTGGATGGTCCCATTCTTGTGTATAGCGGGCCTCAAGACATTTCAGGAGCTAACCAAGAAAGTCCAAATGCTGGAACGCTTGAAGCAAGAGTCCCCGCCGGACTCTCAGAGAGACAAGACTTGGAAAAGCAAGCGGGACGACAACCGTAGAAGCGGGAGTTCCAGCAGTACCAAAGTCTTCAATGCGTCCGACAATGAAGAAAAACGAAAGGCGGGCAAATCCAAAACCAACCGGTCTCGAAAGCCATTGCTGGGAGGAGATGGGCCTTCCCTAGAGGAGAAAAAGAACAAGGTTTACTCTTTCAGGAGGGATAAGGTCCGCAAGATATTTAAAGATGCCTTGAACAACGGTCTACAATTGCCGGAGTCAAAAAGACCTCAAGAAGCAAAAATGACCGACAATCCCCTGTATTGCCCGTACCACCGAGTAGTGAGCCATGCGATCGAGGATTGCTATATCTTCAAGGACTGGGTCGAGAAGCAGTACAAGGTTGGAGAGATCGAGCTGTCCAAAAGCGTGTTGGTGAACAATCAAGTTGCAAGCACCAACTTTATACAAACAGAAGTTAAAGCCTTCTGGGAGCAGATAGCCGAACCCGCTGCCCTGACAAACGAAACTGGCTCACCGCAGCCTCCGTGGAGTACGCACATATCTAATAAGACGAAGAAGATGATAAAGCTACTAAAGAAAGAGCCCAGAACGAAATGGGAAGGGCAGAAGAAGCCTACCATACCAGCTGCCGATTCGGCTCCATCAGGCTCAAAATCCAAAAAGCTCAAGAAGAAGAAAAGTGCAGCTCGGCGCGAAAAGGAGTTTGTAGGGAGATCGACCATTCAAAAATATATCGATTCCCTCAAAGAATATGAACAGAAAGAAAGAACTCTGATTCAATTGAAGGAGTTCTTCCCTGTACAAGCGGCTGAAATTCTGGAAGAGTTAGAAGAAGACCCCAATGAAGAGATCTCAGTAGTGACCTGCTACGCCATCCATCTTGGCAGCGACTTTGAGGAGGAGCTCCATTTTCCCGAAGAGGACGAGGAGCTCGCCACAAAGGCCAATCAAATCCAGCTCAGAAGCGGCAGGGCTCTACCGCCAAATTAGGGCAACGCCCCAAAAGGGAAGGAAAAACAGGTGGCTAATGATGAAGATGGCAGAGAACCGGCTGATGAAAACTCAAGTCCTTCCCCAGTAGACTATAATGTTTTGGCTCACCTCCGAAAGCTTCCGTCTCTCCTTAGCATCTACGATGCCTTGGTTCTATCTCAAGAGCTTAGAGATGTTCTCATTCATGCTCTACAAAACCCTGAGCTGTATCAGGCTCACTTTGCGGAAATTAATATGAAAGAAGCTCAGTACACTTTGCAAGCCGCCGCAGTCACGTTTAAGGATGAAGACTTGCTACTGGGAACGGCTGAGCATAATCGGCCGTTTTACGTGACCGGGTACAGCGACGGGGATCGGATTAATCGCATATTGATTGATTCGGGGTCCTCAGTGAACATCATGAACTTGTGGACTCTGAAGAGTTTGTCGATGGACGTCCGACACCTGTCAAGGGAAAGGATTGTCATTCAAGGCTTCAACCAAAATTGCCAGCAAGTTCTGGTGTCTATAGCTTTGCCAATCAAATTCGGGGATCTGCAAACTGAAGCTAAGATATACGTGATCGACGCCGACACGTCTTATAAGATTCTCTTGGGGCGGCCGTGGCTCCACGATTACGGCATCGTTCCGTCAACTCTCCATCAATGCATGAAGTATACTAAAAATGGCGAAGAAAGACGCATTGACGGAGACATCCAGCCGTTCGGTGTGCATGAAGTCCGATATGAAGATTCTCGGTACTTTATGAACCACCAAAATGCTAAGCCACAACTGACTGAGGATAGACCGGCCCTAAGACTCAAAAGCAAATCTGCGCCGGCTGTCACTTTCAAAAGCAAAAATACCCAAGTGCGCCCGCATTTCGGCAGCGACACTGATGAGTCCGACGCTGGAAGCCCGTCCTTCCGTAAAACTCGCCCTCATTTCGGCAGCGATACGGACGAATCTGTTACTGAAGGCCTATCTAGCAGCAAAGTCCGCCCTCATCTTGGTAGTGACACTGAAGAGTCAGAAGAAGAGGACCTGCCGTGCAACAGTTGTGCAGATTGGCCCCCCATGCAGCAAACGAAACTACGAGAGACCTTCGAAGTCACAGAAGGGTCCCTGGCCATCACAAGGGTGCCGGAACGGATGTGTAAAGAGTTCGACGCATTGTCAGTCTCTAACGTGGACCAGCTGAAAACTTTCTACGTGCCCGGGAGGAAAAATGGACAGAAGGGCATCCTGTTTTACAGGTCAAATCCCGTTGTGCACCCGGACGATCTTTCTGTCGCGTGCCTTCCCTATGAGAGAGGCATAAGAGCCATCCTCAATCCCAGATACTATGCGCCCGAGATGCGGGAATACTTTAAGAAGTGCGGATGCCGGTTATATCAAACGGAGTCCGAAACAAAGTTTTACGAAGGACTATGGTATCCGCCCCAGGTCCGAGCACTCATCGATGGACGGATTCCAGATAGACGGGGCATAGGCTACATTCAACCTGATTCCAAAGCGTGCAACATGATCCATGTTGGTGAGGCCAGCGAAAGATCAAATGATGATGACGAGATAGCCGAGCCAGAAGAAGCTCCTCAAGAGCCCGAAGATGGCGGACAAGCAACCTTTGATGAGCTAATCGAGATTGACTTAGGAACGCCCGATAATTCAAGGCCGACCTACATCAGCTCACTCTTGTCGGAGGAAATGAAAGAGCAGATAATTGCCCTGCTGCATGAGTTCGTCGACTGCTTCGCGTGGACATACAAAGAAATGCCAGGTCTTTCCCCTGAAGTGGCTGTGCATAAGCTGGCTATATCTCCTGATGCTAAGCCAGTCAAACAAGCTCCTCGAAGAATGAGAAGGGAACTAGAAGAAAAGGTCATCGAGGAAACCAAGAAGCTCATCGATGCCAGCTTCATCAGGGAAGAGAAATATGCGGACTGGATCGCATGCATAGTCCCAGTGAAGAAGAAAAATAGACAGATCCGAGTTTATGTCGATTTCAGGGACCTCAACAAGGCATGTCATAAAGACGACTTCCCGCTACCGGTCATGGAAATGATGGTCGATGACACCTCAAATTACGAGCTGTTCACCTTTATGGATGGCTCGTCTGGGGATGAGAAGCACACAACATTTCGAACCCCGATCAGAATATATTGCTACAAGGTGATGCCGTTCGGACTGAAGAACGCAGGTGCTACATATTAAAGGGCAATGACCAATATCTTTGATGACCTAATCCATAAAGTCGTCGAATGCTATGTTGATGATCCGGTCGTCAAAACTAAAGCCAAGGCCGACCACATCCAAGATCTTAGGACCGTTCTCACCAGACTGAGGGAATACGATCTAAAGATGAATCCTTTAAAGTGCGCTTTTGGCGTGTCATCGGGAAAATTCCTAGGCTTCATAGTCCGACATCGAGGGATCGAAGTTGACCCATCAAAGATAAAGGTCATCATGGAGATGCCCCCTCCAAAGAGCCTGACACAGCTAAGATCTTTTCAAGGCAAGCTTGCTTATATACGGAGGTTTATCTCAAATTTATCGGGAAGATGTAGGCCCTTCTCAAAGCTCATGAAGAAAGGAGCTCCTTTTATCTGGGATGCCGAATGTCAAGCAGCGTTCGAAAGCATCAAACAATACTTGTTGCACCTTCCAGTGCTGGCCGCTCCCATTCCAAATAAACCGCTGATTCTCTATACAGCCGCGCTAGATGAGTCACTCGGTGCGCTTCTTGCCCAGAATAATGAGGAGGGTAAAAAATGCCCTCTACTATCTTAGTCGAACTCTAGTCGGGGTGGAACACAACTATTCCCCAATCGAAAAGCGATGCCTGGCTCTAATATTTGCTGTGAAGAAGCTGAGGCACTATCTGCTCGCTCATCGGGTTATGCTGATCTCCAAGGTCGACCCGCACAAACACTTGATGACCAAAGAAAGCCTAGCCGACAGAATGGCAAGATGGGCTGTCATGCTACTTGAGTTTGACATAGTTTATACTCCTCAGAAAGCAGTAAAAGGGCAAGCACTTGCAGACTTTCTCGCTGCTCATCCCATACCAGAAAGGTCACCACTCAATTGCGAGTTACCCGACGAACAAGTGCTGCACCTCGAGAATGACGATCCATGTTGGGAGCTCTGCTTCGATGGGGCCTCATCGATAAGGACCTCCAGTAAATCAAGCGTCCCAGAGATAAAAGCAGGGATAGGATTGGTGTTCATCACGCCATCAATGGGAACCCTACGGCGTTCTTTTGCTCTCACCGAGCCTCGCACAAACAATGAGGCCGAATATGAAGCTCTGATAGCTGGTTTGGAGCTCGCCATAGAAATGGAAATCCTTCGGCTACGGGTTTACGGTGACTTCCAGCTTGTCGTCAACCAAGTAAGCGGTGACTATAAGATATACAAACCCGAGTTAGCTCGGTACAGAAGCCGGGTAGTGGAACTCATGAAACGGTTCACTCACGTTGAACTAACGAGAGTCCCTAGAGCGTTGAACGGAAAAGCTAACGTACTCGCTCGCTTAGCCAATGAACTGGCTGATCCTGACATGGACGAAATTCTGATCACAGTCAGGAACCGGCAAATTCTACCCCATGTCTCTCTACGAGAAAAGGAAAGCGCGGAACAGAAGAGCAGTCCCGCCGAAGAAGCTTCAATCGTTCAAGACGAACCCAATTGGAGAGAACCTTTCATAGAGTACTTCCGATACGACAAGCTGCCTGAGGGAAGGTCTGCGAGGGTTCAGCTGAAGAAGAGAGCTCTCCGATACGTGTTTGTGAATGACACGCTATACCGCAGGTCATATGACCAACTCTGGCTCAGGTGCCTGTCATCGGCCGAAGCCCAAAAAGTCATGAAAGAAGTTCACTCAGGCGTTTGCGGTGCTCACCAATCTGGCCCCAAGATGCGACTTCAAATTAAACGGCTTGGGTATTACTGGCCCACCATGATACGGGATTGCGGAGAGCATGCAAAGAAATGTTATATCTGCCAAATTCACGGTGATTTCATTCACAAGCACCCCAATCCGTTGCATCCTACGGTGGCGTCGTGGCCCTTCGAAATTTGGGGCACCGACATAGTTGGCCCAATTGATCCTCCGTCATCTAGAGGCCACCGGTTCATACTGGCCGCAACAGACTACTTCTCCAGATGGGCTGAAGCTGTCCCGCTAAAAGAAGTCAAGACAGGAGATATTCTGACATTCTTCCAGCATAATATTCTATACCGCTTCGGTACACTAAGAAGAATCATATCCGACAACGGGCCTTCTTTCAAGAGCTTCAAAGTCGCAAGGTTCGCTACTCAACACAAGATAGACTGAAGATATTCCTCCATCTATAATCCAAGGGCCAATAGGCTGGCCGAAGCCTTCAATAAAACTCTGTGCAAGCTCCTGAGGAAAAATGCTTCAGCCAACAAGAGAGACTGGAATCTCAAACTTCATGAGGCATTGTGGGCATATCGTACCACGCACCGTACTCCAACTCAGTCCACTCCATACTCATTGCGCTTCGGAGTGGAGGCGATCCTCCCCCTCGAAGTCGAAGTTCCAAACTTAAGAATGGTCGTTCAGCACGAGTTGACGGAGGAGGAAAACGTGCTCCTTCGGCTTGAAGAGCTCGATGCCCTCGAAGAAAAGAGGATCGCGGTGCAGCAAAATCTGGAGCTATGCCGATCCCAAATGTCACGGGCCTATGATAAGATAACCCGTCTCCGCGCTTTCAAGAAAGGTGAATTGGTGTTGGTCCTCAAAAGACCGATCATCCCCAATCGACATGCCAAGGGAAAATTCGAGCCAAACTGGGAAGGACCATACGTCATCGAGAAAGTGTTCGACGGAGGATCCTACCAACTAATAAGTGCCGAGGGAGAAAGGCCCATGCCACCCATCAATGGCTGATATCTCAAGAAATACTACGCGTGAATGCTCCAAGCAGCAGGAGAATTGAGCACACCAGTCCTACGGTCTGGATCATACATCCTACAAAACCGTATACAATCCACGGGCGTAAATGACCCCTATCTCTCCCAAATCCTGCCGGTGAGACTACTTTTAAATCCCACCAGCGGCAAAAAAAATAAAATAAAAATAAAACGGTATGTCCACAAACAAAACGGGCACGGATGAAAACCCGAAAGGGCTCCGTGAGTAAAAACAGCAGGACTACCGGCGAGTCTGTGAAAACCCGAAAGGGCGCAAACTCGTGAAAAGAGATGAAATACACTCGCAAAGTCCTCTCGACCTTGTGAGGAGAAAATCCCTGCGTGAGATCCTTACGGCTCACAAAGGAGCAACACACTTAGGAATCCCCACGATTCCTAAGGAGAACATACACCTGCGAGATCCTCTCGACTCGTAGGGAGAAAATGCTTTTATGGGACCCTTACGGCTCATAAAATTGAAAAGCCTTAGGTGATAGGGATCTAAACCTGTCTCCTAAGCCATCGTTCCCCAACGGGCAACGGCAAATGATGAGTCGCTCCTGGCGTTACGCTTCAGTGTTAGCGGTGCTGATGCCGACCCAAAAACCAAATCCCAAGTCCTCCCGGGGCAAATGATGAGTTGCTCCTGGCATTATTCTAGTGCAGCAATGCTGATGCCAAACAAGATCCAAATTCCAAGTCCCCAAACGGCGAATGATGAGTCGCTCCTGATATCATGTTCCAGTGCAGCGATGCAGATGCCAACCAAAATCCAATTTCTCAAAATTCTCCCGGCCCTACGGTTAGTCCCCAAATTGACTACCGTATACAATCCACGGACTCAAATAATTCTCATCATACCCATACCCCACCGCAATCACCAGTCCAGCGGCCGGTCTTCGCCGTTGGACTTATGCTCCATTTTGTAAAACCCACTCATGTGTCCTCACGATACATGAGGAGAACCAACTTACGGGATCCTCACGACTCGTAAGAAAACACCTTCGTGGGATCTTTACGACTCACAAAGGAAAAACACACTTGGGAGTCCCCACGACTTCTAAGGAGAAAGTGCACCTACGAGATCCTTTCGACTCGTAGGGAGAAAATGCTTTAATGAAACCCTTACGGCTCATAAAATTGAAAAGCCTTAGGTGATAGGGACCTAAACCTGACTCCTAAGCCACCGCTTCCCAACAGGAAAAGGCAAATGATGAATTGCTCCTGGCACATGTGCTTAAGTGTTAGCAACGCTGATGCCTACCCTAATCCCAAAATTCCAAACTCCAGTCCAAATGACCCCTAAGTCGTTAAACTGGGAACGAGGGAAATTTCCTCATGGCAAATGACGATTCGCTCCTGGTACCATATTTCAGTGTAGCGGTGCTGATGTCAACCCAAATCACATCAAATCAGCAAAACAACCAATGACCTCCCTGGCAGAATCAAATTCCACCTCGGAAACAAGTCAACTTCATCCCTGACACCGCAAGAAGCAGAGCAAGTCAAATCCAGCACCGACCGTCCAAGTCGCAAAAAGGGCAGAACCGACCGTCCAAGTCGCTAAAAAGGCAGCACCGACCGTCCAAGTCGCTAAAAGGGCAGCACCAACCGTCCAAGTCGTAAAAAGGGCAGCACCGACCGTCCACGTCGCTAAAAGGGCAGCACCGACCGTCCACGTCGCTAAAAGGGCAGCACCGACCGTCCAAGTCGCAAAAAGGGCAGCACCGACCGTCCACGTCGCTAAAAGGGCAGCACCGACCGTCCAAGTCGCTAAAAGGGCAGCACCGACCGTCCAAGTCGCAAAAAGGGCAGAACCGACCGTCCACGTCGCTAAAAGGGCAGCACCGACCGTCCACGTCGCAAAAAGTGCAGCATCGACCGTCCAAGTTGCTAAAAGGCAGCATCGACCGTCCAAGTCGCAAAAAGGGCAGAATCGACCGTCCATGTAGTAAAAAGGGCAGTGCCGGCTTCCCAAAAGAGGGAACCGAATCAAGTCGCCTCCGCGTGAAAGAAGATCCATCAATTTTATGCACACGACCAACATGTGTGGTGTGCATTTATTAATGGGAGGTAATTTGTTGGGGTAAAAATTTACACCCCGGTTGACCAAGTCAAAATCAAAGTCAACCCCAAGCCAAGTGGGCCCATGCCCGGGTCGAGTCCGAACAAGAAGCGGCCGGCCTCCCCCCATGCTAAGATAAAAATTTTGTAATAAATAATTTTATTGTATTTATTTTATTTTATTTTACGAATGAATGTAAGAAAAATGGGCATAAAACCAAATTTTTGTAAAGCCCATGGCTTATGTGCAAAAAGAAATGGCACATGAGCTATGGGATAGGCAAAATGCCATTTTGTGAAGCCCAAGAGGCTATGTGTAAAGTGTATAGCCTATAAAGGCAAGGATAATGAAAAAATCCCAACAATTTTTTCTCTCTCCAAAGAGCAAATCTAGATCTGAGATCTTTCTCCTTTCTCAAGGTTTTAAAACCTTCTTCTCTTTTTGAATTAAATCAAGAGTTTTACTCTTCCTTTTATAAAACTAAATAGTTTTCCACCACAAAACCCCCAAAGGGGAACTCAGATCTTCCATCAGATCTCAAAAAGAAGAGATTTTTAAAATCTCACACTTCTTGATCTTCAAGATCCGGCCAACAAAGGAAGAAGAAGGAGACCCATCTCCAGAAACCCCACTTTAGGGAAGAACTAGGGCTCAAAGGGAGAAACCCTTCATCAGCTTCAAAACAGCTTAGGAGTTTAACTCCACTCTAATTTCTCTTTCGGGAGTTTCTGGGGCTAAAAGCCCATTTTTCTCGCTGGCGCCCAAGCGTCTTGCGCTCAAGCGCCCACGTGCCGACACGTGGCGCGCTAGCGCTCAAGCGCCTGGCACCTACGTGCTGACACGTGGCGCGCTGGCGCTCAAGCGCCCGGCGCCCACGTGCCGGCACGTGGGCGCCCAGCGCTCAAGCGCCAAGCGCCTACGTGCCGACATGGTGCGCTAGCTCTCGAGCGTTGGCCCCACGCGTCCTTTGGGCGCTTTTTCCCTTATATATATATATATATGTATATATATACACACACACACTCCACAACACTGTCCCTCCCAAAAAAAAATTTGGGTCGGGGCGCTGCCCCGCACCCGGCAAGGGGGCTGCTAGCCCCCTTGACCCCCAGCCCGCTATCCAGGTAGCGGGACCCCCGTAAAAACTCTGCGTGACTCCCGATATATCCAAAAACCCCTTTCAAAACACAACACACGCACGCTGCACATTGAGTTCGCATGACCAGTTTAACCCGTTAATCGGAGGTTCTCTCGCTCCAAAGACGAGGGGTAATTAACGGCAGCTTAGTCTGTGGCCGCCGGAGATTCGGATCCCCACAATCAATAAACCCCAGCCTATCCTAGGCAGGAGGAATCTGTACTGCGCCTGACAAGCGCGCGCATATTCCCATCTCAATGGGGTGACGAAAAACACCCTACATTCATCTAGTTGCTTTTGCGTAAATCGCTACATAGTAGTATTTGATTTTTATTGCTTTTCGCGTGGCATTTTATAGCTTATCGTTTATTTTAAATTTCGAGAACGAAATTTTATGTAAATGGGGTATGATTTAATACCCAGTTTCTTTGTAAACATTTCCATAGTTATTAATAAATGTTTCCCAATGTTTTTCTATTTGAATACTTTTTATAGATAATTTCCTATATTTTTTCTAATAATAATTTCTATTTTTAAAGCCTAAACCAAAACCCAAACTAAACCCCAACTTTAACCCAAAGCCCAAACCTTACCCCTATTCCTAAACCCGGCTCGACCCGACCCAAACCCAACCCGATTCCTTCCCCCCTCTCTTTCTCTCTCCTCTTTTTTCACTTCCCCTTCTCTCTCCTCTCGATCCCTAGCTCATTCTTGTTCGCAAGCCCCCCCCGTCTCCTTCTTCCTCGCCAACTCCCCGAGATCCCCCTTCCCCCAAATCCTCACCGTCTCCCCCCGATCTCACCCTTAAATACTCTCCCCACACACTCTCTCTCTATCACTCACGATCTCCCTTCCTCCTCTCTCCAACGAACCCCACGATCACCGCCACCTTCTCGCCATCTATCCCACGCAAATCCAAGTTGCCTCTCATCATTTTCCCCTCATCCTCTCTTCCATGCCTCCACAACAGCTCCACCATATTCTCCTCGCTTCCACGCTCCTCCCACCACCAGCTCCTCCTCAAGCAACCCGAAACCCCCTCACCATCTACATCACCACCATCGCAGCACCCCACCTCACCGTCGACCTCAAACGGCATGAGCCCCCAACCTCCACGAGCTTCGGCAACCATCACCACCTCCACCAACCTCCGAGCTTCCCACTCCTCCTCGTCTTCTCCTCCCCCGACCCCCTCATCTCCTCGCCTAGCTCCGGCCTGACGAACCCCAGTAACCATGGTAACCACCTAGCTCCCCATCCTCCCCGCTGCAGCTCCTCTCACTGTCAGCACCTGCTCAACCTTCGGCTACCTCGACCTTGCATCTACGCTCCGAGCCCAGCCCCTTCGCTCCGAGTCGAGCCCAAGCCGGTCCCCTTGCCTCCGCTACTGCGGCCACGACCCAGCGCCACCGACGATCTCGCCTCCACCACTGCCGCAGCCACCCCGTCACAAATCATCGAGGCCAAGCTCAAGCCACGCCGAGGCTGCACAACGAGCTCGGGCCAGAGCCGAGTCCAAGCTTGTTGTGGCGGTCGCTACTGCTGCTTGCGTTGTGTCGTTGCGCCGTAATCGTGCCGTTGTTGTCATCGCCATCATGGTTGTGTCCCTGATCATCTTCAGGCAAGTTAAACACTTGTTGTACATGCTCTCTCTCTCTCTCTCTCTCTCTCTCTCTCTCTATATATATATATATATATATATATATGAGATTAATGGAGGAAAGAGGCCATAGGAGGGAATTCCCTCCTATGGCGTCGAAAAAATACCCCCTCCACCAATTTTTCCGACGATCGGACCCCATCATCTTCATCGTCATCATTTAAGATGTGGGTACACCAAATTTCATGTGATTCAACAACTTTTTCACCGTTGATTTAGTGGGTTCAAAATTAACGGTTTACCGACAATAGAACTTTTTACATTGCTAAATCAACGGTGAAAAAGTTGTAGAATCACATGAAATTTGGTGTACCCACATCTTAAATGATGACGATGAAGATGATGGGGGCCGATCGTCGGAAAAATTGGTGGAGGGGGTATTTTTTCGACGCCATAGGAGGGAATTCCCTCCTATGGCATCTTTTCTCCATTATTCTCTATATATATATATATATCCAACTAATTACTGTTAATCGTCTTGTTAATTTAACGTAGGGACCTTCTAAAGGTTATTATCCATGTTTAAATCAAGTAAGAAATTCATGAAATGATTTTCGTGTGGCTGAACAAAAGAAACCAATAATTCGTTGGAATATCATATACATATATAGCCGAGGTGTTTAATGCGAATCTCATAAGAAAATAAAATCTAAAATGGCGGAAGTCGTGATGTTTAGACCCTAATTCAGTTAAAAAACACTCTGTAGAAATTTGGTGGCAACTCGATATCGTTTTCACACATAAACTGACGCCCTAACTTCAATACCGAAACTTGCGTTTTACCGAATACTTGACATCGTTAAATTCATAATTAATTTCCAGAAAAATCCAATCGCAGCATGCCTGGGTTCGTTGCGAAGGATACTGCATAATCTTTAACACGACGTGTAGATTTACTGTTAGATATATCCTCTGAACATCGAAAACAAAGGACTTACCTGACCTTGGACTGCAGTTCAGAGCAGGAACGTGTCCCATGACATGCATTTTTGCACCTGAAACCTTAATGATTAATTGTGATAGTGTGCGGAACTAATTACCACTGCATAGACAATTGTTTTGGATTTTCAAGGGTACCGGTTTCACTAAATTCCAGCATCATTTAGTATTTAAATCATATTTTAAACGGATGACATGTACGGCAGATTTCTGTCATTTCAAATTGCACCCTTCATCAGTAATCTGATCATAACTCCTAAACCAAGATGGCTATTGTTGATCCGTCTCCTGCGCTGTAAAATTGACTCATATCCCTACAATTAGTTAAACAGTAGTGTCGCCTAATTATGCTCTCAACGGGGAGTAAAACGTGTTACGAAACGGACTTCCCGTTCTGAAACTGGATTTCCAGCAGAGAACACTAAAAATGGAATGACCATAACTCGTAAACCTGATACCCGATTGACTCGAAACCAATTTTACCGTATAGATAATTTAATACACTATTTACGCTTTTCATATTGTTTCGCCAAATTATGCACGTGTGATTTTATATGATTTTTCTAATCCAACCGACACCGGCTGCTCATATGTTTTTAGCAGTGTCTTTACTGTATTCCCATCATGTTGCATAACCCATATACCCTTGTAAATAGTGTTCATTTGCATCAATATCCTATCGACCGAGTTACATTACCAAATGATAAATATTAGTCATTGGATTGTGCCAAGTACGTTAGAGTAAAAGCGTGATTGAATAGTGAAAGTGACACGTACTTGTACAAAATCAACGGAACCAGTTAGTTATTGCATTGTCGACGCCTAGGGAGCATATATAAGTATAACAATAATTGATATGAGACGGGTATGGAAGTACTTATATTAGTGTCATAGGTAAGACATCAAGCACTGTCCATTTATCTTGGATACTAGTCGAGACATGCTTGATGGAGACCATGTCTCCAATTCTCGCGTAGACTTGTCATGGAGAGACTAGAATTTGGATTCATGGTCGGTGTTTGATGTAAACCGCGGGGTGTGGGGTAGTTTGAGTGTGAGTTCGATCAACAGAATCTCAGGAGTCCCACTGTCGGCATATTTTGCGATTTCGGGAGTTGTACTGATAGTGTTTCTGATTCTTACTGAGAGTGATTCGGGCCCGTGTCCCTTGCCCTTGAAGCTTATCCTTGGGTTGGGGATACTTCAGCGGTGGTTGACGCTCACACTTGGACTGACGATAAGTTTAGTGACTTAAAAATTGAGACTTAGAGACTGATAGGTTTAGTGATATGGACATTGCATTGATTCCTGATTCGATACACATACTTTATTGTTTACCTGTACCGGTTATTTCATACTCATGTCATTATTCCATATTTACTGCTTCATGCTCATCATCATTGCACGTGTTACACATGAATTTATATATATATATTATTATTGTGTCGCTCTAACGACCCTGAGTATGCATGCTCAGAGTGAGAAGTGGACTTAGCTCGGATCAGGATCTGTCTTATCTCGAGAATATTGTGGACATCTAGATCAGCGACGCCAGCGCTATCTTGCCCTTGATTTCTACCTGGTTAGTTTTGTATCTGTTTGATAGAATTAGTGACTACATTTCTCATTACATGTGCTATGATTACTGATTACCACGTAATGCTAGAAGCCGAAGTGTGACTACGACGGGATATTTTACTCGACCGTAGGAGCATTTCTCATTAGTGACCGCATTTCTCATTACATGTGCTATGATTACTGATTACCACGTAATGCTAGAAGCCGAAGTGTGACTACGACGGGATATTTTACTCGACCGTAGGAGCATAGCTGGCCTTGTCACCCTTCGTATTCCGTATTTTGAGAAGCGGGACGTGACAAAATACGTCGTGGATCGAGAGCTCCCGTTTTTAAGAAACGCGGACCAGTTTGCAATAGAGTGATATATACATATATAGGATTGTGATCTATTGCACACCGGTTCCCGTTTTTTAAAAATGGGAGCTCTCTATCCACGATATATTTGAACGATTCGAACCGTTCAAATTGATCACCATACTTTCAAGTCTATGTGTATAAAAAATCAAAGGATTTGAAGACCTCTACCCTATTTATCGGATGAAGTTTATGTAGTTGTATTGAAAGACGTTCATTTTACACTCATTTGATGCATGGGTAAGAGGTCTTCAAATTCTTTGATTTTTCATATACATACATTTAAGGACAGGGTGATCAACTTCAACGGTTCGAATCGTTGAAATGCGTTGCGGATTGAGAGTTCCCGTTTTTAAAAAACACGGACCGGTTTGCAATAGATCATCCCCCCCGGCACACACTCTCTCCCCCGTACCGTTTTAATAGTCGTTTTGGAATTTCTCACGCTTATTAAGGTGTTAAATTATGATTGGTTCAATTTATCGTAATAATCTCAATAACAAAAACCAAAGTGCAACAAGTGATGTGCATGTGATTTTAATGAGGTAAATTCGGTAATCAATTGATAAAATAATCTCAATTACATAAAACGACTAGAATTGTAGGATTAAAAAAGGTCTCTAAAACGACTATTAAAGTAATAGGAAGGGGGTGTGCGTGTATAGTGCTAATTTACTCTCAGGTCATAACCGGCTTAGTTATTCCATGTGCCTGATTACTCGATTTGCCCTTCATGAATTCATAAAGTAAAGGTAGATTTTGTCATTTTCAAGAAGAGAGAAAAGGTAAAAAAATGTTGTTATTAATGAGGTAATTAATTAATTTAAGGATAGAGAAAATCTCATATGATTTTTTTCATGATTCTTCACTCTCTCTCTTCTTGAAAATGACAAAATCTACTCTTTATCCATTCATAAAGGGCAGATGGAGTAATTGCCTGCATGTCATAACTAAACAGGTTATGTCCTGAAAGTAAATTAGCAACCCCTACAGAGAGAGAGAGAGAATCATAAACATGATTTTACAAGAAAAATTAATAGGTCTAATATAAAAGAGGACACATAATAACATTAACATACAAATTAAGTTATTTCAATGCAACATCGACAATTTCAACATTTTCCTAACTGTGCTCAACTTAACTTCAAAAAAATTTATACGATTTCCCTATTCCTATAAAAAGAAACGATTTTAGCATTTTATTAACAATTTTAGTATTTTCCTAACAAAAATACACTAATATGTATCCAACGCGTCCAAGACGAGTATTGCTCGTGTTCGAGTCCAAATACACCCCAATTTGAAACAGAACACGAAAAATTAGTGTCGGACATCTGTCAGACATGAATCCGTGTGGAACATGTATCCGACACGGACATAGCATTAGAAAAAACTGTGTCGGCGCAACCTTGGTCACACGTGTGTCATTAGAAAAATAATTGTCTTTGGTTTCCATATGCTGAACCTCATAGTGGTGATGGAATATTGGACTTCATTAATGTCATTATTCTTGGTTTAGTGTCTTTATCCAAAGCATAAAGTCTAGGTAAAGGATTCTTAATGTGAAGTTGACCGCACAACTATTTTAAGCACACCGTCACAAAACTATAATCACATCTAAATTAAGCTAAGATAATACGCTAGACATTACAAATATGGCTAAATAGTGAATTAGGAATTTCATCAATCATGAACCCCTATCTAATTTGCTAAAGCACTAGTTAATAGGGCAAAAGATCAATTGGAGACGTGAGTAAAACAAATATAGAAAAAATAAAAAGGAAAATCAAAATAAGGTCAAGTATGAAGCAAAGATCAATGAAAAATTGGGAAAAAGCTTTAGCCAAATATAGGTCCTGAAGTGTAGAGTACCTTTTGAAAAATAAAAAATCATCCTGACAACATATTAGTTTTTCTAACAAAGTACCAGAAAATCAATATTTGTAATGGCCCTTTATTCACAATTCTCATGCCCTTTCGACCGTGCCACCTTTGGAAAGTTTAAAATTACATGACTAAATATGGAAGAATATAACTTATTAAATTTTACTAAATTATTAAAATTTTAATCACTTAGGGAAACATTCTTGACTTGAGTTGGTTTGCCGAAAAAATCCATCAAAAATCAATCTGATGAATCTGATAACGGTCAATGCAAACAAAGATAACAATCATCAAAAAAAAAAAGATAACTAGTATGGTATAGCTATCCCCTCCGAAAAGGTTGCTAGATTGCTGCTGTGATTCCCAAAATGGCCATATCGGCAAAAAAAAACCAAATAATAATAATTATAATAATAATAACAACAACAATAATAATAACAACAACAGTGTGCGCAGGAAAGGAGGGAAAGCTAAGATGGTGTTAGAATATAAAATATATTCTCTTAATTCACATCATAACTTCGGAGTTTTTGGTGCAGTAGAATCTCAATCCTTTCCAATGCACCAAAACTCTGAAGTTAAGATAAGGGTTGATGGAATATTATTTTATATTCTAATAGGTGTTTTGTAGGTGGATGTGATGTGAAGTGATGAATGCCCCGACCCTGTTATTAGCCGCATTTGGAATAAATAACACATTTGAAAGTAGTTTCCATAAGAAACGTGAAGGAACAAAGGTCACTTTGGATTAATATCTGTAATTATCTTCATTGAATTGAAGTAATCTATGCAAGTGTTCAGTAATGTAATGTAAAGGTGGAAGTAACTTTCAGTTTATCTCTTGTGGCCTTTCTACTGGATGCATGTCTTGGATGCATGTCATTTTCAATGACGACATCACATGTGGTGTTGTTAAAACTGGCTTTCACCAAATAAAAAGACAGATGGAGAATCAAAAACCCACATGCCTGATAGAAAAAGTATTACTCTCTTGAAAAATCTTCCAATGGGTTAGCGATAAAATAGAAAGAGCAAGGTTGGTACACATCCAACTTAGCAGAACAAAATAATTTTTAAGCAGTGGGAGGTCAATAATTTACTAGGAGAAAGGCCATAGATTATGTTTGACATGAACAAACATTAGCATGCCCGCCATTATAACAAGAATGACCTTTTTTTCTCCCTTACTTTCTCAACCCAAAATAAGTTGGAACTGACAAAAAATTCTCCGTCCTCTGAAGTGGTGCACATCGTTATCCCCTCCCCCCCCCCCCCCCCTCCAAAAAAAAAAAACCACAATTTTCATTTGAGAAACGAAACCAACGAATTGAATTAAAACCATAAAGCACCGTCACATGGTTTAACTCTATTGGTTGACAACACAAGAACGATATATCAGAGATTTTTTTTTAAAATCAGCTCCCTTCAGAGATCGAACATGCGGGCTCTCACCTCAGAGATGAAATTGATACCAACCGAGCTAAGCGGCTAAGCCCAGTCAGTTTTCAAATCGGCTACCAACATGAAGTGAACTTCTTCTGTATTCCTAAGCAACTGGTTGGTGTCATTCAAATTTTTCTTAAACTTGAAAAATTATATCACATGACAAAAGATGTATTTACCATTCGATTTAAGAATATAAATATCGCTAAAGCCGAGAACCAAACAAATATATAAGAAAATCACATTAGCAACCTATGTTGATGAGAAAAGCAAGCCCGCTCACAAGTTATCCATCAAGTTCCTGACATTACAAGAACTTGCAATGGTTCGAGAAGAATCCAATTATTCATGCACACTTAACAATTGAAATTAGGAACAGAATGCAACTTGGCACCAAACCTTTGCATCAAGAATTCGAATTGTCAAATTTTAGAAAAGTCAAAGACTATTTGAAAGGGGAATTTTGCACGTTCATGGGGCTCCATTTGGTCCCCGTCAATATGTGAATCTGTGGCGAAAATGTACCTGCAGACAGCCGCAGACACGTCGCCTTGCAAGTTGCACGTCGCCTTGCAAGTTGCGCGTATTGACCAACATATGTGGGGGCTACGCACAAACACATATAGTGCACTTTTCTGATTAACATAACAAGGACCGAAGACGACAACCTTGACCCGCCACAATCATTTGATCCGCATCTGCCCATAAGACACCCAATACAAATCTAGCATAGCAGGTATCCGTCAGGTTTGGGTTGACCCGTCTAATCCCTGAACAGGGAGGACTAGGATCAAAGATATTACTTAAACCAACAAATCTGAATTAGTAAAAAAATTGTAGCCCTCATCAAGAAATCTAACGATTTAAACACAGTCGTCTCTGACTCGAAACCAATCAGATAAATCACTGCAGCTACTTGTCACTTCTAACAATACTTGGATTATGTTATGACTCGATTTGTTTAATAATCAGATATGCGAGATGAAACATATTGTTAGCAAGTTTATTTTGGAATCAGCTATATGAATTATATTCCTTCATTCATCTCTCTTAAAAGATATATAGTCCCGTTTGAGCTAATTCCCGACATCTTTAGTCCTCGTACACCGGTCCATTATTTGTTTAAGCCTACCGCTGCCCATTTTTGTTCCATTCACCATAATTCTCTGACTTTCTAACTTGACCAACCATCAAAGTTCATTGTGTATATCCAACACATCTCAGTCGGTCCTCTTATCATTTTCTTCTCGTTATCTTCACATACAAGCTCACGGCTCATCATATAGAACAATCATTTCACCTAAAAAGATCATAAAGCAGCAGCAGAGAAGCAAGGATTTTGATCATTGGCACGATCTTTTTGTTGGGTTTAGATACAGCATCATGTTTGCTTTATATCCCTAAGTTTTGGGACCATTTGATAAGTTGGGTATTTAAAAAAAGGCGGCATCCCACGTGTTCTCAACTCTATAATGTCTTTGTCTGGGATATTGTCTCTCCAGCTAGCAAGTGGAATTAGGAAAGTATCTCAACTTTCGGACCACTTTCTTATCCTCGTATAACCGTCCACTTTCTTTACATTTTCCCACGTTCCTCTCTCACTTCAGTTACCAAACATGCCCGAACTTTCTAATTCACACAATTTGAAAGAGGTGAAGGCGGCCAATTTGCATTAAAAATGCAAAAACCGCGATCAGCTATATAGCAAGGCTTGCATGAGAAATCTGAGAAATTTTACAACAGGGTATCCTAAACGGAGAAACTGTGGACCGAGGGAAAAGATGGTGCTGGAAAGCTAACACCACATTAGAATAATATTAGAAGTTTTCTCAAAAGCAAAAAATAAAAAAAAGAATGAATGAAAAAGGAGAAACCAACATATTAGAATAAATTTTGTTAAATGGCTATAAGAAAGCTAGCCTTAAACTCCTAAACAGCTTTTCACCAGGACTGGCATAGTTACGCAACATTAAAAGCTGAGGACCCAGGGAAAAATTCTCTCAAAAAATAATACGAGGAAGGAAGAAAAGTGACAGTAGCAACGAATTCAATTTGGAAAGGAATAATCAAGGATTTAAAATGAAAATTACAGCATTCACAGATATATGAGATTCCTTGACAAAAAGAACAGGATGCTCAAAAAGGTCAACAAAAAGTCCAATTCAGAGGAGTATTGTGAAGAGACTCTTCAAAAACAATCTCTATGCCATATACGTTGTATTGTAACCCATTTCAAGAAAATGCAATAGCCGATACCAAACAAGTCACCAGGTAATGTTTCAAGTCACCAGGTAATTGGAAACATTTGAACGAGCCTTATAATTCTGACCTAATATTGTTAATCGTTATAGTTGTACAGTTAATACTTCCATTTTATTTAAATCCCCAAAAGTGCATCCTATACTTGCAAAGAGGAACAAGAAAGCATCTCAAAATTTGCACGCTCAGGACGACAAGTATGTTTAAGACGCCAGAATATGAACACGTGCATGACTATAGAAGGTGAGAAGGTGGAGTTCCATGACTACTTACAGAATCAGATACTGAGGTCCTCAATGTCCGTAAGTTGACTTGCACCGCCAATAGATCTCTGTCCGGATTGATTCACGACAAGCTGACCACAAGCACCGCTTATATCCTCACCCATTTGCTTGCGAACTGTAGTTCGAATGTTATAGACACCCCTAACGATTTTTTGGAATTTTCGGACATTTTCTTCTGTGCTAGACCGAAAACTACTTGAAGAACCAATCGGATTGAATGGTATCAAGTTCACAACCTGTCACCAGAATAAAAAGAATTTGCAATGATATCAGCAAAAGTAACAGAACAATCTTATTCAGAAGAGCAATTCGGTATATAAGGTCAGAACGTGAGGATGGGACATCTTTGGGATTGAGATTAGATTTTTCAACTTAGCTAAGGTGGCGACATTTGATGTTTGTACATATTTTCATAACTGATATCGAAAAAAAATGTGGGAATATTATGGTTGTATAATAAATTATAGGCCACATGTAAATGATGTTCCAGTGATACATCTTCCGGTATGGTTAAATACGACAATATGTTGCTACAATTACTTGAAGGAAAAAGAAAAAAAAAGACTGATGGAACATAAGTAACTACTAGAAAATTTGTGGTAATAGCAACAGTATCCTCAACCGAAAACTTATTTGGCCCTATCCAACCAAAAAGTGGAAAAAAACTTACGATGGAGCCTGACTCTGTTGGGAAAATCTCGATCTAAGATTAGACTAAGCTGGGTTATGATAGGAAGATATAGAGGCATAAACGGAGGTTTCAGACTTCAAACCAACGGAATCTGCCAAAGTTGCAGCACTAGACCAAATGGCATGTTGTAGATAAGCTTATTGCTAAACAATTCCTTATGCTTAAGCAAAATTGTAGAACTATGAAACTATTTTTGAACGAGAGCAATATATCAAGAAACAGACAAGCGTATGGATATGATTAAGGCACAGTTCATTGGAAGTCTCCAAGATCATCTATGACCATCATTGCATTTTAGATGACAGCATATCCACAGAACATCCATCACTATAATTAAAGCACACAAATAAATCATTTCATAAATGGAACTACAATGGCAATAAAAATGCAAGGATGATTGAAAGAGAAGACAACGAAGTTTTCACAGAGGTGCATCTGTCACCAATGTAAATGTTTAAAATTTGCTTGACAAAAATAGCAGACTGCATGCAGACTGATAACAATTTGCCCCCTTCATAACTACATAAAAAAAGTGAACCATTGGTGAAATTTCAGGATTAGCCTGGCCACTTGATTCAGGATGTAAGCTGATATGAGGCTATAAATACTTCAGCATATAAACGATACTCTTGATTCCTATCCACTAAATGTTAGTGGTCCCGATACTCTTGATTTATGTAGATGATTATAACATTTTCATGTGTACTAAGGCCTAACAAATTGACCGACTAGCCATCCGAAACAAGAATTGTGGAATGTGGAAAGTTGCAATGTTCCAACTTGAGTATGATGAGGATTTTACGAGATCTCTTGTTCAGAAAGAAAAAATATTCACCTAACCTTCCTTTTCTATCCTTCTGTTTCTATCAGCAGTGGTGAAAGTTACATTTCTTTCGAAAGCCATATCACATAATGTGCATAACAGAACATGTCATATAAGTTTCAGAAGTACATGGATTAAATAAAGAAATTAATATTTTTTGTCTCAACAAGCACAAGGATTTTTCAAGATGCAGTGTACATGCCACTTTTCTTTTTGGGTACTTGTACATGTCACTTTCAAAATAGACATGAAATTTAATATTAAACTCACCACATTGAACGTATCTAGTAATTTTCCGAGCTGGTGTGCGTGCTGCTCCTGATCATTCACCCCATCAAGCATGATGTACTCGATAAGAATTTTCTGTTGGCTGAAATTAAAAAAAAAACTAATAAGATTTCACCATAATTAAAATGTGGATTCTTTCCCTGCAACTCACCTGTTGGTTTGATAGAGTTTTAGTGCATCCATGAGCCTTCCAAGAGGAAAAGCTCGTGCTGCAGGCATTATCTGACAACGGATTTCTTGATCTGGTGCATGCAATGAAACAGCTAAATTCACATTTGGAAGGTCATCATAGATCTTGTTGATGGCATGAATTATTCCAACCTGCAGATTGAAATCCATAACTTACGTAAGCTCCAGGATTACTATTTCTAGTGAAATGTTGAGACATAGCTAGTTCCGGAATTATTGAAAATATTTAACACCATATAAATGAAATTAAGGAATAATTAATATAGAAAATCATCGTTTCCAATACTTCGAACATTTTATGTGCATTCATCGTGTTGTATACAGTTTCTTTTTAAGCAGGGTGATATAAAATGATCTATTATTTGGTTAAAATAGGATTTACAATCAGCAGAAGCACACGGTTGTAAATGTGTAAGACAGAAGCAAGAAGAGAAAGGAAATGTCTATAAACTGCAATAGCCAACAAGTCCAATCAAAGGATAGGATATGGGTTCTAAGTCAATTTACTGTAGCACTAGGAGCAAATATATAATTGATATCGAAAAACACTCAGGATGGAATATGAAAAAGCAACACCCCATTAATGGATAATTTGAGGCTTGACAAGCTCAGGCTTGACTTTTATAAGGTCATCAATCTATACAGGAGAATACCGTTCAAGGATTATATTGATCAAGGATCAAGGGGGGGAAACCTAAATGATAAAAACGGGTAGCACAGAGCAAAAGATTTCCACAATTGGTGTTTTTGGGGTGGAGGGGGGGGGGGGGTTACGAAGTCGGATCTTAACCCAACAGGATGGCATTATGGTGTGGAAACAAGTATTAGTTGAATGCCAATCACGTTTAAAGAGGAGAGGTTACGGTCCTAGGAAGCGCAAGGCCAGTTCTGAAGAGGAATGGGAAATTGGTATAATTGCTAATCGGTTCCTTGTATTTTGTGAAGTAGAAGAATATGTTTATTTAAAGTTCAAGGGGTTACCATGAAACGGTAAGGTCCGTTTGGGTCTAGGGGCCAAGGACAAAAGATTTTTTCTGCAACCATGAAATGGGTAAGAACAATGTTGCATGGATTCTTCGTCAAGGACACATATCCATATCAGATTTATAACAGATTTGTATCCATATCGGATTCCTTCATATTTGTTGAGGATACTTGTGGAACACTTTTTGACGCATCCTTATGTTATAGTGTGTTCTAGATGTATCAAACATGTATTAATTGCCAAGACAACAATCTAATCATCAATACACCGACAAATTATTTGTTTTCTTAGTTTATTTTTTTTGTTGATATATATAGGTATGTATATATAAACAATAAAAACTTAGCTTATCCCAACTAACAGTATCTCAACTTTTGGGAAACTGTGAAGCTATGTATCCTACTTATTTTGTATCCCGTATCTATATCTAAATCCATGGTACATAGGGTAAGATCGATGTATAATAAATAGCATGAGCTCAAAATATCCATATGGTAAAAGCTTAGGAGTCGCAAAAAAACAAAGAGAGATGCTCTAGCAGACGAATTACAAAAAAGACATCACATCCCTAGAGAAAGGTCTAGTCGAGACTGAGGGAAATCTGTGAGGTTATGATCACCAGTGTGAAGGACCCAGGATTTTACATTAAAAGTGTCGCAAGCCACAACAGACAAACAAAACAACAAACTAAATTTACAAATCTGACCTCCACTCGGCATAAGGTATTTATCAAAATTCATGTCAGCAGAAGTTCTTGGTTTTCAATTAGCTTGCTTCGCAGACTTGCCTGTCCTAAGAGTTCCTCTTCATATGTTCTAACTATTATAGCATTGATTTTTCTCATATTCCATAATTTGCAAATATTGCAAATCTGAAAATTGATTTTAGCAACAGCTTATATGCAGTAGTTGCATATAATTGAAAGTCCATTGCTTTCATCTATCTGGAACTATAATGCATGGAAAGGAGGATTCTGATAAGTTGAAAACTTGATCAAGCTACATGAAAAAAAAATAATGGCATATTAACTACACTATAAATAAGAGAAATAGTTAAATAAATCTGATAAATAAGCAAATGTTACACAGTAACTTGTTTCCTTCAGATGAGGGAATAAATGTTGTAAAGCAACTTATTTTCTTTGGATAAAAGACAAATGTTATACAGCATTACATCAACTTATTTTCTTTAGATAGGAATTTCAAAAGTAGTGTCAGTTCATTGTACCTACAGTTGATACAGTAATTCTCTTTGGTGAAAGCTGAAATGGAAATCCGGTAATGATCTGAATAGCTTCCACTACAGCTTTATAGTTGTTCAATGGCTCACCCATTCCCTGCGTCAATCATACGTGAGTTATACCCTTTCCTAATCAAGCAGAAGCAAATTATATCTGTTATGTCATCAAGATATGCCGCACATATAGCAGTATAGCACTTGATTGTTGATTTACTAACTATTAAAATTCAATAGAGAGGAAATGGTTTAAATGAAGCAAAACACAAGGGCCATCCAACATTAAATTCAGACAAAATTTATATGAGAATATGATATATTAATACCATCGGCATACCAAATTATGATATCTGAATAAAGAATAAAGCCTAAAGAGTGTAGACGATAAGCAAGCACGACATGAAAGCCAGTTGCAACATATATCATACCATGAAAACAACATTGCGTATGGGTGCAATGCGAGACGCATGAACCAACTGCTCGACAATCTCACCAGATGATAGATTGCTCTTAAACCCCATAGTTCCAGTAGCACAGAATTTACAACCCATTTTGCAACCCACCTGAAATAAGTAGGTAAAAGACCAAACATAAGATCAGAAAGAAAACTCATCACCAAAGTATAAAAGCAGGAGCAGATACAACTATAAGCATTTATGTCTACAGGGAATAAGGGAATAAGGGATATAATACCTGGGAGGACACACATAAAGTCGACCTCCAACCCCCTGAACGAGGTTTCCCGTCATGCTTCCCCAATCTTGTATCATACCTCATAATAACAGCCTCTACTGAAGTTCCATTCTGATAATATGGAATTATTAAGCATATTTTTCACATTCTTTCAGTTTCAAAATAAAATATTAAATAGAAAACAACGCTGAAAAAGGATTAGACCTTATAAAAACTGGAAGAGATGTCTAAGCTGACAATAAAACAGTAACAGACTTGATAAAAAAAAAAAGAATTAGAACCTTATAAAAACTGGTAGAGATGTCTAAGCTGACCGTAAAACAGCCACAGGCTTGATAAAAAAAAGAATTCTACTATCTGATGATTCTGATCAAACAGACTACTCAGTTTAAAATCCATACCTATATTTTATATATCAATGTACTTGAAATATTACTGTTGCAGTTACTTCAGTTGGTACCAATTTCCTTTCCAATGTGAGAGGTCACAAGTTCAATCCCCAAACAGGGTTGATTCCCAAAACAAGAAAAAGGAGAAAGAAACTATTCCAATCCAAGGGGCTAAGGCAGTACTTATGAATTTTAACAAGAGTCCACTCTATCCTTTTAGCAAAAGATAATGTCATGCTGCAGAGAATAATATCATGGAATTGTTAACAGGGCTATTATTATCACTTTTCTCAGCAGAAAATCAGTGTCGCCCTCATTTCAAATATTTATGTAAGAAGAGTATCATTAAGAAAAATCAACTCTAAAAAAACAGAATTGAAAAGTAGATTAGTATTAAAGGCTTATTTCATGAAAACACCCCTGCAGTTTATCTGTTTTCTTAATAACCTACCCGAACTTTTAACATTATGCAATACAGGACCCCCGATAGTTTCATTCCGTTACTATAGACCCACATGCTGATGACCCTAGGCAAATGACCTAACTACCTCTTCCTAATCATAAATAAATTCCTTCTTTTTCTTCTCAAACGCAAACGCAAACGCAAACCCAACCCAATTCGCATTAGGGCACCCAAGTTCCGATCCAAGAACGAGATAGCAATTAGGGGTAGAAAGAAGAACACAAACCGAAGAAGTTGGTAGTGCTTTAAATTGGGAGAAAAGGGTAAAAATGGAATAAAGTTAGAACAATGTAGGACACATGCATGACCTGTGGCCTGTTTCATCGTCTCTTCTCTTCATGGAATAGAATCATAGGGTATTTAAGAGGAAACAGAATGAAGGGGTTATTGCATAATGGAAAAACCTTGAGTAGGATTTTAAGAAACAGGGTATCCGACAAGGGTGTTTTCATGAAATAAGTCAAAACTTATAAGTGATCCAGATTTTGTGATTTCAAAAGACAAATTGCTTTTAAACAATAAGGAGATATCATATATGACAGCATCTGATTTCTCATGTGCTTCCAAACAATACAAATGTGAGAGAGAAAAAGTGCATGCTTTTTACTTTAACTTGCATAAGCTGGCTTGCATGACATGGTTTCATTCAAAAACCAGTAAAATGGTATGAAAGGGAAGAAGAACTAAAGGAATTAGGAGAGTAAACTAAAGGTACTAGGAGAGTAAGACTCGTCCACCTACTGCAAAATTTTAATTGCCAAAAAATCATACAACTATCAAACAATATTGGACATGGCTGCAAAAGATAGTATTGTGAAGGTTTACCTGTATACCTGCCTATGGAAAATTCTCACTATTTTGAAGATCAAAGTGCCATTGTTATGGGGATACGAGCCATAAGCCACTGAAATGTGTAATGCATGTGCAAGCGCAACTATAATAATGTGATGTCTGGTGGTTAGCTGGCTAATTACCTTCTCTCATTATAATATAAGCAACATTTCATATGAAGTACTATAATAAATGAGGTCTAGGTAACTTTAGATGTTTAGTTGCAGAATATATCAAATATGGGTTTAGATATCAAGCACTCGTTCCCTTAAGAATTGCCTTAAAACATACCCAATCTCAATGGCAGTATTTGACAAATGCCTATTTATGTTCCAGACATTGGTCAGTTTGGGGTTGAATACGAGTAAGATAATTAAATCTGCATTGTAGACGATTAAAAGTCCTACAAGTCAAGGATGGTGTATCCAGCTAAACTACCAAACGTTTACACAACTATCATGCATCAATGAGAGCGGCGACAATGTCTGAGGTGGCCCAAGGCAATCATTGGCAGGCATATGTCGATGTGACTTCATGAAGCGTTGTGCCTTGTGCGCTGAGATAGTGCCTCGACCAAAGCCCAAGCATGGTGAGGCGATTACTCCATAGATAAGGTAAACCAATTAGTTTCTAACTTTTATGTTCCTTCCTTTTGTTTCTTTTTTCCCCTTCTTTCCTTCTTCTGACTTACATTCTCTCCTCTTCCATTCTCTTTGAACTTTTATCTTCTTCTCATATGCTGTATTGTGATTTCGTAGCATCTCTATCCTCTACTGTTCTTACATTTTCATATCTCATGACCCTTTACAAATATCCCCATGTTGGTCGTTTCTTTAGTTCTTTAATCCCTATTTTTCTTATGGCATTTGCCACTCATATTTTGTTCTTAGTGTATTATTCTCTACTTTTTACCTTGTTCACTGTACTTGTATCTGTAATACATTCTTATTGAACAAAATTATTCCAATTGGAAAATAATCCAATTTTCACCCTAACAAACCTATATCTGAATTTTCACATTTTCAACTAAAGTTTAATAAATTCAATGTAAAAGGTCTTCCACTTTCAGTTGCAGTCTTGCAGACAAGGCTCATTGAATACTCTGAGTAGGTGACTTATGAAATTAAGTATATGTTGTATTCTATTAGTCTATGACTAATATCATAAATTATTTCCTCGAGTCTCGGGCTCTATAGACATCTCACACCTTCACAACACTTATTAAGCATTAGTAACTCATGACCATAGTTGTTGAATCATGATATGTATCACATATCGTTTTTCTTTTATATCATATCGCATATTGTAATATATTGTAAGATATTTTTTCTCTTGATAGCTATACAATTAAGTATTCAACTATACATTTTATAAATATATGTTCAAATTAGTAGATATAGATCGATATATATAGAGAGAAATATAATGGTTAGTAAAGTGCTAATCAAGTAACACAACCACATAAACACAAATACGAAACACATGAATCAAAAAAACTCAAATGAACAATTTTAGTTCATAAGATAATTAATCAATATAAGCGGAACCGGACCGAAGTAGAATTTAGAACCTAATTTCTGTATTGTGCACTTCACTATATCGTATCATTTTGTATCGTATCAAAAGCTACCATAGCATATCATATGTAGGATATGAATAGTATATCATAAGATATTGACAACTATGGTCATGAAAGTTTTATGAGACATCCGATAAAAGAACATCAAAGGAACCTCATTTTTAATATGACCATAAAGCTGAATTTAGTTTGATATTGAATAGAAATTGTATCGACAGTCCACTTCTTTTAAAATCTTCCTTACTCTAGAATAAATTTTGCGGGTAACTCCTTAGTTTCACGATGTTGATACCTTGACTGATAAGGTATATATCATACCTGCAAAGTGGTTGCATTTGCACGAACACCTCTATCATGAAGTGCTTGTATTCATGGGCAGAGCCAAGGGCCCCAAGGGACCATGCCCCACCCGCCCTGGTGGGGCTCCATAATCTTTATATTAAGTTCATAGTTTAACAATAATCTAAGTATTTGGCCCCCTGCAAGAAATGGTTTCTAACTCCATCCTTGATTGTATTTAACATATTCAGACATGAAACTTCTTGATGCTCCTTCATACCTGTGGCACACTTCTCTTATTTGTCTTTAGTTAAGGAAAATGTGAAAACATCCTCCATTTCATAAGTTGTTTACTGTTTTGACAATTTGACAATACAAATAAAGTTGACATAAATAGAGGCCAACACAGCTTACAAAGAACTAAAATAAAGAAAGAACTAAAATAAAGAAAGATCATGAACGAAATATTTTCTTTATCAAGTAATCTAAGGTTTCGTTTTGCCATAATATATTCATGTTCAAAAAGTTTTCATTTGTCGCTTTCGTGAGAGAGTTTGATCATACATTTCTAATTTGATGCTCATTATCTAATATTCATCTCCACTGACCACAGTGAACTTTTACTTGAATCTAAAACATCATTTTAATGCTTCTGGAATGTTATTCGTTGATCTACCTAATTGCTATGAGCTAAGAAATGGAGAGTAATTTAGTAATGATAAGGAAGGCATCACTCCGACATTGTTTGTTTAGTTTATTTGTTCAAAGCTTTAAATAGTTAGCACTCATGCTAGCACTCAAAAAGCTTCATGTGTTGGATAGTATCACATGACTAGAAGAATATATACCGAATTTATAAATGTCATCACAGCCATACATACTAATGAATGTCTATAACTCCTAATTGAAAAAGAGGCAACAAAGAAACTAAAACATTATGTGCTTTCTATTAGTCTTAAAGAGATCAAGAGCAGTTTGGCCAGCCGAGACCATAACTAGATCGCGTAGGGGTCATATGGCACTTCCAGTTTCAATTGAAAAAAAAAACAAAAAATATTCCTTAACTATTAGGATGTCCACATTATCCCTTGACCCCCCCTCCCCCCCCCCCAAATGTATCCAATAATTTAGTTGCATTTTCTTCTTTTAAAAAAGAAAAACTGCCCACCACCTCTAAGTAGTTACGAACTTTATCCAAATCAATATTTCCATCACATTATCATTCACCTAAGTAAATGAAACCGCCTCACATATCAAACAACATAACATCCACTATCTAGTAGGCTATTCATCATCATTTTCGTGCAAGTTGGTAATCACAAATTCCACCATTGAGCCAATTGATGCAACAATGCAACACATCCAAAAGGAAGAACAAACAAACATCAGAATCAAAACCCGAACCTGAAGACGAATCAGAAGCTTGGTGGTGACTCGATCTCTCGAATCAACGGCCGAAGACAGAGACGAGGTCATCCGCTTGAACTTGGAGCGAAGGATAGGGTAAGCGGCCGCCGGCAACGACGGCACCTCGTCGAGCTCGCAGCTAGGGTTTTGGATCACGTGCCTGCATCGCCATTACGCGAAACAAACAACAAAACTATAGGGAAACAAACAAATAGGGAAAAATAGAAGCGACCGATTTTCTCTCACTAGAGTTAGGGTTTATAGAGAGAGAGAGAAGATACAAACTTCCAAATAATGGGGATGAACTGAGAGCTGATTTTAGAAGCATCGAACTCGGATCGGAGATCGCCGGCGTCGAAGATGGAGCGAAACGCCATGAGAGAGAGGAAAAAAGGGTTTAGATTTGTCTGCGAACTTTTTTTCCCCTCCTTGCTGAAAGAGGGAAATATTTTTTTGCACAAATACCCCTAGTGCTTCTACTTTATTGCCAGGATAACATCTTTCTCGTCGGAATTCAAATGCCAAAAATAAAAAATGGCCCATGCAGGTTTCGAACCTGCGACCTTCGCGTTATTAGCACGACGCTCTAACCAACTGAGCTAATAGGCCAACTGATGGTAAAATTATTGATTTACTATTTCTATTATGATGTTCTTCAATGCAAAAAGCTTGTAGGTTTCTGGTGCAAACATGCTATGGATTTATACTTTTAGGCCAATTAGATGTTTCGGATAATATTTAAGTTCAAAGGCACTCAAGATACCACAAATTTATGGCAATTGTTATGGTTTTTTTTTTAACCGGTCTGTAACCCTAACCCAAGCATACAACAAACATACGCAGTGACCCATGAATTTGCCCCGGAAACGTTAAATTATGGTCGCTTCCACTCTTGGGAATCGAAGACTCTCCCCGGGAGGGAAATCGCCATACCAATTGAGCTATTGCTCATTGGTATGGTCGAGTTTTGATTTATTGGCTGCAAAACAAAAAATAGGAAAAAAAATTTATGTTAGCGCAGAGAAACAATTTGTAATTTCCCAATTTGCTCAATTCATGAAAACTTGGGCTCACCCAGCCACATGGGGATGGGCCCTGCTCATTGAAATATTAATATTCATGAGCTAAGGTATGAATATATTCTTGTGCCTTTCAAGCATTTTTACTCAGAGATCTTTAGCCATAAAATGTTTTATTATAGAAAAAACGTTAAAGAGTCGTGTAAATGATTGAATCTTTTGTTATACGTAGGTTTTAAAGAATGCAGATCAATATAAATGGTGTTGATTTAGTTATTTTGACCGTCAAAAAGAGAAAATTTCCTACTCTACCAATAAATTTAAATCAATTTTGAATCATAAGGCATTTCCAAAGCTGCAACCCAACAAAATGGAGAGGCAATTTAATAACTTGCATGTTATAATCGAGCTCACATGAGCGATGAGCCCATGAGCTTGTGGGCCCAAATAATATGAGCTCATCTAACGTGTAGAAGGGATGTGTTTTGTGGCATGCGTGTGAGAAAGATAAGATGCTTTTTTCCCCACTACCGCAACTCCTGTTAAGGATTGGAGATAACCAACCTACGCACCTAGCTAGCTACTCTTCTCTGGCTTCTAGAGGTCGAGCAACCAAAAATTGTATTATTAACAGTGGCGTGGATCCAGAAATTTTGGTCGGTTGAAACAGAAAAATGATCAGATGGTCGTAAGAGCTTGAACTAAAGAACATATAAGAAAAACCATAGAACAAATTCAAATGGACATTGAATTTTTAAACCATTATAATTATAAACATAAAAATAAAATTATTTGCAGCAACATTTTTGGATGCTGCATGTTTTGGAAAGCAGTTCATGATATCAAAAATATCTTTTTCATTGTATTAAAATAACTTGAAGAAGATGCAATTTAGGATTTGAACTTAATTGATCTGTATTGAATCTCAAAGGTGTATATATACACTTTACATGATGAAATAAAATAAAATCTTTCCTAACAAATAAAATCAGAAAAGTTATGGTAAGGTTTGTAATCACAATAATTTGCATCAGTTATGGAAATCTTTTCCAGACTCCCCGACAAGATTGAGGCTCCGTTGGAAACTCTGATCTTGGAACGAGATTTGAGAAATTGACTGCGTCCAAGTGCTTTTATGAGAACATCCGTAAGTTGATCGTGAGTGCTGATGTGGTGAACACGAATGGTACCATCTTCAACGCATTCCCGAACAAAGTGATAGTCAAGAGCGATGTGCTTCATCAGAGAGTGGAAGAATGGGTTTGCACTAAGATAGGTAGTCCCGGTATTATCACATATAGAAAGGGTGGTTTTCGTAGAATTACCTTGAATTTATACAGAAGATTTTTCACCCATGGTATCTCGGCCATGGCATTCGCAGGGGCTTTATAAACAGCTTCGGAGGAGGATCGAGAGACGGTCTTTTGTCGAACCGATTTCCATGAGATGGGATTCGAGCCTAGATAGAGAATATAGGCAGTGGTGGAACGCCTGTCATCACGACTTCCACCCCAATCAGAGTCATTGAAGGCCTGAAAAGTTTGAGAAGATCGTTGACGGAGATAAAGACCATGATATATCATAACTTTGAGGTAACGAAGAACACGTTTGAGTGTCGTCCAGTGAAGCTCTGTGGCAGAGTGCGTGAATTGGGAGAGACGGTTGACGGCAAATGAAACGTCGAGCCGAGTGAGAGAGAGAGGTAATGAAGAGCACCAGCTAGCTGACGATATGACGTGGGGTCGACAGATGAAGACCCGTCATGACAAAGTAGAGGGGGGTATTGCACATTGGGGTGGTAATATGTTTAGCTCCTTCCATGGAGAACTTTTTCAGAAGATCGGCGATATGGCGATGTTGAGATAGAGAGAGTCTTTGTGTCGCGAGAATAGTTTCTACCCCAAGAAAGTGATGAAGATCACCAAGATCCTTTAAAGAGAAATATTGTCCAAGTTGATAAACAAAAGATTGAAGGAAATGTACATTGTTACCTGTGAGAATAAAATCGTCAACATATACCAAGAAATAGGCTACGGTGGCGTTCTTGGAGTAGATAAAAAAAAGATGTATCCGTCTCGGAATTTGAGAAACCATTTTATAGAAGATAGCCTTTGAGTTCTTGATACTATGCCTTTGACGCTTGCTTAAGATCATAAATAGCTTTACATAGTTTACAGACGTGGTTGGTTAAGGAAGAGTGGAGAAAGCCGGGTGGTTAAGCTATATACACATTTTCATGCAGAGTACCATTGAGAAAAATATTGTTAATGTCGAGTTGACGAAGAAGCCATCCTTATGAGAGTGCTAGACATAAGGCTATACGCAATGTTTTCGGCTTGATAACGAGGCTGAACGTGGCAGAATAATCTAGACTAGATCGTTGATGGAAGCCTTTGACCAAAAGGCGAGCTTTGTATCGAGCAATGATGTCGTAGGAGTTGCGCTTGATTCGGAAGACCCACTTGCAACCTATAATATTCTGATATGATTTGGGAACAAGATCCCATGTTCCATTCTTCATGAGGGTATCAAACTCTTCGGACATTACGGCACGCCAATTATGATCCTTCACGGCTTGAGATACACAGGTTGGTTCAAGAATTTAGGGTATTAGGTGAACGGTGGTATGATTTATATATTGAGAGTTGAAGTATTTTGGGTTTGGTTTACGTTCATTGTTGATGCGGAGATTTGGGGGTTAGGGAGGAAGGGATAATTGTGGAGAGGGTAAATGGAATAGAGCGGTTGTGGAAGAAGGTGGGGAGGAAGGGACTGGGAAATTGGCGAGATTATCGAAATTGGAGGATGAGGATTGTGAAAAGTCAGTGGAGAGGGAGAGGTCGAGAGTATGAGATGTTGATGATTGGGGTTCCGATTTCCGTCGGGGTTCGTAATTCCGTATTTTAAGAAATAGAAAAGAGGGAAGATTGGGACTTACCGAGCGACCTGTTCGCTGACGACATTCTATTCTTTCTTCTTTGAATGTCGTCAGGTGCGTTGGACCAAGCTGAGATCGAGCCCACCGGTGAAGATTTGGAGCAGTTCCAGGAAGATCCAGAGCTCCAGATACTGTACCTTGTTCTTTCCAGTTTATTTCATTTTCTGTTATGCCACTGTTTAGGCATTACTTTTCATTCCAGTTGTATTTTCTTTTCATGCATTGTACAAAGAATGTTATTAATAAAAGTTGCTGTTATTTCTATATTATTCGTCTCTTGTGATTTACTTTATATTGCTTAGTTACGCTTAGCGTATGTACTTCTGAGTATATACGTAGCGGGCCTCGTCGCGTCCACTTCGCCGTACACTGGGAAGCGGGGCGTGACAGGTTTTGTTGTCACGCCCCGCTTCCCAGTGTACGGCGAAGTGGACGCGACGAGGCCCGCTACGTATATACTCAGAAGTATATACGCTAAGCGTAACTAAGCAATATAAAGTAAATCATAAGAGACGAATAATATAGAATTAACAGCAACTTTTATTAATAACATTCTTTTTACAATGCAGGAAAGGAAAAATACAACTGGAATGAAAAACAATGCCTAAACAGTGGCATAACAGAAAATGAAATAAACTGGAAAGAACAAGGTACAGTATCTAGAGCTCTGGATCTTCCTGGAACTGCTCCAAATCTTCACCGGTGGGCTCAATCTCAGCTTGGTCCAACGCACCTGACGACATTCAAAGAAGAAAGAAATAGAATGTCGTCAGCGAACAGGTCGCTCGGTAAGTCCTAAAGAATAAGAAGAATAAGAAAGACAGAGTAACAGTATTTTCTAACTATTATATTAGTGAATATTATGGAACATTGTGTAACGCTGTTGTTTGTAGCTTGGTACAAAAAGATGCCAGTGTATACGAGGGGATCTCTATATGCTAGAGATCAGGGCAAAAGGAAAGTACAAGGAACCGTTATGCCACGGTACAACAACAATAGGATTCAGGTTAGGTGTCTTAATCTGACCACCTCGTGCCACTTCTAACACCTTCCGTACCAATCTACCCCTTAAACCCCGTAGTGTTTTAACAGTAATGTGGTATTGGAATAAGTAAGTTGGGTGACTGACCAAAACCATGATATCAGTAGACATGTTTTAACTGTATAATCAGGTAAATGGAATATCAGGATAATGGATGAATATCCATGGTTTGATTCAGTCAAAAAGAATATATTGTTAACTGGATTCAGGGTTTCATGTATTCAAAGTGTGTTGGAATAAAAAGAATATAGATTGACTTGAATCATATTCGAGTCAGGAATAGTCAGACTCTAACCCGAGTCAGACTAAAAGAAAGATAATTTGAAGTTCAATATTAGCTAGGGGTCTTATTGTAATTTGTAAAACTTGAGGGGGGTTTATGTAAAAAGTACTTTTGTATATTTTTCAAAATACACCTCAAGTATTTATTATTCGACTTTATTGTTATAATGATTGTGAGTTTTATTTGTGTTATTCTAGTGAATATATCCTAATAAAAGTATTAATTGTTTTATCTGAAATTCATGGTATTTTAGTGTAACTTTTAATCTTGTAATTTTTTTAGGAAAATGTGGAAACTTATATTTAAATGATAATTATATATACATTAACACATGAATAATTTTATATAAATATTTTATTTAGAAAAAATCTCATTTTCCCTAAATATCGTATTTTGAACATTTCGAGACCGAATGCTCCTTGCGGAGGTCTGAATCTCGCACTACTAGCCTGCGGGTGCACGATGAACCGTACTATCCCTAACAGGTTCCCCAAAAGTGGGTTGTGGCGGCGCTTTGCTTAGGTTTAACAGATACTTTTCATTTGGGAAAACGGTTTTATAAATATGGGGTATTTATTTGCAAAAGAGTACAGTTTTCCGTATTTTAGTTATTAGGGTTTCCTAAACCAACTAGCCTACTTCTAAGTCTAAACGATGAGTCATTAGAAGCCTCAAATCGCCTCTTCACCGTCAATGGCGGCCAGGTAAGTGCCAGGTAAGTGGGAAGGAACCACAGTCGTGGGCCTAATTAAAAACCACTAGCCTTAGACACACTTGCCTAGGCACCACAAGACAGTTTAGATAAACGATCGATGTCCATGACCAATCGTGTTTTCATTTTATTAAAAGATTTTATATAGAAAAGTTTACAACTTAAAGCTTTAAAATAAAGATTAGGGTATTTTAGTGAAAAGTCCTGTAATTTCGTATTCTGTATTTTGATATTTATCAATTAGGGTTATATTGAGTGTGTGTAGAGGTAGGTCATTACCTCGTGACTTATTTTAAGTTTTGGTGAAGTTTAAAGGTAAAACATGCTAGGTTAAACTTAAAGGTATTATAGCGCAAGAATACGGTATTCGAAAACGTTATCATTTTATGTGTGAAATTTCATTCAAATTGGGTTCTACAAGTTTAGTGATCAAGATAAACCTATTTAGGAGTGAGGGATTTAATTAAACTAAGAAAAATGAACTTCATGGTGTTTTTATGAAAAGAATACGGTTTTGCAAAGAAGTTATCATTTCATGTGAAAAAGTTGGATTAAATTGATTTATGGGTGATTAACAATCAACATGAATATGGGTAGATAATATGTATTAGGTGACAAGTGGAAATTTATAAAAAAAAACGAATCGGAAATCGGTTTGTCCGATTTCCGTCGGGTTCCAAAAAGTCGTATTTTTATCTTAAAGAAAAGAGAGATAGAAGAAGGTGGGACTTACGGTTTGGACAAGCTAAGGAAGCTAAAGGACGTGGTGATTGTCGATTCGTTGAAAACGTCGCGAAGGTTCTGATCCAGTTGCCGGAATCCGTCGTCGATTTCGGCAGCGCTTCGCTTCTCGCTCTTCGTACCGAGTTCTCGAGAATTTGGGAGAGTGGACTTAGAGTTGTGAAGGGAAAATGTAGAGTATAGGGGTCTTTATATAGGGCTAGGCTAGGGTTAGGGTTAAAAAAATATAAAAAACATTAAAAATTCATTAATTTTGGTCTTTAAAGAGATTTATTGGGAATTTTGTAACAGTACAAAATATTTAGAGTATGCAGGTGAAGAGACTAGGTCAACACGAAACTTTTTCGTGTTGACGACTCGGCCGACCGGCCGAGTCCGGCCGGCGGCGCCGGCCGATTCGGCCGAGTCAAGGCCGAGTCGGGTCTCGTTGGGTGGGTCTTGGTCTGGGGGGAATTTTGGTATAGTTTAATTTTTTTAATTCGCAATAAATTGTGAGTTATGGCTGTTTGACCGTTTGACTTCTAAAAAAAATTAAAACAAAAAGATATAAAAATTATGTGGGGCATGGGATTCGAACTCTGGTGGCTTGGTTCAGCAGTGCAAGGTGTTACCAATGAGCTACAAGCTCCTTCTTGTAATTATTGTAAGGAATTAGATACTTAAATTGTTTCCAGCAACATCAATACTCCAAGTGTACACTATATTTAAAGCAAATTTTTGGTATACAAAATTGGAGTTGTTACAATCTACCCTCCTTACAAAAATTTCGTCCTCGAAATTTACAACTTTTATTTTGAGGACTAGTTTACAAAAAGGTGTGGATATCTTGCACGCATCTCATCCTCCCTTTCCCACGTGGATTCTCCTGGAGTGTCTTTCCTCCACATTACCCGGACCAAATTAACTTCTTTGTTCCGAAGTGTCTTCACTTTCCTGTCCAGGATCTCCACAGGTTGTTGCTCACAAGACAAATCGGGCTGTATCGTGAGCTCGGAATGATCAAGTACATGGCTGAGGTCACTCACATACCTTCTGAGTTGGGATATGTGGAACACGTTATGCACTCCTTCCAATGAGGGTGGAAGCGCTAAACGATATGCCACATCACCGACTCGTTCGAGTATATCGAACGGTCCAATGTATCTTGGACTCAACTTTCCCCGTCTTCCAAATCTGATCACTCCGCGGTTCGGAGAGATTTTCAGGAATACATGATCTCCTGGCTGGAACTCCAAGTGTCGTCTCTTCGCATCAGCCCAGTGTTTCTGTCTATCTTGGGCTATGCGCATTTTTTCCCTGATAGTGCGAACCACATCAACGGTCGCTACTATCATCTCTGGTCCAAGGAGTTCCCTATCTCCGATGTCGTCCCAACTTAATGGCGATCGACACTTCCTTCCATACAATGCTGCAAAAGGTGTCATTCCTATGCTTGCTTGGTAGCTGTTGTTGTACGCAAACTCCACAAGATGTAGGTGATCTTCCCACGATCCTTTGAAGTCGAGCATACATGCTCTGAGCATATCCTCCAAAATCTGAATAGTTCGTTCCGACTGACCATCTGTTTGTGGATGATAAGCCGTGCTGAAGTTCAGACTTGTTCCCAAGCTTGCTTGCAGACTTTGCCAAAATTGCGATCGGAACCTGGTGTCACGATCGGAGACAATGCAGACCGGTACTCCATGAAGTCTCACAATTTCCTGTATGAGTTCATGGGTATCAGAGATTGTACATTATGAAGAGTTTAAATTTTAATTTAGATTATTACCTCCATGTACTTCTTTGCTAATGTCTCAGTTGATTGGCCAACTCGAAATGGGATGAAGTGAGCCGACTTTGTGAGTCGATCCACAATGACCCAAATCGCATCGTTACCCTTTGTGCTGCGAGGAAGAGCGGTTACAAAGTCCATCGTGATATGCTGCCACTTCCATTCTGGAATTGGTAACGGTTGAAGTAGTCCAGCTGTCCTGTGATGTTCAGCCTTTACTTGCTGACACACCAAACATTTTGCGACACTCCTGGCTACTTCACGCTTCATTCCATACCACCAATAATTCTGACGTAGATCTTTGTACATTTTGGTACCTCCAGGATGTACTGAATAGGGAGAGCTGTGAGCTTCTTTCATTAACTCTTCCCGAACGGGACCCTTTGGTACACACAATCTGCTGTCGTATCTCAAAGATCCGTCTTCATGGATGATGAAATCTGTTCTGAGTCCATTCTCCACTTGTTCTCTGATCTTTTACAACTTAGCATCGCTGGCTTGAGCTGCCTTGATCTGGTTGACAATAGTTGATTGGACTTGTAGATTCATCAAATTTGAAACATCACCTGGCATGACTAGTTCAATCTCCATCTGATGTAGGTCCTGCTGAAGCTTCCACTGGGCGGTGAGATTCATTGCTAATGGTTGGCGACTAAGAGCATCAGGTACTACGTTCACCTTTCCTGGATGATATTGCAAGTTGATGTCAAAGTCCGCCATGAGTTCTAACCATCTTCTCTGCCGCATATTCAACTCCTTCTGAGTAAATACATACTTCAGACTTTTATGATCTGTGTAGATGTTCACTCGTTCACCAAGTAAGTAGTGGCGCCAAATCTTGAGAGCAAAAATAACGGTTGCCAACTCCAGATCATGCGTCGGATAATTGCGCTCATGAGTTTTCAGTTGTCTTGAAGCATAAGCCACAACCTTACCGTGCTGATGTAGAACACACCCTAATCCTTTACCGGATGCATCATAATGCACTTCGAATCCTCCAGATTGATCCGGTATGACGAGAATAGGTGCAGATGTCAGTCTTGACTTTAGTTCTACGAAAGCTTGCTCGCATGCTTCTGACCACACAAATTCTTCATCTTTTCGTGTGAGCTTGGTCAGGGGTGTTGCTATCTTCGAAAAGCCTTCAATGAATCTTCTGTAATATCCAGCTAATCCCAAAAAACTCCGAATATCCTTCACTGATTTTGGTGTAGGCCATTCGCTGACTGCTGAAACCTTTGCTGGATCTACAGAAATCCATTCTCCTGATACGATGTGTCCAAGAAAACCAACCTGTTTTAGCCAAAACTCGCACTTGCTGTATTTGGCATAAAGCTTATGTTGTCAAAGTGTTTCCAGGACAATTCGTAAGTGCTCCGCATGCTCTTTCCGATTCTTAGAATATACCAGGATGTCGTCGATGAAGATGACAACGAACCTGTCTAAATACTCCCGGAAAACTTGGTTCATAAGGTTCATGAAGATTGCTGGTGCATTGGTCACTCCAAATGGCATTACTAGAAATTCGTAATGTCCATAGCGAGTTCTGAAAGCTGTTTTGTGAATATCAGCTTCCTTGACCTTCACTTGATGATAACCTGAACGAAGATCTAGTTTAGAGAAGACACAAGATCCACTTAGCTGATCGAATAAATCGTCGATGCGCGGGAGTGGATACTTGTTCTTTATAGTAACTTCGTTCAAGGCCCTATAGTCAATGCACATTCTGTATGAACCTTCCTTCTTCTTCACCAATAGTACAGGTGCTCCCCAACTTGAAGTGCTGGGACGAATCCATCCTTTCGCCAGTAATTCGTCCAACTGTGTTCGAACCTCCTTCAATCCTTCCGGACTTAGTCTATACGGTGCTTTGATCACTGGTTATGCTCCTGGTACTAAGTCAATACTGAATTCAAGAGCTCGATCGGGAGGCAAACCTGATATGTCGTTAGGGAATACATCATCGAACTCTCGAACTACCTCTGGTCTTGATTCTTCCTCTGCATGAGCTGCTGCAACTACTGCTTCCCTTGGTTTCGCTTTGTAAGTACTTGGCTCCAATGTACGATCTCCACTCTTGAAATAGAAGACCGGATGATCTAGAATCTCAAATACTACCCTCCTTTGACGACAGTCGATGGTAGCATAAAAGGTTCCAAGCCAGTCCATTCCTAGAACCACATCGAAGTTTGGTATGTCCAGTACTTTGAAGTCAGCGTAAAACTCTCGACTGCAGACGATGACTGGACACATGCTGTATCCCATAGTTGCCTTTAGAACACCATTTCCAGAACTGACGTTCCAGCTGGATACAAGCGGTGAGACTGGAATCGCATGGGTTCGGACAAACCGTTGCGACATAAAGCAGTGGGATGCTCCAGTATCAAACAGTGCAAGTGCAGGTAGTGAAGCTACTAGGATTGTACCTAAGGTATATGGGATAGGTTCAGGTATAGGGAAAGTGTGTAGGTAAACAAAACTAAAAGATGAGTTTGAGAAAGAAAGTTTACCAGTAATGACTTGGCCAGTGGCCTCAGCTTCTTCCACAGACATCATGAAAGCCTGGCGCTTCGGCACATTCCTCCTGGCCTGAGGAGCATTCCTCTGAACGTTCCTTTGAGCTTGATGGAACTGTCGAGGAGGTGGTGCAGCTTGTGGTCCCCTAGGTGGTGCAGGCAGTGCAAGTCTGGGAGCATGTGCCGGAAGAGCTGGTCGCTGCTGATAAGTATTTGCTGGCCTGGGTGCAGCAACTGAGTTCTGCCTTTGGGGACAAGATCCAATATCATGAGTGGCTGAACCGCAGATTAAGCAGAGGCGGTTGGCTCGATGGCAGTCCTTCATCATATGTCCAGTTCTCTTGCAGTAAGTGCAAAAGGCTGGGCTAGGACGATGAGTTGGTACTCCGGGTCGCCTTGGCACGAAAGATGGTCTTGACGTGGCTCTACCTGCCATCTGGTTGGCAGGGCGCTTGACTCCTGCAGACTGAGGTCTGCCCCTCTCTTTTATGACTGCCTCATAACTGCGGGCAGCTTCTAGGGATTCCTCATGAGTCAAAAACTTTCCTATGGCTAGAGCAGCCTTGATCTCTGTGTCCAAACCTTGCTGAAAACGACGGGCTCTGATATCGTCCGTCGGTATCAGGTGTGCCGCAAATCTGTTTAAAGATTGTGTTAGCTGTGCAATATGTGATATTTTAAAAATTGAACTATTGTGACAAATCTTACCGGCTCAACGTAGTGAACTCAGCATCGTATTCATCTACCGATTTCTCCCACATTGATCCTTGCTGTAGATGAATAAACTGCTGTTCCATAGTGAACCTGGCAGTCACAGGGAAATATTTCGCGTCAAACTTCTCGCGAAATGTCTTCTATTCAATCGGCTGCGCTAGACGGGTTTCTTCCGCCTTCCACCAATTGCGAGCATTATCCATGAGCTGTAGCTTCGCTACACGGACCCAAGCGTGGTCTGGCACTTGAGCTGCTGCCAGATCGTCTTCGATGCTTTATGCCCATTCTTCCGCTTCGAGAGGGCTTCCTTTACCAGAGAACTGCTTTGGGTGCAAAGCCCTGAATTGATTTACTCCCGGTGCATCGTTATCAGGACGGCTCAGAAGTTGTTGCTGTCCCTCGAGAAGGCTGCGGATCGCATCGAATAGCATCGTTTGCTCAGTGGGTGGTGCCGGAACAACTGGTGTGAGAGGTAGTGCTGGTGGGGTGTTGTTGACGTTGGTGCTGGTGTTGTTCGGGGAATCCATAATCCTGAAGAAAAATTTGGATTAAGAGAGATTCAAATACATGAAATGATAAGATTCAAAAAATAGAGATTTGCAAGATTAAAAGAACATGAATTGTAAAGAATGTTTTAGTTGTTGTTTCTTGTGTTATATTGCTTAGGTTGTTCACGCAGACCAGAACTGCATGACAGGGATTCATACAGCTCTGACCTGCATGGGCCACCAACAAAACCTGTCACGCCCCGCTTCCCAGTGTACGGCGAAGTGGATGCGACGAGGCCCGCTACGTATATACTCAGAAGTATATACGCTAAGCGTAACTTGCAATATAAAGTAAATCACAAGAGACGAATAATATAGAATTAACAGCAACTTTTATTAATAACATTCTTTTTACAATGCAGGAAAGGAAAAATACAACTGGAATAAAAAACAATGCCTAAACAGTGGCATAACAGAAAATGAAATAAACTGGAAAGAACAAGGTACAGTATCTAGAGCTCTGGATCTTCCTGGAACTGCTCCAAATCTTCACCGGTGGGCTCAATCTCAGCTTGGTCCAACGCACCTGACGACATTCAAAGAAGAAAGAAATAGAATGTCGTCAGCGAACAGGTCGCTCGGTAAGTCCCAAAGAATAAGAAGAATGAGAAAGACAGAGTAACAGTATTTTCTAACTATTATATTAGTGAATATTATGGAACATTGTGTAACGCTGTTGTTTGTAGCTTGGTACAGAAGAATGCCAGTGTATACGAGGGGGGTCTCTATATGCTAGAGATCAGGGAAAAAGGAAAGTACAAGGAACCGTTATGCCACGGTACAACAGCAATAGGATTCAGGTTAGGTGTCTTAATCTGACCACCTCGTGCCACTTCTAACACCTTCCGTACCAATCTACCCCTTAAACCCCTAGTATTTTAACAGTAATGTGGTATTGGAATAAGTAAGTTGGGTGACTGACCAAAACCATGATATCAGTAGACATGTTGTAACTGTATAATCAGGTAAATGGAATATCAGGATAATGGATGAATATCCATGGTTTGATTCAGTCAAAAAGAATATATTGTTAACTGGATTCAGGGTTTCATGTATTCAAAGTGTGTTGGAATAAAAAGAATATAGATTGACTTGAATCATATTCGAGTCAGGAATAGTCAGACTCTAACCCGAGTCAGACTAAAAGAAAGATAATTTGAAGTTCAATATTAGCTAGGGGCCTTATTGTAATTTGTAAAACTTGAGGGGGTTTTATGTAAAAAGTACTTTTATATATTTTTCAAAATACACCTCAAGTATTTATTATTCGACTTTATTGTTATAATGAATGTGAGTTTTATTTGTGTTATTCTAGTGAATATATCCTAATAAAAGTATTAATTGTTTTATCTGAAATTCATGGTATTTTAGTGTAACTTTTAATCTTGTAATTTTTTTAGGAAAATGTGGAAACTTATATTTAAATGATAATTATATATACATTAACACATGAATAATTTTATATAAATATTTTATTTAGAAAAAATCTCATTTTCCCTAAATATCGTATTTTGAACCTTTCGAGACCGAATGCTCCTTGTGGAGGTCTGAATCTCGCACTACTAGCCTGCGGGTGCACGATGAACCGTACTATCCCTAACAGGTTCCCCAAAAGTGGGTTGTGGCGGCGCTTTGCTTAGGTTTAACAGATACTTTTCATTTGGGAAAACGGTTTTATAAATATGGGGTATTTATTTGCAAAAGAGTACAGTTTTCCGTATTTTAGTTCTTAGGGTTTCCTAAACCAACTAGCCTACTTCTAAGTCTAAACGATAAGTCATTAGAAGCCTCAAATCGCCTCTTCACCGTCAATGGCGGCAAGGTAAGTGCCAGGTAAGTGGGAAGGAACCACAGTCGTGGGCCTAATTAAAAACCACTAGCCTTAGACACACTTGCCTAGGCACCACAAGACAGTTTAGATAAACGATCGATGTCCATGACCAATCGTGTTTTCATTTTATTAAAAGATTTTATCTAGAAAAGTTTACAACTTAAATCTTTAAAATAAAGATTAGGGTATTTTAGTGAAAAGTTCTGTAATTTCGTATTCTGTATTTTGATATTTATCAATTAGGGTTATATTGAGTGTGTGTAGAGGTAGGTCATTACCTCGTGACTTATTTTAAGTTTTGGTGAAGTTTAAAGGTAAAACATGCTAGGTTAAACTTAAAGGTATTATAGCGCAAGAATACGGTATTCGAAAACGTTATCATTTTATGTGTGAAATTTCATTCAAATTGGGTTCTACAAGTTTAGTGATCAAGATAAACCTATTTAGGAGTGAGGGAATTAATTAAACTAAGAAAAATGAACTTCAAGGTGTTTTTATGAAAAGAATACGGTTTTGCAAAGAAGTTATCATTTCATGTGAAAAAGTTGGATTAAATTGATTTATGGGTGATTAACAGTCAACATGAATATGGGTAGATAATATGTATTAGGTGACAAGTGGAAATTTATAAAAAAACGAATCGGAAATCGGTTTGTCCGATTTCCGTCGGGTTCCAAAAAGTCGTATTTTTATCTTAAAGAAAAGAGAGATAGAAGAAGGTGGGACTTACGGTTTGGACAAGCTAAGGAAGCTAAAGGACGTGGTGGTTGTCGATTCGTTGAAAACGTCGCGAAGGTTCTGATCCGGTCGCCGGAATCCGTCGTCGATTTCGGCAGCGCTTCGCTTCTCGCTCTTCGTACCGAGTTCTCGAGAATTTGGGAGAGTGGACTTAGAGTTGTAAGGGAAAAGGTAGAGTATAGGGGTCTTTATATAGGGCTAGGCTAGGGTTAGGGTTAGGGTTAAAAAAATATAAAAAACATTAAAAATTCATTAATTTTGGTCTTTAAAGAGATTTATTGGGAATTTTGTAACAGTACAAAATATTTAGAGTATGCAGGTGAAGAGACTAGGTCAACACGAAACTTTTTCGTGTTGACGACTCGGTCGACCGGCCGAGTCCGGCCTGCGGCGCCGGCCGATTCGGCCGAGTCAAGGCCGAGTCGGGTCTCGTTGGGTGGGTCTTGGTCTGGGGGGAATTTTGGTATAGTTTAATTTTTTTAATTCGTAATAAATTGTGAGTTATGGCTGTTTGACCGTTTGACTTCTAAAAAAAATTAAAACAAAAGGATATAAAAATTATGTGGGGCATGGGATTCGAACTCTGGTGGCTAGGTTCAGCAGTGCAAGGTGTTACCAATGAGCTACAAGCTCCTTCTTGTAATTATTGTAAGGAATTAGATACTTAAATTGTTTCCAGCAACATCAATACTCCAAGTGTACATTATATTTAAAGCAAATTTTTGGTATACAAAATTGGAGTTGTTACAAGTAGGGGTTGGTTAGCTAAGGTGGGTAGAATGTGAAGTTTGATAGGTTGGATATACTTGATTGGTTGCGATGCTACGACATGGGGCCAAATTTTACGGAAGATCCTCTTGATATTTACTAGATACATGCATGGGAAAATTGGTTTCGACGAATTTGACATGACAAGAAATTTAAATTTTGTGAGTGACAGGATATAGGCATTTATACGCAGATCGAGATATTGAATAACCTAGAAAATGCAGAGAGTGAATCTAGGTTAAAGTTTGGAGGAGGTGCACGGCGGATAGCAAACACCCAAAAATCCTGAGACTTTGTAGTTTGGGGGACGTTGAAATAGTTTTTCAAATGGGGATTGGAAATTCAGAACCGGTGTGGGAAGACAATTTATGAGATAAACAGCGGTTTGAAAGGCTTGACTCCAATGGTTAAAGAGAAGATAGGCCATATGTAAGAGTGTAAAACTGGTTCCCACAACATGACGTTGACGACGTTCTGACATACCATTGTGTTCAAGGGTGTATGAAAGAATGGTGAGATGAGAGACACCATAGGATGTGAGAATAGAGGCAAGAGATATGTATTCACCGCCATTATCAGAGTATATCGATATAAGAGGTAATTGAAAATACTTTTCAACAAGCTTTTTGAATTGTGGAAAAATGGTGGCAACATCAGATTTACGTTTCATAGGGTACAAGCAGACATATTTTCTGTAATAATCAACAAAAATTACGTAATAGCGAAAACCATCAAAAGACAATTCAATAGGTCCCCAAATATCAGTGTAAATTAATTGCAAAAGCTTAGAAGCATGAAGTAAATTTTCATAAAAATGAAATTTATGACTTTTATTGCAATCACAAGAGTTACATTGAGGATTATTAACTACCGAGACATTAGACACTGACTTATTTTTCCTAACAACTGACTGAAGGATGCGGATGGAGGAATGACCAAAACGACAGTGCCACTCACATATTTCTGATTCGGGGGTAGCGTGAATTTGAGTTTGGATGGAGCGTGGGAGGTAGTAAACATCATTATAGTTATCCCTGCGAAAAAGAGGCGCCCCCGTGCAAAGATCCTTTGCCAAAAAATTAGAGGGAAAAATCTCAAGTAAGACTTTGTTTGATTTGCAAAATTCGGCAACAAAAATTAAGTTTTGAGTAATAGATAGTGCACATAGAACATTATCAAAAAGAAAAGGTTTTTGAGGTGAGTGCAATGTTGTTTTACCGACATGGGAGATTTTCAAATCCGAACTATCACCCATGTTGATCTCATTGGGACCACCATAATCGGTGTAGCAGTGAAAAGTCCCAACATTAGACGTAATGTGGTGAGAAACACCGGTGTCCAATATCCAGGAGGAGGGAGCGGACCGATTGACATTTGTGTTGTTAGCACAGGTTGAGAGAGCGTATGCGACGGAAATTGCGGTGAATTGGTTTGTACCGCGTTCTTACGAAAGAGGCGAGCGAGTTGACGACGATCTTTGGTGTTGTGACCGGGACGCTTGTAGAAATTACAGTAGGAGTTGGAGTAAGGCGAGTGTTTACCGCCGGAAACTGGACTGAAGCGCGGGGAGCGCGTCCAGCCTGAATACGGGGGCGGATGCTATTTGGAACATATCCATCCACCTTTTCGAAAATACCACGTTGATTTATGGCGCCGTATATCGGAGGTTTGGATGAATGTGACCATTGTAGCTAAACTTTCATATTCTCCCTCGATGACATGTTTTTTTTTATTGTGGGAACGCTTTTTCCTGCAGGCGCAATTCCCTGCAGTTAATTACGTTATCGCCAAGCGATAACAACTTTTTCTACTCCAGAAATCTTCATATGTCGTGTTATGATTTGTTTACTATGGGGTTGTGATTGATCATCTTCGTGTATATTTGGAAAAGTTTTAATCACAACCAAAGAAATTTATACCGCAATCAATTAACGGTGTCGATGCAGCGCGTTAGTGAATACGGATCGTCCACTGAGATACGTGAATTTGTTTGATCTTGTCTTAGATGAGTTGAAATGAAAATATAAAAGAAAATGTAAGAAAGTTGAATCAAGATTTGTGAGAATTGATTTTAAGAAACATAAAGAAAATAGATCTAGAATCAAGAATCAAGAAGATTTCCAAACCAATTTAGTTATCAAGATTATGAAGAATAACTTGTAGGATTCGATCAAATTAATAGTAGTGATGAATCTAGAGATGACTAATCTTATCTATTGATAATTTGTAGTTAGAACGATGGTGACGAATGAAGATTAGGGATCTATTGAAGAAACTAGGGTTTCTCCTTCTCTATCTCCTGTCTTTTCATTGATCATCATTTGGATCTAGCCTTTAGCAAATAGAATCATCAATCGTTTAATCCCTAGTTTGCAACGAAATTATCAAGAATGTGATATCGCTCCAAATTAAGTCATTGATGATTCTTTTTCCTAAAGTTCACAAATCTCATAAGACTTAAGATTAGTAAAAGGATCTTATCATCACTAGATCTACTGATTATCTCGAATCCTCCACAAGCGGAGATTTCACTCACACATCATGAAAATTAAAGAATGAAGAATGAAGAATTTCATAATGCAAGAATGTAATGAAAACGAGAATTAACAATTTATCACTTTCATTAAATCTTCTTCAAATTTACACAACTCCTCAATTCGAGATACAAGATTGCTCTCGATCGCTCATTTGAAGAGGTGAATTTGTCGTCGATCTTTACGAAGCTCGATCGCCGTGAGTCGTGGATCGTCGTGGATCTCTTGCTCGGATGACGAACGGTGTTGCGATGAAGGATCGTTGATTGCTTACTTGATTTGCTTCTCAATGGATCTTGATTTGGCTTTGGGATTTGATTTGGGTTAGGGTTTGGATTGGATCACAAGTTGTGTCACTCAACCTGTGTGTGAAATTATTGAACCCCCCAATTAATGAACAACCTCAACCCTAGATCTATATCTCCTTTTATAAATTCAAATTTCTCTCCAAAAGCTAGATTGTTAGAGAGAACCTTCTAGAATAAGGTTGTTGGAGAGAGCCTTCTAGAATAAGATTGTTACAAAGAGCCTTCTAGAAGAAGGTTGTTATAATGAGCCTTCTAGAAGAAGGTTGTTATGTAGAGAAGTTTCCAGAAGAAGTCTGTTATACTGGAGCATCTAAGGTAAGCGAGGTTGTTAGAATGAAGTTTCTGGAGAGACATGTCACCCTAATCCCTCAACTCGGCCGCGGAACCGCGGCAACTCGGCCGACTCGGCCGCGGATCCGCGGCCATTTAATGAGATCTCTGCATCATTTTTCTGTGCTCTTCTTCTGTTGATGTTTGGGTCTTCTTCTGATATCTGGAATCTTTTTATCTCTTCTGAATCTCTGCCAGATTTGAATTCTTTGACTTGTTGTAATTTATCGGCACTTTTGTGATTCCGGTTCTTTGACCTGAAAAATTTTCTGCACACAATCTCAATGAAAAGTGTTGAGATGTACAAAATCATGCGTGTAGTAATAAACACACAATTTCCCTCATAATGCCGGTTATAATGTATAACACATGTTATTTGATATTTTGCAGACGAATTGCTAATATGTGTTATATTTATACCAAACACTTTTAGATGATTAGAAAGAGTAGGGAAATTGATGGGTTAAGAATGCAATATTTTCGACTGATCAAATTCTCCCAAACTTAATTTTGATCGTCTCGAGCAAACTTGTTTTATTTAAGAGAAGGAGAAAATATAAGAAAAAGAAAAACTAGCTAGCACACTTTCGTAGGCAACACGATTGCACCGAGCATGTGCAACAAGTTAATAAATCTCTAGGTGTCCCTAGTAGGAGGAGTGTTGTCTCCTGAGGGTTTTCAGCGGATTGCACTCACAAAATCCCATAATAAAAGGAAGACTGTGAAAGTTACATATAAACTAAGAATTGTAAAAAAAAGACTTTGAAAATTAGAGTTTCCAACTATACTAGCTTTTCAGTTGTCATGAGCCCTATCTTAATAGTCATGAAAAGATGTAAGAAATCACATCATCCCTCAATAAAACATCGTCTTTATTTTTCATTCCTACCTTTCTTCCAAACATCGATCATATGCCCCTACGTGTGTGTACAAGACATCCCTACACTCGGAGAATTCAATTCAAGTTATCATACTCTTGTCCATCTACCTCAGTACTTTTTAATCGGTGAATATTTAGATGGATTTGTTCACACATTTTTCATGCGACCGTTAATACTTCTTGAGGTACTAACCGACCGATTACTCATGTGCTTGCTTATTAGGCGTATTAGTATTTTCCTCGTCTTGCAACACATAAGGCTTAGCAGCGACTCCCAAACCAGTTGGTCTAAGGCACTAGGTGATGAAGCACCCTCGCAATATTTTTTTATGCTGCCTTGGTGATTACAAAACCAGTGTTCATTTCTTCACCATTTTATCAATTATGCTTCATTTATTATTTCCTTCATACTTTGACTTTTAGACAAGAGCATTTCAAGGTATCCTCTACTATCCCGAGTTTCAAGACGTGTGTAAGTGTGTATAGTAGGGTATCAACATTCAAATGTTTGGCTTTCAGAATATGAACTATTTTTCAGACTTATTTTTATTCTCAGATTAGTGACTTCCTTCATCTTACTAACCCTTGGGACAACGGTTCATAACTACTTATTACTAGTTTCGTTTAAGAAAACTTCTAATTTTCTTGGTTTCCTTAAATTTTTCCAATCTTTTGGATGTAATTTTTCACTATCTAATCTTTTATTATCTTATTTATGTACACATTTTTTTTCTTTTTTTTTATCATATGTTTTGTGCTTATGCAAAGTATGATGCAAAGTGATGCGTAAATAAGCACAAACCTCCCCCAAACTTGTTTAGAACAGTATCCTCACAGTTGTCATCCGTTAAATCTCAAAAACCTATAACCTTGGGAGGAAAATTTATTAGCGGGGTCAAGAAATATGGACGTGAAAATCTCCCCCAAACTTATTTTTGGCTCACAATTTTGAGGACAACTTTTATTTTCAAGAGCCAAATATACCCCCCCCAAACTTGAGTTAAACAATGTTAATCTTTTAAAATCATAAGAGGGGGGTAAAGTTACTGGTCAATGCAAAGCCTTACAAAGACCGAAAGTCAACACCAACCATTCGAAGATTTTATCAGTGTAACAAGACCGAAAGTGTTGCTTACTCCCTTCCTCACACCCGAAACGTAAGAATGGAGGACTTCCTTTTTACCATCCCCGATATCAAGAACTTCGAGGATGTGTACCTCTACGATCAGTACTGTACTGATGACACGGTGCAGTTGGTGATAGGCCGCATCGAGGATCATTTTGGTCGATTGCTCCCCCGGTGTTCCCTCCTACTTCAGCTGTTGATGTACTTCATCTCGAGGGCGTCACCGGGGCTCTACAACCCCTTGAGCGAATAGCTGAAAGATGAGGCCGTTGGCAAGCTAAGGTCTCTGAGGCGCTTCGGCCTGATCTCTGTGAGTCGGCTAAATCGCTCGGTAGCGCTCGTCCTTAAGTGCTACCAATTGAGGCAGGACGCCGACGTCCGTGGGGGGGATCGGGGGCAGAGGTTAGAGGCCGCGAAAGCTTGGCTGGCGGAAATATCCTCGGAGTACCACGAGCAGTGCTCTCTGCATCCCCTTCCCCCACTATTGTAATTTTTTTTCGAAGTACGGCTGAGGAGCCCATAATACCTTTTGAATGAATAAGATTCTTTTTCTTTTTTCGCAATGCTTTATTGATCCCTTTTATTACATAAACAAAAAGATCTCAAGAAAGGTTTACATTGCTTTAAAAAGAAATACGTGCTAGTGGATGTTCTTATTCGTGCAGCTTGAGCCCCTTGGATGTCTGTTGGCCTCTATGCCCGGCATACGGTATTGAGCTTCGTGGGTACCAGACGTATCCTCCATAGACACGACCATGATTTGGCCGATGGTCAGCTCGGCGGGAGGGGGACGCTGCTCCTGCTCGCGGTCAATTTGCCGCTTGTCCCTCAAGTACGCTGCGAGGTGCCCCGAACGGATGAGCTCCTCGATGTAGTCTGTTTCCTGATTTAAAATCAGGAAAGCTTACGGAGGAGGCATCACGTGCTAGCACGTGACCAGCAGTCACGTGTTGGCACGTGACATTTAAAAGCAGCGGCACAGGCAAAGTCAGCTCCTTGATTAAATCAAAGAAAAGGCTCCAGAAAGGGTCACTTGCTCACACGTGACCAGGGGTCACGTGTTGGCACGTGACGGTTGAACAGCTGCCAGAAAACAGAGCGCAGAAAGGAGAAGAAAGTTCGTTCCAGGGGGTCACGTGCCTACACGTGACCAAGGATCACGTGGTCATACGTGATCGGCTTTCAAAGCCTCTCTATTTAACAGAATTAAATTCTGAAAGGCATTCAAATCTTTCCAAAGGAAAATGATTATTTGGAACCGATTGGATTAAAAATCTAAAGGTGATTAAATATCACCTATTCATGGAAAAATCTTGAACTTGGAAAGATTTCCCCTTAAAATCTAACCGAAATAACAAAGGAATATCTTTGAATTTAAAATCTAATGGTGAATAAAATTCACCTAATAATCCAAAGGTCCAAATGAATGATGAAAGCAAATCAAATCCCTCAATGAATGATTCACTAAAACTAATTGATTCTGCTCCTTCTCCTATAAATAGAAGCCAAGAGATATACAAAAAGGGACAGACAAAGACATATACAGAGAGAGAGAAAAAGGAATAGAGCCTTGAGACTTTGGAAGAATTTGATCTGCTGCAGAAGAAAACCTTAGGTAAGAAAGGAGAGGCTTCAAAAGAGAATTTAATTCTCAAAAGAGTTTAACTCTTATATTAAAAATAAGAACTTAGTTCTCTCTTTAGTGGAGGATCTGCAAAGTGCACATTTCCCTATGAATTGAGAATTTAATTCTCACTGGGTTGAGATCCTGCCATGCAGATCCAAAGCATAGGGAGAGAATGGAAGTTTGAGAATTTAATTCTCACAGAACTATAGGAATTTAATTCCTTTGAAATAAAATTAGGGTTTAACCCTATGTTATAGGAATTTAATTCCTTCAAAATGAACAGATCCAGGGTTTAACCCTAGTTAAGAACTTAAATCTGTCAAAATAACAGGAATTTAATTCCCTTAAAAAAGAAGAAATTAGGATTTAACCCTATCTAAGAATATAATTCTTCAGAAGAAAAAAGAATTTTATTTCCTCTAAAGTTTATTGCTAGGGTTTAACCCTATGAATAATTTAATTCTTAAAAAAGATAAACACATCTTCAAACAGGCAAAGAAACAGGGTGATCCACAGAGAAGAACTTCGAGGCAACGCCTCACGTGCTCCACGTGACCCCTAAAGCGCGCAAAGAAAAAGCAAAAGAAAAGAAGCTCTAGGGCGCCCTCACGTGTCACCACGTGGCCCCTAATGAACATTCTAACAGATCAAAGCGTGAGCCCCCATCACGTGCCCACACGTGATGGCCTTCAGAATTAAAAGTGTTAAACACTTATCTGTAGAACAAAATGAAGGGGATCTGGCCCCACCTTTTGGATGCCATCACGTGCCCCCATGTGATCTCTTCTCTTACAATGTTTAGCATCAAACCGATGATCTGTTCCCAGTGTTTAACACTGATTTCCATAGTGTTTAACACTAGTTTGAAAACTCCATTTCCAGTGTTTAACACTGATTTTCTTAGTGTTCAAACACTAATTTGGAAAATTCTGCTCCCAGTGTTTAACACTGATTTTCTTAGTGTTTAACACTGATTTGAAATCTTTGTTCCCAGTGTTTAAACACTGATTTGTCTTAGTGTTTAACACTAATTTGAAAACTCTGTTCCCAGTGTTCAATACTGATTATCTTTTAGTGTTTAACACTAACTTGTTAATCTTATTCCCAGTGTTCAACACTGGTTGGTCTTTAGTGTTTAACACTAGCTTCAGCCCAATTGGCTGAGTTCTAGAGGCAAAGCCTCTCCTTCAATAGACCAACAAAAAGCCAATATTCCAAACTTAATTGGACTTAGCCCAAGATGGCCATAAGTCCTCAATCCAAACTTAACTGGGCCAATGGGCTCGTAACATAATTAATTGGTCTTGGTCCCAAATTGGGCCAAAGACTATTTAATCTACCTTGGTTTAAGGGTACATCTCTTCATTCCTTTGATACTTGGCGTTGTAATTCCTCAACGTCTTCAAAGAGGTGACGGGTCCCGATGACCACACATTGATACGGACTGTGGAGTCCTTAAATCCACGGACTGTGGGAGGTCCTTAACCTTGACCGTGATGTCTTAAAACTAACATCGGACTGTGGAGTCCTTAAATCCACGGACTATGAGGTCCTTAACCTTGACCGTGATGTCTTAAAACTAACATCGGACTGTGGAGTCCTTAAATCCACGGACTATGAGGTCCTTAACCTTGACCGCGATGTCTTAAAACTAATATCGGACTGTGGAGTCCTTAAATCCACGGACTATGAGGTCCTTAACCTTGACCGCAACGTCTTAAAACTAACATTGGACCCCAATGTCCTTAAACTACCTATGGACCGCAATTTCCTTAAACTACCTATCGACCGCAATGTCACTAAACTAAACAACAGGGCTCCCTTAATTTCTCTCTTGCTGGATCTAAACGATCCCGTTAAGTTGATCTTAGTCTAAAAACTAGTCTGACGTATCCTTAACAACCGTTTAAGTCGATCTTAGTCTCAAACGAGACAATGTATCCTTAAACCCAAACCCCCAAACCCAAATCTAAGACAATACGGATTTGGACTAGTCCACGCCCTACGGGCGACGACATAACTCAGTCTCCGTATACAATCTACGGGCAACCAAACACAAAACAAACACCCACGACACGAAGTGACCATCTGGAGAAGGAGAAAGTTGTTACCGCCATGCGGTAGCGTAATTAACTGCAGGGGCTTGCGCCTGCAGAGAAGAGCGTCCCCACAATCAAAAACCCCTCAAGCGAGGGGGAATCTGACGAAGTCTGCTACATCGGACGCATCCGTTTAAACCTTCGATATATGGCGCCATAAATCAGCTTGGCACCTTCGGAGAGGTAGACGGATAGCACCAATTAGCATCTGCCCCGAATCTCAGGCGCGACGTCATGTCTTGGCAGCCATTCGGAGAGGAACAGATTCTGGCACGCCCGGTGGGACCTTTTTCCTCTTTCCACTCCACACTTCGTGTGTCGTGTTCACGAACCAATCGCGGTTTGCCAATGGTTGCCCTTGGATTTCAAGGTACTGAGATTTGGCGTTTTGCTTATTGCAGAAAGCAAAGAATCAATGGCTTCCACTTGTGCGAAGTGCTCCAACTGCAACTGCAACCAGCGCTCCGCCTCGCCAGGAAGTATAGCCTACGGGCCCCAAGCTGCTTCGCTGTTCACAATGCCCGTGGAACAGGTCACTCAAGCCACCACAGGATTATTTTTCTGGACCATGCTCCCGCCAACGAGCTTCACCGCTCCTGTGCTGACACCGGAAGCTCCCAACAAGTCAGTCTTCGATCGGCTTACAGCTAATGCGGCCCCTCTCAACGGGTCGTCCAACTCCGGCTCCTCGGTCTTCGCCAGACTGGGCCAAAATTCTTGTGAGCCTACAATGAAGCTTGCAATCCCAGAGAAGGTTATTCCGAAGAGGATAACCATCCCTGCTCCTGAAGTCGTCAAGGCGGCTTCTCCTACCAAAGGGTCGGTCTTTACAAGATTAACTATCCTGGCTCCCGCTACGGTTCCTGTCCCTGCTCAGAAGACTGTTTTCAACCGATTGGATATTGCTTCTGAAAGGACATCAGTATTCAACAGGCTGATGCCAGCAGCAGCCCCTCACCTGGACAGGGGGCAAGACGAGGCTATCGCCCTCACCGAGCCGATTCCATCAGCACGACACGCTTGACGTCGCTACTGGCGCCGAGTAAGGAAGGCCGGAGGCAACTCCCCTTCTGGGCTAACTCCTCCAGCCCCGACGACAGAAGTTAATGCTACTGTTCCAACTAAGAACAGCTTTGAGATGCTGAATAAGGTGCGTAAGAACTCTCCTACCGCGGCGCTAAAGAAGTCTCCTCCTCCGCTGAAAAAAGCCGCGGAAATAAAGCCGGAACAACCCCAATCTCCTCAACGGCTGTCTTCCAAAATCTAAAAAGTCTGGCGGCAGACCCGAGACTTGGTGAGCGATCCAAATTTCTCCCGCCAGCACAAGAAGCAGAAAATTCAACAGGAAGTCAGTCATCACGTTTGTCACGCCTCGCTTCCTAGAGTACGCTAGATTGGGCACGTGACATAGCCAACCATGCTACCTGTGGGTAGGAAGTATCCATCCACAATCACATTACAGCTGTAGAGATATCAAGAACAAGATAAAACTATCTAAGAACATGTCCATAATCCAGAATAACAGGAGTCAATAATAAATAAATGCGGAAGCAAATGATCCAATACAAATAACTGAAAAGTATGTCCCATAATGCGGGCTCACATCAGGAAATAAAACTAACTACTACTGAACTCACAGCTCAGCCTGCTGGCTGAAGTACTCCTGCTCGAACTGCGACAGCGGTACGGAATCTGGGCCATGCAAAACCCAGACGTCGGCGCGTCATGTCAACAAGTAATATAATGTGAACAATGTAACAGGTAATGCAAAGTAAACATGAATAAAACGAGAGTAGCAAAAATTTGAATCAAGCAGTGCAGGGTAGTGTGCAGTGGGTAACTAAACTGTTCTATCAGGTTTTCTATTCTAAAGTCTTTGAAATCAATTGATGAATCGTCGATGTAACTCAATAGTATCCAGTGCATGCCCGGGACCACGGTCAAGATCCTCGGGGCTGAATCCGAGACGTGCCGCTAGGCAGTAACAGGTAGCAGGATGGGCGAGTGATGTCAGCATCATCACTCCGGAGCTGGCCTAGCCCGTAAGACTGATCAGAACAGGTATCGAACTGTTGAGTTACAAGTCAGGTTTCACCTTTGATTTCCCCATACCCCCAAGTTATGTATGTCGAGTCAGGTATTCAGTAATCAAGAACTAATGCCAACACAGGATCAGGTAAAAGCAGGTTTGTCTGGATAGACAACAGGAACGGTCCATGAGGACTACATGTCAGGTTTGTTGGCATTAGACACAAGATCAGGTAACGGGTCGAGTCATGGTACATCAGATCAAGTCAACAGTATACGGTACCATGTCAGGTATATCAATATATACATGTGTAGCAATGTCAGGTCAAGATGTACACAATGTCGTGGGTGTGCTCACAATCAGATATATAATCAAACATGGGTATTAACAACATGAGATATGCAATGAATTACGTAATAAGCAGTTTCATTCAAATTACAAGAGTGCAGTAAAACGATATAGCCGTTTGGTCATGTTAACAGGTTTAAGCACCCTTAGCGGTACAATAATTTATGTAACGGTTCAATACAGTTATTTCAGGTTAAATGCATACGAGTGTCCGAATGTAACAGAACTACAGGGATAAATGCTACCAGCTATTTTAACAGTAAAATGTGATTGAGCAGGTATATATGATTATTAGGTTCAATTTGCAAACTGTAAGTTCCATGTTTAACAGTAAAATGATATAATGCAATATTGTAACCGAAAATGGGAAACGATTATACCAAGATAAATTTTATAGGTTTAGGGTGTCAATACATCTATGTAACTATTGTATAGCATGTAGCAAGGGGTACTTGCCTCGACGGGTCGCGAACCGGGAAAACGGGACGTAAATGTCGGCGGGAAAACTCGCGACGAACGCACGGTTCACAGATTGAACCCAAACAACGAACAATGGAACTACGCGGATCAGAGTACCTTACTGGATCGTCGGGACACGTCGCCGGCACGGCCGGATTTCGGCGAGATACAAAACAGTGAATAGGGTTTCTAAAGGGTGTATATCTTGAGAAAGGAGAAAGAGACAGAGAACAGGGAAGAAGAAGAAGATGGGGGATACTTACTGGGTCTCAGAGGGCACTAGCAATGACGGCGAGATCGACGGCGGCGAGAACGATGTCTCCGGCGATCTGCAGAATTGATCCAGCCGTTTTCTTTTCAGCTTGAAAACGAATAGAGGAAGGATGAGATGGAGAAGCACTTACAAGGTGTTCTGGGGTGGTCGGGTGATCGTCGGCGACGACCAGGGGCAGCGCAGGTGGTCGCCGGTGGCCCCAGAGAAGCTGCAGGGGCTGCGGGTGGCTGCGGCTGGTGTGCAGGTGGTCATGGGTCTGGTCGGGGTGCACCGGGAGAAGGAGGATGATGGTGAGGGAAAGACGACGAGGTGATCGTCGGCGGCGAGACACTGGAACGGTTTCTGGTGGTCGCGGGTGGTGAGCAGGCGGCTGCAGCGGCGAGGGCGAGGCCGCTGTGAGGGTGCAGGCGCACGGGAAGGAGGACGAGGGGCTAGGTGAGGTGAGGAGGTGCGGGCGTAGGTGACGGTGGTGCCGGCGTGGGGCTGCGGTAGTGATGGGTGAATGTGGCTAGGGTTCTCGCGAGGGCTCGTGGGGTTTTCTGGGTTCTCTCGTGAGGAAATTATGGGGAAGGAAACAGTAGTTTTAAAAAAAAGAAGAGAGAGAGAAAGAGAATATTGTTAGAGAGAGAGAGAGAGATTTGAGGGGTAGAGAGAGAGATGTACGAGATGGGGTCCACGGGAGAAGGGATCGAATTGGTTGAGATTTTATTTAAAAGATTTAAAAGATAAGTAAACAGTAAAATTTAAGGTTAAAAGTAATATACGTTGGTTTTAAAAATATATAAAATTTGGGATTTTGGCGCTAAATAAAACATTTTCGAATCGCGCCCGGGTCGGGTCCAAAAATTCGAAATTGAAATAATAGGATTTTAAGCGGGTTCCAAATTTTAAAATTAAGTGTCTTATGATTAAAAAACATACCCCTAAGACAGACACATGTACGCGCGCGTAGCCATCCAAACTCGCCCGTTTCACCGAACGGGACGAGAACACGATGCACGGACGCTACAACGGGGTTAGGGGTGTCAAGTAGGCTAAGATGGATATATTTAATTTTATTTTAAATGCCAAAAATTATTATATGTAGAAATGACTTTGCCGGGTAAAAATTTTGCAGTAAGCAACAACAAGCAAACTAGATGAAATGAGTACCACACTAATGCTCAAACAGTAACAGAAAAATAGTAGTATTGGGCCCGGGTGTTACATTATACCCAATTACAAAAAGAATTTCGTCCTCGAAATTCCAAGAATACAAAGATAGATAACTACAAGAAAAGGTGAGGAAACTTCTATCGGATTTCATCTTCTCGTTCCCAAGTGGACTCTCCATGCGAGCGATTACCCCAAAAGACAAGCACAAGGGGGATAACCTTGTTCTTAAGAACCTCCCTTCGATCCACAATTTCAACCGGTCGCTCCTCAAAAGTCAAATCTTCTCGTACTGTTAACTCCGAATGATCCAAAACGTGTGTTTCATCTCGAACATACTTACGGAGTTGAGATACGTGAAACACATCGTGCACACTTGCCAAGGACTGCGGTAACGCCAAACGGTACGCCACCTCACCAACACGCTCCAAGATCTCAAAGGGTCCAACGAATCGATGACTAAGCTTTCCTCGACTCCCAAAACGAATCACCCATTTAGTCGGTGATATCTTCAAGAACACCAAATCACCCATGGTGAACTCTAGAGGCCTTCTTGACGTGTCTGCCCAACTCTTCTGTCGGTCTTGTGCTACCTTCATATGATTTCTGATAGTGTTAACCTTCTCAACTGTCTGCACAACCAAATCTGGTCCCAATAACCTACGTTCACCGACATCATCCTAACAAACAGATGAACGGCACTTACGACCATACAATGCTTCAAATGGAGCCATCTGGATAGTTGCCTGAAAACTGTTGTTGTAAGAAAACTCCACCAAGTGTAGATGATCCTCCCACGAACCCTTGAAGTCCAACATGCATGCTCTCAACATATCTTCAAGAGTTTGGATCGTTCTCTCCGACTGGCCATCAGTTTGAGGATGATAAGCTGTGCTAAACTTCAATTGAGTCCCCAAACTTTCCTGTAAACTCCTCCAGAAGTGTGATAAGAACCGAGTGTCCCGATCGGACACGATACTCACCGGTACCCCATGCAATCTTGCAATCTCCTGCATGTACCGCTCTGCCAAAGTCTCCGTTGATTGACCAACCCGGAAAGGAATAAAGTGAGCAGCCTTGGTCAACCGATCAACAATCACCCATACTGCATTGTTGCCCTTTGGACTCCGCTGTAAAGCCGTCACGAAATCCATGGTTATATGTTCCCACTTCCACTGAGGAATCGGAAGCGGTTGCAATAAACCAGCAACCCTTTGATGTTCAGCCTTAACTTGCTGACACACCAAGCACTTAGCCACAAAACGCGCAATCTCCCGTTTCATGCCTTCCAACCAGAAATGCTGTCGAATATCTCGGTACATCTTTGTGCCTCCTGGATGTACAGAATAAGCTGAACTGTGTGCCTCCTTCATAAGCTCTTCACGAACATCTCCCTTTGGCACACATAAACGGCTACCATACCTCAACGAACCATCTTCGTGGATTAGTAAATCTGTTCGTAGTCCAGCTTCAACCTGCTCTCGAAACTTTTGCAGTCCAGGATCCTGCGATTGTGCTGCTTTAATTTTCTCAATCAGAGACGACTGCACTTGCAGCTGCATCAACTGTCCCGTAGAACGCGGTAGCACAACCTCCAAGTCAAATCTTCGAAAATCTGCAACGATTTCCTTCTGCGTAGTTAACACCTGAATTGCTGGTAACCGACTAAGCGCATCCGGCACAACATTAACCTTCCCCGGATGGTACTTAAGATCAAGATCGTAGTCAGCCATCAGCTCCAACCATCTACGCTGCCTCATATTCAGCTCCTTCTGTGTGAACACATACTTCAAGCTCTTATGATCTGTAAAAACTTCGACCCTTTCGCCCAAAAGGCAGTGTCTCCAAATCTTCAAAGCGAAAATCACAGCCGCAAGCTCCAAGTCATGAGTTGGATAATTCTTCTCATGGGTCTTCAATTGTCTCGATGCGTATGCTACAACCTTCCCATGCTGCATCAAAACACATCCCAATCCTTTCCCAGATGCGTCGCTGTGAATCACCAATCCTCCGGAATTGTCTGGCACGGTCAGAATAGGGGCGGTTATCAACTTCTGCTTCAACGTCTCAAAAGCTAACGCACATTTATCCGTCCATACAAAAGGTACCTCCTTATGCGTAAGCTTAGTCAACGGCTCTGCCAGACGAGCAAAGTTCTCCACAAATCTCCTGTAGTATCCGGCTAATCCAAGGAAACTTCTTATCTCGGCAACATTCTTTGGAATCGGTCAATCTCGAACTGCTGCAATCTTTTCTGGATCGACGGCAATGCCATCGCCAGACACAACATGCCCCAAAAACTTCACTTCCTCCAGCCAAAACTCGCACTTACTCATCTTCGCATACAATTTCTCATGTCTCAATGTCTGCAGTGCGATCTTCAAATGCTCAGCATGCTCTTCAAAACTCTTCGAGTAAACCAGAATATCGTCAATGAATACCACAATAAACTGGTCCAAGAACGGTGAAAAGATTCGGTTCATCAAGTCCATGAATACTGCCGGCGCATTCGTTACTCCGAAGGGCATCACTAAGTACTCGTAATGCCCATATCGAGTTTGGAACGCCGTCTTGCAAATATCTTCTGTTTTCACTCGGACCTGATGATATCCGGATCGCAAATCCAGCTTCGAGAATACCCTCGCACCACTAAGCTGCTCAAAAAGTTCTCCAATGCGAGGGATCGGGTACTAGTTCTTAATAGTCACCCGGTTTAATTCTCGATAGTCGATGCACATCCTTCTTGTGCCATCCTTCTTCTTTACTAGAAGAACTGGAGCTCCCCACGGCGAGTTACTGCTTCGAATCCAACCCTTCTCAAGCAATTCAGCAACCTGTTTCTTAACTTCTTCCAACTCTACTGGTGCCATTGGATAATACGCTTTAGATACTGGCGCTGCACCAGGAATAAGATCAATTGCGAACTCCACGTCTCGCTTCGGCGGTAAACCCGATATATCTTCAAATACGTACATAAAATCGCGAACAACCGCCGGCTCTTAACCACTATCAACTTCCATTGCTGCAAGAATACTGTTTGTCGGCCTAGCCCTAAACTCGACTGGCCCGACAGAACTGCTTCCTCCAGTGAAGGTAAACTCGGGATGTCCGGGAATCTGGAAAATTACTTCCTTTGCCCTACAGTCAATGTGAGCGTGGAAAGTGCCAAGAAAATTCATTCCCAAGACGACTTCATAGCTGCCCGTATCAATCACCAAGAAATCTGCAAAAAGCTCCCGTCCGCACACAACAACTGTACAATCTTTACATTCCTTACTAGATATAATTTTCCCATTCCCAGTGTGTATGTCCCAGAAACTAGACAGGGTCGTGCAGGCAATCGAGTGTGTAGTTATAAACTTGGATGACATAAAACAATGGGATGCACCAGAATCAAATAATGCCACTGCGGGAAAACCATGAACGAGTAGAATACCTGAAACCACTTCTCCTGATGCTTTAGCTTCCTCAGCTGTCAAGGTAAAAGCTTGAGCCTGATTAGGTCCTTGAGTCAGCTGTTTCTGCCCTTGGAACGGTTTCTGCGGAGGCTTCTGAATATCATCCCTCGTACGAAGCTTCGACGGACAGGCACCAACTGCGTGATCAGCCGCTCCACAAACCAAACAAAGTCCTAGCCTTCTTCGACAATCCTTCTGCACGTGCCCAGGTAAACGGCAGTAGTCACAAATCACGCTCTTTCTTCGATCAACGATCACAGGCTTCTTCATGGGTGCTACACCTCGACGGTCCACTGGAATACCTCTGCGACCATGAGCTCTGTTAAGTATAAATGCGGGCTTCCTTGCCGCAACTGTTGTCTGCTGCAAGCTCCCTTTCTTCCCAAATAAACTCTGCTGTTCCCGAGCTGCCGTAAGAACCTGTGAGAAAGTGGTCAAACCCATGGAGACAATCTGCCTCTGGATTTCCACATCCAAACTACGCATGAACCTTCGTGCCCTGTCTGCATCGTTGGCAACTAAAGGTCCAGCGAATCTGCTGAGTCTCGTCCACTCTGCTGCATGCACATCCACGGGTGCTCCATTCTGCCTTAGCCCAATAAACTTCTCTTCCATTTCCTCCCGTGCAGTCCGCGGGAAGAACTTCTCCAGGAAACTCTTAGAAAAATCCGCCCACTTGATCGGCGTGGGCAAGCGGGTCTCCTCCTCAAGCCACCATTCTCGGGCGTAGTCCACTAACTGAATGCGTACCACATCAACTCTTTTGTCATCTGGAATCTGTGCCGCAATCAGCAAATTCTCCGTGTCAACTAGCCACTGCTCGGCTGGCAACGGCTCCTCCAAACCAGTGAATGTAGACGGACCCAAACGTCTGAAATCTGCCACGGTCCCAACTCGATCAACTGGTTTAGCTTCAACCCTGTCTACGGACTGCTGAACGGTCCGCAAACCTTCCTGGAATGATTCTGCTTGCTGCTGGATCAGCTCGGTCTGTCTCTTTTGATTTTCCAGCATTCCTCTTATCACTCCAAGCATGGCGGCTTCGTCCATACGCCTCTGGTACGTCTTCAAATTCTTATATGTCATATTCCTGAAATCAAAAACACCCAACATTAGCATGATGATAGATTCAATATATAGATCAAGGCTAGAACTCCAAGATACTTAAATAGAGTACCGCATTGTAACTATGCCGCGGTATCATAGCCACAATTACTTAACTCCACCCAAGTCGCCTAAGTCCTAGAGATAACAAGAAATCATGTTTTTCGAGTCGATATGCAAATGAAGTTTGCACATCGTAAAAGATATAATCAGGAAAATGTGATTCAAGAATGGTAAACGGCAAAGTGGCAGGACATGTTTCCTAAACACGGGCATCCTGATTCGTGTATTGGGTACAATACCCAACTACAAAAGAATCAACCCAACTAACCTATGGCTTTAATACCAAAAGAACCATGTCACGCCCCGCTTCCCAGAGTACGCTAGATTGGGCACGTAACATAGCCAACCATACTATCTGTGGGTAGGAAGTATCCATCCACAGTCACATTACGGCTGTAGAGATATCAAGAACAAGATAAAACTATCTAAAAACGTGTCCATAATCCAGAATAACAGGAGTCAATAATAAATAAATGCGGAAGCAAATGATCCAATACAAATAACTGAAAAGTATGTCTCATAATGCGGGCTCACATCAGGAAATAAATGCAGGAAATAAAACTAACTACTACTGAACTCACAGCCCAGCCTGCTCGCTGAAGTACTCCTGCTCGGACTGCGACAGCGGTACGGAATCTGGGCCATGCAAATCCCAGACGTCAGCGTGTCATGTCAACAAGTAATATAATGTGAACAATGTAACAGGCAATGCAAAGTAAACATGAATAAAACGAGAGTAGCAAAAATGTGAATCAAGCAGTGCAGGGTAGTGTGCAGTGGGTAACTAAACTGTTCTATCAGGTTTTCTATTCTAAAGTCTTTGAAATCAATTGATGAATCGTCGATGTAACTCAATAGTATCCCGTGCATGCCCGGGACCACGGTCAAGATCCTCGGGGATGAATCCGAGACGTGCCGCTAGACAGTAACAGGTAGCAGGATGGGCGAGTGATGTCAGCATCATCACTCCGGGGCTGGCCTAGCCCGTAAGACTGATCAGAACATGTATCGAACTGTTGAGTTACAAGTCAGGTTTCACCTTTGATTTCCCCATACCCCCAAGTTATGTATGTCGAGTCAGGTATTCAGTAATCAAGAACTAATGCCAACACAGGATCAGGTAAAAGCAGGTTTGTCTGGATAGACAACAGGAACGGTCCATGAGGACTACATGTCAGGTTTGTTGGCATTAGACACAAGATCAGGTAACGGGTCGAGTCATGGTACATCAGATCAAGTCAACAGTATACGGTACCATGTCAGGTATATCAATATATACATGTGTAGCAATGTCAGGTCAAGATGTACACAATGTCGTGGGTGTGCTCACAATCAGATATATAATCAAACATGGGTATTAACAACATGAGATAGGCAATGAATTACGTAATAAGCAGTTTCATTCAAATTACAAGAGTGCAGTAAAACGATATAGCCGTTTGGTCATGTTAACAGGTTTAAGCACCCTTAGCGGTACAATAATTTATGTAACGGTTCAATACAGTTATTTCAGGTTAAATGCATACTAGTGTCCGAATGTAACAGAACTACAGGGATAAATGCTACCAGCTATTTTAACAGTAAAATGTGATTGAGCAGGTATATATGATTATTAGGTTCAATTTGCAAACTGTAAGTTCCATGTTTAACAGTAAAATGATATAATGCAATATTGTAACCGAAAATGGGAAACGATTATACCAAGTTAATTTTTATAGGTTTAGGGTGTCAATACATCTATGTAACTATTGTATAGCATGTAGCAAGGGGTACTTGCCTCGACGGGTCGCGAACCGGGAAAACGGGACGTAAATGTCGGCGGGAAAACTCGCGACGGACGCACGGTTCACGGATTGAACCCAAACAACGAACAATGGAACCACGCGGATCAGAGTACCTTGCTGGATCATCGGGACACGTCGCTGGCACTGCCGGATTCTGGCGAGATACAAAACAATGAATAGGGTTTCTAAAGGGTGTATATCTTGAGAAAGGAGAAAGGGACAGAGAATGGGGAAGAAGAAGAAGATGGGGGATACTTACTGGGTCTCAGAGGGCACTAGCAACGACGGCGAGATCGACGGCGGCGAGAACGACGTCTCCGGCGATCTGCAGAATTGATCCAGCCGTTTTCTTTTCAGCTTGAAAACGAATAGAGGAAGGATGAGATGGAGAAGCACTTACAAGGTGTTCTGGGGTGGTCGGGTGATCGTCGGCGACGACCAGGGGCGGCGCAGGTGGTCGCCGGTGGCCGCAGAGAAGCTGCAGGGGCTGCGGGTGGCTGCGGCTGGTGTGCAGGTGGTCGTGGGTCTGGTCGGGGTGCACCGGGAGAAGGAGGATGATGGTGAGCGAAAGACGACGAGGTGATCGTCGGTGGCGAGACGCTGGAACGGTTTCTGGTGGTCGCGGGTGGTGAGCAGGCGGCTGCAGCGGCGAGGGCGAGGCCGCTGTGAGGGTGCAGGCGCACGGGAAGGAGGACGAGGGGCTAGGTGAGGTGAGGAGGTGCGGGCGTAGGCGACGGTGGTGCCGGCGTGGGGCTGCGGTGGTGATGGGTGAAGGTGGATAGGGTTCTCGCGAGGGCTCGTGGGGTTTTCTGGGTTCTCTCGTGAGGAAATTATGGGGAAGGAAGCAGTAGTTTTAAAAAAAAGAAGAGAGAGAGAAAGAGAATATTGTTAGAGAGAGAGAGAGATTTGAGGGGTAGAGAGAGAGAGAGATGTACGAGATGGGGCCCACGGGAGAAGGGATCGGATTGGTTGAGATTTTATTTAAAAGATTTAAAAGATAAGTAAACTGTAAAATTTAAGGTTAAAAGTAATATACGTTGGTTTTAAAAATATATAAAATTTGGGATTTTGGCGCTAAATAAAATATTTTCGAATCGCGCCCGGGTCGTGTCCAAAAATTCGAAATTGAAATAATAGGATTTTAAGCGGGTTCCAAATTTTAAAATTAAGTGTCTTATGATTAAAAAGCATACCCCCAAGACAGACACATGTACGCGCACGTAGCCATCCAAACTCGCCCGTTTCACCGAACGGGACGAGAACACGATGCACGGACGCTACAACGGGGTTAGGGGTGTCAAGTAGGATAAGATGGATATATTTAATTTTATTTTAAATGCCAAAAATTGTTATATGTAGAAATGACTTTGCCGGGTAAAATTTTTGCAGTAAGCAACAACAAGCAAACTAGATGAAATGAGTACCACACTAATGCTCAAACAGTAACAGAAAAATAGTAGTATTGGGCTCGGGTGTTACAACGTTAAGCCATGAAAAGCTGTCTGGGTGCCTACCTCAACGGTCCCCTCAACTTCCACTGATCATAAAAAGAGGAGGCCGGAGAAGATCCCCGGGCCGGCGACGAGAGCTAAAAGCATTGAGCCCAGACACCCTAAGTCTGGGGGCATGATGGTCCATACTGTATACATGGCATCGGGAAAGGAAGATAGCCGTGCATCTACAGGGCATAGACCGCTCACACGGTCGGTGACCAAAGCTCAGGAGCAACAGTAGAAGCTCCAAAAAATGATGACCGCGATGGCCGCACTTATTGGGCCGAAAGAAAGCCCTGAAGCGTCATCTGATCAACGCCAGGAGCAAGAAACTGACGCTGAATTCCTTCGCAGGATATTGGAGAAGAAGGATAAAGAGGCTGCCAAACAAGCAGCTAATATACAACGAATGGCCCTCCTGTTCCAGGACATGGTGGGAATGATGATACAACAAGATTCTCCTGCTGAAGATCCTCCAATCATTCTTGAAGACGACAGGGGAGAAACGTCAAATCCCCCACCCGCTCTGTCAACGGCTAAGGAGGAGACAATCTCTAAGGCTGACCTAGACGAATACATAGCCCAACAGATACGCGTTCACCAGGTGGCTGAGGCAGCTGGTCAAGTTGTCAGGACAGGAAGACCATATCCGAGCTGGTATGACCAGATCAAATACCCGCCGGGCAACACAATACCAAAATTCCATGTCTATAAGGGGACAGGCAATCCCCATCAGCATGTGGCCCAGTTCAGGGCGCTTTGTGGCAACACTGGTGGCGATGATAAACTGTTGCTTCGCCAGTTCGTGGGCAGCTTATCAGAAACGGCGTTCGAATGGTATTCAGAACTCCCGAACGATTCCATCAAGACGTTCGCTGAAATGTAATTGCTATTCACTCAGCGATTCGCAAGCGCCAGCGAACGCACTCCGATAACAGCATTAATTAATGCCAGGGTGAAACCAGGTGAGTCGTGGGTCCAGTACGCTATACGTTGGCGAAACTTGTGATCAAAATGCGAACAACGCATTGAGGAAGCGCCTGCGGTGGGCATGTTCGTTGGTACACTAGATCCTCATGCAACCATCTCACAGTTCGTGATGTTCTTTAAACCAACCACGTTCCAGGCTCTGATCGACAAGTTGGCCCAGATGGACCAGATGGGTCACAGACCGTCTCCCCCGAAGCCGGAGCCTCGGAGTGACAAGGGTAAAGGGAAGGCAACCTTCGTCGCGAATGCTCAGCAGCAACCCAGTGCCCCAAAGCTGGCGGATCAACTGGAAGAAAGACGACGGTATTATAATGAGAAGACGAAGCGCCCATACTCGTTCCCACGGGATAAATCAAAACGGTTATTCGAGCTGGCCGTACGCAACAGACTTATCAACTTGCCAAACCCAAGGCGACCGCCACAACCCACTGAGGTGAATAACCCCAATTATTGCCCTTACCATCAAACGGTAAGCCATCCGATTGAGGATTGCTTCGTCTTCAAAGGATGGATTGAGGATCAATACCTCCAGGGAAAGTTTGCGCTGTCCGAAAAGTGGAAGGTGAACCCGCCACAGCCGCATACTCCTAAGAAGACAGACGCACCAGGGGCAACTTGTTCCTTTATTGAAGAAGCTCCATGGGAGGTCGTGCTATCAGCTAAAACCAAAAGGATGCTGAGTGATCTTCATGCGTGCCCAGCAGTCGAATGGAAGAACCCGCTTGAATCTCAAATCATCGAAGGGATGCTGAATCCGCATCCAACTACAAAGAGCGGTAGTGATGGCCCAAGTACTCACACCCAACCGTCAAAATCTTCGAAGAAAAAGAAAAAGAAATCCAAGAAGCCCGTGAAGCCTGGAGACAAGCGCACGAATTTGCAGAAACAGATTGACGCGCTGGAGGAGTACAATCAAAAGGCGCGGACTCCCGTCACACTGCAAGAGTTCCTCAACCACGTCTTTCGGGAGGAAGATGATGGAGAAAGCTCGTCGGATGAATCCGAGGGTTATGTGGCGAGTTGTCATGTTATCTCCCACTCGTTTACAGACAATGACAAAACTCCTGGCACTAAGAAACTGGGGGCACAGCCTGGGCATGAACTTGTTTGGCCAACAGACGAAATGATCGACGTCTTTGTAGACGAGATTCGTTTGAAAAGTAAAGCCGATCAGGAGCGTGAGATGGCCGCATCGGAAGGAGACAAACGCAGGCGATTAAATGAAAGAGTCGAAGCACTCCCGCCAGATCAAAAGACACCCGATGTGGATAAAAATATATTCAAGACGAGGAAAAGGTTTGCCAAAGCTATGTCGATGGGAATGAAGCTGCCACCCTCGGAACAAAACACGTTCGATGGGGCGGAGAGGCACCCTAATTATTGCGCATATCATCGGAAGATTTCGCACCCCACTGAGGAGTGCGACGCTTTTAAGATGTGGTGGCAGGGATATGTTGCTCACCATCAACATTTTAAGCGTATGAAACGCAAAACTCGCCGAGAACAAAGAAGTACTACCGACGGGCACAAAAGAACTGCTGACAACTGTTACATGGTTAACGCCGGAGGGTCACAAGTTCTCACCTTTGGGAGCGACTCTGATGAAGAAATGGCTCTGGGCCCTCTCTTTAAAGAATCTGTTTTAGGGAAAGAGGAAGAACCAGAGGCCTACGAAAATATTCAGCTGCGCAATCGCACGCTCCCGGAAAAGAATCTCGGACCCGCGAATAGAAAAGATAAGGGAAAGGAGAGGGTCACTGAGGATATCACCTTAGATGACCATGTCATGAAAGAGTTGGCTGCCAAAGATCCTCCCAGGAAGAGTAAGGTGGATTACAACATCTTAGCGCACCTAAGGAAGCTACCTTCTCAGCTCAGCATTCTTGACGCCCTCCTACTATCAAAGGAAGCGAGAGATTCATTAATTAAGGTGTTACAAGAACCCGAGCAATTCCAAGCCTTCCCCGCCACAGAAAGGATGAAGGACGAACTGGAAGAAGTGTGCACGGCCGACATCACTTTCGGTGACGAAGACCTTCTCCTCGAGACGTGTGACCACAACCGTCCCCTATACGTCTCCGGATACTGCCACGATATCAAGATAGGCAAAATCCTAGTTGATAATGGATCCTCCGTCAATCTCCTTAATGTTTGGGTGTTGAAGGAAATCTGCATGAGCGTGCAACACCTCGCTCGTAACAAAATTACCATCTCCGGTTTTGACTCCCAGTCATCACGGACTCTCGGATCCGTGATATTAACATTACGCTTCGGACTACTCGTCACGGACATCAAGTTTCACGTCATTGACGCCAAGACCTGCTACAACGCCTTGCTCGGTCGTCCTTGGTTACACGAGTACAACATCATCCCTTCTACACAGCATCAGTGTATGAAGTACTTTAAGGATGGTTTCGAGTATACCGTAACAGGTGAGCTGAACCCATTCTCCGTGAACGAAGTCCGCAAGTACGAAGATGCAAAGTACTTTTTGCCAGACTTCGAGGATACAGAAAGGTGTCGCAAGCCGGAGAACAAAGCCGCTGCCACCATCCCTGTTTTCGGAAGCGATACCGAAGAAAAAGAAGAGATAGTTTATGCTGGTCCGTCTCGACGTAACAACCCGGGACCGTTCGCCCCCATGTTGTTCTTCGGAAGTGACTCGGAAGACGAGGTTAATGCCGTGTTCTCCAGTCGGCCGTCAATACAAGCATCCCCTAGCGATGATCAGAGTTTGCAAATCACCATGGTGCCGCGGGAACACTACAAAGACCTTGACGCACTTGAAGCTTACAATGTGCAGGACCTGCAGGCATTTTACGTCCCTCCCAGGCGGAAGGGTGAAAAGGCGATCCTGTTCTATCGATCCTCGGAAACAAGAGTGGAGAAAGAGATCTGGCATGGCGCGGATTCTACACTTGACAAGCTTCAACCCATCCGTTTGCCCAGATGCTACACAGACGGGTTGAAAAGACTATTGAAGCGCCAAGGGGTACCCTTAAAACAGACTATCCGACAAGCTCGATTCTATAACAGGATTTGGGATGTCCCTGGGACCCAGCGCAAATTGCCCAACGGGAGAATGGAAACGCTCGGGCTTGGATACATGAGAGCCGGGAAACGGGAACGGGTCCACGGTAGTTACGCCATATATAATTTCGATGAAGAAGAGGACACCCTGTCGGGAGATGCTAACCCCTCGTCAAAAATAGATCCCGCGAGCGAAGTGCCGAGTCCGTCATTTGAAGAACGAATGGACAAGCTTATCAAGAAAGCGGGTCAAAAAGCTCGAGACAACCATAGTCGCGAAATGGCCATCTACGAGAAAGCTAGGACACAATGTCTGCTTCAACAGGCTGCAAAAGACGATGATGCTCCTCCCTGTCGACCCATCGCGCAAAAGGCCCGACGCAGAGGTAGAAATAAGTCAAAAGGCGGAAAAAGGAGTCGACGGCAACGATGCAGGATTAAAGAGTCATGTGATCGGGTATTGCGCGGTCCAGACTTGTCCCTCATGAAAAAGATGGGTCGGGCGTATTCCTTCCCTCAAGAAAAGACACGGAAGATACTTGACCTTGCTTTAAAACATCGAATGATTACACTTCCGAAGTCTAAACACCCTGAGCAAGCTAATAAGGTCTTTCATCCGGGCTATTGCTCTTATCACCGAGCCATAGGACACCTTATCGAAGACTGCTTCACCTTCAAGAACTGGGTGGAAGACCAGTACCAGCAAGGAAGGTTTGCTTTATCCAGCAGCTGGAGAGTGACGCCGCCACGAAAGCACGACCCCAAAGCCACAAAAGCAGAACCAGATCCACAACGGTCTTGGAAGCGAGCTCGTACCTGTCATATGATAACGATATCAAAAGAAGAGCCCGAGAATATGAATGACTTTCCCTGGTGCTTCGAAAACAATGATGACGAGGTGATCTTAGAGTTTCCACCAGCGCCAAAAGAGCTGGAAGATGGAATACACACTACTGCAGATAACCTCAAGAAGATTGAGTTGGGAACGATGAACGACTCACGACCGACGTTCGTCAGCGAGTTGCTATCTGAAGAAAGGGTGGCCGAGTTAAAAGACGTGCTTGTGCAGCATAGAGATTGCTTCGCATGGAATTATTCTGAAATGCCAGGACTAGATCCAGAAGTTGCTGTGCATAAACTGGCGATATCCCCGGACGTTAAGCCAGTCAAACAGGCGCCGAGAAGAATGCGGCTCGAGTTTGAGATGAGCATCAACGCCGAAGTCAAGAAGCTGATCGACTCTGGGTTTATCCAAGAGGTTCAATATCCTGACTGGGTCGCCAACATCGTCCCGGTAATGAAGAAAAATGGGACAGTGCGCATATGCGTGGACTTCCAGGATCTCAATAAAGCCTGCCCGAAGGACGATTTCCCAGTGCCAGCGACCGAACAGATGATAGACAATACGTCCACTCATGAAGTTTTCTCTTTCATGGACGGTTCATTAGGATACAATCAGATAAAGATGCACCCCGAAGACCAGAAGCACACCGCTTTCCGGACTCCTTTGGGTATATTTGGCTACAAAGTCATGCCTTTTGGTTTAAAGAACGCCGGCGCCACCTATCAAAGGGCCATGACAAAGATCTTCGATGGTCTTATACACGAGATCGTCGAATGTTATATCGATGACCTCGTAGTGAAAAGCATGTCATACGAAGAGCACTTAGAGCATCTGAAGACCGTATTTCAATGCCTTCGGCAATACAATTTGAAGATGAATCCCCTCAAATGTGCATTCGGAGTTTCCTCGGGTAAATTCCTGGGATTCATCATCCGACACCGAGGTATCGAAATAGATCCATCTAAGATCAAGGTGATCATGGAAATGCCTCCGCCAAGAACTCTCAAACAGTTGCGGTCTCTCCAAGGGAAGCTCGCGTACATCCGGCGGTTTATCGCCAACCTGTCAGGCAAGTGCCGCCCTTACAGTCACCTGATGAAGAAAGGAACCCCGTTCGTCTGGGATCCCAAATGCCAAGACGCGCTAGACGAGATCAAGCAATACCTGCAGAACCCGCCGGTGTTAGCTGCTCCAGTAAAAGGAAAGCCTCTTATCTTATATACAACAGCCCTCGAAGGTTCCTTGGGCGCATTATGGGCACAAGAGAACGATCAAGGGAAGGAGAGAGCGCTCTACTATCTGAGTCGAGTCCTACTGGGGGCAGAAAGCAACTACTCCCCTATTGAAAAACATTGCCTGGCGTTAATCTTTGCAATAACCAAGCTCAGGCACTATGCGTTGGCGTACGAAGTCCGTCTCATATCGAAAGTGGACCCCTTTAAATATCTGATGTCGAAAGCCATATTAACGGGTCGACTCACTAAATGGGCCATGCTCTTGATGGAGTTCTCGATAACTTATCAACCTCTCAAGGCAGTCAAAGGCCAGGCCATCGCCGACTTCCTCGCTGAGCATCCGGTACCAGCCGACTCTCCTTTGAATTGCGATCTTCCAGACGAACATGCGTTTGATGCGATCGACGGTGGTGATACCCGATGGGAGCTTTATTTCGATGGAGCATCTTTCATGAAGAAGCGCAAACAAAGTACCCCTATAATCAAATCGGGAGTAGGACTCATCTTTGTAACTCCACAAGGAGGGATAATGCGCTTCGCTTTCTCCTTAACAGAGCCGAGGACAAATAACGAAGCCGAATATGAAGCTTTGATAGCAGGCCTCGAGATCGCCATTGACATGGGAATTGAAAACCTCCTCATATATGGAGATTTTCAACTGGTCGTTAATCAAGTAAATGGCGACTACCAAACGTGCAAACCGGAGTTGGTGAAGTACGGTGAAAAGGTGCAACAACTGTTGACCCAAATTCACTCCTATACTTTGGAAAGCATACCGCGTGCGGAAAACAGCAAAGCGGACGCGTTGGCCAAGCTCGCTAAAGAATTGGCTGACGAGAACCTCGATGACGTCAAAATCGTGGTACAAAGCCGTCGGGTGCTTGCCCCAGCAGAAATACCTCCGGAATCATCCGAAGAAAAGGGAGCAACTGAACGGACGACCCTGCAAATAATCGACCGGGAAAGGGCTGAAGATTGGAGGGAAGTCTTTATAGACTACTTCAAATACCATCGAACGCCCGAAGACGCGTCCTCAAGACATCAGCTTATGAAACGAGCTCTGTCTTTCGCCCTCGTCAACGATACTCTGTATAAAAGGTCGTTCGATTCTTTGTGGCTGAAATGCCTGGGAACTGTCGAAGCGAAAAGGGTCGTTCAGGAAGTTCATGACGGACTCTGCGGTTCTCACCAAGCGGGCCCAAAGATGAAGTTGAAGATCAAACGAATGGGTTATTATTGGCCCACAATGATCCAGGACTGCCTCGAGTATGCGAAGCAATGCCACTCATGCCAAATTCATGGGGACTTCATCCACCAGCATCCAAACCCACTTCATCCAACGGTGGCTAGCTGGCCATTCGAAACGTGGGGAACTGACATAATCGGCCCCATCGAACCAGCATCATCCAGGGGACATCGTTTTATCCTGGCGACGACTGATTACTTCTCTAAATGTGCAGAAGCAGTACCGTTAAGGGAAGTGAAGACAGAAAATATTCTCCATTTCTTCAAGACGCACGTCATTTACCGGTTTGGGACTCCTCGACGAATCATCTCCGATAACGGGCCTGCCTACAGGAGTCACAAGATCAGCCGCTTTGCGCAACAGCATAATATAGACTGGAGGTATTCCTCGGTTGATAATCCGCGAGCTAACGGTCCCGCCGAGGCCTTCAACAAGACCTTGACAAAGATCATGAAGAAAACGGTGTCCTGAAATAAGAAGGACTGGCACGAGAAACTGCAGGAGGCTCTCTGGGCATACCGAACTTCGTTCAAAATGGCCACGAACACAACGCCATACGCGTTGGTGTTTGGTACAGAAGCAGTACTCCCCCTCGAGATAGAGTTACCCTCTCTACGAGTGGCAATCCACTACGAGCTAACAGATGAAGAAAATGCTTACCTTCGGCTTGAGGAGCTTGATGCCCTTGATGAAACCCGGCTCATAGCGCAACAAAACCTGGAAGCTTACAAAGCAAAGATGATGCGCTCGTACGAAAGATTGACCAGGCCGAGGACGTTCCGCCAAGGCGAACTCGTGCTGATTGTCAAAAGACCCATGATCCCCAATCGCGCCAAGCGGGGAAAATTCGAGCCAAACTTTGAAGGCCCGTACATCATAGACAAGGTCAACCAGGGTGGAGCGTATCTACTCATGGATATGCACGGTGAAAGGCCTTTCAGGCCAGTGAACGGTCGCTTCCTGAAGAAATACTACGCTTAACGGGTCAAGGTCTAGGTCAATGATAGATGACGACGACTATGTCCGCTCGCTATCTTCCTAAGCCCGAACTCTAGGTAGTAACCAGCATCCTTAACATCGGACCGAAACGTCCTTAAACTAACGGCGGACCGAAACGTCCTTAAATTAACAACGGACCGAAACGTCCTTAAACTAATGGCGGACCGAAACGTCTTTAAACTAACAATGGACCGAAATGTCCTTAAACTAATATCGGACCGAAACGTCCTTAAACTAACAATGGACCACTATGTCCTAAAACTAGCCGCTGACCGAGACGTCGATAAACTACGGTGGATTGCAATACCTCAAAACCGATATATAGAAATAAAAAAATAAAAAAAATGTTATGTCCATAAGCAAAAAGGGCACGGATGAAAACCCGAAAGGGCTCCGTGAGTAAAAACAGCAGGGCTACCGGCGAGTGTTCGTGAAAACCCGAAAAGGCGTGGCCTCGTAAAAAAAAAATATATATATATATAAATAAAAAGAAAGGTATGTCCGTAAGCAAAAGGGGCACGGATGAAAACCCGAAAGGGCTCCGTGAGTAAAAACAGCAGGGCTACCAGCGAGTGTTTGTGAAAACCCGAAAGGGCGTAACCTCGTTAAAAGACACTTACAGGGTCCTCACGACCTTGTAAGGAGAAACCACCCGTGTGAGATCCTTACGACTCACAAGGGAGTAACACACTTAGGAGTCCTCACGATTCCTAAGGAGAGATTACACTTACGAGATCCTCACGACTCGTAAGGAGAACTCTCTTATGGGACCCTCACGGCTCATAAGATTTGAAAGCCTTAAGTCACAGAGACCTGAACCTGTGCTTAAGCAACCCCCACAACCTTCGATATTGCCCTACAAGTGGCTCAATACTGACCCTTGTACACAATCCACGGGCGCGAATAAACATTTCTCCAGCAAAGTCACACCCGTGACTGGGGATATGTCCATATGGTGAACAACCCTTATAAGTCCTCTCGACTTATAAAGAGAAAACCCTCTTGTAGGATCCTTACGACTTACAGAGGAACATACACTTAGGAACCCTCACGATTCCTAAGGAGAAAATACACCTGCAAGATCCTCACGACTTGTAGGGAGAAGTACCTTCGCGAGACCCTTACGGCTCATGAAGTCAAAAGCCTTAGTCGGCAGGACCCTAACCCTGTTTACTAAGCCACCTTTGTTCAACATCGACAGAGGCAAATGATGATTCGCTCCTGGCAATATCCCAGTTATAGCGGTGCTGATGCCAAAATCGGTGTCTAATCCCAAGCTTGCGGCGAAAAGCCAGCAAGCCACACATGCATACGAAATAGCCGAAATGATAGGGCAACTTGCAATAAAAAGCAGCAAGTAAAAATATATGCATAAAAAAATAGCCGAAATGGTTGGGCAACTCGCAATAAAAAACAGCGAGTAAAAATAAAACAAATAGCCGAAATGATTGGGCACCGCGAAAAATAGCCGAAATGATGGGTCAATCGCGACCTTCGCGATGTAAAAACTGAAATGATAGAGCATCGCGGAAAAAGAAATAAAACAAAAAAAAATGAAATTTATGCCCTACAGGTGATATTACATCAATCCCTGTATACAATCCAGGGGCGCAAACAAAGAAGGAATCGCACTCCTCCTCTCCCGGGTTTCATCGGAAGAAAAAGCCAAATCTCGATGAGTCACAGATAGCCTAGAGACTATCTCGACGTCCGTCTCCTTACAGCAGACACAATATCAAGCAAAGCGGAACATCAGCAATTCCCAGTTCCATGACTCGACGGCGCACAGATGACCGAGAGTCGAATCCCAACTCCGTGAAATGCGGATACAATCAACAAAATTCCTGGTCACGTGGAACGCGGATAATGTCACTCTTTGACCCCATGGAAAACGTCCAGAGCGGATCCTGGTCCTCGCAGAGCACGGCAGTGAACCCGTGTAAAGCATCCAGAGCGGAGCCTAGTCCTCGCCGAACACGGCAGTGAATCCGTGTGAAGCATCTAGTGCAAAATTCCTGGTCACGTGGAACGCGGATAATGTCACTCTTTGACCCCGTGGAAAACGCCCAGAGCGGATCCTGGTCCTCGCAGAACACAGCAGTGAACCCGTGTGAAGCATCCAGAGCGGAGCCTAGTTCTCGCCGAACACGGCAGTGAACCCGTGTGAAGCATCTAGTGCAAAATTCCTGGTCACGTGGAACGCGGATAATGTCACTCTTTGACCCCGTGGAAAACTCCCAGAGCGGATCCTGGTCCTCGCAGAGCACGGCAGTGAACCCGTGTGAAGCATCCAGACGGAGCCTAGTCCTCGCCGAACACGGCAGTGAACCCGTGTGAAGCATCTAGTGCAAAATTCCTGGTCACATGGAACGCGGATAATGTCACTCTTTGACCTCGTGGAAAACGTCCAGAACGGATCCTGGTCCTCGCAGAGCACGGCAGTGAACCCGTGTGAAGCATCCAGAGCGGAGCCTAGTCCTCGCCGATCACGGCAGTGAACCCGTGTGAAGCATCTAGTGCAAAATTCCTGGTCACGTGGAACGCGGATAATGTTACTCTTTGACCCCGTGGAAAACTCCCAGAGCGGATCCTGGTCCTCGCAGAGCAGGGCAGTGAACCCGTGTGAAGCATCCAGAGCGGAGCCTAGTCCTCGCCGAACATGGCAGTGAACCCGTGTGAAGCATCTAGTGCAAAATTCCTGGTCACGTGGAACGCGGATAATGTCACTCTTTGACCCCGTGGAAAACGCCCAGAGCGGATCCTGGTCCTCGCAGAGCACGGCAGTGAACCCGTGTGAAGCATCCAGAGCGGAGCCTAGTCCTCGCCGAACACGACAGCGAACCCGTGTGAAGCATCTAGTGCAAATTCCTGGTCACGTGGAACGCGGATAATGTCACTCTTTGACCCCGTGGAAAACGTCCAGAGCGGATCCTGGTCCTCGCAGAGCACGGCAGTGAACCCGTGTGAAGCATCCAGAGCGGAGCCTAGTCCTCGCCGAACACGACAGTGAACCCGTGTAAATGTAACACCTTAGAATGTGTTTTGTAACTAATTATATTTTAATATATGGTTTTTAATAAAAAGTTTACCAATTTGGTTTTTAAATATTTTATCCTATTTAATGAGTATTTTATTAGAATTTTGTTAGGCACACACACACTTGTGCATGATAACTAGGGTTGTTTTTGGGGTTAAACATGATTAGCAATCATGGTTAGCTAACCATTTTCCATAATCTAGTTTTATGTTTTGTTTAAGTGTTATGGTTGTATTTATTCATGGTTGTTTTTAAAATGAAAATGAATTTTAAAAGGGTTTTATTATGGTTTGAAGTGTTGACTTTGAGAGAGAGAGAAGCATGGGCTTGATGGTGTGAGCCATGCCTCATTGTGATGAAAGAGAAAGAGAATGGGAGGGGTTGTTGGTTTTTCTCTCATTCTCACTTCTCACTCTCATATCTCTCATTCTCACACTCTCACACACACACCCATCATCATCATCAGCAGCAACAATAGCAAGAGCAGCAGCAGACAACAGCAGTAGCAGCAGCCTCATTAGCAACAACAACAACAATAGCAAGAGCAGCAGCAACAGGAACCCCAGCACTTGCAGAAGCTCTTCTCCACTTCTTCACCTGCTCTCTAGAGTTCTTTAGGGTATATTTCTGAACCATTTTCTTAGTTTGCTTAGCTTGTGTGTTAATTAGCGTCGGTTTGTGTTAAATTGTGAGTTTAGTGCTAGTTATGGTGTTTTATGTGGAATTTTGGTTGGAATGTGTTGGAGTTAGTTAACCTAGATCATTCAAGTGTTGTTAGGGTCACTTTAACTGAGATTTAGCCCAGATTACACTAAAATACCATAAGGTTTCTAAATTGTGCAATTTGGCTTTTTTAAAGCGATATTTGTGACTTCTGAGATCTGCTTTTGACCCGGACCCTACAGGATAAAATTGAGTAGACTGGAGCATGTACACTAGGTCTAGATACCACCACCAGAACACGAGCCACCCATCCCAAAACTTGGCCGCAGATTTATTCAATCTGGCCGCAATTTGCGGCCAGGAAGAGGGGTTGGGTGTTGGGGTTTTGTGTAGAGCTCTCTTCTGTGTTGTCTAGGGCTTTGGCATGTCTGGTTTTGTAATATTTTACCTGTAGGAAAATATGGGACTATTTATCGTTTTTGGTGTTCGTTGTGTTTGCGCGATACGCGCGATACGTGAGAGGGTTCTATGATCCAGCGTATCGCGGCGTGTCGCGATGGTTTTAAACGCGTACACACACGTTTTAGCGTATCGTGCACACGCGCGTTTAGTTCGCGACGCGAGTTTCTCGTTTTGGTTCGATATCGCGTTTTGCGGAATATTAAGCTTATATATGATTTCCATATCTTATTTACAGGTTTGCAGGCAGGAACTACGGACACTGCTACAGGGGGGAGCAGATGGTAGGATTCACCTAGCGTGGAGCGTAGGTGAGTAGATTTAACATCTACAGGGGAATCGCCCGCATGGCGTTATGCGTCTGGGTTAGGATTCTAATATTTTTCGCATATTCTACGTCAGTGTTAGAATTGCGCCTTTATTGTATTTCCTTAATATAGCTATACCGTGATTAGCAGCCATATGACACTGCACACATTATTGACGTTTCATGTTGCACGAGCACTGATTTTATGCTACACACACCGTCAATAATTGCCATGTCACACACAACCACTTATAGATATTGTTCCCCCAATCAGAGCAAGGCTCTGTTTGAATTTTGAAAATTCAAATTTTGAAGCAACGCTTCGGTTCCCGTGCGCTGCGCGCAATGCGCCACGTGTCAGAAGTTGACACGGCAGCACAACGCCCAAGTCGATACGTCCGATCAGAGCAAGGCTCTTTAAAAACATAAGTAACACTTAACTGCGCAAGCGCACGACAGCGCGACACGTGTCTGCGCAGTTGCGCAAGCACAACTGCGCAAGCGCACGGCAGCTCGACACGTGTCTGCGCAGTGAAGCGCTTGCGCAACTGCGCAAGCGCACGGCAGCGCGACACGTGTCTGCGCAGTTGCGCAAGCGCAACTGCGCAAGCGCACGGCTGCGCGACACGTGTCTGCGCAGGTGCGCAAGCGCTGTTGCGCAAGCGCTTCACTGCGCGACACGTGTCTGCGCAGTTGCGCAATCGCAGCTGCGCAAGCGCCTAACTGCGCGACACGTGTCACGCGCTGGTGAGTTGCGCAACAACAGAATGAAGATTTAAGGAAATCTTTTCTGTTCTTGTTAAAACAAGAAGATTTCTTCTGTAAAACAGGGACCTTTGGATCAAAGATCCAACGGTGGGGAAAATTCCCTGAATCACTCAGAAAAGATCTTTTTAACAAATTTAACTGATCTTTAAGCACTATAAAAGAACCCCAGACCCCATTTCAAAGAGGGAGAATTGGATAGAAAAAAAAAGAGAAGAGAACTCTTGAGAATTCTTGGAGAACACAAAAAAGAAGGTAAAAACCTTTGAGATAAGAGAAAATTCTCTTAAAGAATAGATCATGGATCTAGAAAACAAGATCAGTGCCTCTTCAATAGATAAATAAATAAATAAAAATAATAAAAATAGTGCCTTACACTTGCTATGAACCTCTGGTTCTCTGAAACAGAAAGAAAGAAAAGATTTCTTTCTTTTCTTTTCTTTGATCTAAATTTAGATCAAGAAATTAAAAAGTGCTCTGCACTTCTTTTCCTGAATCTAAAAGATTTTTGGTGCTTTGCACAAATTCAATGCATTATTTGAAGGGCTAGGCCCAAATCAAAAAGACTTAGCAGGTCAAAATAGATTGCAAAGCAATAAAAGGGCTGAGCCCAAATAAAATTGATGCTCTGCATCCTTTTTGGGCAAAGCCCAAATAAAAGCAAAAGAAATGCAAAAGCAATGGACTTAGCCCAATCGTGGCCGTAAGTCCTTAAATTAAATTGACTGAGCAAAATGGCTCTCTTAAATCAATTTACATCCGGTTCGAGGGTACATCTCCGAATTCCTTTGACATCCATCGTTGTAATTCCTCAACGACGTCAAAGAGGTGACGAGTCCCAACGACCATACACCCATATGGACTGCGGGGTCCTTAAACTCGTGGACCGAAACGTCCCTAAACTAATATGGGACCGAAATGTCCCTAAACTAATATCGGACCGAAACGTCCCTAAACTAATATTGGACCACCACGTCCCTAAACTGGAATATGGACCACTACGTCTCTAAACTGGCGACGGACCACCATGTCCTTAAACTGGAACAACAGAGCTTCCAAACGCTCTTTTGCCGGATCTAAACGGTCCCGTTTAAGTTGATCTTAGCCCCAAACACGGCTAACGTATCCTTAAACATTCAAATGGATTATAAAACTCCCAATCAACTCTGGTTCGAGGGTACATCTCCGAACTCCTTTGACATCCGTCGTTGTAATTCCTCAACGACGTCAAAGAGGTGACGAGTCCCGATGGCCATACATTAAATTAATCACTACGTTAAGTGGATCTTAGTCTAAAACAGGACTAACGTATCCTTAACGAACGTTTAAGTTGATCTTAGTCGTAACGCGACTAATGCATCCTTAAACTAAAAACACCAAACCCAAATCTTAGTAAATACGGATTTGGACTAATCCACGTCCTACGGGCGACGGCATTACTCAGTCTCCGTATACAATCCACGGGCAACCACAAACAAAACAAACACACACGACACGAAGTAAAATTCTGGAGAAGGAGAAAGTTGTTACCGCGATGCGGTAGCGTAATTAACTGCAGGGGCTTGTGCCTGCAGGGAAGAGCGTCCCCACAATCAAAAACCCCTCACCCTGAGGGGGAATCTGACGAAGTCTGCTACATCGGCCGCATCCATCTAAACCTCCGATGCAAGATGCCATAAATCAACTTGGCATCTTCGGAGAGGTAGACGGATAAAACCAAATAGCATCTGCCCCGAATCTCAGCGTCAGGACATCGCAGTCTTGTGCGCCGCCGTTCGGAGGGGAACAGATTCTGGCACGCCCGGTGGGACCTTTTCCTCTTTCCACTCCACACTTCGTGTGTCGTCTTCGTGAACCAATCGCGGTTTGTTAATGGTTGCCTTCGAATTTCAAGTTTCTAAGATTTGGTCTTTTGCCTGGCGCAGAACTCAAGATTCAATGGCCTTTAATTACACCAACTGCTCGAAATGCCGCTGCAACGAACGCTCCACCTCACCGGGAGGTGTAGCATATGGGCCCCAAGCGGCTTCCTTCCTCGCTCTGCCGGTAGACCAGGTGACCCAAGCCACCACTGGCCTGTTCTTCGGGACCATGATCCCACCTACAAGCTTCTCTGCGCCAATACCTGCACCGGAAGTGAACAAAAAGTCGGTCTTCGACCGGCTCACTGCTACGACGACCCCTGTCAACGGGTCGCCCAATGCCAAACCAACAACCTCTGTTTTCGCCAGGCTGGATCAGAGCTCTAAACTGGCTGTCCCAAGGAAAGCAATAACTGCTGCTCCAGAAGTCGTCAAGGCGGCTTCCCCTGTCAAAGAGTCAGTCTTTTCAAGACTGACGATTCCTGCTCCTGCCTCTGCTCGAGGATCCGTCTTCGATAGGTTGAATATCACCCCTCAAAAGACAACCTCAGTCTTTAAGAGGTTAACACCAGCGACGCCTCATTCAGACAGGGGGAAAAAAGAAGCTATCTCTATCTCTGAGCCAGTCCTAACGGCTCGTCGTGCTCGACGTCGCCATTGGCAACGAGTGAGGAAGGCAGGGGGCAACTCCCCCTCAGGGCTAACTCCACCGGCTCCAGTGGTGGAAGTCAACGCTGCTGTTCCAACTGGGAACAGCTTTGAACTGCTGAGGAGGGTACGTAAGAATTCTCCAACCGCTGCACTGAAAAGATCTCCTCCGCCTGCGGAGAGAGTTCCAGAAACGAAGCATGAACAGCCCCATCAACGGCTGTCCTCAAGAATTTATAAAGTTTAGAGGAGGGTTCAAGACTCCGTGATCGACCCGAATCACTCTCGTCAACGAAAGAAGACGAAGGTGCAAAAAGGAAAAGACCGTCCTATTGAACAGCAAGGGACAACGATCGCTAGGGTACCCACTGCAACGGCCCCTTCAACTTCAACGGCCCACAAAAGAAGAAGGCCAGAGAAAACCCCCGCGCCGGCGACAAATATCCGAGGTGGTGAACCCAAATGCCCTAAGTCAGGGGGTATTATAGTTCATACCATCTACGTGGCATCTGGTAAAGAAGACAGCCGCATATCTACGGGTCATCGACCGCTTACCCGATCAGTGACCAAGGCGCAGGAGCAGCAGCAAAAGCTCCAAGAAATGATGAACGCTATGGCCGCACTTACAGGGCCAAAAGAAAACCCTGAAACGTCCTCGGACGAACGTCAGGAGGAAAAAACCGACGCCGAATTCCTTCGTCGGATATTGGAGAAGAAGGACAAAGAGGCTGCTGAACAAGCAGCCAACATACAGTGTATGGGTCTCCTCTTCCAAGACATGATAGGGATGATGATACAACAAGATCCCCCGGCCGAAGATCCCCCGATCGTCCTTGGAGACGATAGGGGAGAGACATCAAATCCTCCACCAGCTCTGTCGACGGCTAAAGAGGATACAATCTCCAAAGCTGATTTGGATGAGTACATCGCCCAACAAATACGGGTTCATCATGCGACCAAAGCAGCCGGCCAAGTCGTAAAAACTGGGCGGTCATATCCAAGTTGGTACGATCAAATCAAGTACCCACCCGGTTACACAATTCCCAAGTTCCATGTCTACAAGGGGACGGACAATCCTCACCAGCATGTTGCCTAGTTCAGGGCACTCTGCGGTAACACCGGCGGTGATGACAAGCTGTTGCTTCGCCAGTTTGTTGGAAGTTTATCAGATACGGCGTTCGAGTGGTACTCTGAGCTCCCGAACGACTCTATCAAAACCTTCGCGGAGATGGAGCTACTGTTTACTCAGCATTTTGCAAGCGCCAGTGAACGTACCCCGATGACGGTACTGATTAACGCCAGGGTAAAGCCAGGCGAGACATGGGTTCAGTACGCTATACGATGGCGGAACTTATGGTCAAAGTGCGAGCAGCGCATTGAAGAAGCTCTTGCGGTGGGTATGTTTGTGGGAACCCTTGATCCGCAAGCAACCATCTCACAATTTATGATGTTTTTCAAGCCAACTACCTTCCAGGCCTTGATTGACAAGCTAGCGCAGATGGATCAGATGGGCCATAAACCTCCTCTTCCAAAGCCGGACTCCCAAAATGACAAAGGGAAGGGAAAAGCGATCGTCGTCGCTAATGCTCAACAACAACCGAGCAACTCGAAGCCGGTTGTGCGTCAAAATAATATGCGCCCGTACGTAGACCTTGAGGAGAGACTAGGGCGTCCTTACTCGTTTCCCCGCGATAAAACGAGAAGGTTATTCGAGCTGGCATTGTGCAACAGACTCATAAATCTGCCGGATCCAAAACGTCCGTTGCAACCAAGTGACGTCAACGAGCCCAACTACCGTCCTTATCATCGAGTACTAGGCCATCCGATCGAAGACTGCTACGTTTTCAAAAATTGGCTTGAAAACCAGTACTGACAGGGCAAGTTCGCGTTATCTGACAAATGGAAGGTGAATCCCCCGCAGCCCCACACCTCTAAGGGGACGAATACGCCGGGGGCAACATGCTCCGTCGTTGAAGATGCTCCTTGGGAGGTTGTATTATCGGCCAAGACAAAGAGGATGCTAAACGATCTTCAGACATGTCCAGCGATCAAGTGGAAGAACCCGTTAGAACCGCAGGTCATTGAGGGGATGTTGAAGCCGCGTACAACTCCAAAGACCGATGGTGGTGGCTCAAACACTCGCAACCAGCCGTCAAAATCTTCGAAGAAGAAGAAAAAGAAGTCAAAGAAGCCCGTGAAGCCTGGCGACAAGCGCACAGACTTGCAAAAATAAATTGACGCGCTGGAGGAATACAACCAGAAGGCACGGACTCCCATTACATTCCAAGAGTTCCTCAACCATGTTTTTCAAGAGGAATATGAAGGAGAGAGTTCATCTGATGAATCTGAAGAATGCGTGGCGAACTGTCATGTAATTTCCCATTCATTCATGGACGATGAGGAAACTCCTTGTACCGAAGCGCTGGGGGAAGATCTTGAACCAAAATTTCCGGAGCTATCAGATGAAATGATTGACGCGTTCCTTAACGAAGCTCGATTGAAAAGTAAAGCTGATCGAGAACGCGAGACGGCTATATTTGAAAGGGCCAAGCGCCAGCGACTTGATGGAAGAGCTGAGACGATCCCGCTGGAGCAAAACACCTCCGCTACCGACAAAAGCCAATTCAAGATGAGGAAAAAGTTTGCTAAGGCCATATCAATGGGCATGAAGCTACCATCCTCTGAAGGAAACATCGCCGGTGAAGTGGAAACGCACCCGTCCTATTGCTTATATCATCAAAAGATTTCGCACCCCACTCAAGAGTGCAAAGCTTTCGATAGATGATGGCAAGGATACGTTGCTCATCGACAATGCTTTAAGCGGGAAAAGCGTAAAACTCGTCGGGAGCAAAGAAATGCGACCGAAGAGCTTGAAAGAACTACCGGCGATTGTCGCATGGTTAACACCAGCGGGTCATAAGTGCCTACATTCGGGAGCGATTCTGATGAGGAGCTGGAATTTACCCCTCTCTTTAAAGAGTCCACTTTGGGAAAAGAAGAAGAGCCGAAGGTTTGCGAAAATATTCGGCTGCGGAATCGGACGCTGCCTGAAAAGAACCTCGGACCCTTGAACAGAAAAGATAAAGGGAAAGAAAAGGTCTCTGAAGATATCGTATTACATGACCAAGTGGTGGAAGAGCTAAACGCCAACAACCCGCCGAAGAAGAATAAGGTGGATTACAACGTCTTAGCACATCTGAGAAAGCTGCCCTCACAGCTCAGCATTTTTGACGCCCTTTTGCTATCAAAAGAGGCGAGAGATTCGTTGATTAAGGCGCTCCAAGACCCAGAACAATTCCAAGCATGCCTGGCAGAGGAAAAGATGAAGGATGAATTGGAGGAAGTGCACACGGCCGATGTTACTTTTGGCGACGAGGACCTTCTCCTTGGGACGTGCGAACACAACCGCCCCCTCTATGTCTCGGGATACTGCCATGATATAAAGATAGGCAAAATCCTGATCGATAACGGGTCGTCTGTTAACCTACTCAACGTGCGGGTGTTGAAGGAAATTTGCATGAGCGTCCAACACCTTGCTCGGGACAAGATCACCATCTCCGGGTTCGACTCTCAATCGTCAAAGACTCTTGGATCTGTGATACTGACGCTACGCTTCGGACTACTCGTCACGGACATTAAGTTCCACGTCATAGACGCCAAGACATGCTACAACGCTTTGCTCGGCCGGCCATGGTTACACGAGTACAACATCATCCCTTCTACACAACATCAGTGTATGAAGTATTTTAAGGATGGTTTCGAGTATACCGTGACGGGAGAACTGAACCCGTTCTCTGTGAACGAGGTCCGCAAATATGAAGATGCCAAATACTTCTTACCGGATTTCGAAGACACAGAGAAGTGTCACAAGCCGGAGAACAAAGCTAACGCCACCATCCCTGTCTTTGGCAGTGATACTGAAGAGGAAGAGGAGATAGTTTATTCAGGTCCGTCCCAACACAACAAGCCAGGACCGTCCACTCCTACGTTGACCTTTGGTAGCGACTCGGAAGATGAGATCCGTGTTGTATTCTCTGCTCGACTTTCCATACGAACGTCCGCTGACAAAGAGCAAAGTCTACAAGTCGCCGTAGTGCCGCTTAAACACCATAAAGAACTGGATGCACTTAATATTTACAATGTAGAAGAGCTACAAACGTTCTATATCCCTCCCAAGCGAGAGAGCGAGAAAGCAATTTTGTTCTACCGCTCTGAAGAAACCAAGGTGAAAAAAGAAATCTGGCACGGCACGGATCCCACGCTCGACAGGCTTCAGCCTATCCGTCTTCCCAGATATTATACAGAGGGTTTGAAAAAGCTGCTGAAACGCCACGGGATACCCTTCAAGCGGACCGTTTAAAAAGCCAAGTTCTATGATAAAGTCTGGAACGTTCCCGGGACTCAACGCAAACTGCCTAATGGGAGAATGGAGACAATCGGGCTCGGATACATTCGCTCCAAGAAACGGGAGCTACTAAACAGCTGTTACGTCATGTATGACTTCGATGAAGAAGCAGATGCTCAATGGGAGGACGCTAATCCTGAAACAATGAAAGTGCCGGATGCAAAAGTGCCCAGTCCGTCGTTCGAAGAAGAAATGGACAAGCTTATAAGGGAAGCGGGTCAAAAAGTCCGAGACGATCATAACCGCGAAATGGTCATCTACGAGAAAGCTAGAACGCAACGCCTTCTCCAACAGGCCGTGAAAGATGAAAAGGCTGCTCCCTGTCAACCTGTTATAAACAAGGCTCGACGCAAAAGCAGAAATAAGTCGAAAGGCCGAAAAGGCGCTCAACAGCAGCAAAGCGGGGCTAAGAAGCCACGCAAATGGGAGTCGAGCGTTATCGATCTATCCCTTATGAAGAAAATGGGTCGAGCGTACTCGTTTCCTCGGGACAAGACGAAGAAGATACTTGACCTTGCTCTAAAACATCAAATGCTTACATTGCCGGAGTCTAAACATCCCGAACAAGCGGGCGAAGTCTCACACCCGGACTATTGCTCTTACCATCGAGTAATAGGGCATCCTCTTGAAGATTGCTTCACCTTCAAGAATTGGGTCGAAGATCAGTATCAGCTTCGCAAGTTCGCTCTGTCCGACAACTGGAGGGTAGCGCCACCACAAAAGCACGAGCCCAAGGCCACGAAAGAAAAACCAGTTCCACATCGGGATTGAAAGCGAATTCGTACTTGTCACGTGATAACGCTATCAAAAGAAGGGCCCGAGAATATAGATAACCTTCCTTGGTGCTTCGAGAACAGCAATGACGAGGTGATCTCAGAATTTCCGCCAGCGCCAAAAGAGCTGGAAGATGGAATCCATACCACTGCAGATAACCTTAAGAAAATCGAGTTGGGGACGGTAAATGTTCCGCGACCGACATTCGTCAGCGAGCTGCTGTCTGAAGAAAGGGTGGCTGCGTTAAAGGACGTCCTTGTGCAGCATAAAGATTGCTTCGCATGGAATTATTCCGAAATGCCAGGACTAGATCCAGAAGTCGCTGTACATAGACTAGCAATATCCCCAAACGTCAAACCAGTCAAACAGGCGCCGAGAAGAATGCGTCTCGAGCTTGAGATGAGCATAAATACCGAAGTCAAAAAGTTAATCGACTCTGGCTTCATCCAGGAAGTTCAGTACCCGGAATGGATCGCCAACATCGTCCCAGTGATGAAGAAAAATGGGACAGTGCGCATATGCGTAGACTTCCGGGATCTTAATAAAGCTTGCCCGAAGGATGATTTCCCAGTGCCAGTCACTGAACTGATGATAGACAATACGTCCACTCATGAGGTTTTCTCCTTCATGGACGGCTCATCGGGGTATAACAAGATAAAGATGCATCCTGAAGACCAGAAACACACCGCCTTCAGGACTCCTCTTGGTATATTTTGTTATAAAGTGATGCCCTTCGGTTTAAAGAACGCCGGTGCTACTTATCAGAGGGCCATGACAAAGATCTTCGACGATCTTATACACGAAATCGTCGAATGCTATATCGACGATCTCGTGGTTAAAAGTAAGTCATACGAAGAGCATCTCGAGCATTTGAAGACCGTATTTCAACGCCTTCGGCAATACAATTTGAAGATGAATCCTTTAAAATGTGCGTTCGGGGTTTCCTCGGGCAAATTTCTGGGATTCATCGTCCGACACCGAGGTATTGAGATAGATCCGTCTAAAATCAAGGCGATCATGGAAATGCCTCCGCCAAGGACTCTTAAACAGTTGCGATCTCTCCAAGGGAAGCTCGCATACATACGGCGATTTATAGCTAATCTTTCAGGAAAGTGCCGTCCTTACAGTCACATGATGAAGAAGGGAACCCCATTCGTTTGGGATCACAAATGCCAAGGCGCATTGGATGAGATCAAGCAGTATCTGCAAAACCCTCCGGTGTTGGCTGCTCCAGTTAAGGGAAAGCCTCTTATTCTTTACACGACCGCCCTTGAGGGTTCTTTAGGCGCATTATGGGCACAAGAGAACGATCAAGGGAAAGAAAGAGCACTCTACTACTTAAGTCGAGTCCTGCTGGGGGCAGAAAGCAACTACTCTCCCATTGAAAAACACTGCCTGGCGTTGATCTTCGCAATAACAAAGCTTAGGCACTATGCGTTGGCACACGAAGTCCGTCTTATTTCAAAAGTGGACCCTCTCAAATATCTAATGTCAAAAGCCATATTGACAGGGCGACTCGCTAAATGGGCCCTGCTCTTGATGGAATTTTCGATAACATATCAACCTCTCAGGGCAGTAAAAGGCCAGGCCATCGCCGACTTCCTTGCAGAGCATCCCATACCTGCCGATTCTCCCTTAAATTGCGATTTTCCAGACAGACATGCGTTTGACGCAATCGACAGTGGTGATACCCGTTGGGAGCTTTATTTCGATGGAGCATCTTCCATGAAAAAGCACAAACAAAGTACGCCAATGATCAAATCGGGGGTAGGACTCATCTTTGTGACTCCACAAGGAGGAATAATGCGCTTCGCCTTCTCCTTAACAGAGCCGAGAACGAATAATGAAGCTGAATATGAAGCTTTGATAGCAGGCCTCGAGATCGCCATTGACATGGGAATTGAAAGCCTCCTCATATATGGGGACTCTCAGCTAGTCGTCAGTCAAGTGAACGGCGATTACAAAACATGCAAACCGGAATTGGTAAAATACGGTGAAAAAGTGCAACAACTGCTAACCCAAATTCCCTCCTATACTTTGGAGAGCATACCGCGCGCGGAAAACAGTAAAGCGGACGCACTAGCCAAACTTGCTAAAGAACTGGCTGATGAGAACCTCGATGACGTTAGAATCGTGGTACAAAGCCGTCGAGTGCTAACCCCAGCAGAAGTATCTCCAGAATCATCTGAAGAAAAAGGAGCGAACGAGGAGACGACCCTGCAAATAAAAGATTGGGAAAATACCGAGGACTGGAGAGAAGTCTTCATGGATTACTTCAAGTTCCACCGAATGCCTGAAGAAGCGTCCATAAGACATCAGCTCGTGAAACGAGCTCTGTCTTTCGCCTTTGTCAACGATACCCTGTACAAGAGGTCATTTGATTCTTTGTGGCTGAGATGCTTAGGACCTGACGAAGCGAAAAGAGTCGTCCAGGAAGTTCACGACGGACTCTGCGGTTCTCATCAAGCAGGCCCTAAGATGAAGTTGAAAATAAAACGGATGGGCTACTATTGGCCCACAATGATACAAGACTGCCTCGAATATGCGAAGCAATGTCACTCATGCCAAATTCATGGGGATTTCATCCATCAGCATCCCAATCCACTACATCCAACGGTGGCTAGCTGGCCATTCGAAATGTGGGGAACTGACATAGTCGGCCCCATCGAACCAGCATCGTCCAAGGGACATCGTTTCATCTTGGCGACGACTGATTACTTCTCCAAATGGGCAGAGGCAGTACCGTTGAGGGAAGTGAAGACGGAGAACATCCTCCATTTCTTCAAAACGCATGTCATATACCGGTTTGGAACCCCGAGAAGAATCATCTCTGATAATGGGCCAGCCTACCGAAGTCATAAAATTAGCCGCTTCGCACAGCAGCACAATATAGACTGGAGATATTCCTCAGTTTATAATCCGCGAGCTAACGGTCTAACTGAGGCCTTCAACAAGACCTTGACGAAGATCATGAAGAAAACAGTGTCACGAAATAAGAGAGATTGGCACGAAAGATTGCAAGAGGCTCTTTGGGCGTATCGAACTACATTTAAAACGGCCACAAACACAACGCCATACGCGTTGGTATTTTGGACGGAAGCAGTACTCCCTCTCGAGATAGAATTACCCTCTCTACGAGTGGCAGTCCACTACGAGCTGACAGACGAAGAAAATGCTCACCTTCGGTTTGAAGAGCTTGACGCCCTTGATGAAACCCGGCTCATAGCACAGCAAAATCTGGAAGCTTATAAAGCAAAGATGAAGCGCTCATATGAAAGATTGACCCGACCGAGGACATTCCGCCAAGGCAAACTTGTGCTAGTGGTCAGAAGGCCTATGATTCCCAGTCGCGCCAAGCGAGGAAAATTCGAGCCAAACTGTGAAGGCCCGTACATCATAGATAAGGTCTACCAGGATGGGGCCTATCTACTCATGGACATGCACGGTGAAAGGCCTTTCAGGCCAATAAACGGTCGCTTCCTAAAGAAATACTATGCTTAATGAGCCACAGCATAGGTCAATAGTAGATAACGACAACTATGTCCGCTCGCTATCTTCCTAAGCTCAAGCTTTATAAGCAATAGCCGACCTTCTCCATGATGGACCGAAATGTCCTTAAACTAATAGCAGACCGAAACGTCTTTAAACTAATACCGCAGCATCCTTAGGCTGACGAGATATAAAAAAAAAACATATAAAAATAAAATAAAATAAACTGTATGTCCATAAGCAAAAAGGGCACGGATGAAAACCCGAAAGGGCTCCGTGAGTAAAAACAGCAGGGCTACCGGCGAGTATTCGTGAAAACCCGAAAGGGCTCCGTGAGTAAAAACAGCAGGGCTACCGGCGAGTGTTCGTGAAAACCCGAAAGGGCGCGACCTCGTAAAAAAAAAGAGAAGAAGAAAATAAAAAAGAATAAAAAAAAACGGTATGTCCATAAGCAAAAAAAGGGCACGGATGAAAACCTGAAAGGGCTCCGTGAGTAAAAACAGCAGGACTACCGTCGAGTGTTTGTGAAAACCCGAAAGGGCGCAACCTCGTTAAAAGACACTTATAGGGTCCTCTCGACCTTATAAGGAGAAACCACCCGCGTGAGATCCTTACGACTCACAAGGGAGCAACACACTTAGGAATCCCCACGATTCCTAAGGAGAAAATACACTTGCGAGATCCTCACGACTCGTAAGGAGAACTCTCTTATGGGACCCTCACGGCTCATAAGATTTGAAAGTCTTAAGTTACAGAGATCTAAACCTGTGCTTAAGCAACCCCCACAACTTTCGACATTGCCCTACAAGTGACTCAGCATTGACCCTTGTATACAATCCACGGGCGCGAATAAACGTGTCCCTAACCGAGGTCCATCCGTGACTGGGGATATGTTCGCATAACCCTTGTAAGTCCTCTCGATTTACAAGGAGAAAACCCCCCTGTAGGATCCTTACGACTTACAGAGGAAACAAACACTTAGGAATCCTCACGATTCCTAAGAAGAAAATACACCTATAAGATCCTCACGACTTGTAGGGAGAAATAACTTCGTGAGACCCTTACGGCTCATGAAGTCAAAAGCCTTAGTCGACAGGACCCTAACCCTGGTCGCTAAGCCTCCTTTGTTCGACAACGACAGAGGCAAATGATGATTCGCTCCTGGTAATATCCCAGTTGCAACGGTGCTGATGCCGAAATCGGTGTCCAATTTCAGGTTTACGGCGAAAGCCAGTAGGCCGCTCATGCATACGAAATAGCCGAAATGATAGGGCAACTTGCAATAAAAAAGCAGCAAGTAAAATATATACATGCAAAATAGCCGAAATGATTGGGCAACTCGTAATAAAAAGCAACGAGTAAAAATAAAAAAAAAACAAAAACAAATAGCCGAAATGATTGGGCACTGCGAAAAATAGCCGAAATGATCGGGCAATCGCGACCTTCGCGATATAAGAGCTGAAATGATAGAGCATCGCGGAAATAAAATAGAATAAAAAGAAGAAATGATAAAACCTTGGCCCTACAGTTAAGATCACATCGATCCCTGTATATAATCCAAGGGCGTAAACAAAGAATGAACCATACTTTCCCAGCGGATTCCGTCAGACGACGAACCCCAAACCTCACCGGTTCATTTCAACCGAAGAAGCCAGTGATTTCAGCAAAATTCCTCGACTCACGGATATAAACACTCCTTGACGAGAGCCTTCTGATCCGCGTCGACCCGCAGAGCCACCACTGCCTCCATAGGAACCCTCGACTCGTTTCAAACCCCAAGGAAACAAATAATCCTTGGCGCTTGGGAAACAAATAATCCCAGCAAACTCCTCGACTCACGGATACAAACACTCCTTGACGAGAGCTTCCTGATCCGCGTCGACCCGCAGAGCCACCACTGCCTCCGTAGGAACCCTCGACTCGTTTCAAACCCCAAGGAAACAAATAATCCTTGGCGCTTGGGAAACAAATAATCCCAGCAAACTCCTCGACTCACGGATACAAACACTCCTTGACGAGAGCTTCCTGATCCGCGTCGACCCGCAGAGCCACCAGTGCCCCCGTGGGAACCCTCCACTCGTTTCAAACCCCAAGGAAACAAATAATCCTTGGCGCTTGGGAAACAAATAATCCCAGCAAACTCCTCGACTCACGGATACAAACACTCCTTGACGAGAGCTTCCTGATCCGCGTCGACCCGCAGAGCCACCAGAGCCCCCGTGGGAACCCTCGACTCGTTTCAAACCCCAAGGAAACAAATAATCCTTGGCGCTTGGGAAACAAATAATCCCAGCAAACTCCTCGACTCACGGATACAAACACTCCTTGACGAGAGCTTCCTGATCCGCGTCGACCCGCAGAGCCACCAGTGCCCCCGTGGGAACCCTCGACTCGTTTCAAACCCCAAGGAAACAAATACTCCTTGGCGCTTGGGAAACAAATAATCCCTAGCAAACTCCTCGACTCACGGATACAAACACTCCGTGATGAGAGCTTCTTAACTCATGTCAACTGTTCCGCTACAACTGCAGACAGATCCCCGATTCGTCTCAATTTGTAAGAAGAAGTCTTAGACAGCAAGGATTGAAAAGCTTGCTTTTTGAGCAATGGGGCCCTGCAAGTCAATCCAAACTGGTCTCTTGCATACTATTCATGGGTCTCACTCTCTGAAGTCGAATTTCGACGAGGAGGGAAACAACCACTTACGAATCCTCTTGATTCGTAAGAGGGAAAATTCTCTTATAAGATCCTTACGACTTATAAGAGAAAACCACACTTAGGAATCCTCACGATTCCTAAGGAGAAAATCCACCTATGATATCCTCTCGATCCGTAGGGAGAAAAGCCTCTATGAGACCCTCACGGCTCATAGAATTGAAAAGTCCTAGGCGGCAGATCTGAACCTGCAGTCTAGGCCATCGTTATCTCTGGGAGAAATGAATTTATCTGCCAATAAGGTGCACTAAAGATGTCATGTTGAAAAGAAAGAAAAAGCGAAGAAGTGACACAGGGAATTGCAAAAATGTGCATCTTTTATTCATCAATATTGATCAAGTACAGGATACATTGTGCTAAAGAATAAAAAATATATACATATACTTTACAAAGACAAATGATACAAAGAGAATTATTGGGAAGGAAGCGTCTTGCATAGATGTAGCAATCGCTCGCATATGTCCTTCCATGCCTTCTCTTGATCGGCTACCACTGCCCGCTCTGCCTCCACTTGGGCTCGTTGCTGCAAGACCGACGCAAGCTGCTCCCTGACGACCTGATAGGCAGCTTCCCGACTTGGGATATTGCGCTCAGCTACGTCAAGCTTCCGCTTCAAGTTTAGCCTATGGGAGATGCGCTCCAAGAGACCCTCAAAGATAGTCTTCACTTGGGCAGCATTTGCCTCAACCTCAGCGCGCAGATGGGCCGTTTCGTTCGAGGTCTTCTGGCATTCCCTTAGTCTTAAAGCTGCTTCTTGCTCCAAGTGGCGGGAGTGCGAAGTGCTTTGCTCGAGCCAAGCTGTACGTTGGGTGCTCAGGGCTAAAACTTCGGAAGAAGGGCGTGTCGACTCCAGCCGGTATAGACAGGCCTCGATCTCCCTGCAGTGATTAACCCAAGATCCGACGACGCCTTCGTTATGAAAATTTATGAGCGCCGCCAACATTGGATTAACCTCCACAGCGAAATCTACGGCAGAAGGGAGAGCGTCCATGTTGAGCTCTTCGATGTACCCGCTCAGCATGCCCAAACTCATCACAGCACCCTTTGAAGACGGGCGTTTCAAGAAAGGGCCTGCTGGTGGAAGGACGCGAGACTCAAAAGAGACCGGAGCCGGAACAATAGCTGCAAAACAAAACATGGTTAAACAATGGTTCAAGAGATGTTTAAGGGTTACCAAAAAAGGAATTTGCTATACCAGCAGCAACAGACGGCAAAGCCGGAAAGGCCGGTAGCGCGGCAGGTCTTGCATCCCCTCCTTCGATTTGTGGCACTGCGATAAAGAAAGGGAAAAGTCAGAAATCATTCAATTACTAGAAAAAAGGGGATGAACAAAGATATTGTAGTGAACGTACACTCACCAGCGCCACTAGAGGGAGAAGCAAGTTCGGATGGGAAGGAGAAGTGTGGGAGCAACACTTGATATAGATGATCAAAGAGCACTCCTGAAAAGATGCGGTGGTATGGCGTTAGTCCATGAACTACACGTTTAAAAGATTAACTTGTGAGTTGCAAATCCATACCTTCCAACATCCGCGATGGCACGAGGGAAGACGGGGAAGTGACCACCGCCAAAGCAGTAGTTGACGGTGCTCCCTCAAGCAATGGAGCGTCGGCACTGGCCGCACCTGCAAAGACAAGCTTGTTAGAAGAGATCACAAGATATATAAAAAAGGGGGGAAACGATAGTAACCCGAAACTTACCCGACGAACTGCCAGCCGAGACTGAGGCAATTCCTTCCTCCATTGACATCAGGCCACCACCCGTAGCCTCGTCACCCGACTCGATGGGAACCGTTGTTGTGCTCGCAAGCCCTGGAGACAGCAAGGAACCATACGCGGGGAGGGCTATGATTGGAGTATTGCCAGATTCCAAAGAAGGAGCGGCTGGCTCGTCCTCAGGAATCGTGGCCACCCTACCCGCTACTCCTTCGTGTCCTGCGGTCACAGTTGTCTCGTCCACCGTCGCCGGGAGGTCTCCAGCCTCAAGCGCCTCCCCCTCTACCGCCTTCGGCTCGGTTAACACAATCATCTCATCTGCCGCCACTTCAGGTGCGGCATCAATGACCCTCTCGGCGGCGGACCCCTCAACCTCTGTTTCAGGCCCCGTGGCCCCGATGACGTTGCTCACTATCGGCTCGGGCTCGGCAAGTACCGCTTCCTCCGCTCCCCGGGGTTCGACGGTCTCCGCCTCCCCCTCAGTCGGACTAGGCCCTGCCAAATGAAACGCATATGAGCCAATGGCTTTATAATTCTTACAACAAAGCTCTGAAAGAAGTACTACATGAAGAAGATTTATCATTTGCACTTCGGGCCGCGCGCGCCGCTCACCTATAAGCGGTAGATAGGGCGACAGGGGCCTCTTCAGAAGGAGTGTCAACGCGAGGAATGGTACTAGGACCCGCTCCCGCAGCCAAAGCAGCTCTACGCGCCTTTGCTGCACGTCTCAACCGCTTCCGCTCCTCCCGAGCCGTTGAGACGGATGCCACTAGAGCTTCCTTAATTGAGGTGTCCTCGTCCGTGAATAGGGAGGCCTCTAGGTTTTTCAGGGCATCCCTCGTCGTTTTGTCAAGCTGAGGCTCTTGCGGCAATTTCGACGAAGCTGGGACTTCGGTAACAGGCTCAGGAAGGATCCCCGCGTCAACTGATATAACCTTTGCAAAGAAACAAAAGAAGGTTAGGTTGACCATCAGAGAAGATGACAAACTTTCATTATGAAAGGGAAAAGGGTAGGACATACCAACGCCTGCTGGGACACGCTTCTTCTCCTCCTCCTGGAAGGTCTTCAAAGAGGCAGCAATGGCCTCTTCAGTAGAAATGCCTGTTGAGAACGAAGCAAATATTAGCTAAAGATAATAATAAAAATGCAGTAAAATGACAAAAAAAGCGTCTGTGATTACCGGACTCAGCGAGTTTGCTTAACATCGCTTCAAGCCTCGCCGATCGCTCCGAAGCTGCAATGGCGGCAGCTAAATTGGTGTCCTCAGGGTCCACCACAAAGCCTTCATTGCTGCCATACTCACATATGGCCTCGGCAGGAGAAGCCGCAGGCTTTGAGCTGAGGATCGCATCGAGAGAAAGGACGGACTTTTTCTTTTTCTGTCGTCCACCAGCTTTAGATCCACCCGGAGCGGATTTGCGCTTGGCAGCCACTTTAGGACGGCGAGTCCCGATCTCTGCCCCTCCGCCAGATCCTGGCGATACCACATTAACCGTCTTTGTGGGAGCATGGGGCGCCGGCGGTGCATCCACCGTAGTGGGCAATGGCAATCCACGCGGGGGGCTCAACACGCGCGGTCGGTCAACTCTGGCATCTTTTATCGGGGGGATGACCTGCATCCTTGGCTGCAAGGGAGCCTTGCGATCACCGCCAGGAGGCGCGGCCCTACGGTCGACCAGCAGGCGTTTCTCCATTAAGATGATTGGGCCCATAGCATGCGCATACCAGGCTACATATGGATGAATTATTTTAGGGACACAGCTAGGCTCACTGATAAAAAAATAGGAGCCTGTATTGAGCCGGGTGAAATGATGCATCGCATTCCTTACCCCCTCTGGGCCGACTGCGGGTGTTTCCAGAAAGGCTTCCAACGGGATCCCTTGATTGTAGCTCGATTGTCGGGCAAATCGATGCGGGTTATACCTCATAAAGAGAGCCGTCTCATTCTGCCTAAGTACTAGGTAACCCGGCCGAATGGAGTAAAGATGGAGAATTTCCCGAGCCTTCAGTACAGAAGCCCCGCCTTTAAAGTCATCACGCAGAGGCACCACTGATTTGGTGGTCTCTGAGCCTATGGTTATGACCTTATCTACAAAGGAAACCTTCGCTCCGACCAGATGTGGACGAAGGAGCAACCCTCTAGACTCCCGCGGGGCTGGAACCACAATTGAAGCCCCAACCAACCGCATGACTCTCGGGAGTCTGTATTTCTCGAAGAGCGGAGGAGTCTTGTGGGCACCAAACACTCCTCGCACGTGCATCTCCATCCAAGAAATAAAATAGTGCATCGGGAAGTTGGCAGGCTGTACCCCAGGCTCACTAGCGTCCGCCGCTACGCTAAGTCCATTGTAAAGGTAAGCCAATCCGGCGATCCCTACCGATAACTGCAAACCGGCCACCATTCGATGCGCCGGGTAAAAGACAGAGGACCGCATGAGGCGTGGGTGCATGGGAAGCGCGAAGCTGCATAGCCATAGACCCAAGAACCCTATGAAAAAAGTCTCCTCGTCCATGCCAGGAACGACGATCTCTGAGAAAGGGACACTGGCAGTGCCGGGGAGATAAAAATCCCGCTGCTCATTTTCCGATGAAGGTCGGCAGTCCAAGCCGAAACCAAAGGGGTCAGCAAGCTGAGCAAACCTCTCGCCCTGCTCTGATAGGAACTCTGGGCGGATAAAACGAGCGATGAAATCCGCGAAACTGACGCCCCGGTCGCCCGATTCCAAATGGAGTTCCTTATAAATCTCCAACACCTTCACCAAGCCTGGGTGCTGATGCTGAATGGCATTTTCCGGAGTTAAGTCAAATACAACCTGCTTGGTGGCAAAGACGTACTCATCAGGAGGAAGCAGCTCTTCGTAGTGCTCCCCCCTCACTGGTAGACCTGAAATCTCAACAAATTCTTCCAAAAAGATGGAGACTTCCCTATCCGCTGTCAAGAAGGTGTGGGTGGGGATATTCCATTATTCAATAAAGGCCTTTATCCACTACGTTGGAGGAGAGGGATACTCGAAAAGCGAAACGTAGACAGCAGAATATAAACCAATCTTCGTTAGATGAGTCCTTTTCGCCGATAAGATGTACCGGGCCCATTGCAGGTACCCGGCAAGCGGTCGCGGAATCAGTCCAATATTATAAGCCTGTCCCCAAGGGCGTGCTTCACCCTGACAGATTCGCCTCCCCAAGATGTCTATCGCCGGCGGCGGCTGCACTGGGATGGCACCAATGGCAGGCTGGAGGAGATCGTCAGAATTCCAATTTTTAACCTCCACGGCATACTCCACCGGGGGCTTGTCCGCATAAGGAATTGTAACTATGGGCTCAAAGGGCGAAGCGGAGCTGAAGCTACGGCGGCCTTGGATGATTTGGCTGTACCACCTTCCCCACAGGTGAAGTCTCTTGCACTCAGGATCGTGATCTCTAATCAAGGCGAACACCACCCGGTCCACTGGTGCATGTGGGAACCCTCCTTCTGAGCGAACAAAAGGGAAAGACAAATCTTCAGACATGTTTCCTGTAGACAAAAAAAAAAAACATAACCGTTAGTGTTCCAATGCTTCACATTTCAAAGGCCTACATCACACTACAATGCAGTGGGTAGGGGACCAAAGGGGGACCCACAAAATCAAGATGACGGCGCATCATTTGATAAGACAGTCCCATCATTGGATGAGACTGTCAGTCAATAAAAAAGACCCCCAAGAGAATATCCTCATTGGGGGGGATCCCTAGAGACAAGGAGAAAATCTCCTCTTTTTAGAGCAAAGCTCTGTCACAGAGTGACATTTGTCAAACTCTGGTCTCAAAGGAATAAAACTTCTTAAAAAAGAGCCTAGCTCTGTATTAGTAATGAAAAATTATAACTCCTAAGAATTAAAATTTTTGGGATCTTAAAGATCCATGAAAACTTTTAGGAGTTCTCTATTTGATCTATGAGCAGGGCTCTGTTCATGGGTTAAAACCCAGGAACAAGATCTCTATAAATTTTTGAGAGCAAGGCTCTGTGGATGAAACCCCAAAGGGGTCTTCTTTAGATCAAAGATCTATGAGAGCAAGGCTCTATTGAAGAAACCCCAAAGGGGTTTTTCTTTAGATCAAGGATCTACAAGAGCAAGGCTCTGTTAATTAAAATTAATTTAAATTAATTTAAATTTCTACCAAAGAATGATTCTAAGTCCTGAACTTCAAAGTTCTTGGGAAGAAGTAAGAGCAAGGCTCTAAAAGTTTTAAGCAAGAGCAAGGCTCTGAATCAAAGTTCTTGAAACGGTGAAATTTTTTAAAAGACCAAGGGTCCCATTTATAGACGCCTGCGTCTCTCCACCTGACCTCTATGATCCAATGGTCGGGATCTTGCCACCGCTGCACTCACGTGCGCGCCACGTGAGCGCAACGGTGGGGGGGCATTTGTTCCCCCAATCAGAGCAAGGCTCTGTTTGAATTTTGAAAATTCAAATTTTGAAGCAACGCTTCGGTTCCCGTGCGCTGCGCGCAATGCGCCACGTTTCAGAAGTTGACACGGCAGCACAACGCCCAAGACGATACGTCCGATCAGAGCAAGGCTCTTTAAAAACATAAGTAACACTTAACTGCGCAAGCGCACGGCAGCGCGACACGTGTCTGCGCAGTTGCGCATACACAACTGCGCAAGCGCACGGCAGCTCGACACGTGTCTGCGCAGTTGCGCAAGCACAACTGCGCAAGCGCACGGCAGCGCGACACGTGTCTGCGCAGTTGCGCAAGCGCACGGCTGCGCGACACGTGTCTGCGCAGGTGCGCAAGCGCTGCTGCGCAAGCGCCTTACTGCGCGACACGTGTCACGCGCTGGTGAGTTGCGCAACAACAGAATGAAGATTTAAGGAAATCTTTTCTGTTCTTGTTAAAACAAGAAGATTTCTTCTGTAAAACAGGGACCTTTGGATCAAAGATCCAACGGTGGGGGAAATTCCCCGAATCACTCAGAAAAGATCTTTTTAACAAATTTAACTGATCTTTGAGCACTATAAAAGAACCCCAGACCCCATTTCAAAGAGGGAGAATTGGATAGAAAAAAAAAGAGAAGAGAACTCTTGAGAATTCCTGGAGAACACAAAAAAGAAGGTAAAAACCTTTGAGATAAGAGAAAAATCTCTTAAAGAATAGATCATGGATCTAGAAAACAAGATCAGTGCCTCTTCAATAGATAAATAAATAAATAAAAATAATAAAAATAGTGCCTTACACTTGCTATGAACCTCTGGTTCTCTGAAACAGAAAGAAAGAAAAGATTTCTTTCTTTTCTTTTCTTTGATCTAAATTTAGATCAAGAAATTAAAAAGTGCTCTGCACTTCTTTTCCTGAATCTAAAAGATTCTTGGTGCTTTGCACAAATGCAATGCATTATTTGAAGGGCTAGGCCCAAATCAAAAAGACTTAGCAGGTCAAAATAGATTGCAAAGCAATAAAAGGGCTGGGCCCAAATAAAATTGATGCTCTGCATCCTTTTTGGGCAAAGCCCAAATAAAAGCAAAAGAAATGCAAAAGCAATGGACTTAGCCCAATCGTGGCCGTAAGTCCTTAAATTAAATTGACTGAGCAAAATGGCTCTCTTAAATCAATTTACATCCGGTTCGAGGGTACATCTCCGAATTCCTTTGACATCCATCGTTGTAATTCCTCAACGACGTCAAAGAGGTGACGAGTCCCAACGACCATACACCCATATGGACTGCGGGGTCCTTAAACTCGTGGACCGAAACGTCCCTAAACTAATATCGGACCGAAACGTCCCTAAACTAATATCGGACCACCACGTCCCTAAACTGGAATATGGACCACTACGTCCCTAAACTGGCGACAGACCACCACGTCCTTAAACTGGAACAACAGAGCTTCCAAACGCTCTTTTGCCGGATCTAAACGGTCCCGTTTAAGTTGATCTTAGCCCCAAACACGGCTAACGTATCCTTAAACATTCAAATGGATTATAAAACTCCCAATCAACTCTGGTTCGAGGGTACATCTCCGAACTCCTTTGACATCCGTCGTTGTAATTCCTCAACGACGTCAAAGAGGTGACGAGTCCCGATGGCCATACATTAAATTAATCACTACGTTAAGTGGATCTTAGTCTAAAACAGGACTAACGTATCCTTAACGAACGTTTAAGTTGATCTTAGTCGCAACGCGACTAATGCATCCTTAAACTAAAAACACCAAACCCAAATCTTAGTAAATACGGATTTGGACTAATCCACGTCCTACGGGCGACGGCATTACTCAGTCTCCGTATACAATCCACGGGCAACCACAAACAAAACAAACACACACGACACGAAGTAAAATTCTGGAGAAGGAGAAAGTTGTTACCGCGATGCGGTAGCGTAATTAACTGCAGGGGCTTGTGCCTGCAGGGAAGAGCGTCCCCACAATCAAAAACCCCTCACCCTGAGGGGGAATCTGACGAAGTCTGCTACATCGGCCGCATCCATCTAAACCTCCGATGCAAGATGCCATAAATCAACTTGGCATCTTCGGAGAGGTAGACGGATAAAACCAAATAGCATCTGCCCCGAATCTCAGCGTCAGGACATCGCAGTCTTGTGCGCCGCCGTTCGGAGGGGAACAGATTCTATATTGCTTGGTTAGGGACCTTGTGACATTGATTCGTACTGCTTACCACATATGACATTACCATACCTATATACCTATAGAGTATCGTACCATTAGTGATAGGTACACATACCCCTTACGATACATCTACAGGTATACCTTACTCATATTTTACTTATACCCAGTGGGGTATACCATATCATTTGCTCACAGGTAGACATCTATACTTAGCTGTACCTTATTGTGTTCGCATACATCCGGTTTCAGCTACATATTCTCATTTATATGCTCGCATTTCAGATATATCGCATATGTTTATTCCCGGATTTGCGCATTCATTTATTTGGATTTTTCATGGTGTTTTCGGGATTTGGGAACCGCGGGAGTTCATGAAATTATGCATACATTGAAAAACCCGGTTTCCTTGATATGATATTTGCGCGTCCACCATGAGTTTTATCGGTGCTGATTATATACTCCATACGAGGTGTGGTTGCCGTATGAGGGTACATGGTGGGGCCCGGTATGGTTCCCCTCGGCAAGAAGATCGATGGATTTTGCCGATTGAGCCTGGAGGCGGGCGAGTACCTACCGGTGACAGTACCCATGACTCGGCGGGGGATCACGGAGACACCGCTGGGAGTCATGTACGTATGCATACGTCGAAAGGCGAGGGTCAGAACTAGGCACTCGTGCTTTCGGGATAGCGTATGATACGTGATCAGGATTTCTGTGTCGATGCTTGGCACATGGTTTTCATGATATTTCTTTAACACCTTTGTATATATAACAGGGGATTTAGCCGTTGTTATATATACCCTTACACCAATATTAGTGGAATGGGACGCTAATATATGTGTATTGCCCCCATCATACTTATTTCTGTATATATTTACCTTAGGATGTTAGATTCTTACTTGAGATTTGACTTGGGATATTAGGTGATCCATTGAGAGTGGATATTGGACATACCTTGTGATTACTGATTTGTACATCCGGGATATAGGAGAATACTCGATATTGTACATTGAGGAGATGTGAGACTTATGTGATGTGAGAGCCCAGTTTAGGGGCTGATTTGAGGATTTGTGGATTAGAGTGTCTTGATGGATTGTGATCCTGCCACGATGTCAGGTTTCCGTGGAAATGACATATTCCACCCTATACCTCACACTTATCTATTTTATGCACAGTTTCATATACTGGTAGTACCTGTTAGTGTACCCTGATGATAGTTGCATATTTACATTCTCATATCCCCCTTTGCATGGTTATCGCATACTATTGTCATGTAACTATTGCTTCATATATTGATTGTACCTGCTAGTGTACTTTCCTTTATTCAGCATTTGCATGACATGTTATTACAGTAATCGCATATCTTAGAATCATGCTGTACGTACATTCCTGCGATTACCTGCATATGTTATCTACTATTCACGAGTTGACAACTCACCCCCGTTGTGCCACAGGTGTTTCAGGTTGTTCCCTAGAGTAGTCGAGGCAGGCTATTCAGTATCCATCTATCATCTTTTGCTACAGATACCGCATCAGCTCACAGTACTATTTTGCTTAGGTGGGTTAGATGATTATCTGTATTTCATATTGTACATTCGTTGTATCTTGTACTCTCCATCTACTATTGTATTGTTGGCTTAGAGACTTGGTGATGACGTTATTGTGTATTATTTGTGGATTTGTCGCCTTTTTATATACAGCTTTCTCTCTATTGCCTCTTATTTCTTCGCTACGGCGTCGTATATTTATGATGTTATTGTTTTTCCGTCGTGAGCTAGTTTTTACAAAAAGGGGGTGTTGCCAAATTTTAAGGAAAGAAAGTAGGGCTTTTAAAGAATTTGGGTTGCGATTTCAAATGTTTCAAAACTTATATTATCTTTTCTGTATTTTCTTGGTTTAGATTTCTGGGTTTTGGCTTTCTTTTACTGCGTTACGTCTTTTGGCGTTGCGTAGTATTAGGGCCGTCACGGGCCAATTTTAGGGCCGTGACAGTAAAGCATCTAGTGCAAATTCCTGGTCACGTGGAACGCGGATAATGTCACTCTTTGACCCCGCAAAAAACGCTCAGAGCGGAGCCTGGTCCTCGCCAAGCACGGCAGTGAACCCGTGTGAAGCATCCAGAGCAAACATCGTACTGTGGAGTCCTTAAAATCCACGGACTATGATGTCCTTAACCTCGACCGTAATGTCTTAAAACTAACGATCAACCAGCCTGATTCTGTACTGATTCTACCTTGGTTTAAGGGTACATCTCTTCGCTCCTTTGATACCTGGCGTTGTAATTCCTCAACGTCTTCAAAGAGGTGACGGGTCCCTGCAACCAAACATCGGACTGTGGAGTCCTTAAATCCACGGACTATGAGGTCCTTAACCTTGACCGTGATGTCTTAAAACTAACATCGGACTGTGGAGTCCTTAAATCCACGGACTATGAGGTCCTTAACCTTGACCGTGATGTCTTAAAACTAACATCGGACCGTGGAGTCCTTAAATCCACGGACTATGAGGTCCTTAACCTTGACCGTGATGTCTTAAAACTAACATCGGACCGCGGAGTCCTTAAATCCACGGACTATGAGGTCCTTAAACTTGACCGTGATGTCTTAAAACTAACATCGGACCGTGGAGTCCTTAAATCCACGGACTATGAGGTCCTTAACCTTGACCGTAACGTCTTAAAACTAACATCGGACTGTGGAGTCCCTAAATCCACGGACTATGAGGTCCTTAACCTTGACCGCGATGTCTTTAAACTACGACACCCTGGAAACCATCCCAAACCAACCCCTGACCCCGCGAAATATGGATAAGGGTGACCGCATCCAGCACTTGCGGGTCCTCACGACCTGCAAGGAAGAAAACTCTCTTATGAGATCCTTACGACTCCCAAGGGAAAACCCGCTTAAGAATCCTCACGATCCTTAAGAAGAACTTACGCCTACGGGATCCTCTCGACCTGTAGGGAGAAAAACTCTTTATGAGATCCACCACGGCTCATAAAGCTCAAAAGTCTTAGGAGGCAGATCTTAACCCTAAATCCTAAGCCATCGCTGCCCTGCAAAGAGACCAAGATAAAATTGTCCGCAGAGCACATTCAATAAAAGAGACACATCATTGAGAAGAAAAATGTATCTTTTATTCATAAACCAAAATGGATACAAAGTACAATTCATGAAAGAACAAAAAGAAAATACTCTCATCCATGAGTATGTACAAAAAGGGAAGGAAAAGATACAAGTCTTCAAGCCGGCGGGAGATGTAGCAATTTTACCAGCTCATCTTTCTGTTGCTGAGTCACGGCTTCACGATTCAAGATCTCCAGAAGACGAGCCTCCGCTTGAGCCTGCTGGGCCTGATACGAAGCAAGCCGACCTTCAAGCTCTTTCTCGGTGGCCTTATGGGCCTCGACCCTTTCACGAGTGAACGTGGCAGCTTTATCGAGAGCCACCACCTCTTTGATTGACTCTTGAAGCACCCGCCAGAGTTCATATGCTTTGTTGACCTTGACGGTAAGACTAGCTTGAAGCTCGCTCAGCGCCTTAGAAGCCAGCTCCCTCTCCGAGAATTTACGGCCGAGCCCTTTTCTCACACAACAATATGTTCGCCACGTGTCGCCCTATCAGGCCACGTAGACTCACTTTCGCGACCGCAACCTTGGAAACGGGACATACATGCTCAAGACCGTATAAATGGGCTTCTAGTCGACAGCAATAATCGATCTAAAACGCGCTCACATCACCTGGTATGAAAAGCAACGAGAAAATTTCCGACGTTTATCCTATCGAGCATGTGTTCGCAATTATATGAACATCCGAAAAAGAAATAATATTCAAAGCTTTAATGTGCATGCGACATGATGATAGTGTTGATAATCAAAGAAAGTTCTTATAAGAAGAACACAAAGTTTATTTATGCAAGCGAAAACATACATACGAGTACCGAGCCTACATGGAAGTTCAGCATAAAGCATACAAAAAAAGAGACTAATTTAAATATACTACGCTAGCGGGAAAAGGTCACCAAACACGGGATAAGTAGCACAAGGGTTAACAAAGCAAAGAACAAAATTCTCCATCTCTCTCTCTGCTTTCTCCAGCACATCAAAGCGACGGTTCTCGCGAGGAGTCGCTCCCCATCGATTGGCGCCATGTTCGTCCGCGAAAGCAGACATAATAGCTCGCCGGGCCTTTATTTGGCTCAGCAGGTGAATTGAGCAATCCTTCAAAGCTTGAGTAATCAGGCACGCTTCGTGAAAGCCCTCGAGCTTTTCTTCAGCCGCGTCAAGCATCGCCAGGGTCATCTCCGCCGGGTGAGGAGGGATGTCGGCAAGCACGGCCGCGAGAATCATCCAGAGCCAGAGGGACCCTATCGGGAGGGGGGACCCCCTACGGATCGAGAGTTCATACATCGCCGAGTCGCATTCGTCATCGGTAAGGAGTGGATCCACCAATCGGGCGGCAAAGTGGGGGATCATCTCCTCGATAGGAACTTCTCATGGCCGTCGACAAGCATGAGGGCGATTGCAGGCCATGGCGCTCGGTTGTTTCTCAAGACAAATCACACCAAAATGAAAATAAATCTCTCTGTGAAGAGAAAAGAAGGCTATGGCCTCAGATATAAAGAGGTGCATTACGTGTTGAGCGCGGAAAATTTTGCATGTTAAAGCTATTTCCAAGGCCTAAAAAAGGAAAGGCATCGGAAATCAAGGAGATGGAACTATTTCCAAGGCTACTTTTCTACATCTGATATTGTGCACTAAAAATATGGCATTGGAAAGTTTTTTGAACAGTCTCATCAAAAGGACCCCACGTATGGAGCACGTGAACCCCAAACTTGACGTGCACTAAAAAATGGAATAGCACCCTGCATATTAGAAGCACCAACAACAACAATAGCAAAATGATAAAATCCTACAAAAAGGCATGCAAACATACAAAGACATAATAGAACTTATCATTCATACATTAAGAAGTTCATACAAAATAAAGAGAACGCGTTTACAATGGTAAGACCTCAGACGCAGGGCATAGATTGAGAAACTCGAATGTAACTATGTCCAAGATCTTCCAGACGCTTCGAACCATCCTGGTATGCTTCCTCTCGCGGTCGCAAGCGTCGGGGTCCTCACGAGTGTCCTCCACCCTCCGATAGGCGGCAAGTATGGCTGACTGCTGAAAGGCCTGGTGCAAGAGATCAATGAGGTGATCTCGCCTCCTCCTTGAGATCAAGCTCATCAGGTACACCGAATGTACCTTATCCTCAGCAGTGTCCAAGGCCCCGAGCGGTATGCCGGTGCAAAAGAGAGGGAGTGCCTCCCAGATCGCCAGCACGATCAGTCTCAGAAGAGAAGAACGACGGGGGAGTAGCCGATGGTTGTACTCGTCGAAGCGGCTCATGATCTCGGCGCATTGAGTGTTGGTGAACTCCTGGTTCTGACTGCGACCCAATGCACGAATGTTCCCATAGGAAATGATTTCGTCAAGATCATACAAATGGGCATCCATGATACCTGAAATAACAATAAAAAAAATTCATTACGAACTTCTTCCTCTCGGATGAGAAGGACAACCTCGGGCAAAGAGACCCTAAGAAGCCTCCATGTGAAGAAACCGAGTTCTTCATAGGAATTAAATTCCTTATTAAGAAAAGGGGAATTAAATTCCCAGAAACGTTTTTTGGGATGGAATTAAATTCCATAGATTTTAACCGCCACCATTATCTCCCTAAAGATCACATGAACCCTAAAAAGATCTACTGTTGAAGATTAAATGGTTTCATACTTTGGTTGAAAAACTTGAAGAAAAAATGGGTTCATATTCAAAAAGGGTAAAAACCCTTGTTTTAGATTTAAAATCCAAAGGAATGTGAGAGTTCATCGTTCATTCAAAAGCATTACCTAAAGAAAAGAGTCTTTTTCGGACAGAGTTAAACTCTGAAGATGATTCGAGACAGAGAACTAAGCTCTGGAAGAAGAGAATTAAATTCTCAGAAAAAGTTTGCAAGGAGGAAGATAAGCAAAAGTGGAGGCGTTTCTGCAACGACCCCTATATTTATAGGATGTGATGGAGACGCTTCATCTCCTCAAATCCCTAGAGAAATCCAACGGTCATAAAAAGTGACAGCGTTGCACTCACATGCAGACATGTGAGAACAACGCTGTGGGGGCATTTGTTTCCTGATTTAAAATTAGGAAAGCTTACGGAGGAGGCATCACGTGCTAACACGTGACCAGCAGTCACGTGTTGGCACGTGACATTTAAAAGCAGCGGCAAAGGCAGAGTCAGCTCCTTGATTAAATCAAAGAAAAGGCTCAAGAAAGGGTCACGTGCTCACACGTGACCAAGGGTCACGTGTTGGCACGTGACGGTTGAACAGCTGCCAGAAAACAGAGCGCAGAAAGGAGAAGAAAGCTCGTTCCAGGGGGTCACGTGCCTACACGTGACCAAGGGTCACGTGGTCACACGTGACCGGCTTTCAAAGCCTCTCTATTTAACAGAATTAAATTCTGAAAGGCATTCAAATCTTTCCAAAGGAAAATGATTATTTGGAACCGATTGGATTAAAAATCTAAAGGTGATTAAATATCACCTATTCATGGAAAAATCTTGAACTTGGAAAGATTTTCCCTTAAAATCTAACCGAAATAACAAAGGAATATCTTTGGATTTAAAATCCAATGGTGAATAAAATTCACCTAATAATCCAAAGGTCCAAATGAATGATGAATGCAAATCAAATCCCTCAATGAATGATTCACTAAAACTAATTGATTCTGCTCCTTCTCCTATAAATAGGAGCCAAGAGATATATAAAAAGGGACAGACAAAGACATATACAGAGAGAGAGAAAAAGGAATAGAGCCTTGAGACTTTGGAAGAATTTGATCTGCTGCAGAAGAAAACCTTAGGTAAGAAAGGAGTGGCTTCAAAAGAGAATTTAATTCTCAAAAGAGTTTAACTCTTATATTAAAAAAGAAGAACTTAGTTCTCTCTTTAGTGGAGGATCTGCAAAGTGCACATCTCCCTATGAATTGAGAATTTAATTCTCACTGGGTTGAGATCCTGCCATGCAGATCCAAAGCATAGGAAGAGAATGGAAGTTTGAGAATTTAATTCTCACAGAACTATAGGAATTTAATTCCTTTGAAATAAAATTAGGGTTTAACCCTATGTTATAGGAATTTAATTCCTTCAAAATGAACAGATCCAGGGTTTAACCCTAGTTAAGAACTTAAATCTGTCAAAATAACAGGAATTTAATTCCCTTAAGAAAGAAGAAATTAGGATTTAACCCTATCTAAGAATATAATTCTTCAGAAAAAAACAGGAATTTAATTCCTCTAAAGTTTATTGCTAGGGTTTAACCCTATGAAGAATTTAATTCTTAAAAAAGATAAACACATCTTCAAACAGGCAAAGAAACAGGGTCATGTGCTACCACGTGACCCCTGTAAAGATCCACAGAGAAGAACTTTGAGGCAACGCCTCACGTGCTCCACGTGACCCCCAAAGCACGCAAAGAAAAAGCAAAAGAAAAGAAGCTCTGGGACGCCCTCACGTGTCACCACGTGACCCCTAATGAACATTCTAACAGATCAAAGCGTGAGCCCCCATCACGTGCCCACACGTGATGGCCTTCAGAATTAAAAGTGTTAAACACTTAGCTGTAGAACAAAATGAAGGGGATCTGGCCCCACCTTTTGGATGCCATCACGTGCCCCCACGTGATCTCTTCTCTTACAATGTTTAGCATCAAACTGATGATCTGTTCCCAGTGTTTAACACTGATTTCCATAGTGTTTAACACTAGTTTGAAAACTCCATTTCCAGTGTTTAACACTGATTTTCTTAGTGTTCAAACACTAATTTGGAAAATTCTGCTCCCAGTGTTTAACACTGATTTCCTTAGTGTTTAACACTGATTTGAAATCTTTGTTCCCAGTGTTTAAACACTGATTTGTCTTAGTGTTTAACACTAATTTGAAAACTCTGTTCCCAGTGTTCAATACTGATTATCTTTTAGTGTTTAACACTAACTTGTTAATCTTATTCCCAGTGTTCAACACTGGTCTGTCTTTAGTGTTTAACACTAGCTTCAGCCCAATTGGCTAAGTTCTAGAGGCAAAGCCTCTCCTTCAATAGACCGACAAAAAGCCAATATTCCAAACATAATTGGACTTAGCCCAAGATGGCCATAAGTCCTCAATCCAAACTTAACTGGGCCAATGGGCTCGTAACATAATTAATTGGTCATGGTCCCAAATTGGGCCAAAGACTATTTAATCTACCTTGGTTTAAGGGTACATCTCTTCATTTCTTTGATACTTGGCGTTGTAATTCCTCAACGTCTTCAAAGAGGTGACGTGTCCCGATGACCACACATTGATACGGAACATTGGACCGCAATGTCCTTAAACTACCTATGGACCGCAATGTCCTTAAACTACCTATCGACCGCAATGTCACTAAACTAAACAACAGGGCTCCCTTAATTGCTCTCTTGTTGGATCTAAACGATCACGTTAAGTTGATCTTAGTCTAAAAACTAGGCTGACGTATCCTTAACAACCGTTTAAGTCGATCTTAGTCTCAAACGAGACTAACGTATCCTTAAACCCAAACCCCCAAACCCAAATCTAAGATAATACGGATTTGGACTAGTCCACGCCCTACGGGCGATGACATAACTCAGTCTCCGTATACAATCCACGGGCAACCAAACACAAAACAAACACCCACGACACGAAGTGACCATCTGGAGAAGGAGAAAGTTGTTACCGCCATGCGGTAGCGTAATTAACTGCAGGGGCTTGCGCCTGCAGGGAAGAGCGTCCCCACAATCAAAAACCCCTCAAGCGAGGGGGAATCTGACGAAGTCTGCTACATCGGACGCATCCGTTTAAACCTTCGATATATGGCGGCATCAATCAGCTTGGCACCTTCGGAGAGGTAGACGGATAGCACCAATTAGCATCTGCCCCGAATCTCAGGCGCGACGTCATGTCTTGGCCGCCATTCGGAGGGGAACATAGTCTAGGAGCTGCTTACACCTCTCCGTGGAGTGACCTAGCGACCTGTGAAAACCGCAGTAGGGGCCCCGGATTCGCTTTGAGTCCATTAGCGAGATCGGGGGGAGCTTGAAGAACCCCTCGCCCTTAGCTTCCTCAAGCAGTACCGTCTAGGAGACGTTGAACGGGGTGTACTCCTGAAACTTCAGGGAGTAGGGTTTTGGCCGCTCAGGTCCCCTTCTCTCTTCCCTTATCCTTTTTCTTTTGGTCGTCTTGCTCTGCCCGGAGGAGATTTGCGTTCACCTTGGATTCGAGCTGGACCTCACGCTCGGTCCAGGCCTTTACCTCGGCCATGGTCTTAGGTTGCGCTAATGCAAAGGAGCGTAACCACTCCTTGTGCCTAAGACCAGACCTAAGTGCTGTGATGACCGTCTCGTCCCGGTGCTCTGGGACCTCGAGAAGGGCGTTGTAGAAGCGGGTGACGTATGCTTTGAACGTCTCCTTGTCCCCGCTCTTGATCGTGAAGAGATGGTCAATTGTGCGTTTTTGCCGCCTGTTCCCGACGAAGTGGCCGAGGAATTGGGTGACCAGCTCGTCGAAAGTTGAGATCGAGTGAGGCTCGAGTCCTCGGAACCAGTCTCGTCTGGAGCGGATGAGAGTGGCCGGGAAAGCTCGGCACTGGGCGGCGGCGGAGTTGTCTTGGAAGCTCATCCCCGCGGTGAATGCATCCAAATGGTCCTTCGGGTCAGATTTGTCGTCGAAGAGGGAGACCTTCGGGGGCTTGTTGCGAGAGGAGACATGGACAGCGAGTAGCTTTTCGGTGAATGGTTTGGTGAGCGAGTCGGCGGCGTACTTAGCCCCGTCGCTCGAACGGTGACCTTCCCGATGCATACCTTCGATCTTCTTCTCGAGGGCGTCGAGTCGGCCGTGGTACCCCGACGATTTGGCACATTCTGATCCCTGGCCTATGCTGTTGGAGACCTGTGTCTGGCCATGGCCCCGGTTCTTCTCAATGAGGTTCCTTAGATCCCCCGGCGAGGTAGTCTTCGAGCCTCCGTGGCGAGTCCCGTCCGCGCGACCCCGCCCAGGGAGGGTTGTCGGTCATGCCAGGGAACAGGCGAGCTGACCGACATATCCTTGGGAGGGAAAGGATCGCGAAAAGGCTCGGGGCGAGGCGCTCTGGCGACGGACCTCGGTGTTGAACTGTTGGGCGCCCAGCGGGTCACAGAATGTATTGGCCCGGGAGATCTGCGGCCGTGGGAGGTAGCGAGACGGTGGTCGGTAGTGCCGACGCGAGCGGAGTCTTCTATCCCCCTGTATGGGTCCTGGTCCCGAGGCGGGGGAGCGGTGACCTGGGGATCTTGCCCTGCCGTTTGGACGCGGATGAGCGCCTCCACGACGGACGCGAGTCGGTCTATCCGGCCGGCAAGGACGTTGATGGCGTTCGGTGGAGGAGGTTCGTCCGCGCCTCCGTTGAGGGGGAGGCGGCGGTTAGTGCTTGAATCGTCGTGATGATCGCTCGCCATTAGATTGAGATCGAAAGATGAACTTTTATTTTTGTGGAATCAAGGTTTTCCCACAGATGGCGCCAGCTGACGTGACCTGGATCACGCCAAGATGTTACCTTCCGTTGATCTGCTGATGACGGCGATAGACGGCTGAGATTGGATCTGGAGGCAGGCTCCTGAATCGTGTGGATCTCAATGGGTTTGAGGTTGGTTGGGTTGAGCTACCAGCAAGGAAGTCCCGGGGTGGTTGTACCACCAAGGACCCTCCGACGGTCAAGTTAGAGAGGAAATCCGAGCAGATTAACGGCTTAATGGAGTAAAAATGGCTTACTTGAACCGTCTGAAGAGGTGGTTTATATAGCGGTGGCAGCAGACAGGGCAGGCGCGAGAATCACGCCGGCCGTTACGCTCCCGACGTCACGCCCGCGTGATGGGCGGGATCTCCCATTAATGGCGAGACAGGCTCGTTAATGGGGGATCGTGATGGCGTGGAACGTGGGATGTGGCCAGCGGATATCTCGCGCATGGCGAGATTCGCGGGATGGCGGTTGCGCCTGTGAGTCGTGTCGTTGGTCGATCGATGAGACCAAGGAAGATGATCTCGGCGGGAGAGCTTGCGGACGAGCGGGAGAGCTCGTGGACGAGCGGGAGAGCCGAGGTATCTTAGTTCTGCGGTAGCTCGGAGACGAGCTGATAGGGCTGTGGTGGCCAATTGTGCAGGGGGCTCGGAGACGAGCCAAAGGTTGCCTTCAGGACGGGCGCAGGAGCGGCCTGGTCGGCCGCTATAGGTCCTTCCTTATGAGTTTCGGGACACGTCATCAGCCACGTGTCACGATCTGGGAGATCACCGATATCGAGCATCATCAATAACTAACTCGAATGAATGTCAACCTATCTTAATTCTTAACAAATGTAAATATGCTCTAAATTGTATTGTTCATTTCAAAACTCTCTTGTCTCAGAGTATCAAATCAATCTTTTAGGAGAGAATAATGGAGGAAAGAGGCCCTAAAAGGCTTTTTACGTAAGGTGGCGGCAAAGAATACGCCCTCCGCCATTTTATTCGACGACCGGCACCTTCATACTTGATATCCATTCTCTAATTTGTCGATACACCAAATTTCATATGATTACAACACTATTGCACCGTTGATTTGGTTGGTGCAAAATTAATGGTTTACCAACAATAGAACATTTTACATTGCTAAATCAATGGTGAAATGGTGTAGTAATCATATGAAATTTGGTATATCGTTAAATTAGAGGATGTATATCAAGTTGAAAGATACCGATCGTGGAATAAAATGATGGAGGGTGTACTTTTTACCGCCACCTAATGTAAAATGCCTCTTCCGGCCTCTTTCCTAAATTAAACCAATTTTATAGGATGAGGTTTGCAATATCAATGGTGGGCCCTCAAACCAAATCCATCCTTATTCCAAGCTAGATATGATATAGCATGGAGGAGCCACCCACTCCCAAGAATATTATTAACTTATGCCCCAATCCTCGACCCTTTCCCTAAGCAAATAATTTAAATAATCCCTAATCAACATCATATCAGAAACCAAACATACTCAGAATCACATACGCACAAACAACACTCATCTTAAAAAGGCAGCTTTTTCGTCTGCTTTTCCTTTCCATGATTGGATACAGTTCACGATTTTCCCTTCCATGGTTGGATACAGTTGACGACCGGACAGACGAATAGAGAAATAAAAACCGTCAGAAATTATTTGTCGCAAAGTGTCTTTTGTCAAACACCCGCCAAGCTAGTCACTATAATTAATTTATCATTTCTTGAGAAAATGAAAACGCCAACCTCAACCTCAACCTCAACCTCCTCATCAACATCTTATTTATTTTTGTTTCATTCAAATCCAATCCATTAGCCAACCACAAAGACGAATCACGTGACATCCACGTGGCAAGAGCTCTTCATACCCAACTACTTGGAGACGGGCACCAAAAAAAACAGGTGAGTTAAGGCACCACACATTATTCGCCACGTGTCATCAGCCACAGATCATTATTGGTCAACCGCAGTGTGGTCACCGGGAGGTGAGCGCACGGCGGAGCACCGGGATCAGGATTTGGGGTGCACTGAGGTGGGGGAGGTGGCCCTCCGTGTTCAGGATCTCGACGGTCGTCCTGCCGCCGAGATGGGCTTTCAGGTATCGGGCCACCGATACCGGGACCGACATGTCTTTCGACGTCTGGATCACCCAGCAAGGGACCCGGACGCTCTCCAAGACCCCTCTCAGGTCGCTCTTGAACACCATTCTGGACACCCAGAGGGAAATGTCCGGACGCATGTTGAACAACGTAATGCTGAATTCTCTGACCGCCATCGGTACGTCTGCTCCCACCGCCAGCGGCGCGAATCCCCGGGCCCACGCCTCGTAGTTTGTCTCCATTGCTTCTAGCACTTTCTCGATTTCCCCCCTCTCAAACCCTCCATGATAGTTTCCGTCGTTCAGAAAGCTATATATTAAAGTACAATTTTATCAGAATCAGACCACGGAAAATCATAACATTAGAAAATTGCAAATAAATATCATGAACTTACAATACATAATTAAATTAATGGCGTACATGTTATTTTATTGAAATCAACCCATGGCCCAAAATAGCAAACAGTTATGCCAATTATGGCATCCGAAGACACGTTTTAAAAAAATATATATAAAATTTGCAGTATGCGGATGACACGCTGCTTACCAGGGGGACGCCCCGATAAGAATCAGCTTCTGGAACAGCTGCGGCCGCTGCGCCGCGGCCAGGAGCCCCACCATGGCCGAGAACGAGTGTGCAACCAGCAAGCATCTTTCGATCCTCAACGCGTCGAGAATCCCGAAGAGGTCGTCCACGTAGGCGTCGAGGGTCGAGTACCTCCGGAAGTCGAAATGGTCCGGGTTGACGCTCCCGGCGCACGCGAGGTCGTAGAGCACGATCCGGTGGTCGCGTTGGAAGAATGGGAGGATCTTGTTCCACACCGACTGGTCCGTGCCGAACCCGTGGCTAAGGACGAGGACCTTGTCGCCAGAGCCAATGACCCGGACGTTTAGGATTTCCAGCAGTTTCGTGCCGTTGAGTCCCATGTATATATACGTGTGTGTGTGTGTTTCTTGATAGGAAAGTTTAGGGGGGTTTTGTGAAATGAGAGGGGGATTGTGAAATGGAGAGGGGGTTATATATAGAGAGAGCGTGGGGGGTATTTTCGATGCGTTAGGTTTTCTGGGTTCTTTGTTCTCCCCACTTTTGGTTGTTATTCTCCTCTCTCTCTCTCTCTTTTCTTTGTTTTTTTCTTAGCTATTTTTTAAAAAAATTTATAAAAAAAATTGTGGGGGCAATGATCCAATCCACAATATCTTGTTATCTGTTTGCCCTTTCCATGTGTTGATCTGCACCACAGTTGCTAGTTATTTTTAATTTATTTTGTAGCCAGGATTGACATAGGATTCACTCTCCCCCTTGATTTTATCTATGGGTGCTAAAAACTCTAAAGATTATGGGTGCTAAAAACTCTAAAGATTAAGAGTTGTTTTGTTTGGTTGCAGGATTTGTTAGGATTTGGATTGTGGAATCTTAGGATTCCATAATTTTGTGTTTGGTTGGAGAATTTGGATTTCTAGGATTCCTTTGTTTTTTATGGGAGGCCCACCACAAAACATGGATTCCTGAATCCTAAATTTTTTTAATGATTTTCAAGGATTTGTCACTATTCATTGTACTTTTAGATGGGACCCGTATACTTTATTTATTTAATAATTCTCTCTCTAAAATCCTCAAATCCAAATCCCACTTTATTTTCACCAACCAAACAAAGATTACAAGAATTTACAAATCCAATACAAGAAATCCAAAACCAACCAAATAATAAATTACCAAATCCAGAAATTTTCAACCCTACAATTTTGGAATCCAAATTTCATAAACTTGCAACCAAGCAGGCCCCTACTGGGCACATCCCTTTGGATTTTTTGAAGCTGACACTTTTTTAAGTGATTGAGATGAAGTAAGAAGTTACAAAGGCAAAAGTGAAGATTGTTATTCAAAAAAGACATTAAAAAAGGGGAGGTGTTTTTGACCACCTCGATAGATGAAATTAATAAACATAGTTTCCTTCTCATTCCTCAATATTACCATAAGTCCAATGGCAAAAAATCGACTCGGTCAAAAAGGGAGCAAAAATGCATTCCTATGTACCATCTTAATGTCCGCTTTGATGTAACCACGCTCCATTGTTATCGTGAGCCGTTTCACGGTATAATCTTTTAATCTAAAATTTATAGGTTCTTTTTCTTGCCTTGTTATAGACTGTTGGACTAATACTTTGACACGAACTCTGTGATTTCAAATCAAAAGCCTGTTATAAAACTTTATCAGAATTTTCATGAATTTTTAAGGAGTTTCATTCAGGAACATAATATTTTCTTATACAGTTATGCCGAAATTTCTATTTGATTTTATTTGGATGGAAGGAGAGTTTAGATTAAAAGGGGTAGAGATATAATAACCTATGGTAGGCTTACGCTCTTGCCTAACTTTTCTTCAAGATGCACAAGGGACCATAGAAGATAAATTATGTATGAGTTGGTGTCCTTGTGGCCATTGAAGACCTTGCTTCTAAGCTAATCAATCACCAAGAAAGAAATTTCGGTTATAATATTGCTGCACGTGTTTTATTTTCAATATTCGTATTGTTGCAGATATGCACGGAATACTGAATTCAGTTTACAGACCACCTATCTCTGTTTATCCTCCCGCATTCTATAAACAGGTTTCAACGTGTAGCCGCTAAAAGAAAAGGTGAAGCAATGATCATTACTAAATTAAGATGTAAGCAATCAATTCTTTATCTTGTGTGCACAAATGAAGCATCTTTCTAACGCAAGAAAGGTTACACATTATTGATGAGATACAATGAGTTAAACGCCAAACAGTGATTAACAAGCCTAATTTATCGACAGATCATTGTGCTTTTTGTAATTAAATAATTTAAAGTGGTTATCATGAGATGAGGGGACCTCGTTTGAAGAGATATATTACAAGTGAATAAAACAATTTTCTTATGGTTTATTTGCTAAATTACTAACTTTTAGCCTTTTTCATTACAAATTCCACCAACTTGTTTTTATCATATCTAACTTTATGAATTCTGATGCCGTCTTAGAAAACAGTAGAACGCGAAGCTGATGTATTTGATAAGGTTTTCTATTATATTTTTGCTACTCTCATACTTTAACCTCGTGATATTTTTATCATAATTCTCAGCAGAATCCAGTACGCGTTCGAGATGACTTGTTCGATCTGGTTAAGTGGCAAGGGTTCGTGAAATCCTAAGAAGTGGTTTCGTCAAATTCTAAGGTGTGGTTTATTTGGTTGCTGATCAAGAGAACACTAAAAATGACTACCAGCAAAGGCAAATGATGATATCAAGAGGTTTACCTCAATTTGAACAAGACACTTATGAATTCAACTCACTACCCTTTTGATTTGATAAACATCATGTTGTTGGTCTAATTTTGTTTTTGTTTTTTTCTTTCCCGAAACAGTCCTTGTTTGGTGGTAGTCATATCCATTCAAATTCCAACTAATGATGGTAATAAGGTCTTTTTAGATCACTGCCATGATATTGCTACTGCCGACACATGCTATATATGTTGTCTTCTTTGTTATTTCTATCTTTCAAACTAACCATGTGTTTATTTGTGTCTGGATTTTTGCTTTATTACACTTGACGGTTAGATATAAAATCATTAAAACAGAAAATCATACGATTTAAAGAGAAAAATAGACTTGCGGAGCTCTGCAAGTCAAGCGTCCACCGAAAAGTGGGAGGCCCACTCATGTGAGGGGGTCCTAACCCTCTTTTCCCATTTGTGCTTGTTTTCGCTGTAAGAAGCCTACCAAGGACCCTTGGCCGGGCAGGGTTAATGCTCGGTGCCTCTTGGCGAGGGCTTTTGTCCTGAAGGATGGCCGAGCGGGGATCCTTGTTCAGTTGATAAAACTGCATATTTGTTATTACATTTTTCCTACCATTTCCATATTTAAAAAGGTCTTTATTATAATATATCATACATATGAGGGTTTATGTGTAAAAATAATATTTTCCATGTGTTGATATATTATAATTAGCATTTGGTAGGAAAATGTATATAATATTATTGACCTAATCCTAGTAGAACTAAGTCTACTAAATATTATTCAAGTTGTTGTGCAGAATTTTTCCAAGACTAAAATCAAGGAAATCAAGTTGTTGAAGACTTGCCTAATTAAGAAAGCAAAACTTGGAAACCAAGTCTGGCAGTAACCACGAGAAGATTTTCATGTTACAAAGGTTTCAAGGATCCCCAAATGTCACAACGAGCCAGCCCCAGAAAATTGATCAACGGACCTGATCATCAGGCCGCGGATCCGCGGCCCTAGCCCATTGATGCCGCGGATCCGCCGCGTGGAAGTGGAGTTAAAGTCTGGCATTTCTCTGGTGGAATCGTAACTAAAAGTCCCCAATTTAGGCATCTAAATTTATGGCTTTGGGACTATAAATAAAGACCGAGAGCCTCTTGGAAAAATCATCAAGCCGACGAGATCACGAAGTCCAAGACGGCTCACGCATCCAGGCTGATCATCAACTGTTCGTCTACCTTCTTAGAATAGATCGAGAAGCAACTAGTCTTTGTAATCATTTTCTAAGGAATCAAAGTGTAATGAATATTGTTGATTAATAAAGATAGCTTTCTTTTTCTTATTCTATTTCTTCGTAGTTTAATTATGCAATTTCTCTCCATCTCTTTTTCTCCCAACATGCGCGAGTAATTCTCCGCTTGTTAGGGTTCGTAGGATTAGGGTAGCTTAATGGATGATGAAAATACCTAAACTATTTTTACGTCCTATAAAGTTTATAAACTTTATCAAAAGAATTATTAACATCCTAATCGGGCGCGCTAACAATTCATTGTTAGTCTCGACCGCGATTAGAGATTAGATTAATGATTGTTTTGGTAAAGGCTAGATATGAACGGAGTTCCGTGTCGAGATAGGGGTTAAGAGTGGGATTTCTTTTCCCTCCAGAAACCCTAATCTACACGCATCACTGTCGTTCTAGTTTTAAATCTATTAAAGGATAGAAAGAGTAATTTTTAATTAATTATCCATAACTACTAAATCCTAATGAACCCTACAAGCCCTCTTCTTATATAAACTTACATCCGTAGTTAATCTAGATCTATATTTTGCATTCTTGTTTAACGTAGATTTAGATCCTACAACCATTCTACAACATTCTTTATTCCCTCCTCTCTCTCTCAACACATCTAAAGTAAGAGTAAAATATTCAACGTTTCCCTGAGGACGTCCCGTACTCACCTCGGTCTAGCTACACGCGACACCGTTCTGATTGCGGTTAACTACGCACACACTCTTTCGAATCAATCAAATGGTGCCGTTGCCGGGGATACGTGCGTAAATTTTTATTCTTACTATTTGTGTTGAATTCTTAGACGATTCATATCATTATTAAAACAAAACTGCAAATTGCATATTTAACGATTTGTGCGTGAATTTTTTTTGCAAGAAAATCTGGAGTCACAGGACTTGAGGAAACAGGAGATCTAGGGTTTCAAACTCCTCTGGTATCTTTCCCAACTCTTTCTCTCTCCTCTCAAATCCAATAAAATCTATTTTCTGCAGGATTCTTTGCAAAATAGCGCCGCTCAAAAATCTTTTTGCAAAAGTTTTGTGATTGGTTTTGTTTTGCATATTTTAATACGGACTTTAAGGGGCAAAGACCAAATCCAGATTAGGTGGGGATTTCATCACCCTTCCTAAGCCCCACAAATCACAAACCGAGCATCTGCATCAACTCTACATTAATTTAAAAAATATCTAGACCAGACTCTAAGGACTGTCGCGCTCATTAAGGACAGAGGAAGGTCGTGGGTAATCTATCGCTTATCCGCATTACTTTTGTGGTGCCTAGGCAAGTGTGTCTAAGGCAAGTGGTTTACTTAATTAGGCCCGCTTTTTTCGGTAATTCGTATAGCGGATACATCACACTTACCTGGCACTTACCTGACCACAAGAGTAGTAAAGAGGTGGTAGAGAATTGATCCTGCGACTTGTCCTTTGGAAGTCTAGGAGCGGTCTAGAGACTGGACTTAGGTGACCTTAGTTCTAGGGTTGCTTATGCACTTTAGCGTGATTTGTCTTGAGTCCCAATTTTTTCAAAACAAACCAATTTTAAATCACACACACGCTGCCACTTGCAACTAAACCCGCTTAGTGCATGCTCGGCTGGACACGGGATCCTAGTGCCCGTCTTGTCCGTGTTCCTGCTATCGACGCCGAAGTCGGTACTTCTTCATCTTCTTTTCCCCCACCACACACCACGACCGAGATGGACGGCACTCCATCAGAATATAACACCACGCTGCCACCGCCCGTAGGTGCGCAGAATCCACCGCGCATCTCTCTCCAAGAGAGATGCTATCTTATCCGTGGTCCTCTTCCCACTTATCTATCTCTTCCACCAGCTAACGGGGATAATTTCGAAATTAAACCCCACTACATCAATCTGCTGCCCAATTTCACGGGCTTGAGTCGGAAGACGCGTACGTTTTCATCACCAAATTCAAAAACGTATGCGCAATGATGGGTACTTCACAGCTGACTGTCGATACTATGCGCTTGCGTCTTCTCCCATTCACACTGTGCGACTTGGCAGAAAAATGGCTTTATAATACTGCCGCACACTCTATCACTAATTGGGATGAATTCGTAATAGTATTTCTTAAGAAGTTTTACCCAAACCATAAGACTGCCCGTGTTAGAAGCGAGATCAACCAGTTCACCCAGCTTCCCAATGAACCATTTTGGAAGTGCTTTGAACGTTTCAAAGATCTACTTGTCCAATGTCCTCATCATGGAATCAATAGATGGGATTTATGCCGAATTATATATGAGGGCATTAATTCAGCGACAAAGCAGATGCTTGAAACAATGTGTCAATGCAATTTCATGTCTAAAGACGACGGTGAAGCTTGGAAATATATGGAAGACCTTGCTGAACACACTTTGCAGTGGGAAAGCGTAAGACCACCTTCAACTAGGGGAGGTATTCACCAGCTCGATATTTCCATCGCAGTAAAAGCCGAAATGGCAGCGATGCAGAAGAAACTCGATGCTATTGAGAACAAACTTTCATCAGTCTCCCTAAATCAGGTCACGCTTCCCAAGACCGTCTGTGGTTGCTGTTCAGATCCTTCACACTTAACGGAAGAATGTCCTATGAATGCATCGGTTCAAACTAATGCTGCTTTTCAGCAGCAACCTAGAAATGATCCTTATTCTTCCACGTACAATCAAGGATGGAGGAATCATCCTAACTTTGCTTGGAACCAAAACCAACAAAGCAATTATCAAAGACCTCCTCCACAGCAACCACAACCACAAAATCAGCTCCCCTTTCAGTCACAAAATTTCCAAAATCCGGCCAACACTTCTACACCACAAGCGGCCGGTACTGATAACTCTTCACTCGCACAAACTTTGGATATGTTCATGAAACATTCCATGCAATTGTCGGCTGAGATGAAGTCTTCTATTGATACCATATAGAAAGACTCCGCCTCCCACGTCGAGAGTATTAAATCAATAGAAAACCAACTCGCACAGTTAAACGCCGCAATGAGTGCGAGAGAGAAAGGGAAACTCCCATCTCAACCCATACTTAATCCTGGCCACTCACAAAGTTATAATATGAGTGCTGTTACCACGTTGAGATCGGGAAAAGTGCTGAATAACCGAGTGGGTGAGCAATGTGATGATAGTGACACCAATGATACCCCAGCTTCTTCTTCTTCCCCTAATTCGTCTAGTCTCCCACCTTTACCCGAGCCTATTCTCCGTTTTCCCCAAGGCTCGAACCCTTCACCCATTTCCTCAAATCTACCTAAAACGATCCCCACTCCAATTCTGGGATCCACTCCATCCCCACAATCCTCTCCAATGTTGGACCAAACTCTTATTGATAAAGCACCTTATCCAAACAGATTAAGGGGCAACATACCAAGTCCACAAATGGAGAAGATTGTGGAAATTTTTAAGCAAGTTAACATAAACATTCCTCTCCTAGATGCTATTCAACAAGTTCCGTCATATGCAAAAAGCTTAAAGGACTTGTGCAGTAGGAAGAGAAAAGTTCAAGTACTTAAAAAAGTTTTCCTTGCGAGTAATGTGAGCACTGCTTTTACACAACAACTACCCAAGAAACGAAAGGACCCCGGAAGTCCTACAATTTCTATTTCCATTGAGGGTAAAAATATCAATCGTGCTCTACTCGATCTAGGTGCTAGTGTTAACTTGCTTCCGTATTCTGTTTATGAGCAATTAGGGATCGGAGAGTTAAAACCTGCGCATTGCACTCTTCAGATGGCCGATCGATCTATCACCCAACCAAGGGGTGAGCTAGAGGATGTGTTAATCAAAGTCAGGGAATTCATATTCCCTGTGGACTTTATCGTTATAGATACACAACCTGTAGTAAACCCACGCAATCAAATCCCGGTGATACTCGGTCGACCCTTTTTGGCCACTTCCAACGCAGTAATCAATTGTAGAAACGGCTCTATGACCCTATCCTTTGGAAAGAAGTCAATTGAGCTTAACATTTACAAGTTGGGAAGTGAACCCTCCGAACCCTATGCTCATGTGTATTCTGTCGAATTAATGGATGTCGACAGCAGCGAATTTGATCAACCTCATGATACTGACTCTTTTCATATGTTGTTGTTTGACCCAACCATGTACTCTTCCACCGAGTTGTCCGGGTCAACATCTAACGCTGATGAGGAACTTTTTATAGAGTCTGACGATCACCCTGTTTTTCCTGATGACATTATTCTTCGGGGTATCGATGAAAGCTTTGAGGAAATTTTCGCTGATGAACTCGCATTTTAAAAAGATACGGGTGTTGAGATGAATCAACTCCAAGATAAAGAAATTGAACCTCCACCCTTTCTTCTGGACAATCATGATAATGCAAGTAATCCATCATTACTATCACTGTGTCGTCTCTCCAAATTGAGACGCAATCCTTTTCCATTACACCTCTTATCACCTCCCCACTTCTTCTTGTCGAAAGGTGACATGTTCTTCCACCAACCTTGGTGCTTCATCGATAAAATTTTTGAATGGTTGGTGTTGACCTTCGGTCTTTGCAAATCTTGGCATTGACCAATAACTTTGACCCCCTCGTGTGATTTTAAAAGATTAACATTGTTTAACTCAAGTTTGGGGGGGGGATATTTTGGGTCTTGAAAGAAAATGATTTTTACAAAATTGTGAGCCAAGAAATAAGTTTGGGGGAGGATTTCACTTACATTATTTCTTGTCCCCTTTTTCCTCCCAAGTCTACAGGTTTTTGAGCTTAACGGATGACATCAATGAGGACACTGCTGTAAACAGGTTTGGGGGAGGTTTGATACCCTACTATATGCACTTACACACGTCTTGAAACTCGGGATAGTAGAGAATACCTTGAAATGCTCTTGTCTAAAAGCCAAAGTATGATGGAAATGAAAAAAAAAATTGAATGAAGAAAATATAAAAATGGTGAAAAGAAAAAAAATGAACACTGGTTTTGTATCGCCAAGGCAGCAATAAAAAAAATATAGGGAGGGTGCTTCATCACCTAGTGCCCTAAGGCCAACTGGTTTGGGAGTCACTGCTAAGCCTTAGGTAGTGCAAGACGAGAAAAATATTATCACCTAATCAGCAAGCACATGAGTAATCGGTCGGTTAGTACCTCAAGAAGTATTAACGGTCGCATGAAAATGTGTGAGCAAATCTAAATATTCATCAAGTTAAAAAGTACTGAGGTAGATGGACAAGAGTATGATAGCTTGAATTGAATTCTCCGAGTGTAGGGATGTTCATTTCACACACGTAGCGGTATATGATCAATGTTTGGACGAAAGGTAGGAATGAAGAATAAATATGATGTTTTATTGAGGGATAATGTGATTTTTAACATCTTTTCATGACTATTAAGATAGGGCTCATGACAACTGAAAAGCTAGTATAGTTGGAAACTCTTATTTTCAAAGTCTTTCTTTTATGGTTCTTATCTTTATATGTGAATTTCACCATCTCTCCTTTGTTATTGGATTTTGTGGGTGTAATCCGCTGAAAACCCTCAGGAGACAACACTCCTCCTACTAGGGACACCTAGAGGTTTAACGGCTTGTTGCACGTGCTCAGTGCAATCGTGTTTGCCTACGAAAGTGTGCTTAGTTTTCTCCTTCTCTTGAATAAACTAGTTTGCTCGGGACGATCAAAGATAAGTTTGGGAGTATTTGTTCAGTTGATAAAACTGCACATTTGTTATTACATTTTTCCTACCATTTCCATATTTAAAAAGGTCTTTATTATAATATATCATACATATGAGGGTTTATGTGTAAAAATAATATTTTCCATGTGTTGATATATTATAATTAGCATTTGGTAGGAAAATGTATATAATATTATTGACCTAATCCTAGTATAACTAAGTCTACTAAATATTATTCAAGTTGTTGTGCAGAATTTTTCCAAGACTAAAATCAAGGAAATCAAGTTGTTGAAGACTTGCCTAATTAAGAAAGCAAAACTTGGAAACCAAGTCTGGTAGTAACCACGAGAAGATTTTCATGTTACAAAGGTTCCAAGGATCGCCAAATGTCACAACGAGCCAGTCCCAAAAAATTGATTAACGGACCTGATCATCAGGCCGCGGATCCGCGCCCTTAGCCCAATGATGCCGCGGATCCGCCCCGTGGAAGTGGAGTTAAAGTCTGGCATTTCTCTGGTGGAATCGTAACTAAAAGTCCCCAATTTAGGCATCTAAATTTATGGCTTTGGGACTATAAATAAAGACCGAGAGACTCTTGGAAAAATCATTAAGCCGACGAGATCACGAAGTCCAAGACGGCTCACGCATCCAGGCTGATCATCAACTGTTCGTCTACCTCCTTAGAAGAGATCGAGAAGCAACTAGTCTTTGTAATCATTTTCTAAGGAATCAAAGTGTAATGAATATTGTTGATTAATAAAGATAGCTTTCTTTTTCTTATTCTATTTCTTCGTAGTTTAATTATGCAATTTCTCTCCATCTCTTTTTCTCCCAACATGCGCGAGTAATTCTCCGCTTGTTAGGGTTCGTAGGATTAGGGTAGGTTAATGGATGATGAAAATACCTAAACTCTTTTTACGTCCTATAAAGTTTATAAACTTTATCAAAAGAATTATTAACATCCTAATCGGGCGCGCTAACAATTCATTGTTAGTCTCGACCGCGATTAGAGATTAGATTAATGATTGTTTTGGTAAAGGCTAGATATGAACGGAGTTCTGTGTCGAGATAGGGGTTAAGAGTGGGATTTCTTTTCCCTCCAGAAACCCTAATCTACACGCATCACTGTCGTTCTAGTTTTAAATCTATTAAAGGATAGAAAGAGTAATTTTTAATTAATCATCCATAACTACTAAATCCTAATGAACCCTACAAGCCCTCTTCTTATATAAACTTACATCCGTAGTTAATCTAGATCTATATTTTGCATTCTTGTTTAACGTAGATCTAGATCCTACAACCATTCTACAACATTCTTTATTCCCTCCTCTCTCTCTCAACACATCAAAAGTAAGAGTAAAATATTCAACGTTTCCCTGAGGACGCCCCGTACTCACCTCGGTCTAGCTACACATGACACCGTTCTGATTGCAGTTAACTACATACACACTCTTTCGAATCAAACAATCAATCCTCGGGCTCGAATGCCTCTGGGAGGGCTTTCTGATCCCTGGCATTGCGATAAGGAAACTACCCGCCAGGGATAGCCGAGCTAGGGTCGGGCTCGACTGCCTCTGGGAGGACTTTCTGATCCCTGGCGTTGCGGTAGGGAAGCTACCTGCCAGGGATAGCCGAGCGAGGGTCGGGCTCGACTGCCTCTGGGAGGACTTTCTGATCCCTGGCGTTGCGGTAGGGAAGCTACCCGCCAGGGATAACCGAGCAGGGTAGCTACTGGGTTGCCTCTTGGCAAGGGCTTTCATCCCTGGCGTTGCGAGTAGGGAAGCTACCGGCCAGGGATAGCCGAGCAGAGAAGCTGCTCGGCTGCCTCTATGGAGGACTTTGATCCCTGGCGTTGTGAGTAGGAAAGCAACCGGCCAGGGATAATCGAGCAGGGTAGCTGCTTGGCTGATTCTTCATGAGGTTTCACCCGACCATCCATTTGCAGGTATGGGGAACAAGAACGGTCACGGTGAACGTGCGCGTAGCACGCGCATCGATTGTGCGGGGATGCGAAGCGCCAGGGTCACGTCGTTTCGATTCCACCAGAGGAGGCTCAATGATCGCCCAGCGGACGAGTATCAGCCTGTGAGATCTGTGGCCATAGGACGTAGACTGCCGGTGGTTAGCCGTGCCGACGAGGGCAGAGTCTTCTGGAGGCGGGGGAGCGGCGATCAGAGGCCCTAGCGTGGCCGTTTGGACTTTAGTCGGTCTATTGGTCGGTGAGGGCGTTGATGACGGTCGCCGGAGGAGGTTCATCCGCGCCTCCGATGAGGGGGATGAGGAGGATGGTACCTGGATCATCAGGGTGATCGCACGCCATGTGGACGGAGATCGGAAGGTCAACTTTTGTTTTTGTGGAGTTTTGTTTTCCCACAGACGGCGCCAACTGATGGAGCTCCTTTTCTGGTCTCCTTTAGATGTTGTCTTCCGTCGATCTCCCGGTGGATCTTGGAGGTGATCTCCTGTTGCGTGTGGGTCTCAATGGGTTTTGAGGAGATTAGTGATTTGAGGAGTTTAGCGCCGAGTACCTGCAAAGAAGTCCCGGGGTGGTTTGGTACCACCGAGGACCCTCCGACGATCAAGTTAGTACGAGATCCGAGCAGAATAATGGCTAGGCGGAATAAAAAATGGCTTCCTTGACCCCTCTGTGATGGGGGTTTATATAGCTGTAGCAGCACGCAACAGCAAGCGCGAGAATCTCGCTGGCAGTTACGCTCCCGATGTCACGCCCGCGTAAAGAGCGGATCGCCCATTAATGGGAATCGTGATTGTTGGGGTCAAAATTTGCACCCCGGTTGACCAAGTCAAAGTCAAGGTCAACCCCAAGCCAGGTGGGCCCAAGCCCAAGCCAGGTGGGCCAATGCCCGGGTCGAGCCCGAACACGAAGCGTCCGGCCTTCCGCCATACCAAAATAAAAAATCATGTAACGAATAATTTTGATGTAATTTTTTGTGTATGAATGTATGCAAAATGGGCATAAAGCCAAATTTTTGTAAGCCCATGGCTTATGTGCCAAAAGAAATAGCACATGAGCCATGTGATGGGTAAAACGCCTTTTTGTAAAGCCCAAGGGGCTATATGTAAACATGTAAGCCTATATAAGGTAACATGATGATGAATAAAGTAACACTTTTTCGTTCCCCCAAAAAATAGGGTTCTTTGTGCCTCCTGCTCCTTCTCCAAGGTTCTAAACCTTCTCATTTCTTTTGAATTAAATTAAGAGTTTTACTCTTTCTTTTCCAAAACTAAATAGTTTTTCACCACAAAACCCACAAAGGGGAAATCAGATCTGCCATCAGATCTCAGAAAGGAGAGATTTTTAGATCTCACATCTCTTGATCTTCAAGATCCGGCCAACAAAGGAAGAAGAAGGTGACCCATCTCCAGAAACCCCACTTTGGGGAAGAACTAAGGTTCAAGGGGAGAAGCCCTTAATCAGCTTCAAAACATCTTATGAGTTTAACTCCTCATATATATATATATATATATATATATATATATATATATATATATATATACAGAATAATAAGTGCTCCTTTCTGGGAGTACAACTCCCATTGCAGGGACCAAGTCCCTTTTGCTGCTCGAGCGCCCACGTGCTGACACGTGGCGCGCTAGCGCCCACGTGCTGACACGTGGCGCGCTAGCGCCCACGTGCTGACACGTGGCGCGCTTGCGCTCAGAGCACTAGCGCCCAAAGCGCTAGCGCTCGAGCGCCCACGTGTGGACACGTAGCGCGCTTGCGCTCAGAGCGCTAGCGCCCGAGCGCCCACGTGCTGACACGTGGCGCGCTAGTGCTCAGTGCGCTAGCGCTCTTGCGCTCAGAGCGTCCGCGCCTAAAGCGCCGGCGCCCTAGCGCCCACGTGCTGACACGTGGCGCGCTAGCGCTCAGTGCGCTAGCGCCCGAGCGCCCACGTGCTGACACGTGGCGCGCTAGCGCTCAGTGCGCTAGCGCTCTTGCGCTCAGAGCGCTAGCGTCCGAGCGCCCATGTGCTGACACGTGGTGCGCTAGCGCTCTTGCGCTCAAAGCGTTGGCGCTGGCCCCACGCATCCTTTGGATGCTTTCCCCCCCTTTTTTATAAATACATATATACATATACATATGTATATGTACACACACATGCTCTACAAAACTGTCCTTCCCAAAAAAAATTTTCGTAAAAACTCTGCGTAGCTCCCGATATATCCAAGCCCCCCTAAAACAAAAACACACGTACACTGCACGTTGAGTTCGCATGACCAGTTTGACCCGACAATCGGAGGTTCCCTCGCTCCAAAGGCGAGGGGTAATTAACGGCAGCTTAGTCCGCGGCTGCCGGAGATTTAGATCCCCACGATCAATAAACCTCAGCCTACCCTAGGCAGGGGGAATCTGTAATGCGCCTGACAAGCGCGCGCGTATTCCAATCTCAATGGGGTGACGAAAAACACCCTACAGATTCTGGCACGCCCGGTGGGACCTATCTCTCCTTCCATATTTCGGGTTAAACGTTCATGCAAACTCAATCAATATGCATACATACCCATATCTATACTAAAATAATGCTTTTTCATGCAGGTTTCAAGAAATCACTTTTCAACAATGTCTCCAAAGATGAACTCAGCTCTCAGCACGGCTCCTGTATCCTACACGATGAAGATAGACTCCAGGACGGTCCTTCCGGCCAGTCTCGGGCGACAATGGGAGGAGCCGCCGCTACCATTTGGCTCTATTCTGTTCGTGTCAGCTAACGCTATCCCTGCTCCTCGATCCCCGGTGACAGACAAACCGGTCTCGAAAGGCAAGAGGCCAAATGTGGTGGTCTCGAAGGCACCCCAAATAAAACGCAAGTCGGTGTTTGAACGACTCTCCTCGGCCCTAGCTGGGGGCAAGACCATTAACACCAACAAAGCAACAAGGCCTCTCGAGCAAGCTCCGGCGGTTCCCCTGACAACTGCTCGATCGGGTGTCTTCTCTAAGCTTCCCGCTAATCGACTCACGGTGGCTTCCCAGGAAATGGATGCCCGACAGGCCCTTAAAATTGAGAAGCTAAGGAAGAAAAGGCTCAGATATAGAGCCAACAAAAGGGTTAGGGCTCCTGCTAGGATGAACCTCATGAGGTTCGAAGAACAGGGTCACCCTGCCAACGATGAGGAAATGGCTGGATATGTGGTCCACACTGTTTACATGGTGGGCACGCGCAGCAAGAGCAAGGACGGGGCCACCACATCTCAAATCCAATATGGCTTGAATGTGGTTGTCGTTTCCCAAGAACAGCCGCCTCTGCTGGATGATGAAAACCCCCTCGATGAGGATGATAGGCAGAAAGACCCTTCGGTCCATGTGGAGTCGGGCTCGGAAAGCGAAGATGAGCCAATCTTCCACCCCAAGAACGCAGAGCAGCAACTTCTCCAAGAGCTCCGAAAATAGCTCAGAAGCAAAGACAAGGAGATGACCAAGCTCTACTAAAAAATTGACGACTTGACAAATGTCGTCTTACAGCTCACGGCCCAACTTGTCTCTCAGCCGCCCAATCAGGCACAGGGCTCTCATGAACCGGGAAACGGTGTCCCGAAACATCCGGCGCACATTCCCTCAAGTCCAAAAGTGGGCGCACCGCATGAAAATCAGTCGCATCCTATCTCGGGAAATGTCTTGGCTGCTGATGACAGTAGCCCGCTAACTCAAAATCAAATCATGGATTTGGTTGCCAACAAAGTCAAAACATTGGTAGTCGAAGCCGGAGAGCAAAAAGAAGCCGGAGTAGTGGGAGACCATATCCTGCTCGGTACGATCTTGTGGAGTTTCCCACTGGCTATGTCGTCCCCAAATTTGAAAGGTTCGATGGGACGGGAAATGCGAACCGGCACATTGCCCAATTTAAAGCATCATGCGCAAATACTGGGGGCAATGATGCGCTCCTTCTCCGTCAGTTTGTTAATAGCTTGACAAATGTTGCTTTCGATTGGTATGCAAGCATACCAGATGACTCGATCACGACGTTTGCTCAAATAGAATCCATGTTCAAGCAAAGGTTCATGAGTGTCAGCGATAAAATCACCATTGCCGACCTCGTAAGGACAGAGCCAAAGAAGAACGAAAGCAATATGGATTTTATAGTCCGATGGCGCAATCTCTCTGTCAAATGTGAACCGTCGTTGGAGCAAGACCAATCCGTCAGTCTTCTTATAGAAAATCTGAAAGACTGGATGAAACCTTTCCTGTGCACCGCAGGACTTAAAACATTCCAAGAGCTGACCAAAAAGGTCCAAACGTTGGAATGCTCAAAGCCCGAGCCCACTCAGGATCTTCAGTTCATAAACAGACCGAAACCTTGGAGGGACGACAACCGAAAAGGCGGAAGTTCTAACAGCACCGATTCTCTAAATAAGCAGAGAGCGGGCGGAGAAAAAACTAACAAATCTCGAGAGCCAACTTTGGAGGAAAGAAGAAATAAGGTCTACTCATTCCGAAGGGACAAGGTCCACAAAATTTTTAAAGATGCTTTGAAGAATGGCCTACGGCTACCAAAACCAAAAAGGCTAAGTGAAGCGAACAGGACTGATCATCCTAACTTTTGCCCATACCACCAAGTGCTGGGACACACTATTGAAGACTGTTGCATCTTCAAGGATTGGGTCGAGAAACAATACAAGACGGGAGAAATATCATTGTCCCCTGGCGTGTTAACAAACAGTCAAGCCGCAACCGCCAATTTCATACAAACGGAGACCGAAGTTCTTCGTGAAGCTGATTCTCTCACACATCTGCCTTTCTCTGAAAATAATCGACCACCACGTCATTAAACTGGGAATAATCGACCTCTAAGTTGTTAAACTGGGAATGTAAATATATATATATATATATATGTATATGTAAATAAACAAAAAATGTGTAAATAAAAGAAATAAAAGAAAAGCCGAAACGATGGGGCAACTCGCAATAAAAATCAGCGAGTAAAATGAAGATGAAAATAAAGCCGAAATGATGGGGCAACCGCGAATAAAAGCCGAAATGATAGGGCAATCGCGACCTTCGCGATAAGAAAAGCTGAAATGATAGAGCAATCGCGGTAAAACAAACAAAAAAACAAAAACAAAAACAAAATCAAAAAAAACAACGGCGAATGATGAGTCGCTCCTGGTACCATATTCCAGTGCAGCGATGCAGACGCTAATCAAACTCCAATTTCCCAAAATTCTTCCAGTCCTACGGTTGGTTCCAAAGTTGACCATCGTATACAATCCACGGGCTCAAATAATTCTCATCATACCCATGCCCCACGTAGTCACCAGTTATGCGGCTGGTCTCCGCCCTTGGAATTATGGTCCATTGGAAAAACCCACTCATGTGTCCTCATGATGCATGAGGAGAACAAACCTTCGTGGGATCCTTACGACTCACAAAGGAGAAACACACTTGGGAGTCCTCACGACTCCTAAGGAGAAAATACACCTACGGGATCCTTACGACCCGTAGGGAGAAAATGCTTTTATGGGACCCTCACGGCCTATAAAATTGAAAAGCCTTAGGTGATAGGGATCCAAACCTGTCTCCTAAGTCATCGCTCCCCAATCCCCAAATGGCGAATGATGAGTCGCTCCTGGTACCATATTCCAGTACAGCGATGCAGACGCCAATCAAATTCCAAATCGTATACCCCAACGGCGAATGATGAGTCGCTCCTGGTACCATATTCCAGTGCAGCGATGCAGACGCCGACAAAGTCCCAAAATTTTTCCGGCACTACGGTCTGGATCATACATCCTGCAAAACCGTATACAATCCACGGGCGTAAAACAATCCCAATCTCTCCCAAGTCCTACCGGTGAGACCACATTCAAAGTCCCACCAACAACAAAAAAAAATTAATAAAATAAAAAAAATGGTATGTCCACAAGCAAAATGGGCTGCCGGCGAGTTTGTGAAAACCCGAAAGGGAGCAAACTCGTGAAAAAGAGATGAAATGCACTCGCAAAGTCCTCTCGACTTTGTGAGGAGAAAATTCCCGCGTGAGATCCTTACGACTCACAAAGGAACAACACACTTAGGAGTCCCCACGACTCCTAAGGAGAAAATACACCTACGAGATTCTTTCGACTCGTAGGGAGAAAATTCTTTTATGGGACCCTTACGGCCCATAAAATTGAAAAGCCTTAGGTGATAGGGATCTAAATCTGTCTCCTAAGCCACCAATTCCCAAATCCTTCTGGGGCAAATGATGAGTTTCTCCTGGCATTATTCCAGTGCAGCAATGCAGATGCCGACAGAAAACCAATTCCCAAATCCTCTCATGACAGATGATGATTCGCTCCCGGTACCATATTCCAGTGTAGTAATGCTGATGTCAACTCAAATCAAAAAAATCAAACTAACCAATTCCAACATCGACCTTTGCGTCAAGCAGACACTCCGTGTCGAGGGCACGTCGACTACAGACACTCCGCCTCGGGGAAACGTTAACCAGCGACACTCCGTACCGGGAAAACGTCTAACGGCGACACTCCATCTCGGGGAAACGTCCAACACAGACACTCCATACCGGGGAAACGTCCAACAACGACACTCCGTCTCGGGGAACGTCCAATGCAGACACTCCGTGCCAGGGACACGTCAGCCAGCAGACACTCCGTGCCGTAGACACGTCAACCCGCCGACACTCCGCCTAGGGGAAACGTTAAGCAGACACTCCGTCTCGGGGAAACGTCCAACACAGACACTCCATACCAGGGAAACGTCGAACAACGACACTCCGTCTCGGGGATACGTCACAAAAAGACACTCCGTCTCGGGGAAACGTCCAACACAGACACTCCGTGCCGGGGATACGTCAGCCGGTAGACACTCCGTGCCGGGGACACGTCAGCCAGCAGACACTCCGTGCCGGGGACACGTCAGCCAGCAGACACTCCGTAACGGGGAAACGTCAAGCAGACACTCCGTCTCGGGGACACGTCAACCAGCGACACTCTGCATCGGGGAAACGTCCAACACAGATACTCCGCATCTGGAAAACGTCCAACAACGACACTCCGTAACGGGGAAACGTCAAACAGACACTCCGTCTCGGGGATACGTCAACCAGCCGATACTCCGCCTCGGGGAAACGTCAAGCAGACACTCCGTGCTGGGGGTACATCGACAACAGACACTCCGTCTCGGGGACACGTCAACCAGCCGATACTCCGCCTCGGGGAAACGTCAAGCAGACACTCCGTGTTGGGGGCACATCGACAACAGACACTCCGTCTCGGGGACACGTCAACCAGCCGATACTCCGCCTCGGGGAAACGTCAAGCAGACATTCCGTGCTGGGGGCACATCGACAACAGACACTCCGTCTCGGGGACACGTCAACCAGCCGATACTCCGTCTCGGGGAAACGTCAAGCAGACACTCCGTGCTGGGGGCACATCGACACACAGACACTCCGTCTCGGGGACACGTCAACCAACCGATACTCCGCCTCGGGGAAACGTCAAGCAGACACTCCGTGTCGGGGGCCCATCGACAATAGACACTCCGTCTCGAGGACACGTCAACCAGCCGATACTCCGCCTCGGGGAAACGTCAAGCAAACACTCCATGCCGGGGGCACATCGACAACAGACACTCCGTCTCGAGGACACGTCAACCAGCCGATACTCCGCCTCGGGAAAACGTCAAGCAGACACTCCATGCCGGGGGCACATCGACAACAGACACTTGTTCATACCATAATTTTGCATTATTATATTCCCCATTCTTATGCATTTTACAAATAAACAGGTGCTTTTGACCCATGTTTGCTACATAGTTGCAGGTTATAGATTCTCGGGACAAAAACAGTGAAAAAGACATAAGATGATACAAAAGTGAGACTACGACCAATAAATGGTGGAATCTTGATAAAGCCAACACGAAGATCAGTTCACAAAATACAAGGCAGCGCAGGGTTCAAGACTTCGTCACGAAGCAACGGTCAAAGTCCACTACAATTATTCACTGTGGAGATCTGGAAGAAACCTAGAAGCCAATCTGAAGAAACAACGGTAGAAACAAGAAGACAAAGCCATCTATAAGAACCACAGAAAAACACAGACTACAATCTCCCTACTTGGCCGCGGAACCGCGGCCAAACAGGCCCTATAACCGCGGTTCCGCGGCCGTCTATTACCCGTGTCGGTGGAAAACATGTCGGCGCAAAATTTCGTGGCGCTGGCGGTGCGTTGACTAGGTCTTTTTCTTAGGGGGTATTTTTATAAAAGCAGATGTGACGCGATTGTAACCTAGGGTTTCTATGAATCTATAAATAGGAACCCTAAATCTTGTATTAGGTTATGCCTCTTTTCATTTCATAAATTCAGATCTGTAATTCCTGTGTTGATGTTTGGAGAAAGCCATCAATAAAATTAGTAAGTTTTTCTATTTCATTGCTTTAGTTTACTTTTAATTTAGAATGTCATTCAATTCCCTAATGAGCGAGTAGTCTCCTCGCTTGTTAGGGTTAGCTTTAGGGAAAGGCTTGAGAGATGAACTCTCTCACCCCTTTCTTGCCCCATCACATATAATAATTAAGACTCCATGCATACATACACACCGTTCCCTGCGGCACCGCACCCCTCGAGGTAACGGTGATACCGTAGTATAAAGGAACGGTTGTGTATGTTTTCCATGGAGGTTAGGGTAAGGATTAAGAAAGGAAGGACAAGAACCTAGAGGAAGAAACATCGTTTCTTCCCGATGGTACTAATCCCCTTTTTAATTATTACCATAATACCTAATAGATCTAAAATAGGGCATTGAAAGCGGTGAGGAAACATTCAATTTCCCAACTTACCCTAAACCTAACCCTAGCAAGATTCTAGTCTTAGTATAAATCAATTTAGGTTTTGGAGATAATCCATTCACAACGTTTGGAATTAACTCGTTAGAGCGATTAGGAAATTCATAAAATCCCTGTGGACCGACCCGTACTCACCGGCTAGCTACCAAGCGACGCCGTTCTTAATTGCGGTAAACAAATATTTTTGATCTTAAAATCCATACAAATCAAATGGCGCCGTTGCTGGGGATGGCGTAGTATATTCTTTTTGCAATTTCGGGTTAATATAAATTAAAAAAAATCATAAAAACTGAAAAATTAAAAAAATATATAAAAAAATTTATCATCTTTTATTGTTTGAAGGGTTTTCTTGTGTGAATCTTTGCAGGATCGACGTACAAGTTCGGATCTAGAAAAATCCAGAGAGCGAAACAGAAAACCGCATATCCGGATAAAAGAGAAAAGTCAAACCAGAGAAGTGAAGAAATTTTTGGGAACCGCGCCGCCTCTTCAGCCGCGGAACCGCCGCCGAACGTCGCATCTGGCCGCGGAAGCGCTGCGCGGGGGTGACGTCAGCCTCTGGAAAAAGCTCTGTAATATTTCTTTTCTCCTCCTCTGCAAATCCCGATATATCTTTTGTTAAATCTCCTGCAGGATTCTTTGCGCTAAAAAATCCTCCCTTCCAATAATTGATCTTGTGCAGGATTCTTTGCGCCGCGCTTAAAATAATTTTTTTTTGATTGCAAGTGGTTGTTACTGTTTTGCATATTTTTAATCGGACTTTAAGGGGCTTGAGACCAATCCAGATTGGGTGGGGATTTCATCACCCTTCTCAGGACCCCAGAAATCACATAAGGCATTTGCATTGACCATTACTTAATTAAAAAATACTAGACTCAGCCCTAAGGACGTCGCGCTCAATAGGACAGAGGACTAGTTATAGGAATCGGCCGTTGATCCTAACCTGACTTTGCGGTGTCTAGGCAAGTGTGTCTAAGGCGAGTGATTACTTAATTAGGGCCACTACTTGTAGTGGAGAGCCTCCCACTCACCTGGCATTTACCTGGCCGCAATTGGCGGTGAAGAGGCGGTTTGAGGTCCTATTTCTAGCCCTTTGGAACAATTAGGAGCTGTCTAGCTGACCTAGGTGACCCTAGATCTAGGCCTGATTGTGCATTTATGGTTGATCGAAAGTGTGTCTAAGCCCTTTATCGAAAATGTTTTTTGCAAAAAGTTCCAAATAAAGAGAAAAAGGAAAAAGGAATTTTTTTTTATAAAAACTTGCAACTTGTCGCTTAAAATCCGTGCACCCCACCACCACCCACTTTCTTCTCATTGACATTTTCTTACCCCCACATTCTGTTTTTCACCTTTTTGACTACACTACCTCTTTAGTGTATGTCCGTGTGGACTAGGGACACTAGCGTCCGATTAGTCCGTGTTTCGTTGGTACCGACCGACGAAGCTTTCGACTCCGAAGTCAAAATTCCTTCCACTTCCTTACCTCCACCTTTAAATTCTTCTTCCGAAGGTATGTCGGGAAATAATCCTAACAACACCTTACCCACGGGACTGATTCCACCTCCGTTAGGTGCGAATAACCCGAATCACCCGCCTGTTGAAGCGCCCCAACGAATCGCGCTCCAGGATATCTTCTACCCTGTCCGCACCGCCTTACCTACCTGTCTTTCGCTCCCACCGGCAAATGGGGACAATTTTGAGATAAAACCCCACATCATCAATATGCTGCCAAAATTTCACGGATTGGAATCCGAAGATGCCTATATCTTTATCAACAAATTCCAATACATTTGCGCCATGATGAAGATAACCCAATTATCAGATGATGCTATAAGGCTAAGAGTCATTCCTTTCACCTTATGTGACTTAGCCGAGAAGTGGTTATACAGCACAACATCACATTCAATTTGAAATTGGGATGAGTTTGTTAAAGCTTTTCTTAAAAAGTTTTATCCTCATCACAAGACCGCGAGAATTCGCAATGAGATTATACAATTTTCCCAGCTTCTTTCCGAACCATTTTGGAAGTGTTTTGAAAGATTCAAAGACCTACTTGTTCAATTCCCTCACCATGGGATCGAAAATTGGCAACTTTGCCAAACATTATACGAGGGTTGGACCCAGCAACGAAGCAGTTGTTAGAAACCATTTGTCAAGGTCACTTTCCAACCAAATCTAGTGAGGAAGCGTGGCAGTTTCTCGAGGATCTTGCTGAACAAACACTTCAGTGGGAAAGCACCAAGACCACCTCATCTTCTTCTATTGGTCAGTCTAGGGCAGGCATACATCAACTAGATGTCGATTGCTATGAAGGCCGAGATGGCCGCACTTACGAAAAAGCTAGAAGCCATTGAGACCAAAAACTCATCGCCTTCTCCTGCCCCTGCTTTACCCCCACGAACTGTTTGTGCTTGTTGTTCGGATCCATCACACCTTACCGAAGAGTGTCCTTACAATCCACCTGTTCAAGGACAAGATCAAGTCAATGCTGCCTTTCAGCAACGACAAAGAAATGATTCTTACTCTTCGACCTATAATCTGGGTTGGAGGAGTCATCCAAATTTTGCTTGGAATCAAAATCAACAATTCCAAGGAAACAACTTTCAAAGTCCTCCTCCTCCACAAAAACAAGCACCCCAACAAACTCAATACCAGCAACCTTTCCAACCACAACCTTATCCAAATCAAACGAACAATTTTTTTCAACCAAATGATGATAAGGTTATCTCGCTAGAAAAAAGTCTAGATGCGTTTCTCAAGCAATTTACACAATCCGCAGAAAGGTTGGAAAATTCCATCCAGTCTTTGGTGCACAACAATGCTTCACACGATCAAAGCATCAAATCTATAGAGGCACAAATTGCACAACTAACTGCTGCGTTGAGCGAGAGAGAAAAGGGAAAGCTTCCATCTCAACCATTGCCAAATCCCGGTCACACACACAACGCACATGTCGCATATGAATATCAAAATCATAATGTAAATGTGGTGACCTCGTTGAGATCTGGAAGAGTGTTGCAAAATAACGTGGGTATTAGTGATGACACCCCCGCCGGTTCTTCTTCTTCTTCTTCTTCTCCATCCTCTTCTTCTTCACCTTCATCTTCTCCGCTAGAGCCTATTCTTCATTCTTCAAAAGGCTCTTCTTCTTCTAATCCGAACGGACCCAATTCTCACTTCACGAACACACCCACACTGGGATCCGTTCCAACTCCACATTCTACTCCACAGACATTGGACTCAACAGATTTTCAAAATGCTCCATTTCCAAACAGGTTGAGTCCCAATAAACCAACTCCACAAATGGAGAAGATTGTGGAGTTATTTAAACAGGTTAGCATAAATATACCTCTCTTGGATGCCATCCAACAAGTCCCTTCATACGCGAAAATCTTAAAGGGCTTATGCTCCTCGAAGAGAAAGTCTCAAATACCCAAGAAAGTGCTAGTGGCTAGTGCAGTGAGCAATGCTATTAACCAACCTCAACCCTTACCCCAAAAACGAAAGGACCCTGGCTGTCCTACGATTTCAATAACAATTGGGGATAAGAAAATCAATCGAGCACTTTTAGATCTTGGGTCTAGTGTTAACCTGCTTCCCTACTCCGTGTACGGGCAATTAGGGGTTGGAGAGTTGAAACCCACTCGTTGTACTCTCCAAACGGCTGATCGATCAATCACCCATCCTAGGGGTGAGTTAGAGGATGTGTTGATAAAAGTTGGGGATTTCATATTCCCCGTTGATTTTATTGTTATGGACACACAACCTGTTGCTAACCCACGGAACCAAATTCCGGTGATCCTCGGTCGACCATTTTTGGCCACTTCCAATGCCGTAATAAATTGTCGCAATGGCTCCATGACTCTGTCCTTCGGGAAGATGTCTAGTGAGTTCAATATTTACAAGATAGGAAGTCTGCCCTCCGTGCCTAAAACTAGTACACGAGAAGTTTGCTCTATTCACGAAATCACGCAGGAGGACTGGGAGCTTGAAAGATTTCTGTTTGATGACAACAGTTTTGATGCCACTAGTGCGTCCTCCTTGAATCTACCACAGTTGACACAACCGATATTGATTATGAATGTTTCACTTTTTCGGATGATTTTGATGACTCACCGCCCGAATATGAGTCTTTTAAATTTTTGGATGAGTTAGTTGAACCATCCGAATCGGTTGTTTGCAGTGATTTCGAACCTGTGTTGGAGTCCTTTGAGTTCAAGGTAGATTCCCCAATTTTACCTTTGATTGTTTTGCCTCCGAAACTCGAACTAAAGCCCTTGCCGCCTCACCTTAAATATGCTTACCTAGGCGAGAATGAGACCTTTCCCGTTATTATATCGGCCTCTCTAGCCCTCGAGCAAGAGAAAACCCTTTTAATGGTCTTACAAGATAAGCGGCAAGCTTTCGGCTGGACTATGGCGGACATCGAGGAGATTAGTTCCCTCATAATTTGAATATCATATGCATATGATGGATGATACCAAGTCGATAAAGGATCCACAGATACATCTTGGGGATAGTGTGGATAGTCAAGCTCCTCCTTTAGAAGTTGAACCACCCCTTTTTCTTTTAATAAGCTACGAGAATGCCAATATTCCACTGATTGTTGATCATTCACATTCTCGTTTTGATTCATCATCACCTCCTATCTATTCACTTCCACACTTTCCATACCACCACTTCTATCTTCCCCAATTCTTTTTGGATCGGTGCAACATGTTCTTCCACCAACCGATACACTATACAGATAAATTTTTCAACTGGTTGGTGTTGACGTTTGGTCTTTGCAAAGTTTGGCAATGACGTTTAACATTGTTTAAATGAAGTTGGGGGGGGGGGGCTTTCTGTATATATATATTTGTTTTTCTTTTAACAATAAATATAATTTTTTTTTAAATAAACAGGGGAGTGCCGACATTTTGACCCTCTTGGTGTGGCATGACAGTGAGGACACTGTCAAGTTTAAGTTTGGGGGTATGCTCGGTAAGCCTTCTTCCTTCGCATTCATGTGTATATTCTTGCATTTGCATACTTATTTTAAAAACCCATAAAAATTTCAAAAATTATAAAAATTAAAGTATTCAAGTTTGGTCATAATTGACTTGAGTTTGACAAAAAGGTTAACTAGCTAGGAACAACTAGATCTAGACTTAGTAAATTAAAAACCCTAAAAATAATCTTTCTTAAAGTTTAACGGTAAAAAGTATATGTCTTTGTAGTTTATTTAGAAATAGGCAAATTTTGAGTTCACTTCTTGGGCTAAGTTAAAATAAGGGAAGAGTATTGATGTTTTTATTAAAGTGTAAGTTTAAAAAATAATTCCTAAGCTTAAGTCTAAATTCTGAAAATATATACCCTACAAATTGCACAAACACGAACCTTGAAACTTGGAATAGTATAAGAGACCTTGAAATGCTCTTGTCTAAAGTCCTTAGTATAAAGGGAAATAAAATAAAAATACAAGTGTGAATAAAGAGATAATAAAAAAATGAACACTCATTTTTGTGATTACTTAAGGCTGCATTAATAGAAAAAATATTTAGCGAGGTGCTTCATCCCCTAGTGCCTTAGACCAACTGGTTTGGGAGTCACTGCTAAAGCCTTAGGTGTTGCAAGACTAGGAATTATGCTTTAATGTGCAAACACATTTTGTAATCGGTTGTTGGTACCTCAAGAAGTATTAACGGTCGCATGAAGGATGTGTAAGGAAAATTCATCTAAAAATTCACCAATTAAGAAGTGCTTTGGACGACGGACAAGAGTATGATAGCTTGATTTGAATTTCCAAGTGTAGGGGTGGCATACACACACACGTAGGGGTATGTGATCGGGGTTTAGATAAGAGATAGGAATGAAGAATAGGACTTGTATCTTTAATAGAGATGATAAAAATTCCTAAGTTGAGATGGAACCCTAGAAGGAAAACTTAAGAGATGCCAAAAGCTAAGTAAATTCACAAGTATATATATAATCTTAAGTTAAATGATAAGGAAGCGTGAAGAATACGGGTAGATAATTTACGAGTCGAAGATAATAGAATTCCTTGTTAGAAAACCTAATTGGAGAATAAAAGTCGACAAGCCAAATTGATAGGATTTTGTGGGTAGTATCCGCTGAAAACCCTCAGGAGACAACACTCCTCCTACTAGGGACACCTAAAGGTTTAACGGCTTGTTGCACGAGCTCAGTGCAATCGCGTTTCCCTGCGAAAGTGAGGTTAGGTTCTTTTTCGAGAATAAAACTAGGTTTGCGCGAGGACGAGGAAAAGATAAGTTTGGGGGTATTTGTTCATACCATAATTTTGCATTATTATATTCCCCATTCTTATGCATTTTATAAATAAACAGGTGCTTTTGACCCATGTCTGCTACATAGTTGCAGGTTACAGATTCTCGGGACAAAAACAGTGAAAAAGACATAAGATGATACAAAAGTGAGACTACGACCAATAAATGGTGGAATCTTGATAAAGCCTACACGAAGATCAGTTCACAAAATACAAGGCAGCGCAAGGTTCAAGACTTCGTCACGAAGCAACGGTAAAAGTCCACTACAATTATTCACTGTGGAGATCTAGAAGAAACCTAGAAGCCAATCTGAAGAAACAACGGTAGAAACAAGAAGACAAAGTCATCTAGAAGAAACACAGAAAAACACAGACTACAATCTCTCTACTTGGCCGCGGAACCGCGGCCAAACAGGCCCTATGGCCGCGGCCGTCTATTACCCGTGTCGGTGGAAAACGTGTCGGCGCAAAATTTCGTGGCGCTGGCAGTGCGTTGACTAGGTCTTTTTCTTAGGGGGTATTTTTTTAAAAGCAGATGTGACGCGATTGTAACCTAGGGTTTCTATGAATCTATAAATAGGAACCCTAAATCTTGTATTAGGTTATGCCTCTTTTCATTTCATAAATTCAGATCTGTAATTCCTGTGTTGATGTTTGGAGAAAGCCATCAATAAAATTAGTAAGTTTTTCTATTTCATTGCTTTAGTTTACTTTTAATTTAGAATGCCATTCAATTCCCTAATGAGCGAGTAGTCTCCTCGCTTGTTAGGGTTAGCTTTAGGGAAAGGCTTGAGAGATGAACTCTCTCACCCCTTTCTTGCCCCATCACACATAATAATTAGGACTCCATGCATACATACACACACCGTTCCCTGCGGCACCGCACCCCTCGAGGTAACGGTGATACCGTAGTATAAAGGACCGGTTGTGTATATTTTCCATGGAGGTTAGGGTAAGGATTAAGAAAGGAAGGACAAGAACCTAGAGGAAGAAACATCGTTTCTTCCCGATGGTACTAATCCCCTTTTTAATTATTACCATAACACCTAATAGATCTAAAATAGGGCACTGAAAGCGGCGAGGAAACATTCAATTTCCCAACTTACCCTAAACCTAACCCTAGCAAGATTCTAGTCTTAGTATAAGTCAATTTAGGTTTTAGAGATAATCCATTCACAACGTTTGGAATTAACTCGTTAGAGCGATTAGGAAATTCACAAAATCCCTGTGGACCGACCTGTACTCACCGGCTAGCTACCAAGCGATGCCGTTCTTGATTGCGGTAAACAAATATTTTTGATCTTAAAATCCATACAAATCAACACTCCGTCTCGGGGACACGTCAACTAGCCGATACTCCGCCTCGGGGAAACGTCAAGCAGACACTCCGTGCCGGGGGCACGTCGACAACAGACACTCCATCTCGGGGACACGTCAACCAACCGACACTCCGCCTCGGGGAAACGTCATCCAGCGACACTCCGGGCCAGGGAAACGTCTACCATGGACACTCCGTCTCGGAGATGCGTCAAGCACCGACCGTCCACGTCGTAAAAAGGGCAGTGCATCCCAAAAAGTGGGAACCAAAGCAAGTCGCCTCCACGCGAAAGAAGATCCATCAATCTCATGTACACGACTCACATATGTGGTGTGCATTTATTGATGGGGGGCACTTTGTTGGGGTCAAAATTTGCATCCCGGTTGACCAAGTCAAAGTCAAGGTCAACCCCAAGCCAGGTGGGCCCAAGCCCAAACACGTGGGCCAATGCCCGGGTCGAGCCCGAACACGAAGCGTCCGGCCTTCCGCCATACCAAAATAAAAAATCATGTAACGAATAATTTTGATGTAATTTTTTGTGTATGAATGTATGCAAAATGGGCATAAAACCAAATTTTTGTAAGCCCATGGCTTATGTGCAAAAAGAAATGGCACATGAGCCATGGGATGGGCAAAACGCCATTTTGTAAAGCCCAAGGGGCTATATGTAAACATGTAAGCCTATATAAGACAACATGATAATGAATAAAGTAACACTTTTTCATTCCCCCAAAAAATAGGGTTCTTTGTGCCTCCTGCTCCTTCTCCAAGGTTCTAAACCTTCTCATTTCTTTTGAATTAAATTAAGAGTTTTACTCTTTCTTTTCCAAAACTAAATAGTTTTTCACCACAAAACTCATAAAGGAGAACTCAGATTTGCCATCAGATCTCAGAAAGGAGAGATTTTTAGATCTCACATCTCTTGATCTTTAAGATCCGGCCAACAAAGGAAGAAGAAGGAGACCCATCTCCAGAAACCCCACATTGGGGAAGAACTAGGGTTCAAGAGGAGAAGCCCTTAATCAGCTTCAAAACATCTTAGGAGTTTAACTCCTTATACACACACACACACACACACACACACACAGAATAATAAGTGCTCCTTTCTGGGAGTACAACTCCCATTGCAGGGACCAAGTCCCTTTTGCTGCTCGAGCACCCATGTGCTGACACGTGGTGTGCTAGCGCTCAAAGCGCTAGCGCTCTAGCGTCCACGTGCTGACACGTGGCGCGCTAGCGTGTCTGCGCTCAGAGCGCTAGCGCCCACATGTTGACACGTGGCGCGCTTGCGCTCAGAGCGCTAGCGCCCAAGCGCCCACGTGCTGACACGTGGCGCGTTAGCGCTCAGTGCGCCAGCGCCCAGAGCGCCAGCGCTAACGCTCAGTGCGCCAGCGCCCAGAGCGCCAGCGCTAACGCTCAGTGCGCGAGCGCCCACGTGCTGACACGTGGCGCGCTAGCGCTAGCGCACGAGCGCCCACGTGCTGACACATGGTGCGCTAGCGCTCTTGCGCTCAAAGCGCTAGCGCTGGCCCCACGCATCCTTTGGATGCTTTCCCCCCTTTTTTTAATATATATATATATATATATATATATATATATATATATATATATATATATATACATATGTACACACACACATACTCTACAACACTGTCCTTCCCAAAAAAATTTTTCGTAAAAACTCTGCGTGGCTCCCGATATATCCAAGCCCCCCTAAAACAAAATCACACGTACACTGCACGTTGAGTTCGCATGAACAGTTTGACCCGTCAATCGGAGGTTCTCTCGCTCCAAAGGCGAGGGGTAATTAACAGCAGCTTAGTCCGCGGCTGCCGGTGATTTGGATCCCCACGATCAATAAACCCTAGCCTACCCTAGGCAGGGGGAATCTGTAATCCGCCTGACAAGCGCGCGTATTCCCATCTCAATGGGGTGACGAAAAACACCCTACAGTGATGGCGTGGAACGTGGGACGTTGCTGGCGGAGAATCTGCGCGTGGCGAGATTTGCGGAGCGGCGGTTACACCTGTGAGTTGTGGAGTTGGTCGGTCGGAGGGACCGAGGAAGACGGACTCGGCTGGGGAACTCGGAGACGAGCAAGAGGGCCGAGGAGTCTCGGTCCTATGGCAGCTCGGGGCGAGCTGAGGGGCCGAGGAGGCCAATTTGCTGGGGGGCCCGAGGAGGGCCAGCTTGTGCTTGCAGGTCGGGTACAAGGGTGGCCTGGTCGGTCTCTGTGGGCCCTTTCTTCTGGGTCTTGGGATATGTCATCAGCCACGTGTCCTGATCTTGAAGATCGCCAATATTGAGCATCATCTCGTCTTATCTCAAAGTTTTGAATCCAACTAATCTATCTAAATGAAAGTGTGCATTTTTTTTGGATTCATTCTTTCATTATATCCCATTTGTGATTTTACTTATTTGACATGCCTAGCCAATGATGGATAGATGGATAGATTTATTATGAATGATATATGTCTGAAATTTCGTTTCTCTCTATCTCCAACCTAGACAACTCATTGCTTCTTAATTGGTGCGCATTAGAACGGAACAACCTCTTTTCCTCGCTACGATTCAGATTGGTTGGCTAGCTAGAACGAGCAAAGTAGATTGCACGAAAAAAGGTATTAGCATGAAGCAAAGAATAGACATTGTTGGACCGAGATAATGATGAAGCTGGTGACGTTCTCCTCCAAGAAGAATTGTGTTATGCCTACGAATATTTCTACCGATGATTCCTGATGATACCCAAAGTGCGAATGGTTTGATTATCCTTCTAGGTCGATCTACTACTTTGTTTAGAGTGATCTAATCTTTTTAATATTAAGTTAAATATAGAGTTATTTTATTTTATTATTTAGGACATATGCCAACTTATCACTTAAATCATTAAACAGTGGCAATGGATCATGCAGCATGACAACAAATATGGCTACTAAATACACATGATACTAATTTCTTTCTTTTATAAAGATATTATCTTTTAGATGAACAGTCAAATATAGGATTAATATACTTATATTACTCATGCGCTTAATACTATTTTTTTTTTCTTTATAAAGATATTATATGTTATATGAGCAGTCAAATATGGCTGCTATGATACTAATTTCTTTTTTGAAGAAAGATATTAACTTATATATGAATAGTCAAATATGATTGATTCGATTTCCCATTTAGAATTTTTTTGTATGATCTAATTTATATATGCTATTATTAAGCGACCCAAAACTATTTTATAAAACGTCAACAAATTATCTGCTTTTCTTACATAGTATGCTCCAATCCCTCGTTCTCTTCATCAACCTTCATAAAAAAGAGGAAAAATTGAAGGGAAAAAAAAAACTTCTGCCGTGAACCTCCAAAATCCTGTCACTGTCTCCCACAAGTTACTATTATCAAACCCATCCACTCACTATTTCATCTCACACTTCACACCAATTAGCTATCATGTCAAGATCACGTTTTCTTCAATGATGCCCTCGCAGTTGTGGAGAGGCAAACGCCCCCTCGGGATCTCAACCCTAATTCGTCAAAGTACATCCGCATCGACAAGTTAGAATAATTTCTTCTCTGTAGCATCTCCTCTGTCCAACACAAAACGGCTTCACGACAAGAGTCCGCCCCAGAATCAACAGACGCCACAATTCGATTCATCCAGCATCATGTGAAAGAGACCAGAGGCTCTATAGCTTGTCTTGGTTGATGCGTCCAAGACCGTGTTGTGTTGCGAACAAGATTTTACATCTTGCTATGAACCAAAAAAAAAAAACTAAAAAAAAACTCAACATATTCTCCGAATCATTTGTGGCCATGTGAGCAAAGAGGTGGGTAGAAATGGATAATGATTTTGTTGCAAAAGAATCTGATTCAATTTCTCTTTTTTTTTTGCCATTGAAGCCAGCGTTTGTGTCGAGTGCTCTACTTTGGTCCCTCTCAAATCTCAACCCTGTTGCCGCATCCACCCAATTGTACCCCCCATACAAACAGTAGAAACTCTAACTTGTATAGGGTTTAAAGATTAGTAGTGACGGATGTGGAATCACGTCAAGATGTTACCTTCCGTAGATCTGCTGCTGGCGACGATGGATGGCTGAGATTAGGTTTGAGGTTGACCCCTGAAGCGTGTGGATCTCAATGGGTTTGAGGTGGTCGAGGCCGAGCTACCTGCAAGAAAGTCCGGGATGGTTGTACCACCGAGGACTCTCCGACGATCAAGTTCGACCGGATATTTGAGCAGAGTAACGGTCTAGTGAGGAGAAAATGACTTACTTGAACCGTCTGAGAGAGGGGTTTATATAATGGTGGCAACAGGCAGGCAGGCGAGAGAATCACGCCGGTCGTTACGGTCCCGGCGTCACGCCCGCGTGATGGGCGGGATCTCCCATTAATGACGAGACATGCTCGTTAATGGGGGATCGTGATTGCGTGGAACGCGGGACGTAGCCGGCGGATATCTCGCGCATGACGAGATTCGCGGAGGTGAGGCGGTTGCACCTGTGGTAGGTGCCGTTGGTCGGTCGATGAGACCGAGGAAGGTGAGCTCGGCGGGAGGCTCGAGGACGAGCAGGAGGCCGAGGTATCTTGGTTCTGCGGTAGCCCGGAGACGAGCTGAGAAGGCCGAGAAGACCGATTGTGCAGGGGGTTCGGAGGTGAGCCAACGGTTGTTTGTAGGACGGGCATAGGAGTGGTCTGGTCGGCCACTGTAGGTCCTTTCTTGTAAGCTTCGGGACACGTCATCTGCCGCGTGTCACGATCTGCGAGATCGCCGATATTGAACCTCATCATTAGCCCCCCACTCTCGTCCCGACTCGCTCATGGGTCGCGTCGAGAGTGGTCTGCCAGATCATCCGAGATGAGCTCCTTTTCAAAGATATCGCTGGGGCGTGTTCTCCCGGCCAATCAGCTGTATTTTCTTGATGACGTCAGCGGATCATGAGCCAGATTTTGCATCAAAGAGGAAGCGCCGGATCGTGCGTACGTTCACCGAAGCGACAGCCCACGTGTCTGGCGCTGGTTAGATGACGCGACGGGTCGCAGATTTCCGGCATCCGTTAGGGTACGACCAATGCCCGTGCGACAGGTGGAGCGATGGTGGCCGTTGAATGCTATGAGTCGTTTTGGCGGGAGATGACTATCGCCGTTGGATGCGTACGCCAGCAGCTATAAATAGGGGTGGAGTCCGCATTAGGGCCCATACCTCTTCATAATTTTATCGTCCAGGGTCTTATTAGCTCGGCGCTCTCCTTTGTAGGTCAGATCTTTGCGTTTTGCTCTTCCGAGGATTCATCCCCTTGTTAAAGGTTTTGGAAGTTTGAATGAAACTTAGTCTTTTTCTTCTTCGTGACAATGTTTTTCCTGCGTCAGTACTTGAGCTTGTCCGTTCTGACCTTGATTAAGCATTAGGCCGCAGGTCGATGGCCCGTGTTTTAGATAACGATCGCCCTTCGAGTACTTGTTGGTTAACTGCTGTGAAAGAAGGTCGGTGCCCTCCAGCCTCCGGAGTCGATGTGATGATCGTTTACTCAGACAGTTTGGAGGAACTTTTGTCGCGAGAAGGTTGGTGCTTCCCAAAGAATTGGTCGAGCGTTGTTGCTGCCCGGTGCCTCTTAGCGAGGGCTTCGATCCCTGGTGTTGCGGGTTAGGGAAGTACCCGCAGGGGATAGCCGAGCATGTGCAAGCCCGGTTGCCTCTTGGTGAGGGCTTCGATCCCTGGCGTTATGGGGTAGGGAACTACCAGCTAGGGATAACCGAGTAAGGGCGAGCCCGGTTGCCTTTTGGCGAGGGCTTCGATCCTTAGCGCGGGAGGGGCCGTAAGAGGCCTGCTAAAGACGGGCCGAGAAGGATTGCTGCCCGATGTTGGGGTCAAAATTTGTATCCCGGTTGACCAAGTCAAAGTCAAGGTCAACCCCAAGCCAGATGGGCCCAAGCCCAGGTCAAGCGGGCCCATGCCCAATTCGAGCCCGCGGCCAGCCTCCCCATGCCAACATAAAAATCATGTAACAAATATTTTTGATGTAATTTTTTGTGCATGAATGTAAGCAAAATGGGCATAAAGACAAATATTTGTAAAGCCCATGGCTTATGTGCAAAAGAAATGAGCACATAAGGCATGAGATAGGCAAAATATCATTTTGTAAAGCCCAAGGGGCTATATGTAAATGTGTAAGCCTATATAAGGCAACATGATGATGAATAACAAAGACAATTCATTCTCCCCAAAAACTAGGGTTTGTGCCTTCTTCCCCTTTCTCAAGGGTCTAAAACCTTCTTCCTCTTTTCGAATTAAATCAAGAGTTTAACTCTTCCTTTTTCAAAAAGAAGTAGTTTTTCACCACAAAAACCCACAAAGGGGAGCTCGGATCTCCCATCAAATCTCTGAAAGGGGAGATTTTGAATTTCATTCCCCTTTTCCCCCAAGATCTGGCCAACCGAGAGGAAGAAGAGGGAGACCCATCTCCAAAAACCCCACGTTGGGAGGATCCAAGGCTCAAAAGAAGAGCCAAAAATTCCTAGGAGTTTATCTCCTTTCTAGATCTGTTGGAGTTTAACTCCATAAATTAAATTTCTGTTAGGAGTTCAACTCCAAAACCCCTTGGGAGTTCAACTCCTCAACCTAGGGGCTAAGCCCTTTCCCGTTGGTGTTTCCCGTGGTCGCGTTCTGCGCACGTCACCCGCGGGCGCCCAGCGGGCGCGTGCATGGCACGTGACTCGCGGACGCTAAAACGCCCAATGGTCGTGTGCAGCGCACGTGACTCCGAGCACTAAAGCGCCCATGTGCGCGCACGTGACCCGCGGGCACTAAAGCGCCCATGTGCGCGCATGTGACCCGTGGTCGCGTACAGCGCACGTGACCCGCGGGCGCTAAGCGCCCACGTGCGCCCCACGCGACCCACTCAGCGCCCAGCGGTCGCGTGCAGCGCACGTGACCCGCGGACACTAAGCGTCCACGTGCGCCCCATGCGACCCGCTCAGCGCCCAGCGGTCACGTGCAGCGCACGTGACCCGCAGGCGCCTCGCGGTCGCGTGCGGCGCACGTGACCCGCTGGCGTCCAGCGCCCACGTGCTGCACACGTGACCAGGGGCGCCAAGCACGCACGCGTCAGGCACGTGACCCGTGGGCACCATGCGCCCATGTGCCACGTACGCGTCTTTAAGACGCTCATCCCCCATATTTTTTTATGCACTCCACATCAAAACACGTCTCTCGTTGGGAAAATTTTTCTAACGGGGCGCTGTCCCACACCCAGCAAGGGGGCTAGTAGCCTCCTTGACCCCCAGCCCGCTATCCGGGTAGCGGGACCCCCGTAAAACTCAGTGGGGCCCCCGATATATTCAAAACCCTTTTCAAAACATACGTACACTGCACATTGAGTTCGCATGACCTGTTTGACCCGCTAATCGGAGGTTCTCTCGCTCCAAAGGCGAGGGGTAATTAACGGCAGCTTAGTCCGCGGCTGCCGGAATTTCGGATCCCCACAACTAATAAACCCCAGCCTACCCTAGGCAGGGGGAATCTGTAATGCGCCTAAAAAGCGCGCGCGTATTCCCATCTCAATGGGGTGACGAAAAATACCCTACAGATTCTGGCACGCCCGGTGGGACCTATCTTTCCTCCCATATTTCGGGTTAAGTATTCATGCGAACTCAATCAATATGCATATCAATTACATATACTGAAATCATGCTTTTTTGTGGAGGATAACGTTTTCCAATTTCCATCTTCGAATGCAAGTCGGTATTTGAACGACTTTCCTTGGCCCCAGCTGGGGGCAAGGCCATCAACACCGACAAAGTAATAAGGCATCTCGAGCAAGCTCCGGCGGTGCCCCTGACAATTGCTCAATCGGGTGTCTTCTCTAAACTCCCCGTCAGATGACCACCAAGTCGTTAAACTGGAAACAGATGACCTCTAAGTTGTTAAACTGGAAACAGATGACCTCTAAGTTGTTAAACTGGAAACAGATGACCTCTCAGTCTTTAAACTGGAAACAGATGACCCCTAAGTCGTTAAACTGGAAACAGAAGACCCCTAAGTCTTTAAACTGGAAACAGATGACCACTAAGTCGTTAAACTGGAAACAGATGACCACCAAGTCGTTAAACTGGAAACAGCTGACCACCACGTCGTTAAACTGGGAACGATAGACCTCTAAGTCATTAAACTGGAAACAGATGACCACTAAGTCGTTAAACTGGAAACAGTCGACCTCTAAGTCGTTAAACTGGGAATATAAAAAAAAATGTGTAAATAAAAAAAATGTGTAAATAAAAAAAAAGAAAAGAAAAGCCAAAATGATGGGGCAACTCGCAATAAAAATCAGCGAGTAAAAATGAACATGAAAATAAAGCCAAAATGATGGGACAACCGTGAATAAAAAGCCGAAATGATAGGGCAATTGCGACCTTCGCGATAAGAAAAACTGAAATGATAGAGCAATCGTGGTAAAAAAAATTGGCGAATGATTAGTCGCTCCTGGTACCATATTCCTGTGCAACGATACAGACGCCAACCAAAACTCAAATCCTCGAATACCCCAACGGCGAATGATGAGTCGCTCCTGGTACCATATTCCAGTGCAGTGATGCAGACGCTAACCAAAATCCAAATTCTCAAACGGCGAAAGATGAGTCGCTCCTGGTACCATATTCCAGTGCAGCGATGCAGACGCCAACCAAAATCCAATTTCCTAAAATTCTTCCGGCCCTACGGTTGGTCCCCAAGTTGACTACCGTATACAATCCACGGGCTCAAATAATTCTCCTCATGCCCATGCCCCACTGCAATCACTCGTCCAGCGGTCGGTCTCCGCCCTTGGAATTATGCTCCATTTGGGAAGACCCACTCATGTGTCCTCACGATACATGAGGAGAACAAACTTACGAGATCCTCTCGACTCGTAAGAAAATACCTTCGTGGGATCTTTACGACACACGAAGGAAAAACACACTTAGGAGTCCTCACGACTCTTAAGGAAAAAGTACACCTACGAGATCCTTTCGACTCGTAGGGAGAAAATGCTTTTATGGGATCCTTACGGCTCATAAAATTGAAAAGCCTTAAGTGATAGGGATCTAAACCTGTTTCCTATGCCATCGCTCCCCAATGGCGAATGATGAGTCGCTCCTGGTACCATATTTCAGTGCAGCGATGCAGACACCAACCAAATTCTGAATGTCCCAATGGCGAATGATGGGTCGCTCCTGGTACCATGTTCCAGTGCAGCGATGCAGACACCAACCAAATTCCAAACTCAAACCCCCAACGGTGAATGATGAGTCACTCCTGGTACCATATTCCAGTGCAGCGATGCAGACGCCAACCAAAATCCGATTTTCTAAAATTCCCTCGGCCTTACGGTTGGTCCCCAAGTTGACCACCGTATACAATCCATGGGCTCAAATAACTCATCATACCCATATCCAACTGCAATTACCAGTCCAGCGGCCGGTCTCCGCCCTTGGAATTATGCTCCATCTGGAAGACCCACTCGTGTGTCCTCACGATGCATGAGGAGAACAAAACTTGTGAGATCCTTACGACTCGTAAGAAAACGCCTTCATGGGATCCTTACGACTCATAAAGGAAAAACACACTTGGGGGTCCTCACGACTCCTAAGGAGAAAATGCACCTACGCGATGCTTACGACTCGTAGGGAGAAAATTCTTTTATCGGACCCTTACGGCCTATAAAATTGAAAAGCCGTAGGTGATAGGGATCTAAACCTGTCCCCTAAGCCATCGCTTCCCAATAAGTAAAGGCAAATGATGATTCGCTCCTGGTACCATATTCCAGTGTAGCAGTATTGCTGCCAAACCAAAACCAAATCCCCAAATCCTCTCATGACAGATGATGATTCGCTCCCGGTACCATATTCCAGTGTAGCGATTCTGATGTCAACCCAAATAAAATCAAACCAACAACCTCTGCGGCGGAATCATGCTTCTTCCAAGAATTTATCCCGTGTCGAAATCATGCTTCGCCTCGGGATATCTACCTTCCCTGTCGGAATTATGCTTCGGCTCGGAATCAACCAGCGACCTCCTCGTTGGAATTAAGCTCCGCCTCGGAATCAAGTCGACCAACAAGCTCTGCGCTGGAATCCTGCTTCGTCTCAGAGTTTACCACGTGTCGAAATCATGCTTCACCTTGGGATATCTACCTTCCCTGTCGGAATAATGCTTCTGTAATACCCTAGTTCATTTATACCAGTTCTAGTTCATGTATTTCTTTATTTATGGTATTTTCCTGATTTATTATGCTTTAGGTGCGAATAGTGTATTTGACATTCGTATTTGCATCCGACCCGACCCGCATGCTTGAAACCAGTCTTGATTCATGTTTATGATTTATCCTGACCCGTTACATAGACTCGTGCACTTTCATTTTAATTTATACATCTTGAATACTGGCATTTTATCTGGCATTTGTATTTTTACAATATAACATTTTAAGTCACATAAAATATTTTTAAAATACATTGCATGGCCTGCATGATACCCCTGGCCCCGTAGTAGCATCCGTGCATCTTGTTCTCGTCCCGTTCAGTGAAACGGACTTGTTTGGATGGCTACGCGCACGTGCGTGCATCCGTTCTTGGGGTTATGCATTTTTCATTATCCGGACATTCATTTTTTATTTTGGTCGACATGTATATTTTTCGTATTTTAAAACTGAATTTTAGACCAGACCCGGGCATGTTTTGGACTATGTTTGTATTTACCAGAATATCAAATTTTATTTATATAATATTAATTTTATAAATTGATACAAATTAAAATTTAGTTAACTAATAAAAGATTTTTTAAATTTAAATCTAAACTGATTTCCTAACAAACTAACAACCCTTTTCTCTCTCTCTTTTCTCTGCATATATATATTTATATATTTTTTATTTTTTCTTTCCTTATTTAATACACAGCCTCTTATTCTTACTTCTTTTTCTTTCTTCTTCTTTTTTCTTGATCTTGTTTCTTGATTTCAGTGATCACCGCCGGAGCCGTGCTCGTCACTGACGATCCGAGTGATCCAGTGAACGTACCTGACTTGCGTGATCACCCTCGTACGTTGTTTGGAACCGTTCCGTGTACCGTGCGCGCGTCGCGACATTTCGCCGACGAAGGACGTTCCGTACACATCCGTTCTTGTTCCATCTAGGCAAGTTTACCTTGCTACATGCTATATAACTCATTATATACCTGTTTAAATAAATATCACACCTGTATTTTGAATCAAGCATCCCATGTTTCATATTACAGCCTTTCAACGTTCCGTTTACATTTGTATAGTGCATTTCAGATCTAGGGCATGCAAACCAATCTTAATTACATGCTACATTTCTTTAGACGCGTCTATTTTAACAAATGAAATACCTGTATTTAAAATCATACACCCCATGTTTAGTTTTATAACTTTTCGATGTTCCGTTTGCATCCGTTCATATCATTTCAGATCTAGGTCATGAAAACTTATCTTGTTACATACTATACTATCATATACTGCATCAAATTGAATAGTTACATTTCATATTGCTTAGTTATATGTTCCGCACTTGTTAGTTTATCATTTTACGATTATGTAATACCCGTTTGCATCCATATCATTTAAAATATATTTCGTCATGATATTTCTTCTTATTATTTTTAATTAGTTTATAATCTGCATTTTATAATGTTATACATTTGAAAATATTATAGTTTACACATGAAACGTCGTTGCAAAGCGGATACGACAAATCTGAAATTTACTGTACACCTTACCTTATAAATTCATTATAAATCATAGAAAAATTATTAGTATACGTTCTTTAGTTCGTTACGAAGCTAACTCAGAATAATATAACTCTATGAAATATTTAATTGCAAAATAAATTGTTTAAATAACGTAAAATGCAAATGAAAATATCTCTAAACTGCTGTCCAGGGAAATTCCAGCAGCAAACTTTCAATTTCGAATGTTCATAGATTTTTGTAGGGATAACCTGAGATTCTTATAATTATAAAAATTAAAACCTTATTGAATTATCTTTGTTTTGGTATAGGACACGTCCCTTTTGGAGAACGTTTGTTATTTTTAAGCTATTTTACAAATCAGGATGACGCTGAATTTCTGAACGGAACTTTCTTGTGCATGGTTAATCAATACCACTTTTATAGTTAATATTATTATATCAATATCTATTTAATAAATAATAGTGCTTGTGTTTTAATATTCAGCAAATTTTACCGATTTACAGTTTTATAGTATCCGTCTGTATCCGTACGGTTTATTACATATCTAGTTGCACGCCGAGACCATATTATTTCATGTTACTGTTGTATTAGTGCACCATGCTCGATAATTGTGCATCCTACATAATCATGATGTAACCCCTGACAAAATATTTGTGCATCCATGCTTTACCGTGCATCCGTACTTGCTACAGTTTTAGTATGAGCATCCGCTTGACACGTGTGCGCTACCTGTCATGACCTGATATACCACTGCTTGACTTGATACCTGATACACCACTACTTAACATGACTTGATACATGTACACTACCTGACATAACCTGATATATCACTACTTGACATGTTACCTGATCTTGTTACTAATGCCGACAATTTTGACTTGTTGTCCCTACGGACATTTCCTGTTGTCTATACAGACAAACATGTTCCTGCTTGATCCTGTGTTGGCATTAGTCTCAGATTTATAAATACCTGACTTACATACATGACTTGGGGGTATGGGGAAATCAAGAATGTAGCTGAACGTAACTCAAAGGGCTATTATATCATTTTACCGTGGTCCCGTGGGGAATGAACGGGACATAGACCCACAGTCTATTACATCATTTTACCGTGGTCCCGTGGGGAATGAACGGGGCATAGACCGATGGGTTACGATGAAGATTGCATTAATTGATTTCAAATGACTTTAGAGTAGTTAACCCTATAGTACAGATTAGACTACTCACTGCACTTCACCTGTTTATATCCGGTTCACTGATATATATTCATGTTACTGTTTACCTGTTACTGATGACTTGTTACTGTTCATACTTCACGCCTGCATATCTCATTATATCCTGCTTGCTTAACATTATTGATATTATGACACACTGACGTCTGGGTTTTGCATGGCCCAGATCCATTATCATTATCGCAGGCAATCCAGGAGTATTTTGATCCACAGGCCGAGCAGTGAGGACCTGTTATTAGTTTAGTTTAGTTTCCTTTCGGTATTTTCATTCCTGATGTGAGCCCGCATTATGGGACGTACATTCCAGTTTATTATTGTATTGGATCTTTTTGCTTCCGCATTATTTTTATTCTTGACTCGTTATTCTGGCTCATGGACATGTATTAGATAGTTGTTTATTATTTTACTGTTCTTGATATCTCTACAGCCGTAATATGACTGTGGAGGGATATTTCTTATCCACAGGTAGCATGGTTGGCTCTGTCACGTACCTATCTTAGCGCACTCTGAGAAGCGGGGCGTGACAGCTTCGGTTCGGAATCAACCAGCGACCTCCTCGTCGGAATTAAGCTTCGCCTCAGAATCAAGTCGACCAACAAGCTCAGCGCTGAAATCATGCTTCGTCTCAGAGTGTACCCCGCGTCGAAATCAAGCTTCGCCTCGGTGTATCTGCCTATCCTGTCGGAATTATGCTTCGGCTCGGAATCAACCAGCAACCACCTCGTCGGAATTAAGCTCTGCCTCAGAATAAATTCGACCAACAAGCTCCGTGCCAGAATCATGCTTCGTCTCAGAGTGTACCCCACGTTGGAATCAAGCTTCGTCTCGGTGTATCTGCCTTCCCTGTCGGAATTATGCTTCGGCTCGAAATCAACCATCGACCTCCTCTTCGGAATTATGCTCCATCCTGGAATCAAGTCAACCAGTGACCTCCTCGTCGGAATTATGCCCCATCCTGGAATCAAGTCAACTAGTGACCTCCTCGTCGGAATTATGCTTCGACTCGGAATCAAGTCAACCAGCGACCTCCTCGTCGGAATTATGCTTCGACTCGGAATCAAGTCAACTAGCGACCTCCTCGTCGGAATTATGCTCCATCCTGGAATCAAGTCAACCGCCGACCTCCCCGTCGGAATTAAGCTCCGCCTCGGAATCAAGTCGACCAACAAGCTCTGCGCCGGAATCATGCTTCGTCTCAGAGTGTACCCCGTGTCGAAATCATGCTTTGCCTCGGAGTACCTGCTTTCCCTATCGGAATTATGCTTCGCCTAGGAATCAACCTCTATATCGAAATTATGCTTCGGTCAGAATATCTTCCGCCCATCGGAATTATGCTCCGACCTCTTTGGAATCATGCTCCGCTCATCGGAATCATACTCCGACCCGTTTGGAACCATGCTCTGCTCATCGGAATCATGCTCCGATCCCTGGAATCATGCCTCTACTCTTCGGAATTATACTCCGATCCTCGGAATTATGCTCCGTCCTCTCGGAATTATTCTCCGACTCTTCGGAATGATACTTCGACCCTGAAATTATGCTCCGCAAATCGGAATGATGCTTCGATCTCCGGGAATCATGCTCCCCGAGAGATGCTCCGCCCCCGGAATGATGTCCCACCTCGAAGTCCAGTTTCAAGATCTATCAATTTCATGCACACAACTCATATGCGCGGTGTGCATTTATTGATGGGGGGCACTGTTAGTGTTTATGCCCTAGAAGGCCATTACTGTATCATACTAGTTTGTATATTACTTAATGGAAGGTTGGGATATTCACATGTATATAACAGTCTTGCTAAACATGGTAGTATGCTACTTGGTTTTTCTATCTTAATATGTAAGTATACGTATTGATAGAGCTCTTAGGATCTTGTTTGATTACCAGCGTTGTGATGGCAGTCACACTAGTGGGGGCTGGGTAGTCTACAAGCACATCCTTATTCAGGTCCCTAGTCGTAGGATTATCGAGACATGGCATCGATACTCCGGAGTAGACTAGTATGTACGCTTCTCATCCCAGTTGGGGAGATGTTCTGTCCCACAGCCGTCAGTACGTCGTACTGGAGATAGTATGCAGGTGCTCGTTAGGTTACGGGTACACCGGACAGGACTCACAGGGAACTGTTGGTTGGTTTTATACCAGTCGTCAGTGAACAGTTCCCAGGTGACATGAGTACAGCATAGTCCGCAGACTTGACACTGCTACTTCGCCTCGAGTGTGTCCCACTGTTCTTAGATTGCTACCCTACCACGGCTCAAAGGAGTCGTGCAAACAGGTAGCAGTTGGGTGCAGTCCCGAGCACTTGGAGGCAGTGGCGGTTAGAAATGATTCGTCTCTCCCGGTATTGTGGGTTGATATCGCGCTGTGTCAGAGAGCCATTACGCAAAGTCCCTGGCCAGGGCAAGCGAGATCTGCTGGTAGGTTCCAATAGTTTCTTAGGGTGTAATGGGCTTCGCTCCGACACGACTTATACCGCTATTAGGGGACTGACGCTTGCCGCCCCCTAGGCCCGATATGCGATAGTCTTAGACGAACGGACCGGACTGTACGGAGATTGTCACATCAGACTCAGTAGGAGTTCGGATGGGTTTCCTCAACGGCCTTCTTATCGACATCTACCTGGGGACCGTTACGTACAGCTAGTGCCGCTTGCGGTCTGTGGTTAAACCCATTGCCAGCGTAGTAGTCGAGTCTCTAGAGTCCCACACAGAGAGTTTCCCTACTCCAGGCGAAACGATATAGAAGTCGTATGGTTTTACGACAAGGGTTCGGACGCATACGTGTGTTTACGCACGTACGACATCCGGACAGTTTTTACTAGTCGGCTTTGGTTTAAGCCAGTTACTAGTATCCGGTTATTGGATTTATACAGTCTAAAGTTTTTCCGTGTTTTCACGGATAGGAGGGGCGTTCTCGTAATTGCGCGAGAAGGTTCTAGAAGATGGTGACTAAGGATGTTAAGGTGGCATATACATTGAATGAGATTAGTGAGTCATATGAGTGATTCATCCATGTCATTAATACATCATAAATGCTTAATGACTCATGGAGATGAATCACCATTAGATATTTATGAAGCATGATTATTCATCATTTTATTTTCTTTTATTGATAAATCTTAATGCTTCATATATATTATGATAACTCATTTTTCTCATTTCAATAATGATTCTCACCTTCTCTCTCCTCAAGCTTCCTCTCTTCAAACCCTAATCCTCCCCTCTCATGTGTTGAGTACAAGGATTAGTTAGACTACTTAATCCATAACCCTCACTCTATATCATCTAGGTACTTTGATTAGCACTTAAAGAAACCTAATTGCCTCAAGTTTAGAGGCAAAGCTTGAAGTAAAGCTCTCGTGGTGGATCGTCTACTACTTGGAGAAGGCCGAGGAGGAGGTGGAGTTCGTAAAGACGAAGGACACGGTTCTTTAGGTATAATCACTTCACATAGTAGTTTAGAACTTCTATGATAGTTGTTAGTTATCGTTTAGCTTCGATTCATGCGGTTAGTCGATGTTTAAGCAAAGAACAAGATCGTTTTTCATATTTCCGCCTCCCCGCAAGTCGTGGGGTATTGTACATCGACTTACAGGCACTTTGTTGGGGTCAAAATTTTCACCCCGGTTGACCAAGTCAAAGTCAAGGTCAACCCCAAGCCAGGTAGACCCAAGCCCAGGTCAAGCGGGCCCATACCCAAGTCGAGCCCGCGGTCAGCCTCCCCATGCCAACATAAAAATCATGTAACAAATAATTTTGATGTAATTTTTTGTGCATGAATGTAAGCAAAATGGGCATAAAGCCAAATTTTTGTAAAGCCCATGGCTTATGTGCAAAAGAAATGAGCACATGAGGCATGAGATGGGCAAAATGCCATTTTGTAATGCTCAAGAGGCTATATGTAAATGTGTAAGCCTATATAAGGCAACATGATGATGAATAACAAAAACAATTCATTCTCCCCAAAAACTAGGGTTTGCGCCTCCATCCCCTTTCTTAAGGGTCTAAAACCTTCTTCATCTTTTCGAATTAAATCAAGAGTTTAACTCTTTCTTTTTCGAAAAGAAGTAGTTTTTCACCACAAAAACCCATAAAGGGGATCTCGGATCTCCCATCAAATCTCTGAAAGGGGAAATTTTGAATCTCACTATCATTTTCCCCCAAGATCCGGCCAACCGAGAGGAAGAAGAAGGAGACTCATCTCCAAAAACCCCACGTTGGGAGGATCCAAGGCTCAAAAGAAGAGCCAAAGATTCCTAGAAGTTTAACTCCTTTCTAGATCTGTTGGAGTTTAACTCCATAAATTAAATTTCCTTTAGAAGTTCGACTCCAAAACCCCTGGGGAGTTCAACTCCCTAACCTAGGGGCTAAGCCCCTTCCCGCTGGTGTTTCCCGTGGTCGCGTGCCGCGCACGTGACCCGCGGACGCGCCCAATGGTCACGTGCAGCGCACGTGACTCCGGGCACTAAAGCGTCCATGTGAGCGCACGTGACCCACGGGCACTAAAGCACGCACGCCCCATGGTCGTGTGCAGCGCATGTGACCCGCGGGCGCTAAGCGTCCACGTGCGCCCCATGCGACCTGCTCAGCGCCTAGCGGTCGCGTGCAGCACACGTGACCCGCTAGCGCCCAGCGACCACATGCTGCGCATGTGACCAGCGGGCGCCAATCGTGCACGTGACCAACGGGCGCTAAGCGCACACGCGCCAGGCACGTGACCCGTGGGCACCATGCGCCCACGTGCCACGCACGCGTCTTTAAGACGCTCCTCCCCCCCATTTTTTATGCACTCCACATCAAAATACGTCCCTCGTTGAGAATTTTTTTTCTAACGGGGCGCTGCCCCGCATCCCGTAAGGGGGCTGCTAGTCCCCTTGACCCCTAGCCCGCTATCCGGATAGCGGGACCCCCGTAAAACTCTACGGGGCCCCCGATATATCCAAAACCCTTTTCAAAGCATACGTACACTGCACATTGACTTCGCATGACCTGTTTGTCCTGTTAATTCGAGATTCTCTCGCTCCAAAGGTGAGGGGTAATTAACGGCAGTTTAGTCCGCGGCTGCCGGAGATTCGAATCCCCATAGTCAATAAACCCCAGCCTACCTTAGGCAGGGGAAATCTGTAATGCGCCTGACAAGCGCACGCGTATTCCCATATCAATGGGGTGTCAAAAAACACCCTACATCCGATGCCTCTTGGCGAGGGCTTGGATCCTTAAGGACGGGCCGAGCAGGGTTGCTGCCCGGTGCCTCTTGGCGAGGGCTTTGATCCTTAGCGCGGGAGGGGCCGTAGGAGGCCTGCTAAGGACGGGCCGGGCAGGGTTGCTGCCCGATGCCTCTTGGCGAGGACTTGGATCCTTAAGGACGGGCTGAGCAGGGTTGCTGCCCGGTGCCTCTTGGCGAGGGCTTCGATCCCTGGCGTTGTGGGGTAGGGAGCTACCAGCCAGGGATAAGCGAGCAAGGGCGAGCCCGGTTGCCTCTTGGCGAGGGCTTCGATCCTTAGTGCGGGAAGGGCCGTAAGAGGCCTGCTAAGGACGGTCCGAGCAGGGTTGCTGCCCGGTGCCTCTTGGCGAGGGCTTGAATCCTTAAGGACAGGCCGAGCAAGGTTGCTTCCCGGTGCATCTTGGCGAGGGCTTTGATCCTTAGCGCGGGAGGGGCCGTAGGATGCCTGCTAAGGACGGGCCGGGCAGGGTTGCTGCCCGGTGCCTCTTGGCGAGGCTTGGATCCTTAAGGACGGGCCGAGCAGGGTTGCTGCCTGGTGCCTCTTGGCGAGGGCTTCGATCCCTGGCGTTGTGGGGGTAGGGAACTACCAGCCAGGGATAACTGAGCAAGGGCGAGCCCGGTTGCCTCTTGGCGAGGGTTTCGATCCCTGGCGTTGCGGGGTATGGAACTACCAGCCAGGGATAACCGAGCAAGGGCGAGCCCGGTTGCCTCTTGGCGAGAGCTTCGATCCCTGGCATTGCGGGGTATGGAACTACCAGCCAGGGATAGCTGAGCAGGGTAGCCGCTCGGCTCTTGGTGAAGGCTTCAATCCCTGCCGTTGTAGGGTAGGGAGCTACCAGCCAGGGATAACCGAGCAAGGGCGAGCCCGGTTTCCTCTTGGTGAGGGCTTCGATCCCTGGCGTTGCGGTGTATGGAACTACCAGCCAGGGATATCCGAGCAGGGTAGCCGCTCGGCTGCCTCTTGGTGAGGGCTTCGATCCCTGGCGTTTCGGGGTATGGAACTACCAGCCAGGGATAGCCGAGCAGGGTAGCCGCTCGGCTGCCTCTTGGTGAGGGCTTCAATCCTTAGCGCATGAGGGGCCGTAAGAGGCCTGCTAAGGATGGGCCAAGCATGGTTACTTCCCGGTTTCCTCTTGGCGAGGGCTTCGATCCCTGGCGTTGTGGGGTTGGAAGCTACCAGCCAGGGAGAGCCGAGCAGGGTAGCCTCTCGGCTGCCTCTTGGTGAGGGCTTTAATCTCTGGCGTTATGGGGTAGGGAGCTACCAACCAGGGATAATCGAGCAAGGGCGAGCCCGGTTGCCTCTGGTGAGGGCTTCGATCCCTGGCGTTGCGGGGTATGGAACTACCAGCCAGGGATGGCCGAGCAGGGTAACCGCTCGGCTGCCTCTTGGCGAGGGCTTCGAGCCCTCGCGTGGCAGGGTATAGAACTACCGGCCAGGGATAACCGAGCAGGGTAGCCGCTCGGCTGCTTCTTGGTGAGGGCTTCGATCCTTAGCGCGGAAGGGGCCATAAGAGGCCTGCTAAGGATGGGCCGAGCATGGTTACTGCCCGGTTGCCTCTTGGCGAGGGCTTCGATCGCTGGCGTTGTGGGGTAGGGAGCTACCAGCCAGGGATAACCGAGCAGGGTAGCCACTTGACCCTCCTGATGTGTGAGCATCGGGAAGGGTAATAATCACGGACGATACGTGCAGGAACGTACGGGGGAAGGCAGAACGTTTTGGGGGGCCGTGTCAGTTTCGCCACGTGGCGATGTGGCATTGGAGCAGTTGCTGCGATTCCCAAGACTCGCGCCGGTACGCGCGAGAATCCGAGTCCTTGAAGATTCCGTTTGAAGTTATAAATAAAGAAGGAGATCGCAGCTCCTTCGGCACCGCTTACTCTCGAGATGACTGGGCACTTGTATTTGATCAAAGAGATCATCACCCTTGGTGATGTCTCCTTGTACGACAAATCTCTGTTCGAGGAGGGGTACCGGGGAGTAATTCAGCGCCCCCAGGATCACTTCGGCCGGCTTCTCCCTCGGTGGTCATCCTTGCTTCAGATGTTGATGTACGTGGTCTGGAAGAGGTCCCTGGAGTTGGACAACCCCTTCGCTGAGGAGCTTTTGGACGAGGCGCTCGACTAGGTGCATTCGACCTTCCTGTTCGGCCTCATCTCGAAAGCCAGGCACGACCGATCCTTGGCTCTGATTCTAGAGTGTTTCAAGATGAGGTACATCGTGGGCCAAGGCTCAAAGGGCGGAGGGTTGGGTGCTTCCGTGGCGTCCCGGGTCCACGTGCAGTGTCGGCAGGGGCGGGCTGCAACGGCTAGGGCCTGGCTGACGGAAATCTCCTTCGAGTATCACCAGGAGTACTTCCTTGATCCCGTTCCACCTCTGTTGTAACCTTTTCTTTTTCTGTTAGGCTGGGGAGCCCATAATACCCTTTTGAATGAATAAAATTCTTCTTTTTGCAATGTTCCAATGTTCCCTTCTTATTATTTGAATAGAAAGGATTTTAGAAAAGTTTACATTGCCTTAGTAAAGAAGAAATACACACTCGTAGACATTCCCCTTACTGGTATAGCTTGAGCTTCCCAGTGTTGTAAGGCCGTGGAAACTTGTGCCCGTCCGCGTCTTGCAAGCGGTAGGCTCCGCTGGGAAGGACCTCGGAGACGAGGAAAGGACCATCCCATTTAGGGGAAAACTTATGCAGCCTGCCTTGATTGATGAACTCGTTTCGCCTCAGGACCAGGTCTCCGGTCTTGAAGAAGCGACGCTTGACTCGCGCGTTATAGTATCGGGCGGTTTGCTGCTGATAGGCGGCAGCTCTGATCTGAGCCCGGTCTCGTTTCTCTAACAAGATGTCTAGGTTGGTCCGGAGGTCCGTGGTGTTTTGCTTCATCGTCGAAGTGTTCGACCCGGTGACTAGGTAGCCCGATCTCTGCGGGGACCATTACCTCGCTCCCGTAGCAGAGGCTGAAAGGGGTTTCCGCAGTGGGGGTCTTCTTTGACGTGCATATGGCCCATAAGACCCGAGATAATTTCTCGACCCAACTGCTTTGGCGTCCTTCTAGGCGGGTTCGGAGACCTCGGAGGACGTCCCGATTAGCGGCTTTAGCTTGCCCGTTGCATTGGGTATGTGCGACAGCGGCAAAATTCATGAGGATATGATACTCATTGTAGAATTCCTTCACTTTCTCATTCTCAAAGTTTGTCCCGTGGTCGGTGATGATACACCTCGGGATGTCGAATCAGAGTACCACGTTGTTCTGCAGGAACTTGATAGTCGTGGTGACATCCGGCTTCCTGATGGGGATGGCTTCGATCTACTTCATGAAGCAATCCACTGCGACGAGGACATACTTGTGCCCACCCGAACTGGTAGGGAACTGGCCAATCATGTCCATTCCCCACTGGGCGAACGGCCACGGGGAGGTTTGGGTGGTCAGCTCGATAGCCGGAAGGCGGGGTATACTTCCATGGAGTTGGCAACTTTTGCATCTCCTGACGAGCTTCTGGGCATCCTGGTGAATAGTCGGCCAGTAGTACCCCTGGAGCAATGCCTTCTGGATTAAGGTGCGGGCCCCTTGGTGAGCACCGCCGACTCCTTTGTAGATTTCACGGAGGATATGGTTGACTTCGTAGGGTCGACGCTGTAAGTCTACGGTAGCGTCCCGGCCGTCATTCTGACGCCAAACGCGGAACAAAAACTTTTATAACTGGCGCTATCGTATACTATAACCTGGATCTTGCCATTAACGCTAAACTAACAAACTGTAAAGAGGTAGAAAGGCTATACCGATCGATCCGAGTCCTTCGGTCTTTAGCCATCATCCCACGCCCTTCGCGGCAACTCCGATCTCTTTGCTCCTCGTCGAGGTGGCACCACATCTACGGATCTTTAAACGGGGTCCCGCCTCTATACCGAGACAACTCGGTCATCAAGTCTGCTAAAAGAGATGACCAAGATGAAGTAGAGAATGAGTAGAATATTTTGTCTCAAACACCCTAGGGTTCTCATCACATGAGAGGGTTAGGGTGGAGGTTAAACAAGATGCTAAGGATTGGAAATGGTGAACTCAAGAAAATCAAGAGAGCAAAAGAAAACCAAGCATATAAACTTCTCTCTTATTTTCTCATCCTTTGAATAGATATATGAGGTTATCACTTTTAAAACCCAAAACAAAATATCTTATAAAAATATCTCCTCAAAATATCTATCCACAAAACAAAACTCATTAATTCTTAATGACTCACTAGATGACTCATTACATGAGTCATTAGTGAACATTCTAGAATTAATGTGTCATCCATAATGAGTCACCCTTTCCAAAATCCAATAATCATTTAAACCAAAATGATTAATCAAAAAAGAAATGCATCTTCTAAAATATTCTCGTAACGGATTACGAAAATACCCCTCGCCTGTATATACATACCTGTATCCGTATTCCGACCGAATACGAATACGAGAGACTAAAATATTCCGACTCAATATAATACTTGGATCCGGCTTAAACCAAAGCCCACCAGTATTATCTGTACAAAATATGACACGTGCACAAGTGCACGTGCATTTTTCGAACCCTGCCATAAAACCATACGGTTTCTACAACGTTTCGCCCGAACTTGGGAAACTATCTGTGGGGGACTCTAAAGACTCGTCAGTACCATGGCAGTGGGTTTAACCACAAGCACGTCAGCGGCACTAGCTGTGCGTAACAGCTGCCCATGTACTGACCTCAAGAGAAGCCGATGAGAGAACTCATCGTGGAACCCTACTGAGCCTATCAGTGACAATATACGTACAGTCCGGTACGTTTCGTCTATGAGTATTGCATATCGGGCCTAGGGGGCTGGTAACGTCAGACCCCCAATAGCGGTATAAGTCGTGTCAGAGTGTAGCCCAGAACACCTTGAGATACTACTGGAATACCTACCGGTAAATCTCCTGCCTCGGCCGAGGGCTTTGTGTAATGGCTCTCCTAGACACAGCGCGATCTCACCCCCAATACCAAGAGAGACGAATCCCCTGTCGATCCGCTCACTTGCCTCCATGTGGCTCGGGACTGTACCCAAAAAAAACCTGTTTGCTCGACTCCTTTGAGCCGTGGTAGGGTAGAAATCAAAGCACAGTGGGAACTCACATGAGACAAATGGCGATCTCAGGTCGATGAACTAATCTGTACACATGTCACCAGGGAACTGCTATCTGACGCTAGGTATATTACCAACTAGCAGATTCCCGGCGAGTCCTATTCGGTGTACTCATAACCCAATGAGCACCTGTATACATCTTAGGTGATCCAACTGACACCAGTGGCTTGTGAGACCGGCCACCGCCCCTCGTCGGGGTCTCGACTGTATACACTAGTCTACTCCGGAGTATCGATGCCCTGTCTCGAAACTCCCATGATTAGGGACCACTTTTAAGGATGTGCTTATGGACTACCCAACTCCCACGTATATGATCGCCATCATACTGCTGGTAGTCAAGCAATTTCCTAAGGGCTCTATCAACGTGTAATAGTGATCATGTCATCTAAAACTGTACACGACTGATAAAGGCAAACCAGATAGCATACTATCATCTCGAGTAAGACTGTCCTACCGGTATAGGTCCTCCCTCAATCATTGCAATCACGTACCTGCGATCCAATAATTGACTTTGAGAGCACTACATCCAACAATCTCCCACTTGCACTTAAGGCTAATTATTGCGATGTCGTATACTCACAGCCCGTGTGATACCCAACACCCAACTCTTCTACTAATCAGTTTCACAAAGCTCGTTTGTAAAACTCTTGTGTTTGAGAAATAGCCTCAGTGAGTGGATCCGCCTTGATGTTTCTATCTATGTCTTTCTTAATCTCAAGTTCGCGGAGAAAGCCATCTCCCGAATTGAGTAATACCCGTCTTAGAATATGTCTGGATATCTGATGGGACCTAATTCATAAATGAACTCCAAATCCAAACTTCTTAGACTGTATCGACAACTGAACCTAATCAGTATCATGCACCATGCCTTCCTCAGTATCCTCTTGGACCACATGTCCATAATACTGCCCCTCGTCAGAGGGAAAACTATAACTCTGACAATCACTCTGTCATCCATGTCACCTTTGGAAGCCTGGAATGATAACCGTCTCCGAAGGAGGCTGCCGTCATCAAATCCATAGAACATCCACTCATGTTCTAAAACTGCTTCCTAATATTTCTCCAGGATTGGATTAATATAAACTTATTGCATCTAGTGCAAAAACAATATCTGGTGTGGTACTTGACATCTCGTGATTGACTTAATTGCCTAAGCAAGTGATATGCCAATCATGCACATCCCTCGCCCCTTTAGTCTGTAAGACACCTTTAGAGAGGGTGACTCCATCACCTACAGGTACACCACCATGCCAGGAGTCATCTATTCTAAATACCTTTAGAAAACCGTCAAAGTACCCAGGTTGGGAAACTACCCAAATCTAGATCTAAAACCATAGATCTAGTAACCAGAATGTCTGATATTATATCCATATCCTGTGTGGAGAAACAACTGTGTGACAACCAAAGTATAACCGATCGTAGTATAGGAATTTTACTTCCTACTCTGTGTATGTCATCCAAATACCAGGACATCACACCCTACTACCTTCTTAACAGATCCATCCCCTATTCTGATGAAGTCAAACCCATGACTGTCACATCAAAATTAGATGATCTATCTCCGCTATATCTGCTCTAGTCTATAAATAGACATAAGATACTTGCCCACTATGCTTCCGCTGCTCCCACTGACCACAACAACCCTCTTGCAGAATAATATATACGTGCACTTCTAAAGCTAGTTTAAAACGACGCTATACTTAACCTCCTGCCGGGTCTCATAGCCTGGAACAACAGTAGTGTCAAGTCTGGGTAAACAAGAACCTCCCTGTCACCGTCCTTGAGGCTACCGGAGTACCTCTCGGGTGCCTGAGGTTACCCACCATATCTGCGGAGTGGCTAATGGAATGTCAAACCTGATTGAATCTTTAGGTTCTTATTAAATTTTCAGTAATCGTTTGCGGTTCTGGAATTACATCCAGTTCTACCATACTCCCACTACTGTTTTCTAAAAAAGTCCATTTTACTAAAACTGTGGCGAGTCAAGAACAATATCTCTATTGATCTTCCATATGGTAGAAAGTCAACCCTCGTCATAGCCTGGGTCAACCCACAAACTGTCATTACAGAAACGTGCCATGAGTTATCCAGAGTCTGGTTTTAAGCATAAACCGGATAACTCCCCGTACCTTAACATCGTTAATATATGAACCATTCTATATCCAATATAGAAACTTTGGCACTGATTTAATTGGAACCAGATTCAAATCATGCAGCTGTCTCTAGTGCATATCAACTTAATGGAGAGAGGCTAATCAGCATTACTCAACTTAGGAATACATCCAATTATGAGTAACCTGAAAGAGAAACAAGTTTCTCAAAACCATTACTATCAACTGAATACCAATCACAAGTATCTACATCTTCGATCTCTTTGAAGAATCCCGATATTTGCGATACCTGGTTCTCTACTTTATTCATATACCTATAACTTCTCAAAACTTAGACATTGTATTTCTACGAAACACTTGTCTAAAAAACTAGAGAAGTCATAAGTAAACAGAACATAGTACGAGGACCAACCCCTTTGTCCTGATGGACACTGGACAGCATACAATACTCTGTAAGAGTCCCCTGAGTCGAATAACTCAAAACCTGTGCATCGTAGGTTGAAAACTGTACTTATGGTTAAGAACTACTCCGCTGTTCAATGCTCCTTACCCTATCGTCAACTGATATAGGTAAATGTCATGGACATAATTTCAAAAAGTTATATCTCACTTTATAAAAATAAACGTACAGATATATCAGTTTGAAATTGGTGCACAACAACTGATACTCAAAACCAAATACTTGTCGTCTGGCATAAACCCAGGCGATGTCCTCAAATATCATCAATTACAACGAATTCCGATATAATGAGGATGATCACCATTTTCCCAATAACCTACTCCCACTCATCCTCTGTAAAACCATACAGATATGAGAATGAAACCTGGTAAATACATACCCTGGAGTAAGTATCTAATCGGGAAATCTGTTTTCCTTTAACAATACACAGTGAAACTGAAACATGAAAATGTTTCGTAGGGGTATCCTGGTATTCCTAGTAACGCCTCTTCCATAATCCAATTCATGACTATAACCGTATGTTTCTTTGCCATCTCTCTAAATCCCTTTATTTGTCTTTATTCATTACCTTCTATACACCCCTTTAGGCTAATTGGTTTTCTTCCTTCCCTACCGTTCGGCACCAGCCTATGGTTTGGAAGAAGACTATCCAATAAGCATAATAGGTGTACTCTCTTAATCGTAGGAGTACTCGCAACCTGAGAGAAGGTGATGATAAAAGACAACTGAATAATAGCTTATTCTATTTCTCCCGAACTGTGGAAAAAAGCAAAGGTGAAGTAGGAGTGGCGATGAAGTACGCGGTTTGGTCGTGAATGATAGCAGTCGCAATTTACTTTGCCCTCATTCTAATCCTTTTATTTTGTCTTTACTTATTACCTTCTGTACACCCTACTTAGGCTAATTGGTTTTCTTCATTCCCTACTGTTCCCCTCCGAACGGCGGCCGAGACGTTAGGACATCCGTGCCTGAGGTTCGGGGCAGATGCTATTTGGTTTTATCCGTCCACCTCTCCGAAGATGCCAAGTTGATTTATGGCACCGTGTATCGGAGGTTTAGACGGATGCGGCCGATGTAGCAGACTTCGTCAGATTCCCCCTCGCTTGAGGGGTTTTTGATTGTGGGGACGCTCTTCCCTGCAGGCGCAAGCCCCTGCAGTTAATTACGCTACCGCATCGCGGTAACAACTTTCTCCTTCTCCAGAATTTCACTTCGTGTCGTGTGTGTTTGTTTTGTTTGTGGTTGCCCGTGGATTGTATACGGAGACTGAGTAATGCCGTCGCCCGTAGGACGTGGATTAGTCCAAATCCGTATTTACTTAGATTTGGGTTTGGTGTTTTTTAGTTTAAGGATGCATTGGTCGCATTGCGGCTAAGATCAACTTAAACATTCATTAAGGATACATTAGTCCTGTTTAGACTAAGATCAACTTAACGTAGTGATTGATTTAATTATCTGGCCGTCGGGACTCGTCACCTCTCTGACGTCGTTGAGGGATTACAACGACAGGTGTCTGAGGAGTTCAGAGATATACCCTTGAACCAAAGTTGATTTGGGGTTTTATCGTTTATTGAATATCTAAGGACACATTAACCGTATTTGGGGTTAAGATCAACTTAGACGGGACCGTTTAGATCCAACAGAAGAGCATTTGGGCCCTATTGTGCCAGTTTAGGGACGTGGTGGTCCGTCGCCAGTTTTAGGGACGTGGTGGTCCAATATTAGTTTAGAGACGTTTCGGTCCGATATTAGTTTAGGGACGTTTCGGTCCGTCGCCAGTTTAAAGACGTAGTGGTCCATGTTCCAGTTTAGGGATGTGGTGGTCCGATATTAGTTTAGGGACGTTTCGGTCCGATATTAGTTTAGGGACGTTTCGGTCCGATGTTAGTTTATGGACATTTCGGTCCATTATTAGTTTAGGGACGTTTCGGTCCGATATTAGTTTAGGGACGTTTCGGTCCTTCATTAGTTTAGGGACGTTTCGGTCCGATATTAGTTTAGGGACGTTTCGGTCCGTCGCCAGTTTAAAGACGTAGTGGTCCATGTTCCAGTTTAGGGACGTGGTGGTCCGATATTAGTTTAGAGACGTTTCGGTCCGATATTAGTTTAGGGACGTTTCGGTCCGATATTAGTTTAGGGACGTTTCGGTCCGTCGCCAGTTTAAAGACGTAGTGGTCCATGTTCCAGTTTAGGGACGTTTCGGTCCGATATTAGTTTAGGGACGTTTCGGTCCGATATTAGTTTAGGGACGTTTCGGTCCGATATTAGTTTAGGGACATCTCGGTCCACGAGTTTAAGGACCCCGCAGTCCATATCGATGTATGGTCGTTGGGACCCGTCACCTCTTTGACGTCGTTGAGGAATTACAACGACGGATGTCAAAGGAGTTCGGAGATGTACCCTCGAACCGGATGTAAATTGATTTAGAAGAGCAATTTTGCTCAGTCAATTTAATTTAAGGACTTATGGCCAAAATTGGGCTAAGTCCAGTTGAAATGTTCAACATTTTATTTGCTTTTGCATTGCATTTCTTTTTTTTTATTTTTATTTGGGCCTTGCCCAGAAAGGATGCAGAGCATCAATTTGTTTTGGGCTCTGCCCTTTTAGAAATGATGCAAGGCATCAATTTTATTTGGGCTCTGCCCTTGTATAAAGGATGCAAAGCATCAATTTATTTGGGCTCTGCCCATTTATTGCCTTGCAATTTATTTTGGCCTGTCAGGTCATTTTGATTTGGGCCTGGCCCTTCAAATAGTGCAAAGCACCAAGAATCTTTTGGATTCAAGAAAATGAGTGCAGAGCACTTTTTAATGATCTAAATTTAGATCAAAGAAGAGAAAAGAAAATCTTTTCTTTCTTTTTGTCTCAGAGAACCAGAGGTTCATAGCAAGTGCAAGGCACTATTTTTATTTATTTATCTGAGAACCAGAGGTTCATAGCAAGTGCAAGGCACTATTTTTATTTATTTATTTATCTGAGAACCAGAGGTTCATAGCAAGTGCAAGGCACTATTTTTATTTATTTATTTATCTGAGAACCAGAGGTTCATAGCAAGTGCAAGGCACTATCTGTTGTGCGCACGTGCGTTGCACGTGGTGCCGCATGGCGGGCATACGTGCGTTGCACGTGGCGCACATGCGCATTATGAGGAGAAGCAAAGCTTCTATATATGGAGAACAAGCTCCTTTTAATATTATTAAATATTCTCATGTGGTGCGCACGTGCGTTGCACGTAGTGCCGCATGGCAGGCACACGTGCGTTGCACGTAGCGCACATGGCGCTTGCGCATATGCGCATTATGGAGGAGCATGCTCCTATCTTGGAGAACCAAGCTCCTTTGAGTATTGAATCCTTTGAGGATTTTTTTAACTCTCCCTTTCCAAGAGGTATGCCCTCTTATTTATATGGGAGTGGTAGAGAAGCCATCTCTCCTTTTCCCGATGTGGGACTAAAAAATGCATTCCCCATGTAGTAGAGCATTACTTTAGATTACACGTGTATAACACATTTGCTCATAGCTTTTGATCTCGGATGAATTATGAGGCCCATAATATATCAAATCGAAGGTATTTTCGAGATGCTTTCAATATCATCAGAATTTAGCTGTTTTTCGTTCCGGAGTTTGTCAAAATACAGCTCGGAAAATACTGGTTCGCATCTTCTTCCTTAAATCACATGTGCATAGACATTTGCTCATAACTTTTGATCCCGGATGAATTATGAGCCCCATCATATATCAAATCGAAGGTCTTTTCGAGACGCTTTCTATACAATCAGAATTTATCCGTTTCTCCTTCGGGAGTTTGTCAAAAAACAGTCCGGAAGATACTGGTTCGTATTTCCTTAAGCGTATCGCTGCCATTTGATACCTTGGACTCTTTTGCGCAGAAATTTTTGGCGGGAACAAATGCCCCCCACTACTTTGCCCACGTAAGTATGTACGTGGGTGAAGTAGTGCAGAGTTATGCAGAGTTATGCATGGCGTATGACCAGTTTTGGGTTGATGTATCACTTTAAGAATCTTGATCTGAGAAGATAACGAGCGGACACAAGTGTCGTCATTTATCATTGACTCAAATCTCAACTCTTAAGGGATATAGTTCCAACCCTTAACTCCATGAGCCGCATCCTTCTATTTCTTTTTTTGTCTCACTCTGGCGTGGAGTAGTTCATACGCTTATGAGTAAGTTCTCCATTTCAGTGGCATGTAGCTTTGGCAAGTGTGGCCCGTAGATGGTCGGCCCATCTTGACTTCTTTGCAGGGCAGTGATGGCTTAGGAGACAGGGGTAGGATCTGCCACCTAAGGCTTTTCAACTTTACGAGCCGTGAGCGTCTCATAAAGACTTTTCTCCCTACGAGTCGTGAGGATCTCGTAGGTGTATTTTCTCCTTGGGAATCGTGAGGATTCCTAAGTGTGTTTTCTCTTATAAGTCGTAAGGATCCTATAAGAGAGTTTTTCCTCTTACGAGTCGAGAGGACCCGTAAGCGGTTGTTTCCCTCCTTATCGAGATTCGACTTTGGAGAGTGTGACCCGTGGATAGTATGCAAGAGACCGTTTTGGGCCGACTTGCAGGGTCCCAGTGCTTAGGAACAGGTTTTTTAATCCCTACTGCCTAAGGCTTTATCTCACGAGTCGAGACGCATCGAGAAAATCTCGCAAAGACATCAATTTCCTCACGAGTCGAAACGGATCGAGCAGATCTCGTAAGAACATCTTAACGTCGCATTTAACCTCTGCTCTTTACGACAGAAGCCCGTTAAGGTTGGTGGTACTTAGGGTTTTGGCCATCGTACCGTCGCATAAGCTGATATAGTCCTCGATAGGCAATCGTGCTGTTCGAGTAGCCCTGCGACTGCCGTGTCTCTGATCCCTTCGGGGGCTGGACAAGACGTCTTCAAGCAATCCTCCTTGGCAGTTTGACCGTCAGAAGAGCAAGCGCTAGGAATTTGCCATGCCGCTTTTTACTTGAGGTTAGGCTCATTTTGGAGAGCCCCGATGAGTCATAACCACTCCGCGCTGGTGTGGGGATGATCTCCGATAGTCTTTCGGGCTTTATATGAGTTGCCGTTAAGACCCTGAAGCTAGGAATTTGGCCTTTGCTTCGTTTGCTTTGTCGTGTCTGAATCCCTGCTGGAGGAAGAACGCTGAGGTTGACATTTCGTCTACTGTATCGAGACGAACGTCATGGAGGTGACCACTTCATGTGAGATGGTCTCCGATTGTCTTTCCGGTTTTATGTGAGTTACCGTTAAGACGTTGAAGCTAGGAATGTGGCCTTCGCTTCATTTGCTTACACTGCGTCTGGTGTATTGAGACGAATGCTGAGGTGGAGCTGGGATTTTGCCATCACTCCGCTTTGTTTCGACCGTGAGGTCTTTTGTTGACGTTGCATCTGCCTCCAGCTGGACTGCGGAGGAACGCTGTTGTTGACATTGCGTCTACTGTATCGCGACGAATGCTGAGGTGAAGCTGGGATTTTGCCATCGCTCCGCTTGATGGTGTAACATCTGTGTCCTGTTGGAATGAGGAGGCACACCGTTGTTGGTCTCTAGGCTGTAGACGTTGACGTCGAGACCCTGAAACTCGGGATCTTCGTTTGCTTCATTTGTTGACATCGTGTTTGTAATATTGCGACAAATGTCGAGAAGGTCTCTAGGTTATCTATGAACCGTCGAGATTTGGCTTCGCTTTCTGGTGGAGCCTGTTGGGAAGGTATTGTTCCCTTTTTATCTGTGCCCCTGGATTGTATACAGGGATCGATGTGATTTCACCTGTAGGGCAAAAAGTTTCATTCTTTCATTTTTTTTTTCTTTCCGCGATGCTCTATCATTTCAGCTTTTATATCGCGAAGGTCGCGATTGCCCAATCATTTCGGCTATTTTTCGCGGTGCCCAATCATTTCGGCTGTTTACTTTATTTTTACTCGCTGCTTTTTATTGCGAGTTGCCCAATCATTTCGGCTGTTTATTTTATTTTTACTCGCTGTTTTTTATTGCGAGTTGCCCAATCATTTCGGCTATTTCGTATGCATACATTTTTACTTGCTGATTCTGTTTGCAAGTTGGCCCATCATTTCGGCTATTTTGTATACATTTTTTTTTTTTGAGTAGGGAATTTGGGGTCTGATACCAATCTTGGCATCAGTATCGCTGCGACTGGAATATTGCCAGGAGCGAATCATCATTTGCCTTGAAAGGACTTGGAATTTGATACCGGTTTAGGCTTCAGCATCGCTGCAACTGGGATATTGCTAGAAGCGAATCATCATTTGCCTCTGTCGATGTTGAACAAAGGTGGCTTAGTAAACAGGGTTAAGGGTCCTGTCGACTAAGGCTTTTGACTTCACGAGCCGTAAGGGTCTCACAAAGGTATTTCTCCCTACAAGTCGTGAGGATCTTGTAGGTGTGTTTTCTCCTTGGGAATCGTGAGGATTCCTAAGTGCATGTTCTCTTGTAAGTCGTAAGGATCTTACAAAAGGGTTTTCTCCTAATAAGTCGAGAGGACTTACAAGTGTTGTTTGCTGTACAAGCATATCCCTAGTCACGGATGGGACTTTGTTAAGGAAATATTTATTCGTGCCCGTGGATTGTATACAAGGGTCATTATGAGCCGCTTGTAGGGCAATATCGGAAATTGTGGGGATTGCTTAAGCACAGGTTTAGGTCTCTGTAACTTAAGACTTTCAAATCCTATGAGCCATGAGGGTCCCATAAGAGAGTTCTCCTTACGAGTCGTGAGGATCTCGCAAGTGTATTTTCTCCTTAGGAATCGTGGGGATTCCTAAGTGTGTTGTTCCCTTGTGAGTCGTAAGGATCTCACGCAGGTGGTTTCTCCTTACAGGGTCGAGAGGACCCTATAAATGTTTCTTAACGAGGTTGCGCCCTTTCGGATTTTCACAAACACTCGCCGGTAGTCCTGCTGTTTTTACTCACGGAGCCCTTTCAGGTTTTCATCCGTGCCCATTTTGCTTATGGACTTGCCCCTTTTTTTTTTATTCTTTTTATTACTTTTATTTTTTTATTTTTTTTTCTTTCTCTTTTTTTTACGAGGTCGCGCCCTTTCGGTTTTCACGAACACTCGCCGGTAGCCCTGCTGTTTTTACTCACGGAGCCCTTTCAGGTTTTCATCCGTGCCCATTTTGCTTATGGACTTGCCCCTTTTTTTTATTCTTTTTATTACTTTTATTTTTTTATTTTTTTTTCTTTCTCTTTTTTTTACGAGGTCGCGCCCTTTCGGGTTTTCACGAACACTCGCCGGTAGCCCTGCTGTTTTTACTCACGGAGCCCCTTCGGATTTTCATCCGTGCCCATTTTGCTTGTGGACATACCGTTTTTTTTTTGTTTTTTTTTTATATATTTTTTTTTAACGTCAGCCAGAAGATGCTGCGGGTTGGGAGTAGTTTAACGACGTTTCGGTCATTTGCAAGTTTTAGGACATTGCGGTCCATCATTAGTTTAAGGACATCTCGGTCCGTTGTTAGTTTAAGGACGTTTCGGTCCGTTATCCAGTTTTAGGACGTAGTGGTCCGTTAGGCTTTCTCTATGAATGAGCATGATGCCCCCGGCGTGTCCATATTTTTCGGAGCATGCGGTTGTGGCGGGTTCACCTTCCAAATTTCGGACAACGCGAACTCGCCCTGTTGGTATTGGTCTTCGACCCAGTTCTTGAAGACGTAGCAGTCCTCGATCAGGTGACCTACTGTTTGGTGGTAAGGGCAATAATTAGGATTATTAACGTCGCCTGGCTGCAACGGACGTTTTGGATTCGGCAAATTAATGAGTCTGTTGCGCACTGCCAGCTCGAACAGTCCCCTTGTCTTATCTTGTGGAAACGAGTAAGGACGTTTCAACTTTTCCTGGAGGGATTGCCGCTTGTTGCTTTGGCAAGCAACCGGTCTAGGGTCACCTGATTGTTGGTGAGTGCTGGCGACGAGGGCCGTTTTTCTTTTTCCTTTATCCTTTTTGTTCGATCCTTTGTTTACGGGGCCGAGATTTTTTCCGAGTAGCATGCGATTGCACGGCTGAACGTTCTCGCAGCTTCTCAATTCCTTTATTTTTGAAATAGATTCCCCGATGGAAGAGTTGGGGGTAGCTTCTTCGTCAGAGTCGCTTCTAAAGGTGATAATTTGTGATCCCTTAAAGTCGGCTATATGACAGTCGGCGGTGGCTCTTTTGCGCTCATCTATCGCATTTTTCCGATGTCCACAAGCTTCACACTTTATCCTGTCGAAGTGTCGCTTTTGAGCGACATACCCTTGCCACCAACAGTTAAAGGATTCGCAGTCTTCGGTAGGATGTATGATCTTCTGATGATATAAACAGAAGTTAGGGTGCATCTCTACCTCAGAGAAATGATTTTCTTCGGAGGGCGGTAGCTTCATTCCTACTGATAGAGCTTTGGCGAACCGTTTCCTCGTCTTGAATTTGTTTTTACCCGCAGTGTATGGCTTTTGATTTGACGGGAATACCTTGGTTCTTTCCAGTATGGCCATTTTATGCTCTTGATTGGCTTTTGCTTTCAGACGAATTTCATTTAGGACGGCATCGATCAACTTGTCTGACGGCCGCGGAATTACTGTTTCAGGGTCCGCCATTGATTTCTCAGCGCGAGGATCCTCCTCCTCATCCGTCAGTGAATGAGAAATCACATGACAAGTCGCTACGTAGCCTTCGGATTCATCCGATAAGTTTTCTCCATCGTTTTCATCCTTGACGAAAGAACAAGTTGCCCCCGGCGTGTCCGTCTTCTTTGGAGAGTGCGGCTGTGGGGGGTTTACCTTCCAGCTTTCAGACAGCGTGAACTTGCCTTGCAGGTATTGATCCTCAATCCATCCCTTAAAGACGAAACAATCCTCAATCGGGTGACTTACCGTTTGGTGGTAAGGGCAATAATTGGGATTATTAAGATCGCCTGGCTGCGACAGACGCTTTGGACTCGGCAGATTGATGAGTCTGTTACGCACTGCCAGCTCAAACAGTCTTCTCGTTTTATTCTGAGGAAACGAGTAATAACGTCCTAGCCTCTCTTCGAGGGATGGGCGTGGACGCACGTTGTTTTGGCGAGCGACCGGCTTTGAGTTGCTCGACTGTTGCTGAGCGTTGGCGACGATGATCGCTTTTCCTTTCTTATTTCGGGGATCGGGTCTTGGAGGAGACGGTCTATGGCCCATCTGGTCCATTTGGGCTAATTTGTCGATCAAGGCCTGGAAGGTGGTCGGCCTGAAGAACATCATGAATTGCGAGATAGTCGCCTGCGGATCGAGAGTGCCCACAAACATGCCTACCGCAGGAGCCTCTTCTATGCGTTGTTCGCATTTCGACCATAGGTTCCGCCATCGTGTTGCGTATTAGACCCACGTTTCGCCGGGCCTTATCCTGGCATTTATCAATGCTGTTATCGGGGTGCGTCCACTAGCACTCGCAAATTTCTGTGTAAACAGCAGTTCCATCTCTGCAAATGTTTTGACAGAGTCGTTAGGTAACTCCGAATACCATTCAAAGGCTGTTTCTGCTAAACTGCCGACGAATTGACGTAGCAACAATTTGTCATCGCCTCCAGTATTGCCGCATAAGGCCCTGAATTGAGCGACATGCTGATGCGGATTCCCTGTCCCTTTATATACGTGGAATTTAGGGATCGTATATCCTGGCGGGTAATTGATTTGGTCATACCAGCTCGGATACGGTCGTCCGGTTCTAACAATTTGCCCAGCCGCTTCATTCGCCTGATGAACCCGGATCTGTTGAGCTATATATTCGTCTAGGTCAACTTTAGAGATTGCCTCCTCCTTGGCTGTTGATAGAGCCGGCGGAGGATTTGACGTTTCTCCCCTGTCGTCTTCAAGGACGATCGGAGGATCTTCAGCAGGAGGGTCCGGCTGTAACATCATCCCTACCATATTTTGGAAGAGGAGCGCCATCTGTTTTATGTTAGCTGCTTGCTCTGCAGCTTCTTTGTCCCTCTTTTCGAGGACTCTGCGTAAAAAGTCAGCGTCGGTTTCTTGTTCTTGACGCTCATCCGAAGACGTTTCAGAGCTTTCTTTTGGCTCAGTGAGTGCAGCCATCGTAGTCATCATTTCCTGAAGCTTTTGTTGTTGCTCCTGAGCTTTCGTCACGGATCGGGTGAGCGGTCGGTGGCCCGTAGAAAAGCAGCTTTCCTCCTTTCCAGAAGCCATATAAACAGTGTGCACCACCATGCCCCCAGATTTGGGGCGTTTGTGTTCAGCGCTTTTATGCTTCGCCATGTTCACAAGGGCTTTTTGCGGCCTCCTTTTCTTCTGAGTGATTGGAGTTAAGGGGGCCGTTGTAATGGGCACCCGGGTAACTATTGGTTTTTGGGGCTTGACGGAGTAATCCTTCTCCTGCCTTACCTTCATCTTTTCTTGTCGGCGAAGATAGTTTTTATCAATTACCGACTCTTGGACCTGTCGCCAGACCTTGTAAATTTTAGAGGACAGCCGTTGAGGGGACTGTTCTGGCTTGGCTTCTGCAACATTTCCCACCGGGGGAGGAGATCTTTTTAGTACGGCGGTAGGAGAGTTTCTGCGCACCGTGTTCAGCAATTCAAAGCTGATCCCGGTTGGAACATTAGCATCGATCCCCACCATCGGAGCTGGTGGCGTAAATCCAGAGGGGGAGTTGCCCCCAGCCTTTCTTACTCGATGCCAGTGGCATCGTCGAGCGTGTCTTGCGGATGGAGTCACCTCCGTTGTTGGATAAGCTTCTTCATGCCCCCTGCTCTGGGTAGGGGAAGTAGCTTTGAGGACCTCGCCTGGAGCAGTAACCGGAATGACCATCCTCGTAAAAACTAACTTCTCGGAAGAAGGAACCTTTCCAATGATTTCGTCCGTTTGCATCGGGATGGCTATCCGCTTTGGGATGGCAGCTTCGGGTATCGCAGGTTTGCGGACGTTCTGACCCAGTCTGTTGAAAACTGAGGTATCGAAACTGGGCGACCTGTTGAGAGGGGTTGCGGCAGTGGTAAGTCGATCAAAGACCGGCTTCTTTGGAGCTTCTTGCGATGTCATTGGGGAATTGAAGCTCATTGGTGGGAGCATGGTCCCAAAAAATAGTCCAGTGGTGGCTTGAGCCACCTGCTCCACCGGCATTTTGAAAAGGGAGGACGCTTGGGGCCCATAAGTCACTCCTCCAGCAATGACGGAGCGAGAGTTATCGCTGCGGACGATGCAGTTCGAAGCCATTGATCTTCTGTTTTCTGCACGGAGCAAGACACCAAATCTTAGTACCTTGAATCCACAGGCAATCACAGCAAACCGCGATTTGTTCGCGAACACGACACACGAAGTGTGGAGTGGAAAGAGGAAGAGGTCCCACCGGGCGTGCCAGAATCTGTTCCCCTCCGAACGGCGGCCGAGACGTTAGGACGTCCGTGCCTGAGGTTCGGGGCAGATGCTATTTGGTTTTATCCGTCCACCTCTCCGAAGATGCCAAGTTGATTTATGGCACCGTGTATCGGAGGTTTAGACGGATGCGGCCGATGTAGCAGACTTCGTCAGATTCCCCCTCGCTTGAGGGGTTTTTGATTGTGGGGACGCTCTTCCCTGCAGGCGCAAGCCCCTGCAGTTAATTACGCTACCGCATCGCGGTAACAACTTTCTCCTTCTCCAGAATTTCACTTCGTGTCGTGTGTGTTTGTTTTGTTTGTGGTTGCCCGTGGATTGTATACGGAGACTGAGTAATGCCGTCGCCCGTAGGACGTGGATTAGTCCAAATCCGTATTTACTTAGATTTGGGTTTGGTGTTTTTTAGTTTAAGGATGCATTGGTCGCATTGCGGCTAAGATCAACTTAAACATTCATTAAGGATACATTAGTCCTGTTTAGACTAAGATCAACTTAACGTAGTGATTGATTTAATTATCTGGCCGTCGGGACTCGTCACCTCTCTGACGTCGTTGAGGGATTACAACGACAGGTGTCTGAGGAGTTCAGAGATATACCCTTGAACCAAAGTTGATTTGGGATTTATCGTTTATTGAATATCTAAGGACACATTAACCGTATTTGGGGTTAAGATCAACTTAGACGGGACCGTTTAGATCCAACAGAAGAGCATTTGGGCCCTATTGTGCCAGTTTAGGGACATGGTGGTCCGTCGCCAGTTTTAGGGACGTGGTGGTCCAATATTAGTTTAGAGACGTTTCGGTCCGATATTAGTTTAGGGACGTTTCGGTCCGTCGCCAGTTTAAAGACGTAATGGTCCATGTTCCAGTTTAGGGACGTGGTGGTCCGATATTAGTTTAGGGACGTTTCGGTCCATTATTAGTTTAGGGACGTTTCGGTCCGATATTAGTTTAGGGACGTTTCGGTCCGTCGCCAGTTTAAAGACGTAGTGGTCCATGTTCCAGTTTAGGGACGTGGTGGTCCGATATTAGTTTAGAGACGTTTCGGTCCGATATTAGTTTAGGGACGTTTCGGTCCGATATTAGTTTAGGGACGTTTCGGTCCGTCGCCAGTTTAAAGACGTAGTGGTCCATGTTCCAGTTTAGGGACGTTTCGGTCCGATATTAGTTTAGGGACGTTTCGGTCCGATATTAGTTTAGGGACATCTCGGTCCAATATTAGTTTAAGGACGTTTCGGTCCAATATTAGTTTAGGGACATCTCGGTCCACGAGTTTAAGGACCCCGCAGTCCATATCGATGTATGGTCGTTGGGACCCGTCACCTCTTTGACGTCGTTGAGGAATTACAACGACGGATGTCAAAGGAGTTCGGAGATGTACCCTCGAACCGGATGTAAATTGATTTAGAAGAGCAATTTTGCTCAGTCAATTTAATTTAAGGACTTATGGCCAAAATTGGGCTAAGTCCAGTTGAAATGTTCAACATTTTATTTGCTTTTGCATTGCATTTCTTTTTTTTTATTTTTATTTGGGCCTTGCCCAGAAAGGATGCAGAGCATCAATTTGTTTTGGGCTCTGTCCTTTTAGAAATGATGCAAGGCATCAATTTTATTTGGGCTCTGCCCTTGTATAAAGGATGCAAAGCATCAATTTATTTGGGCTCTGCCCATTTATTGCCTTGCAATTTATTTTGGCCTGTCAGGTCATTTTGATTTGGGCCTGGCCCTTCAAATAGTGCAAAGCACCAAGAATCTTTTGGATTCAAGAAAATGAGTGCAGAGCACTTTTTAATGATCTAAATTTAGATCAAAGAAGAGAAAAGAAAATCTTTTCTTTCTTTCTGTCTCAGAGAACCAGAGGTTCATAGCAAGTGCAAGGCGCTATTTTTATTTATTTATTTATCTGAGAACCAGAGGTTCATAGCAAGTGCAAGGCACTATTTTTATTTATTTATTTATCTGAGAACCAGAGGTTCATAGCAAGTGCAAGACACTATTTTTATTTATTTATTTATCTGAGAACCAGAGGTTCATAGCAAGTGCAAGGCACTATCTGTTGTGCGCACGTGCGTTGCAAGTGGTGCCGCATGGCGGGCATACGTGCGTTGCACGTGGCGCACATGCGCATTATGAGGAGAAGCAAAGCTTCTATATATGGAGAACAAGCTCCTTTTAATATTATTAAATATTCTCATGTGGTGCGCACGTGCGTTGCACGTAGTGCCGCATGACAGGCACACGTGCGTTGCACGTAGCGCACATGGCGCTTGCGCATATGCGCATTATGGAGGAGCATGCTCCTATCTTGGAGAACCAAGCTCCTTTGAGTATTGAATCCTTTGAGGATTTTTTTAACTCTCCCTTTCCAAGAGGTATGCCCTCTTATTTATATGGGAGTGGTAGAGAAGCCATCTCTCCTTTTCCCGATGTGGGACTAAAAAATGCATTCCCCATGTAGTAGAGCATTACTTTAGATTACACGTGTATAACACATTTGCTCATAACTTTTGATCTCGGATGAATTATGAGGCCCATAATATATCAAATCGAAGGTCTTTTCGAGATGCTTTCAATATCATCAGAATTTAGCTGTTTTTCGTTCCGGAGTTTGTCAAAATACAGCTTGGAAAATACTGGTTCGCATCTTCTTCCTTAAATCACATGTGCATAGACATTTGCTCATAACTTTTGATCCCGGATGAATTATGAGCCCCATCATATATCAAATCGAAGGTCTTTTCGAGACGCTTTCAATACAATCAGAATTTATCCGTTTCTCCTTCGGGAGTTTGTCAAAAAACAGCCCGGAAAATACTGGTTCGTATTTCCTTAAGCGTATCGCTGCCATTTGATACCTTGGACTCTTTTGCGCAGAAATTTTTGGCGGGAACACCTACCTTTCGGCACCTGCCTATGGTTTGGAAGAAGACTATCCAATAAGCGTAATAGGTGTACTCTCCTAAACCAAGGAGCCCTCGCAACCTGAGAGAAGGTGATAATAAAAGACAACTGAATAAACCAATTCAATTTCTCCTGAACCTGAATCCATCCTCGAAGAAGTCCCTTCGAGTTCGTATATAACCATACGATAGATTTATCCAATGGAAGTGAATGTTCGTAGTAATATGAGGTGTTCTGAGAAATGCAAAGGGTAAAAGAAGGAGCGGCAATGACTTATGCAACTCGGACAATCCAAAAGCCAGTATTTTAAGAAGGTTCGGTCAACTTGGTCACTGAGTCATAGTCTAGGGTCAGTATTTTAAGAAGGTTCGGTCAACTCTGCGTGCACTCTAACCTAGATCAGAATGGTTATCATTTTATCTAATCAGGAAATCTCCCAATGTACTGTCAAATTCTCCTCCAAACCTGAAAAAAGAATCAATCGGGATCACCCGAAGAGTAAACTAACTCATCAGTGGGAATCGGGATCCAACTCTCATCGCATGATAACGTGAAGGTATCCACTCACGTTATCACACTCCAGAAGGTATGCGCATGCCTGGCAAGTTTCAGTTTCTTTAGAAACTCCCGATATGATTTTTACCCCATGCTCTTATGATCTTGACGAAGGCCAACAAATCATAAGTCACGTGTCAAGTTCTACCCGTCATTATCTTGTCAATTTGAACCCACCCGTACATGCCCCTGACGTTGGCCAAATGGCAGAACGACTGTCCCAAACCAACTCATATATCTATGCAACAGAAAGGTAACAAGCAGCTGCCATCCACTATGCCTTGACGAAGGCCAACAAACATAGCATGAATACTACGTGCTACCCATCTGAAACGACGGAGGGCTATTGCTGGTTTTTGGCGAAAAACCTTTAACGTAATGAACTTGATCTCGTTGAAGGAACCTGATAACTTTTTAGAAAATATAGTGGCGAAAACCTTCGCTAAAGAGGCCACTCCCGGTGAAGAGATCTCGGCTCTTTCCTCGTGGAATGAGGTGCAGGATATTCCAACTGAATACCGCGATGCAAAGCAACAAGTAATCGACTATAGTGAAGTTATTACCCTGACGCAAACTTCTGCCCAAGGGGTCACTCCCGGTGAAAGGATCTCGGCCCTTGCCTCGTCGAATGAGGTGCAGGATATTCCAACTGAATACCATTGTGCAAAACAAAAGAAAACGTCCTTGTAATAACACTTTTTAAAACTGTTCCAACAACGTCCAAACAGGTTTGTTTTCCTTTGCATTGATCAAAATCAACGCAGTCCCATTAATTAATCACACCAAAAAAGAACGAAAATAAAATGTACGTATATGCCATCCGCATTCGTCACTGGGTCCCGCCATCACCCGTTAGGTTACTTAACTAACGACAGAGCGGGGACTGGACTAGCGCGGGTGTAAAACATATACAACATCTACTAGTATATATACTAATATACAATAATTGCTCCAGGCGTGATAAATGCAACATTACAGAAAAGTAATAAGCATCACAGAACAATACAGATAATCTGGGATCCCCGGATTTCACAGAGCCGCTGCTGAAACCCGACGTTCCCCTGGTCATGTGGATAGCCTGTGCAATGAAACCTAGACCCCTACGGGTGCGGCAAGTTACCCGCCAAAACCTGAAGCGAGGTAGCCCCCTACAGCAAAGTGAATGGACCACCGTGCACTTCACGGAATCCGGTAACTTGAGCACCCCTCCTTGGGTCAACCTGTACCCCCTACGAGTGCGGCGAACAGTCTGCCAATTCTAGAGTGAGGCCCTCTGCCTCTCAAAGCCATGAGATGTGGACCCGTTGCCCTCCAGAACCCGGTTATCCGTGCACTCCGTCGCGGGGTAAATCTAGTACAGAAATGAAAAATATGTACAACTGGTACATTGACCTCAGTCCGGTCGTGCCCCAAAAGAATATTATACAAACGGGCAGTGATGGCAGTCCACATGTTGGACGCTCGCCTCGCAATATCAAATATACAAATAAATCCAAACTGCACTACCATTGCACACAGCTATCCACCACGACAAATCCGCAACATCACAGCACAACACAGAACATCAACGCGAATGTCACGTTCGTAAACCCGTCTAAAAGAGCTATAGCAATTAGACACGATTTACCGCTCGAATGACATTCACGGTCGGAGATATAATGTAAGTACTGTAAACTAATAAGTTTAAAATTCCAATCGACAAAACTTCCCGAAGTGGGCCCCACGTATAACTGTAGTACATAAATAAAATCTGGGCCCAAACAAAATATTCCAGAAACCACAATTCCCTATGCAAGAGCCCCAGAAGAAATATGGTACACTGAAGCACCATGACTGCGGCGGAACCCCTGCCAAACCTGGGCTTGGGCGGCGGTTCCGCGGCACTATGGTCGAATCAGTGGGTCAAATTTCTACAGCGGTCTTTAAAAAGCCTGCTCGATTTTCTGAGATGCTCAAAATGATTTTTAAACCAGTTTTAAAAATCGACAGAAACTTTAACATGAAAAGCGCGGTTTTGGAAATTTCGTTCGATCGATATTTTAAACGCGTTAGAATAAGTTAGTAAAGGTTAATGACGTGGCTCTGATACCATATAAGTCTACGGTAGTGCCCTGGCCGTCATTCTGACGCCAAACGCGGAACAAAAACTTTTATAACTGGCGCTATCGCATACTATAACCCGGATCTTGCCATTAACGCTAAACTAACAAACTGTAAAGAGGTAGAAAGGCTATATCGATCGATCCGAGTCCTTCGGTCTTTAGCCATCATCCCATGCTCCTCGCGGCAACTCCGATCTCTTTGCTCCTCGTCGAGGTGGCACCACATCTACGGATCTTTAAACGGGCTCCCGCCTCTATACCGAGGCAACTCGGTCATCAAATCTGCTAAAAGAGATGACCAAGATGAAGTAGAGAATGAGTAGAATATTTTGTCTCAAACACCCTAGGGTTCTCATCACATGAGAGGGTTAGGGTGGAGGTTAAACAAGATGCTAAGGATTGGAAATGGTGAACTCAAGAAAATCAAGAGAGCAAAAGAAAACCAAGCATATAAACTTCTCTCTTATTTTCTCATCCTTTGAATAGATATATGAGGTTATCACTTTTAAAACCCAAAACAAAATATCTTATAAAAATAACTCCTCAAAATATCTATCCACAAAACAAAACTCATTAATTCTTAATGACTCACTAGATGACTCATTACATGAGTCATTAGTGAACATTCTAGAATTAATGTGTCATCCATAATGAGTCACCCTTTCCAAAATCCAATAATCATTTAAACTAAAATGATTAATCCGAAAAGAAATGCACCTTCTAAAATATTATCGTAACGGATTACGAAAATACCCCTCGCCTGTATATACTTACATGTATCCGTATTCCGACCGAATACGAATACGAGAGACTAAAATATTCCGACTCAATATAATACTTGGATCCGGCTTAAACCAAAGCCCACCAGTATTATCTGTCCGAAATATGACACATGCACAAGTGCACGTGCATTTTTCGAACCCTGCCATAAAACCATACGGCCTCTACAACGTTTCGCCCGAACTTGGGAAACTATCTGTGGGGGACTCTAAAGACTCGTCAGTACCCTGGCAGTGGGTTTAACCACAAGCACGTCAGCGGCACTAGCTGTGCGTAACGGCTGCCCATGTACTGACTTCAAGGGAAGCCGATGAGCGAACTCATCCTGGAACCCTATTGAGCCTATCAGTGACAATATACGTACAGTCCGGTCCGTTCGTCTATGAGTATCGCATATCGGGCCTAGGGGGCTGGTAACGTCAGACCCCCAATAGCGGTATAAGTCGTGTCAGAGTGTAACCCAGAACACATTGAGATACTACTGGAGTACCTACCGGTAAATCTCCTGCCTCAGCCGAGGGCTTTGTGTAATAGCTCTCCTAGACACAGCGCGATCTCACCCCTAATACCGGGAGAGACGAATCCCCTGCCGATCCGCTCACTTTCCTCCATGTGGCTCGGAACTGTACCCAAAAAAAACATGTTTGCACGACTCTTTTGAGCTGTGGTAGGGTAGAAATAAAAGCACAGTAGGAACTCACACGAGACAAATGACGATCTCAGGTCGATAAACTAACATGTACACATGTCACCAGGGAACTGCTATCTGACGCTAGGTATATTACCAACTAGCAGATTCCCGGCGAGTCCTGTCTGGTGTACTCATAACCCAATGAGCACCTGTATACATCTTAGGTGATCCAACTGACACCAGTGGCTTGTGAGACCGGCCACCGCCTCTCGTCGGGGTCTCGACTGTATACACTAGTCTACTCCGGAGTATCGATGCCCTGTCTCGAAACTCCCACGACTAGGGACCACTTTTAAGGATGTGCTTATGGACTACCCAACTCTCACGTATATGATCGCCATCATACTGCTGGTAGTCAAGCAAGATCCTGAGGGCTCTATAAACGTGTAATAGTGATCATGTCACCTAAAGCTGTACACGACTGATAAACCCAAACTAGATAGCATACTATCATCTCGAGTAAGACTGTCCTACCGGTATAGGTCATCCCTCAATCATTGCAATCACGTACCTGTAATCCAATAATTGACTTTGAGGGCACTACATCCAACAGACGCACCGGAGGAGGGGCTGAGTGAAGGACTTCTTGTAAAGGTTCCCATTGCTCCAGACGAATTGACGGGCTTTGGCCCGGAGACGTCGAGCTGCTCCCCGATCTTCTGGGAGCGTACCTTCCCTTAGGAATTCCATGAGGGGCTTCCTCCAGTCTCGTTCTTCTTCCTGGGCTGTGTACACGTGAAGTATTGTCGCCCCGTTTTCCACGCTGGGCCGGGGCAATATCTCGAAGAGGATAGACCGCTTGTTGTTGGCCGAGTAGGATGAAACCAGCTTACTCAGGGCGTCAGCTTGGGCATTAAGCTGCCTGGGTATTTTCTCTACCTGGATCTCGTCGAAGTTCTTTCGAAGTCTTCTTACCTCGGTGAGATACTTCACCATTAGAGGTTCCCGAGCTTCGAAATGGCCGGTCACTTGGCCAACGACTGAGGCTGAGTAACTGCAGATCCGAATTGTTTTCAGCCCTAGCCCGGAGGCCATGCGCTGTCCAGCCAGCATGGCCTCGTATTCTGCCGCGTTGTTTGAGTCCTTGAACCCGAGCTTCATAGAATACTCCATTTCCGCCTTGTTCGGGCCTCGAATGATGAGACCGGCACCGCAGCCTTCCTCGGTCGAGGACCCGTCGACGTAAATAATCCACTCAGGGGCTGAGTCGGGCCTCCCCACGATCGAGGGTTGATCCGTGAGGGTCGGTACGGATTCCGGTTCTTTACTGGGGATGGTGCACTCGACGATAAAATCGACCAGGGACTGTGCTTTGATAGCCTGCCTCGGGTGGTATTTTATGTCAAATTGGGACAGCTCCCACCTCTACTTCTCTAAGCGGCCCGAGGATTCGGGTGAGGCAAGGATAGCCCCCAGCGGGCGCTCGGTGAGAACGAGGATGGTGTGCGCCTGGAAGTAGTGTCGTAGCTTCTTTGAGGCCACGATGAGTGCCAAAACAATCTTCTCTATGGCTGGGTACCTCGTTTCTGCGTCTTAGAAGACGTGGCTCACGTAGTATACCGGCTTCTGCACTCCGTCGACCTCTCGGACGAGCACTGAGCCCGCTGCTTGGTCGGATGCTGCCAGATACAGCGATAGCTCGTCTCCTTCAACTGGTCGGGTGAGCAGCGATGGCGTTGCAGGGTGCCTCTTTAATTGGTCAAAGGCGGTCTGGCACTCCTCTGACCATTCGAACCTCGGGATCTTCCTTAGAGCTTTGAAGAATGGGAGGCACTTCTCCCCAGACCTCAACATGAAATGGCTTAGAGCGGCTACCCGCCCTGTTAGTCGCATTATCTCGATGTTGGTCTTGGGCACGGTCATATTGAGGATAGCGTCGATTTTTTCCGGGTTAGCTTCGATTCCACGGTGGGTGACCATGAAAACGAGGAACTTTCTCCCGGTGACCCCGAATGCGCACTTGGCGGGGTTCAGTTTCATCTTGAACTTGCGGAGTACCTCGAAGGCCTCGCCCAGATCCTTGGCGTGGTCGACCGACGAAACTGATTTGACAAGCATATCGTCGACATAAACTTCCATGTTCCTGCCGATCTGTGGCATGAACATGCGGTTGACCAATCGTTGGTACGTAGCTCCGGCGTTCTTGAGGCCGAAGGGCATCACCTTGTAGCAGTATACCCTCCGGTCCGTTGTGAATGCAGTAAGATCTTCGTCTGCCGGATTCATACGGGTCTGGTCGTAGCCGGAAAAGGCATCCATGAATCTCAATAGCTCGTGTCCCACCGAGCTGTCGACGAGCTGATCTATCCGAGAGAGGGGATAGTTTTCTTTGGGGCAGGCCTTGTTGAGTCCGGTGAAGTCGACGCACATGCGCCACTTCCCACTCGACCTTTTGACCAGAATTACATTCGCCAGCCACTCTAAATAGGGGACATTCCGAATGAAGTTGGCAGCGAGGAGCCGATCTATTTCGTCCTCGATAGCCTTTTGTTTGACCGGGGCGAAGCTTCGCTTTTTCTGCCTGACGGGTCGGGCCGTAGGATCTATCCCGAGCTTGTGGGATATGATTTTGGGGTCGATCCTAGGCATGTCAGCAGGCGCCCAGGCGAACACGTCGGAGTTGTCCCTGAGGAAATGAACCAGGTCATCTCGCTGAGTTCCTGTCAGAAGCGATCCGATCTGAACGATTTTTTCGTCGTCCCCTTCTACGAGGGGGACCTCTGTCAGCGGCTCGACTGGGGTTCCTCGGACCTCTTTTTGCTCGTCCAGAGTGTCTAGAGAACCCCCGATGTCAGCCTCACCCTCGGCATCGTCGGTTGGCCGCTCAGACGAAGATGTTGCGGTGAAACAAACCTTTGCAATCCGCTGGTTTCCCTAGACCCGACCTATCCCGCCCTGGTCGAGAGGGAACTTCATCGCCGTGTGGTAGGTCGATATCTGGGCCCAGAGGGGGTTCCACGTTGGGCGACCAAGGAGGACGTTGTAGGCCGATGGGATTCTTGCTACGATGAATTCCACAGGCATTGTTCGCATACGGCCGGCCTCCCCGACGTTAAACTGCAGAGTGATTACCCCTTCCGCCGGGATGGAGTGGTTGGTGAATCCTGAAAGGACGTAGGAGGTTGGCCTTAGGTCTGCCTGAGTGAGCCTCATGCGCAGAAAGCAGTCGTACAAGAGAATGTCTGCCGAGCTTCCCGAGTCGATCAGTATCCTATGCACCTCGTATTGGTGGAACCGAGCCGTAATCACCAGAGGGTCGTTGTGGGGCAGGGATATGCCGTGGAGATCCCCTTCGTAAAAAATGATTGGCTCGGTCTCCTTGGCCTTCTTCCTTGGACGGCTGTCGGTCTCCATGGCCGGTGTAGGGTGCTGAGTCTCGTAGGTGCTAGACGTACCCCCCACCGACATGACCATGATTTTTGATGGGCCCCGGTTCCTTTCTATGAGGTTCCTTAGGTCCCCTGGCGAGGTAGTCTTCGAGCTGCCGTGACGAATCCCGTCTGCTCGACCCCGTCGAGGGAGGGGGTGTCAGTCATGCCTAGGAGCAGGTGAGCTGACCGACATCTCCTCGAGATGGACGGGGGTGCGAAGGGGCTTAGAGCGAGGCGCTCTGGCGACGGACCTCGGTGTTGAACCGTGGGGAGCCCAGCGGGTCATAGAATGTGTTGGCCCGGGAGATCCGAGGCCATGAGAAGCAGTGAGGCGGTGGTCGGCCGTGCCGACACGAGCAGAGCCTTCTCTCCCTCTGTAGGGGTCCCGGTCCCGATGTGGGGGAGCGGCGACCTGGGGAGCTTGCCCTGCCATTTCGACATGGACGAGCGCATCCACGACGGACGCGAGTCGATCTATCCGGACGGCTAGGGCGTTGATGGAGTTCGGGGGAGGAGATTCGTCCGCGCCTCCGTTGTGAGGGAGGCGGCGACTAGTGCTTGGATCGGCGCGGTGATCGCTCGCCATTGAATGGAGATCGGAAGATGAACTTTGTTCAGTGGAGTCAAGATCGTTCCCACATACGGCGCCAACTGACGGATGTGGAATCACGTCAAGATGTTACCTTCCGTAGATCTGTTGTTGGCGACAATGGACGCCTGAGATTAGCTTGGAGGTTGACTCCTGAAGCGTGTGGATCTCAATGGGTTTGAGGTGGTTGATGACGAGCTACCTGCAAGAAAGTCCCGGGGTGGTTGTACCACCAAGGACCCTCCGACGATCAAGTTAGACCGGATATTTGAGCAAAGTAATGGGCTAGTGAGGAGAAAATGACTTACTTGAACCGTCTGAGAGAGGGGTTTATATAGTGGTGGCAACAGGCAGGCAGGCGCGAGAATCACGCCGGCCATTACGGTCCCGGCGTCACTCCCGCGTGATGGGCGGGATCTCCCATTAATGACGAGACAGGCTCGTTAATGGGGGATCGTGATGGCGTGGAACGTGAGACATGGCCGGCGGATAACTCGCGCATGGCGAGATTCGCGGAGGTGAGGCGGTTGCACCTGTGGTAGGTGCCGTTGGTCGGTCGATGAGACCGAGGAAGGTGAACTCGTCGAGAGGCTCGGGGATGAATGGAAGGCCGAGGTATCTTGGTTCTGCGGTATCCCGGAGACAAGCGGAGAGGGCCGAGGAGGCAGATTGTGCAGGGGGGTCGGAGGTGAGCCAACGGTTGTTTGTAGGACGGGCATAGGAGTGGTCTGGTCGGCCACTGTAGGTCCTTTCTTGTAAACTTCGGGACATGTCATCTGCCACGTGTCACGATCTGAGAGATTGCCGATACTGAGCCTCATCAAAATAGTAACTCATGACCACCGCCACCCCCTCTCCAAACCCCAACCCCCTCGTCCCCTCCCCCCAACAAAAAAAACTAGTCATGGAGACTGACTAATATCTCACCATTGCTTTCTATCGTCTACACACTATAAGAAAATAAGCCCGACCGTGAATATGTTAAGTTTATTTCGACGGAATATTTCCGTCGAAAAAATAGAAATTTTGTTGGCTTCGGTCAACAGTTATTTCGACGGCTAATTTCCGTCGAAAAATTATTGACCGAAGTCAACAATTTCTAGTGGCCTCCCCCACTTTTCCCGTTGTTAATTTTCCACCCATTCCCCCACCCCCATTTTTCCTCCCTCCCTTTTAAAAAGTCCCCGGCCCCCTCTCCCTCTTCACCGGCCACCAAAAAAAGTCTCTCGGCCGTCCTATCCATACTCCACCGGTCTCCGACCTCAGCCCTCCACCCGCCTCTTCCCCTCTTTCTCCATCCGATCTAAACCCTCTTCGAGCATGTCTCCTTCTCTCCAAGCATGCCTCCTGGTCGGTTCCCTCCCTGGCTCCAAACTCCGACCGCCTCCTCTTCAAGCACCTCCGGTCTCCGCCTCCGACGCCAATCGGTGAGCTGGTTTATTAATTTATTTAGGTTGTTTGAATTTTTTTTTATTTAAGTAATTTTAGGGTCAGTGTTAAGACTAATTTTAGGGTTAGGGTTAATTTTAGGTTTAAGATAAGGATTAATTTTAGGTTTAGGGTTAGTGTTAGGACTAATTTTGGGGTTAGTATTAGGCTTAATAATTTTGGGGTTAGGGTTAATTTTGGGTTTAGGGTTAGGGTTAGGGTTTGTCATGGTTAATTTTGGGGTTTGGGTTAGGGTTAATTTTGGGGTTTGGGTTAGGGTTAAGTTAGTTTATTTGTTGAAAATTTTAGGTTTAGAGCTTAGGTTAGATTGTTAATTTTAGTTAATTATAGTTAGGAGTGTGTGTGTATTGTTGTTGTTATTGATAGAGAATAGAAACATATGTAGCTAAAAATTTGTGTGATTGTAGAGTTGACGTGGGCGTGGTTGCTTCTGTTTCTTCGCTTTCTATATACGTCAGTCTCCGGTACAAAATTTTATAACTTTTAATTCTTAAGTACTAAAATTAGCCTAAGTCACCATGCCTAAATTAAGTCACCAATTAAATATTAATTAAACCGAAAATATAGATACATGACATGTCATAAACCAATTAGCTATATACATGTTTTCTTTCACGAGTTTAAAATCAATTAATCATCATACATTAAACAAATAGTCAATGTCGGGATCTAATGTGGATGTGTGTACTGTGTGTGTAATATATTATTTATGAAAATGTGGTTGTGTGAGAGGGAGTGTGTGAGACTTACCTTTATATAATTTTCATTGTATGGTAGCGTGTTTATTTTAATGAATGCAGATATTTCGTTAATAATATCAATTGTTTAAGAACTTACCATTCAAACTGAAAATTCCAAAACCTTAAACAAAATAGTTAAATAACCAACGATACTGAAACGATAACCATAAAAACCAATCCAATTAAGTGCATGATACTCAATGATGAAAAAAGGTAAACCGATACATATCGTCATCGAGTATCTCACATTGAAAAAATATCGCGACTTAGAACACGTCTATCAGTTATATGCGTACGATTATTTTCGTGACATAAAACTACGCGTGCGTTGTCAATCTCGAACGTTAATCATTCTTCGTTGACAACCATCTCGTAGTTTATGCGACGAGAATACTAGTCGCATTATAACCGATAGATTTGTCCCGTTTTGGACAAGTTAAGAATATATAACGTATACACTTCCTTGCATATTTATGCTTTTCATTCGTTTCGAGATGAGTTTCGTCGGGACCTTTCCGCTGGTTCTCCGTGTACAAATATAATTAAGATGATTATCTCAATACTGATAGTATTGAGATATGTATCTCTTATATTGCAGTGTATTCGGAGAACAGCGGGGAGGTGCTGCCGAAATTTTCTCGAAGCGAATGAAAACATAAGTCCAGAAAGTGTATGCGTTATACATTCTTAATGGGATAGAAACCTTACCCCCGACAACCGTTACCCATTGACATCCAAGATGGAAGCGTTAATATTATTTCCAGCCATGATAAATCACTCAAATATATTTCCTAGACACCATTGTCATTCTCTTCTTTGTCTATAACCATCCCTTTCTTAGCTTCCTCACTGCGGTATAAAATTGTTAATATCATGTATGATTTTAAAACGTTTGTTATGATATAATAATTAATTATGAACTGTATTAGGTTTTACGTATCGAACATGAATGGATAATACTTGGATAAATAAGAAAATGTTTGGCTTTGAATTTAAAATTGGTGTAGAAGAGTTAATGCAATTCTTGTCAAGAGTGGGAGGTAGTCAGATCCAATGTCCCTGTAGAAAATGTCGTAACGGCATAAGTGATAGTCGAGAGACAGTTCGACTGCATATACTTGCTAATGGATTCTATGAAGATTACACTATCTGGCACTTACGTGGAAAGGTTGTGGTCTATAGAATCGGTGTATATCGTCTGTTGCCGTCTTCTATGAGAACCCCAGCAACCACCGGCTTAAATGATATGATGGACGAGTTATATGATGGCTTGAATGATGATACCCCTACGAATGATGCGGTTCCAGATTCCGAATCTGCTAGTTTTTTAAGTATATGGAGTATGATAAGAAACCTCTTTACGAAGGTGCAATAATGACGAAGTTGGATTGGATGGTTCGCATGTTTCATCTTAAATGCAAAAGTTTATGGAGCAACAAATTAGTCGATAAATTTCTAAAGATAGAGAAAGGAGCTTACCCGAATTCTGATCTCTCTGCAAATTTTCAAGAGATGAAGAAAATTATTGCCGACATCAGTTTCATTTATCAAAATATCGATGCATGTCCAAATGACTGCATGTTATTCACGACAGATAATAACACGAACTTAAATAATTGTAGAACTTGTAGGAAATCGAGGCGGATATTACCTAAAAGGCCCCGAGGGATGAAAAGTCAATTCCGAAAATTCCTGTGAAGGCGTTGCGCTTTTTTTATTAAGAAAAGACTACAAAGTTTATTTCTGTCGTCTAAAACCGCTGAACATATGACATGGCATGCAGATGGTTGCAGGAAGGATGGAGTCTTACGGCATCCCTCTGATGATGAAGAGTGGCAAAGATTTGACGCTCAATTTCCCGCGTTTGTTGCGGAAGCTCGTAATGTGAGACTTGGATTATCGGCTGATGGATTGGAACCGTTTAAAGGAGGCACATCTCACAATGCATGGCCCATTACACTAGTAGTTTATAACCTCCTGCCGTAAATGAGTATGAAACAATCTTACATCCAAATGCCTCTGTTGATCCCTAGAAGCAATTCTCCTGGTATTGATATCGATGTTTATTTGAAGCTGTTGATCAGTAAGTTAAATGAGCTGTGGGAGACCGGCATCATTGCTTATGATGTCCACAGAAAAGAGAGATTCACACTGAGTGCGGCGTTTCTTTGTACAATAAACGATTTCCCGACATATGCCATGGTGTCGGGATGGAGTACGAAAGGTCATCGTATTTTCCCCTGTTGTCAAGAGAACACCATCGGTGAAACGTTAGTAAATCTGATTTCCTGTTATACTGGACATCGTCGTTGGTTAGATGTTAATAATCTTTATCTACATAATGGAATCAAGTTCAATGGTGAGCAGGAGAATCGGCCCCCTTTTCCTGAGCCAAATGGGATAAAAGCGTTTGTGGACGTAGAGCACATCAATATTGTTTTTGGTAAGAAACATAAGCATACTATTCCAAATGAGATATCAAATAACTGGAGAAAGAGATTTATATTTTATGATTTGCCGTATTGGCGATTTCTTAATCTTCGCCATAATTTGGACGTCATGCACATCGAGATGAATATCTGTGAGCTCTTGCTGGATACCTATTGAATACCAAATTCAAGAACAGAGACACACTAGCGATACGAAAATGGTTTGCTACAAAGAATTTGCATCCAGAATTGCATCCAACTATGAAAGAGAATAGTAAATGGGTTATTCCACTAGCAAAGCACACGATGTCCGATAATGAGAAGCTGAGTTTTCTTAAGGTATTTAAATAAGGGTACCGGATGCATATTCTGTGAACATTAGTAAATGCATAAACTTGAAAAAGAAAACTCTCATCGGCCTGAAAAGTCATGATTATCTTGTGATCATGCAACAATTGCTTCCCATTGCTATTAGGGCATTACCAGATAACGACGTTGTATCAGTTGTGACTGATTTGTATCGTTTTTTCAAAAGAGTTATGCTCCAAAGATTATTCGGCAAACGATTTTAGAACCTTGGAGAATAAAATATCTCGCATACTTTGTAAATTGGAGATATTGTTTTCGCCTTCTATTTTGACCATAATGTCGCATCTCATGGTTCACCTTGCTCAAGAGGCACGTTTAAGTGGTCCCGTGAATTATTGGTGGATGTATCCGTTCGAGATGTAAAACAAACAATAACTCTTTACTGTTCATAATAAATCGAATATTTATAATAAAACGAATTAAATTTGTTTGCATCCGTCAGGTTCATGTACAAAATAAAACGGTATATCCATAACATGAGTCTGCCTGAAGGGTCAATCGCTAAAGGGTTTCTCGCTGAGAAATGTATGGCGTTCAGTTCTATGTATCTAGAGGGTGTTGAGACTGTATTTAATAGGCCGAGACGTAATGAGGACATGATTGACAATGGACCTTAATATCCGTCTTCCGGGCCAAGGAAATGAACTGGATAAAGTGAAGTCGGGTCACACTGCATCTGAGCGGCTCGGTATGATTCACTATTACGTTTTATTCAACTGTTCAGATGTGAACAGTGTTATCGGGTAAGTATTTATTATTTTTTTAAACATAATAATAGAAAATCTTCAAGTCAAAATTAAATATTTATTTGCAATATATACAGCGTTTGGAATGCTTAATACCGTCCACTTACTAAACGAACTCGGCAATGAGATATCGATAAGAAGCGACATAAATACTTTCCCGCTTGGTTAAAAGCACGTGTAAGTTGTAAATTATAAAAACCAAACTACAACTCATGTTGATACACACACATACAACTTAATCCATTTTGCCATAATAGATTGAAAGAAATCCCAATGATTGACATGTATCAGAAGATATAAAAGTGCTAGCATATGGTCCAGATGAATAAACCGAGTATCTCTTCGGTTATACACCAGAAAAAGAGATCAAAATAAAAAGTTTCAGAATTGCGGCGTCTTTGTCACATCTACCGTTACTGGATATTCGTTTTCTAGAGATTCAAATCCAACTTCAGGAAAATTGAACTATTACGGGATGCTTAAAAAAATAATTCGGGTGCGTTATCATGAACAGACGATTGTCATGTTTAAGTGTCTATGGTACGATATCCATCATGAACATACTGGATTCAAAGTTGAAATGACCTACTTTTACTCAATTCATCGAAACTCGCTTTCGGTGAAAACCCTTATATTCTCGCTAGTCAAGCTCGCCAATACTTTTATGCTGCAGACCTTAGGGATGCCCAGTGGGATGTTGCTGTTGTGACGAATCCACGAGACTATTACAACATGGGTGAAAGTGATGTAAGCGAGATTAGCTGTCCTACAATCCCGGTTATACAAGATAATTCTATTCCTTTCGAATTCACCAGCGGTTTATCAAGAACAGAAATAGAGCTGGAAATAGTTTCTGATGTGCCATCGGCGCTAGTAGAATCAGAAGTCTAATTAAGACTTCAAACATCTTGATATATTAACTCGCTCCTGTATGATACTCGTAACTTAAGTAATGTGAAACTTACAATTTATTGCATCTTTATTTTCGCATATTATTTCATACATTTCATCTTTTATCGCATATTCCGCATATTATCTCCTACAGTGTCGAATTCTAATGTACAGAGATTTTCAAGTTAATTTATATATGAGGTTATATAAGGTGGTTATATGTATTCTGTTCTTGGTAATTATTTTGGGCCAGAATTCTAATGTCTTATGTTTCATCTTTTTCCCCGCGTATTATTTCCACCATTTATTGCTCATGTATGATATTCTTTTCAGCAATAATTTTCATTATTATTTTTTTATCTAACATGCTAAACTATATTTCATGAAGTTGTTTTATATATGTCAGGTTCTGATAGCAGGACCGATCGGTCTACTGGGGACGAGGGGCAGTCCTCTCAGAAAAAGAAACGGACTGGGAAAGGAACCACACGGGCTAGTGATATATGGAGGAGGATGTCGTATGCCCCTGACAAGCCGATTGTATAGCTTGCGTTCATAGGGGACGTTGTAACAGGAGCCATCAAAGAAGTGAAGAAAATGATGTCGTCGATAGTGAACAGCGAGGACCGCATGTCTCATTTGTTGAAGAACGAAGATGACGAGTGGGAGGTCCTAAATTGGGACAGCGAAGCGTTAAGACTAAACAAACAAGTTGTTATATGGGAGATGATGGTCAGATTTCTTTATACAATTTAATACTGCACTTTTTTAGATATGCACACATGTACACACACATACGCGTATATCACAAACAAACACACACACACACACACACACACACACACTTACACATTTACTAAATTGCTATAAAATACCCTTACGATGATGGATTATCCCGTTTCGCAGACACAGTTTGAGTTCCGGTGGGTTGGTGTAGAGGGCCCCCGGGGGGTTTACGATGAACGCGCAGTTTATGATAAGATGTGTAGTCATATGGCGAAGAATTGGAGAGGCTATAAAAACAAGATCTTTAAAATGCTTGAAAATTTCGTTTCACCGGAGGAGATGTATTCGATTATACCGGATCCAGATTGGTCCGACGAATACTTGCATGCCTTAGTCGATCATTTCTTGTCCGGAAAGTTTAAGGTATGTCTTTGACGATACCTTTTTACTATTTTGTAGTAACTCAGTAAACAATATTTGATGTAACTGCAGGAGAAGAGCGAGCAAGAAAAAATATCTCGCGCTCAGCTGCACGATATTTATAGGGATGAGCAAGAGTTCCCAGCAGCTTGTCATTGAACACGCAAGTATCGTATTTGATATTAATATGTTAAAATTATGTTAGAAATATATGTGTGAACTTTCTAAATGTTATATGCAGGAAGAAATCCATGGTGGAGAGTCTCTTGATCGAATCGAAATCTACCGGGCCCAATTTGTACGGGACGATAGCGCGCCTGCATCGATTAAGGCACATGGGATATATGTAAGACTCCACGTATACCGAGCTTCTTAATTATTTCAAAATAATTATTGTGTAGCTTTTAGAATGACAGTAATACATTTCTTTTACAAATGGGCGACGATGGCGGCTGAGAGAGATCGGTTGATCCAGACGATGGAGGCGGAGCTGGAACACCCGGTTGATGACGCACAGAGAACATTCATCGTAGATAGGGCTTTCACGACGTTTAGGTCGGATCGTCATAGGAAAATACAATGTGTGTCCTCCAAGATCACTCCGCGTCAATATAACACTCCTTTCCAGCCAACCGGGCATCCACCTCCTACATTTTAGCCAGCAGACGAATCGATATCGGAGATGCCGGTACAGACCGGGGCCTCTAGGATCAAGACCCCTGTGTTTCATGGATCTTCCCAGGAGCGGACGCCTGAATACGGCGGTTCCTCATGCCGATCGACTGCCACTGCCGCTTCTGCTCCCGCTCCCGCTGCCGCTGCCGCTCCCGCTGCCGATCTATTTGCTGGCTAGACTCTTGAGCAGAAACTTAACCTTATCGACGCGTACGTCCAAACTGGGAGGCCAGTACCTCCAGTAAGTTCGATAACCCTATATACGCACACATACGCACATAGCACATACACACACAACACCATACAACATATAAACACATACACACCCACAAGCATACATACACACACGCACGCGCGCACACACATACAAAAGCATATCACACACACATGCACAAATCACATACATGTGTACACACACAAGCATGCATACACACAGACACAAACAGGCGTGCGCGCGTACAAACATATATACACACACACACACACAAACAGGCGCGCGCGCACAAGCGTATACACACACTTTTAATTAATATAAAATATCCATATTAATTCACACACACACTTTTAATCAATATAAAATATCCATATTAATTCATGTATTTTAAACTTTTAATCGCAGTGGTTTTATCCCGGAAATTCATGAGCGCCTCCTTCGTGATCGACTCTCCCTTCCCGTGTTTGTCCTCTGTTGATTTTTCATTTCCTACTTTTGTAAATTTATGATGTTAAGATTGTAATGGAACGCGCAGTATATATTGTAATCGTATTTGGATAATCGATATTTGAATGGAATGGATTTTATATTAGAATCGTTATTTGAATAAAAATGAGTCGATATTAAACCAAAATACACTAGATTTGAGATTTTCTTGGTTTTTAAAAAAAATTTCTGTAATGCATTCTATTTCGACGGGTAATTCCCCCACTTCCGTCGAAATTAGTCTATTTCGACGGGAATTACCCGTCGAAATAGAAAAAACTATTTTTAAATGATTTCAAAAACCATTTTTTTAACTTAAAAACTTTATATATTTCGACGTGTTACGATCCATCGAGAAAATTACTATTTCGACAGGAAATAGCCGTCGAAATATATTAACTTATTGCGATGAACTTTAGCCGTGAAAATACCCTATTACGATAGAATCTATTGCGTCGGCGTTTCTTCATGGCTATTTGGGGTGTCCTGACGAAATAGACCTTTTTCGACGGTAAATTGCCATGGAAATAACTATTTATTTACTGTAGTGACAAGGCCTCCACCTATTCTTTCGAACAGTCAACTTGTAAGGTAGACCCAATGAAGAAACTCTAGACTCGCAAGATTGTCGATTCGGATGGTTTTTGAGCCAACTTTGTATCTGACCCGACTCCACATCCTAAGCAGAACTTTGTTGGTGTCAGATAGCTCTTTGAATATGACTTGGTTTACCAATGAGCAATACCTCACTTGGTACGACACTTCCTTTTTTGGGAAGAGTGCGAAGGTTCGATCCTCGGTGGAGAAAGTGGACACAATTTAACGCTTTCAGGACAAATTTATGGATCCCTAGGTGTGTGTGCAGATGTGTGCGTGGATGTGAAGTATGTAGATGTGTTGTGTGTATAGTTTAGGGTTTACGGGCCAGTGCCAGACTGAGAGGACTTTGTTTTTTTCCTTCATTTATCATCAGAGGTGTTTACTGACCAGCCAGAGAATCGGTAAATTAAAACCTTTTAATATTCAAGCATTACAATGGCAACAATGTATTAATTACACATATACAGCATTAGTAGCATTATTTCATGGAATGTCACTTCTTTCTTTTTACATGTATGGTTTGGATAAGATGAGATGAACCTATCATGCTATAATTAAATGAATAGTTGAAAGTTACTTTGTTCAACATATTTTTGATAATAGAAAAAATATATAGCATACTATGCCAAATACCAAACATTATTAGAAAAAATTCATAAGAATTTCGTGCATGCGCGGACTTGAAAATTCAGATAACTTTGTAACTTGTCCAATCAAATTTCGAGTTAGGTTCAGATTGTTTCAGGCCAATCAGACGCGATGAAAAACCCATAGATTAGAATCTCTCATTGGTGTGTTTTGCTTTAAGGGTCTACATTTTTAATGATAATTATGGTTGCACATATATTTATTTAATTGGTTTTGAAATAAATTTAATTTTATTCTTTTACAATATGGCTTTCTTAACTTTTTCTTTTACCTTTCAACTTCCATCATCTATACTTTTGTTGGGTGCATATAATATAGACACTATTCTAGAATGGGCCACCCTTCTTTTTAGCTTTATCAAGAAAACTCTTGTTTTGGTTCCCTATTCTAAGAATGCACCAGCTTCTTTTGTTTACCTCTCAACTACAAGTTTTGATCAATTGTATTGGTGGAAACAACAACAACAACAACAACAACAAACAACAACAACAACAACAACAAGAGTTCATGAGTTATGTGGTGATGTGTGAGAAGAGTCAAGGCATGTTATTTGCTTTGAATGATTGCTTGGGGCATTTTCCTTTTTGGTTGGATGTAGTTGAATATGCAGAGTATTTCAATTGCATGCAACTCCAACCATTCTAGCTAAAGATATATATTTATGATTTGATATGATTCTGTCATCAACTAAATGTTACAAATCAACAGTGCTACCATGTCCAATCTGAACATTTTTTAACTGCAATAGTTTCATAAAGCCTTATTTTTATTTGCCGCATAGAAAGTATTCACTGCCGCTCAAGTATAACTCTATACTAAATGTAATTTCCAAGGGGATGTGTTTTGCTTTACGCTAATTTTCTTCTAATTATTCGCAGGCAAGGAATGGAACACAAATTTTTTTAAGGACATCAACTAACTACACAAAGTCATAGAAATATTTTTTTTTATTTTTAGTTTTAGTTTTCTCAATAAGAAATTTGATTATAATTGAGAACAGATTTCAGTTATTTAAGCAGTCAATCTTGGAAATTTATCAAATCTTTCATGTACCCTATGACAAAAGAAAAAGAAGAAAAACAACATCAATCAAACAAACAAGTAATCTCTAGTGCTATCTAATTTGTTGCTTATGAAACACTCAAAAATCAACTTCTCTTTTCATCATCACAATCTCTACCACCTGATACATGACACATCTTAACATCTCCTAGTCAACTAATAGTTTGTTTTCATAAGAAAAATAAGGCAAAAACCGAGTGATACAAAACTTTCACTTTCAAATGTAGAGTACAAATCTATTGACATCTCATATAGATAGATGAAAGTTGACAAATTTGGCCACATCTTTTGGTAAATGGAATACAAAGATTTTGCTGTCTGGACCCAAAGGCTCCATCTTTGCTTTGTGTAGTTTGGCACTCACCGGTCCTTTGGTGCTCTACCACATGATCATGCCTCACTTAAGGCCCCCCCTTTGAGATGGACATGTGCATCTAACATGTGGAGATGACAATGCCCATATTCTCTACACTTGCATTTTCTTAGATAATGACATGCATGTTTGTATTTGGTGTGTGTGTGTGGAATCGGTATAGATGTGTACTGACCAAATTCAACGGCTTATAGAAGAATGAATAGACGGTCAAAGAGTATCAGTTGGTTTTGATCAAATGATGAGAGACAGCAAGACGACTGCATGGTCAGTTGGTTTTGATCTGATTAGGAGAAAGAGGAGAGAGATTTCCTTTTCTTGTACTTGAGGCACCATTCCCATTCAATGGACTTGAATGGTTGGACGAGTCATTGGACTTATCTTCCACATGGGCTCCTCCTTTACTCTTTCATACTTTGGTATCAAGTGATAAAATCAGGCAAGTGATACCGTCAATGTTGGTTGCTGCATGATGTGGTATAATCTAATGATAAATGTGAAGTCAGAGATCTAAGATTTTGGTTGACCGCCCCTCTTGCATGCATCATATGTTAGCTAGAAGATGATTCGACAACATTCATCTATGTTTTACCCAACATTCATATTCAACGTATCTGGACCACTAATGATACGAAAAAACTGACGATATGATGATATCGCCGAAACATCAATCCGATACGATTCCGATATCGATTCCGATATCGACAGAAAGGCAGTTCTGATCTCAATTTTTTTTTTAAAAAATAAGCCCCTAAATAAAGCATTTTCCATATTAGAACTGGACAAGGGTCAAGGGAGAACCCTGCTCCCCTCTGTATAAATAGCTTGACTGACGAAAGCAATTCATCATCCCAACTCAAAGTTTTGTTGAATTCCTAGTCACCTTAGCAAAGGACCCCCAACTCAGAGCAAATGCCTCTTATGACAACACATGGGAGTCCCCTGTTACAGGTCTGTGGCCTCCATCATTCTAAGTAAATGTAGGATGCTATTAGGTTACTTGAGTGTAAAGAAAAATAGTGATAAATAAAGTTTTCCAACCAATAGTCATTCATTTGCACTTTGAGACTAGCATACGTCGCATTAGGGATTGGGATTGGTGTTGGCCAATTCAAGTAACTGTGTTATGTGTCTAGAATTTTATGGATGTAGATGAATCACCACCAATTATAAGGTATGATGTTTAGCCAACTTTTGTTAGTAATAATGTAGCAATGCAAGAGGAGAAATTTTAGAAACAATTTGGGATTTTGTTAGTTAACTAACTGGGGTTAGGTATGATCCATAAAAGGTCGAATCGCAACAAGTTCATCTAGTTGGATTAAGAATTTTGTTGATATCAATACCATCGTCCGAAAAACTTTGACAATTTTACAACCAATGCACCAAGTTTGCGACGGAGAAAACTATGAACGATTAAAGAGCTTACCATAATTATATATACTCGAAAAAATATTTGAAGATGGAGAAAAATGATAATTTAGCTATAAAGAGCCAAACAGTACACATTCCCCTGGACCCCGTCTTTATGATCTCACATTTTATGTAAGATTTAGGGTTCATCAATGTCTTTAGCCTGATTGAAATATATATAACTAAATAATCAAATTTTGCAGCAAGGCTCACAGCTCCATGTCTGACTTGTATAGGTAACTACAAATTTAGTAAGAGGCTTTTATGTAACAGAAAATGCACATCTTTATCTGTATATTGTTAAGATTTAATTCTCTTATGATGTCAACAACTAATTGCGAATATTGTTTGCCTTGACATATATAATTATTTATTAATTGAGGGGTAGCATGCATACACATCTTACAGAGTTGAAGTGCATGTTTTCTTAGTACTCTCATTGTTATGGAAGCTTTTACCAAAGTAATTGTGATGAGACTATAGTATCAGATAAGTATCGTTTGGCTTGAACACTTGATAGATTTGCTACAATTAGAGTTCAAGTTAAACATGCGATGGGGAAAATGAAAACACGAAATCGAGATTATTTCTACTAAATTTTCATTTCCGCTTTGCAGGTAATGAAATCTCATGGCTTTAAGCAATTTAACCTCGTGTAACAACAGAGCATGCCAATCAAGTTTCCAACACTTGTACATTATAGTTAATAATTTTTAAATAAGCAAAATACGAAATGTACACCAGATTTCACCATAATTTAAATATGATGCCGTGAAGCCAAGCAAAACCAACAACAGCAGAGGGAAGAAACATGTATCCAAGTAATATACCGACCGCGACAAAAGAAGAGGCAGAGAGGGTATCCACAAATAAGTTGACCATACCAGTAAGAAGATTAGCCTGCATTAAGAATTCACGAGTTTTTAGGCTTCAGGTTAAGCTTCAAAAGCTAAGCCAGTTACAAGCTAAGTCAGAGCAGAAGAAAGTTGCTCATCTTACCAAAAGAAACGAGCCCAGTAGATTTTGATTGAATGCTACTTCAAGTACTAAAGGTTTCTGCCCGAGATGAAATCTGAAACCATGAAAACTGATAATACCTGCAACAAGAAAATAAAAATAGACATTGAAGCTATGAAGAACATCAACAAGGTCCCTCACGGAAGCCAAGCGATGTCCTATTAAGAGGTAAAAAGTTTTTACTAGCATTGCTATTTTTATTAATTTTTTTCAACAACCCACAATTGAACATAAAATATCTTTCAAGACAGGATTGAAACCTACTTAAGATTTGAGTCAGCTTATTATAAGATATATTGTGTGTATTGTAATAATATGCGTGACACACAAGACTAATGACTGTATTATAGGAAAAATTGACCAAACGATACATACGCAAGATAGATATTGATTTCCATATCTATCATCTTGAATTTATAATATAGATAGTGTATCTTAAGATATTGACAACACTGTTCATGACACCAAGGTCACGCACAAGGGCACAGTGAAATGATCACCATCTTATCTCATCACGTCCTCTAGATGCAATAGCGCCAGATTAGGAGCGCGCGCGGGGGGGGGGGGGGGGGGGGGCACCATCCTACCATAAAACCGCAAAAGTTTATAGTGGCATCCCATAAGTTCCGAAGTGTTTCTTAGTTAATTGTAAAACGAAAAGTTTTTTGGAGTTTACGAAAATTACGTATCATAATACGAAGATAAGGAATTATACCTGGAAATTCTGTGCTAAAACGAGAGTAACATATGCCAGGTTACACTGCAGAAAAATCATTAAGAAGTCATCATGACAAAGAGTCGCAGCTTATAAAAACTCAGATATATATAAAAATTTAAAGATATACAGACTTGTTTTAATTTTTTGGTATGATGGCATCCGATATGAATTATGGTTTACTGTACTATTAATCAAATATGTTGTTAGAAACACTGGTTACCATTCTGCGAGAGACTCTTTCCACATGGTTGTCAAAAATAATGGTCAACGACCAAAGGAAAATACAAAGAATCCAAAACTCTTGCCCATGTCACGGTATTTTCAGCTTTGGTGGATGATTCATTGCTAAAGAAAATAAGGTAACCTAAGTGCACTCCAATCAAATACATACTCCAATATCCTGGAACGGCAAAAATAACAGGTCAGTGGGTCTTGAGATGAAAACATAACAGAAAGGATTTTCCCTGTAAGTTGTAACTGAAATCTAAATTACATCCATTAAACTACCAAAAATTATCAAAGTTAAAGTCGGAGGAAATATAGTTCATAGTACATTAGTAAAACAGCAGAACTTTTATAAGACAAAATTTTGCCATGCTGCAATGGTCAGTATGCTTCGCTGGGCCATCAGGCTATTAGTATTGGATATTCAAAATTAAGATGTGCTATTTTAGGAAGCTCCTATTATTCGGCACAGTTTATGAGGGGCAGTTTGCAAATTTTCCCTTTCATGTATATACAGTCCAATATAATTTCTGGGGTTTCTTTTGCATGAGCTTAAACAACATGAACTATAAGGTAGGCTCCCTCTCTTTAATACTTCTCCCACAATGGATACCAACTAGATGTGCTGATGCGAGGTTGACAACTAATCGTAAAGTTTGGCACCAAAGCAAACTGTCGGCGTTGCAGATAATATTGATCAACTGGCATATCATCAGATCTGACAAAATTGTTTTCTGCTACGAGATAGAAAACTTGACTGTGGACAAAAGAAGGATATGTATGTACATTGACCTTGGACATACCACACAAGCGCCCTAAGAAGCAGAACGCGCCATCACCTACAGCCCTTTCCTCTGCCGAGAACTTCCACGAAAAGCAGTATGACAATCACTACCTAAATGCCCACTAAACTTGCCATCAAATTTTTCCAACCATTCAGAAATATATTATTATAAATATGCTTATGTGTTCACTATTCATCTTTAACTTGTTCCTTAGAGATTGAATGCTATGTTGCACTGGTGAGGTTAAAACAGTATACAATGTGTGTGAAGGAAAACTATCCTTCAGAAACCGGCCACGGACTAAGATTCGTGAGAATCCATGGTGGGTCATCTTATGGATGATCCTGTTACGGTAAAATATGATACTGTGTACTCAAGTTCTGAAGACCCCCACCACTGACGTCAGTCATGTATTTATGTAGCTTGGGGGACTCGATAATCGTATTGGTAATATAATGGTATGCAAATTAAGATTTATAAGATAGTGCAAAATATAGAGAGACGATCATCTAAAGGTGAGAAAGACCCCAAGAGAGATTGCGGTTGTAAACCCTATTATGACAGTAATTGACGCAACACGAGATGGAATAGAAAGTGCTAAGCTAATTTGTGTGTGTGTGTATGAGAGAGAGAGAGAGACTAATGCAAGCAAGCAAGCAATGATGCGTATGCAATAGAAAATTAATACATGCAAGGCCTAATCTAGATGATTACACACACAACTACACAAGAGATCCGAGTTGAATGATTATGACAGATAAACTGTATAAACTTTTAGCATGTTCATCCCAAATGAATATCAGAGTTTAAAACTTTGAGTTCATGATGATAGTTGATAGCCATTTGAGTGCAAATCAACTACACACTTTTTTTGTAGAGAATCCCTAAATCGTACCCACAAAAATAGGAATCAAATACATTAAGTTCTAGATTTCTAGGGCTGTTTAATAATTGATGAACTTCAACCAAATCAATGACCAATTAAACTCCCCAAACTAGTAAACCACGCTCGATTCAACATTTAACTTGCGTTTTTTGATTGGTGTTTTTGCGCATGTGATCAAGATCAAGGTTCTTTGGACCGGGGCCAAGTGAAAACTTGAAATTCACTACTGTACGATTTTGTATTGCTGAAACAGAGAAGTACAGAGGCTAGAACAACAAGCAGTGATCCCTGAAAGCTATTATATGATGTCTGGAACTAGAAAGCAGGGGCTGTTCGATATGAATCTCATCCAAATTTGCTTTGGATCTGGGCAAAAGATGGTCCAGATTCAGTTTTGAACTGAGGCTGAAATACTTCCTCTTCAAAATCTGAACCACGATTTTGAGGGAAATTGAAATGACTGTGAAGTGTCTGGTGGCAGAGAGCAGAGAATCGGTGTAAGGTCTGTTGTATAGTGATGGAAGGATGGGGTTTGTTGAATGGCACTACAAGACTATGAGGCGAAGAGTTCAAGGGACAGATTTTCCAACCGTAGCTGGATGTCGATTGACTGCAACCAATCAGTTTTTCGACCACGGACGAATATAGCTTTTCGACCGCAGGCGAATACAAAGCTCCGCAGAGATAACACAGCAACAACAATTTTTATTCAAATATCATATCAAGGTTTATCTTTCTCATTCTCATGCAAAGCCTTTATATAGGCTCGTTACATAACACTCTTGACTTCTCCATATTCATTAGTCACAGATAAAAACCAAACGCCTCTTTGTTTCATAATTGTTGCATTTATGGTCCTCAATCAATAATACTTTCTTGCGGTGGATCTAGCTGCTTGCGCTGAACCATGTAAATCTATGGTCACTTATCTATCACCATTGCTATATGTTGAATCAAGTAGTATTAATCCACACAATGATCAGCACCCCTCAATGAGATGAGGTTGAAATTACGAATTGTTTGAAAAATAATTTACCAATGCATCAACTAGTTTCAATATAATTTATATTTCAGATGTAGAAAAATGTTAAAAGTTGATGCGAAGGTCAAGCATTTTCAATAAATAATTTGGTCTTTCCTCCTGCAAATTGAGTGGGTGAACATCAACATTAATGGCAGGAGATGGGGGTCATTCACAGGGTGACCATTCACGGAGTTTATGAAGGAAATTTGGAATTTAGTGTGGTTCCTAATGGATAAGATAATGTTGATGAAAAAACATATAAAAGTTTGGCATAACACATAATGCTCAGACCTCTCGATGAATGACCTTAAGTTGCTCACAAAAGTCACAAAGATCAATATCATCAGCATCTCTATCAAGATAAACATACTATTCGAGCATGAATTATCCCTTTGCTAGAAGCCAAGGATTATGTTGATCAAATATTCTATTTGGAAAACTATTTTCACGTTTTAATATGATCTTTAAAACAAGTGGAAAACGCAACAAACGAAATAGCTCAACAGAAATTAAAAAGAAAAAACACGATGCTAATAAACCTTACCAAATATACTAAAAATCCTTTCTTTGTTTTGACTGATCAAATCCAAAGCCCCTTTCATTAGAGATCAAATAATTATTTAACCCACACAATAAGCATATCTGGTAACCTGAAAAGGATGAGAATCAGATTGAGCTGATGTGTAAAGCTCTAGTGAACTGTTGGAAGAAAGAACCATTTAAAGCACACAGAATAAGCATACCTATGAGAATAATTAAACCAAATATTCCACAGTACTTTGGATGAACGTTAACTACAGATGTTAAGATAGATACAGAAGCAAGGGTAAAAGGGAAATTCCAATGAACCCCATATTCCCCAACATGGACCTGCAAAATGTCGTGGCAAGTTCAGCTCTCAAATGAAATAAAAGCACTAAAGGTAAGAAAAGAACAACCAATCCTTTTTAAAGAAAAAAACTCAAAGGCGTATGGTTTGGCTTTATAAACTTCGAAGATGAAGTAGATCATGATGGTGTTTGTTTGTGTGAGATTTCTTTCTTTTTGACAGTTGATAGATAAAAAAATACTGAAGAACATGTGGCTTATTTTATAGGGATTCTAAATGAAGTAGATCATGATGGATGTTGTGGATCTCCCTTGCTACCTTTTCCATGTGTCCATACATGCAATTGTGAGTGCGTGTACATCATACAACTACCTCAGATTCAAAGTTCAGCACTTAAAGCATAAGTTAATACCAGCAAGTGTGGCAATGCGGCTTAGCAGATTATATTAAAAAGAAATCCTGTGCGCATATAAGGGCTTAGTAAATGAGCTCATGAAAAGAATATCTCTATGAAGAAAACAGCAAAGCACCAAGTCCTGTAAACCAAGTACTACCGAAGCAAGCTGAACATTTGATATCTACAAGATTAAACTGAACAGAGTTAAGTCCTGTAAACCAAGTACTACAGAAGCAAGCTGGACATTTGATATCTACAAGATTGAGATGTAAACTCAAATTTTACAACTGAACAGAGATAGGATTTTCAATTAAAAATAACATGAAACTGCAAGTATTTTACAGTGAACATAAGTCTATGAATTTAACAAAATTGTACTTGTTTCAAATTTGCAATATGTTAAGCCATCTGGAAGAAACACTCCTACCTGATAATCTACACCTGTTGTAGAAATGAACCGGGCAAAACCTAGAATTATCAAGGGACATGTAGATTGGAGAGCTGACGTCCATTCCCTATATTGTAAAATTTAAACTTCAGATTTAACATATTAAGGTAGAAGATAACATGAAAACGGAACTTCAGAATTAACACCATAATAGTTATGGGTACATAATCTTTGGTGAAAGCGGTATAAATATTTTTTTTAAAATATCATCAAATATAGGTGATACATGTGATCAAGGTATTCAGGAAACCCTTCGGAATGTTAAATGATGGTGCATCATTCTTGGCCACAATACTATGCAGAATCATTTAAATATAGAACAACGACGACTGCATTAATTATTTTCTTCCATTTTTCTAATCGAATCGAGCTGGCTCGAGTTCGGCTCAGGTTCGGTTCGATAAGGGCTCGTTCAAGTACGATTTGTTGCTAATGAGCTGAACTCAAGCCAAAATCCGAGCTCGTTAAGTGAATGAGCCGAACTCGAGTTGAACCTGGCTCGTTCGTTAACAGCTCGAGTTTGATCATTTAAGATGTCTTAAATATTAAGCTTATACCCAATAACCTAATAGTACTGAATATCCAATCTAACATCCCATATTATATACATAATTTTTTATTTTTACTCCTCTCTTCATATCATGCCCGAATTTCCTGTTTTCGATTTGAAGAAAACTTTAACCCTTTCTCTCAACCCCAAACTCGAAAAGTCTCTACCTCCAACTTCAAAATCTTCAAAAAAAAAATTAAATCTCCTCAAATGTCGGTTCTTTAAAGTCCTATAAGATCTCTACAAATCAAAAACATCAAGCTACAATTCGAAGAAATCGAACGCAATATTAAAAAAAATTGAATTCCAAAGGTAAGCTCGTTAATGGCTCGTTAGCTCATTAAGAGCTCGGTTTGTTAAATAAACGAACTTAAGCCTAATGTTTCAGTTCGGGATCGAACTCGAGTCGAGCCAATACTAAATGAACCGAACTTGCGCCGACCTCAGCTCGCTCGAGTTCGGCTCATTTAGCAGCTCTAGTCGAGAGTCGTCTTCTCAGTTAAATTAACAATTAACATATCGTTCTTAATTATCTCTATCCATATTCATTTAGATCTACCCCTATCCTAGTTGCGCAATACGATTTTGTCACTTCTCCTAACCCGGGCATTACTTGATCTCCGTTACACATAACCAAACCATCTCGATCTATTCTCCTATCTTATCCTAGGAGCAACCTCTAACCAGTTACGAATACTCATTTTTATATTATCTTTTAGTGTATTAGCATCGATACATCTTAACATTCTTATTTCAGCCACTCATTTTTTAGACATGTTTTTTAATTGCTTAACATTCTGATCCATAAAGAAATGTCAGGATTATCACCATTGTATATAAATTTTCTTTTAATTTCAAAGATATTTTACGTTCACATAACGTTTATTAAACACTTCTCCACGTCAACCATCCCATTTTTTTTACCCTATGAGCTACATCCTCCTCGAGCTTACCATCATGACTAATTTTGGAACATAAATAAAGAAAATAGTTATTTCAAAATATTTTAATCATCAATTTAAACTATACACCCACTTCTTTACACTGTTTTGCTAAATTACATTATATAGGGAGAGAATAATGAAGAAAAGAGGCCCTATAAGGTTTTTTCGTTAGGTGGCGTCAAAAATCTATATCCTCCACCATTTTATTCGACGATCGGCATCCATCACCTCCATCTATATCATCTAAGATGTGCATACACCAAATTTCATGTGATTCTATCACTTTTTCACCGTTGAATTAGCAATGTAAAAATTCTATTGTCGGTAAACCGTTAATTTTGCACCCACTTAATCAACGGTGAAAAAGTGATAGAATCACGTAAAATTTGGTGTATCCACATCTTAGATGATATAGCTGGAGGTGATGAATGCCGATCGTTGAAAAAAATCAAGGGTGTATTTTTTCGACGCCATAAGAGTAAATTCTCTCCTATGAGACATTTCCTCCATTATCCTCATCTCTCTCTGTCTCTCTCTCTCTCTCTCTCTCTATATATATATATATATATATATATATATATATTCTTTCGATTCAAAGATCTCTCTTCGTATTTCTATTTTGAAAATTATCCCTTCTTTGGATTCATCTACTAAAATAATATCATAACAAACAACACACACCATGGCACGTCATCATGAATATGACTAGTAAGCTCATCCACAACTACTACAAAAAGATAAAAACTCAATATTAATACTTAGTGTAAACCTATAGTGATATGAAATGGTTGTCTTTCCAGTTTCCTCCAATCACCCTCGATCTAATAATTGCTCTATCATATTTATCACATCAATATATTTATGAGTCACTTCTATTCTAAAGCCCATCACATTATCCCTATAAGGACCATATCATAAACCTTTCTAAATCAATAAAACCGTATGAAGATCTCGTTTCTTTTCTCTATATTTCTCCATTAATCGTCTTCCATGGTAGACCATCCTAGCATAAAACCAAATTGATTTTCAGATAAGGACGTTCCTTTCCTTAATCTATGTTAATCTGCTCTCTCATAGTTTTGCAAGACTCGTAGGCATAATTCCAGGGTATGTTTGAACAATTTTGTATATCTCCTTAAATCTTTAGAATAGGTATCAAGATGCTTGTCCTCCTCCATTCATCAGGCATTTTATTTGTATCTATAATTTTATTAAATAACTTAGTTAGCTACATAAGCCTTATAGAAATATCATCAAGATCTACTTGCTTTTTCCGTTTTATCTTTTAAAGCATCCTTCACTTCATTAATCCTAATTATACGGTTATATGTAATGTTCCATCTTGATGTTTGTTTCGACATTAAATTCGTTAGTATTATTTCATCAAACAATTTATGAAAATAACTCCATCTTTCTTTAATTTCATCGTTTTTAACAAAAACTCTTTTATATTTATTCTTATTACATGTAACAATACCTAGCTCTCTACTTTTCTTTCATCTTATCTTAGAAAGTTTGTATATATCTTTTTCATCTTTATTTGTTTCTAGCTTTTTATATAAATTATCATAGCTTTAGATTTAGCTCTACTGACTGTCTTTTTATATTTCTTTAAATTTTCTTCGTTTTTACATTTTTGCCAATTTGTGTAGGATTCTCTTTTCACTAATACAAAGAGGTAAGAACTAATGCAAAAAGAAAAGAACAATTGCCTATTTTTAATTAGACATAGAGGGTATATTTGTTGCAAAATTTGGGCAATGATGTCATCGAGTAAAGAAGATATGATGTGGCCTCCATAGGTCATAGTTATATTTTATCTAGTATGGTTTTTAATTGTTGTGGTAAATTAAGATAGCAGTCCCTACTTTAAGGACTGCAATCTCTTAGCTAAGTGACAAATGCCTATTGATTAACGAAAATATTGCTTGTGGCACTTAGACTTACAATAGTTTAGAATGCTACAGAATACACTAAAATGGGTGCCATGAACATGCATAGGGATGAAGTTTCTTCTTCAATGAAAACAAAGAGCTATATATTCGATGGCATGTCCTATGGAGGACAAATCAAATTTATAGTGATTAAGAGATTAAAAAAAGAAAGTTAAAAAATGATTATAGTAAAAAATATGTTTCTTACATGCTGAAAAGATCTGTACGGTAAAGGATCTAAGGTCACCCGGGTCTGACAGACAATGTCCATTTTCTATATATAGTTTTCATGCTTTTGCTCTCTTTATCTCAAGTAGGATATGAGACACAACCAAACCAATTAAAAGCACAATTATAAAATTTAGCCTAGGCTCTATGTCATTGAGTTCTAGTAAGCAATGATCATACAGTAGGTCTGAATGCCAGAGACCTAATATTTGGCAACTCCCAAACCCAACTCTTTTTCCTCAGAGAAAGAGTCAGAATAATTTAAGTTGACACTATGCATAAAGTGGAATATGAAACTATAAAGGAATTCTTCTAGCTAATGAGTAGAATGGGGTGACGGCGTGGTATGGTTGGGTGATGTGGCAAGCAAAATGACAAAATATTTATGCATATCATAATAAGAAATTCAGTTGAATGATTGTCACGATTATAGATCTAACTATCAAGTCCAGTCCTTCAACTTGTGCTTCAAAGGATAGTCCATGTTTTGATTTGTTGCATTCAATACTCAATAGCATCACCGATTCAATCTTTACTGATGTAGGAATTGAGTTCTAACAGACAGTCTACCATGTATATGGATGTGTTTATCTTGGATCCTTTAAGTTTGGGACTCTGGTTTTAAACTAAACCTCCCACTACCAAGATTCGTTTAATTTAGTTGGGTATGTTTGTAACAGCATCAAGTCAGTTCACCAAACTATCACTTTTCATGCCTCTGTAGCCCAGTTCTCCTAGTGTGTGTAGTCTGATTCATAAATATTCTGCGTTGATTGCCACATGCATGGATGGAAGTACATGAAATTTGAACTTCACATCAAATCTCAAGCTGAAAATATAAACATGAAAGAATATTGCATCACTGCCTCAAAGTTTTTTACATGATGTTTAACGATAAATCAATTGTAGCAATTTCCAAATATACAGGTCCTGGAAGTAAAAAAAAAGGATTTCAGAATGGCTCACCTGGATTTGACACCCCGGGCTTCTCTCGAAACTAAGGAATTTGCAACAATAAACGATCCCACCCCTAGATCCATCTGTAAGAGCAATGGATGTTAGTAAAACAACATTTCCAGGAACTAAAGCTTATAAGATATCATTGTGTAATAAAGGTGTAATGGTTCCCAGGTAACTACCCCAGTTTACCATTTATTTGATCCTTCATCAATTTCACTTCTCATTGTTGTGACTTATGAATGATGATCGACAATAGCATGTCGCAATATACTATTCGTTAACAATCCATAATGAAATTAAAGTTTCTGGCCTAATTGGGTAGCCAAAATGGTAAGTACTTCAAAATTCCAGTAACCTCCTACAGGTGGTATTTTAATAAATACTAAATAGGACATCTTTATGTTCACATTTGATAACAGTATTGAAGTCATGATATATGATGGGGCAACTATATACAACAAAGTCTCAGTTGATAATTAAATACAGATAGAGGAGGGTTGGGGATCAAGTAATCAAGTCAGTTATATGTGCAATGGGTTGGTATTAACTGGCACATAGCATTTGTGGGTTGTTCATTTTGTTATGAGTCTATTTACTCTTTTGAACCAGTCAAAAATTATTTAAGTCTGCGGGCGATGATAATTTCATCGGTTGCACTAAGATAGCCAAGCATAACACCGCAACCATATGAAATATTAGATGAAGCTTTGGTTGAATGGAGCCTACCAGACCAGTACCATATGTTTCAGTCTTAGCATAGCATCTGGGAAAGATTTTGAAGTCAACAGACAAGATGCACAAACATGTCATCAGCACCTATTTGTAAATGCATCAAGTTCCGTTACCGATCCATGATAATCATAACTGAGACAGGAAAAATAACCTATGTACAAGGATTGTATGCTTACCACGGAAACTCTATAAGATAAAATGCTTGTTCTTAGAGAGGATATAGATTCCGTCTCTTGTTTAAAATGAGAAGCGGAGGATCTGAGCCTGAGTATGACCCAGCAAACTTTAGATCAAATGTGCAAGAAACTGTTTCTGCAAGAGCGCAAGAGGTGACAGCACATAGTAAAAGGATATTTAGACATAAGATTTGACTACAATGAAACTGAAATTCCTCTATTCAAAATCATAAACCTAGTCATTCAAAAGTTACCTTTTCGCTGAAACACAGAAAAGCAGCACAAGTATTAATGATGCCGCGCATAGATAAACCCATTCAGCGAGGACCTGCCAAGAACAAGTTAATCATATTTAGCTCCCTATGTTAACCGGCATTTGCCACAACTTCATATTAACCCTTTGAATTATATAGTGCCTTAGAGATGAATATAATTGCTAATCTTCTTCGTTCAATAAGAACTTACTGTATCTAGTGAAAAGATTTACTTTAAGTTTCTCCCTTGCCTATTAGCTACTTCTTAGCCCACGATTTCCGCTCTGAGGAAAGGCATTAGTTGAATATTTCATGGAACCTCCTTAACTCGGGTTTATGCTACATATCCAATCCAACCCCATTTTTGATGCAACAGTACTTCGATTATGATAGTTTTAGCACACAATCAATGAACGATCACTTGTTACGCCTTTATATAGATACAGAAATTGAAGCATTCCATTCCGATTTCAATTAGAACAAAAAAAGGAAAATAATTCCTTAATTATTAGAATGTTCACTTCGTCGATTAAATTTCAAGATTAAAAAATGTATCTAAAAATTTAGTTGCAATTTTTTTTGGGTTAAGAACTACGCAATACCTACAAGTTGTTACCGATTATCATTCAGCTTAAAATGATCATCACATGATCATTCAACTACGAATTTCTCTCCATGGGGCAACACACGTGGACAAAATCTAGTACATTATGTAATTCAACATTTCTTACTAATATCGCAGAAACCCCAAACCAAGCACTCTAAGGAGTAAGCACTTACAGTGAAAATGAACACAATAGGCACAACAGCACACAAAAAATCCGTAACCAATGCTAATGTGCAACTCCTCCAATCTTTAGGAGAATAATTTGCAATGTCTTTCTTCTTCCCAATCTCCTTGGCATAAACAGTGCCTGCAAAAGCGCAAAAAAATGCAAATTAAAACCTAAACATTTCCAACTCAAATTAGGGCTTTCGCGTGAATTTCGTAACAAAACACATGCCTTTCACAGAACCCGAACAGCTCCATTGTCGAAGGACCACCAGCGCCAGAGATCTTCCAATCTAATCGATCAGCAAATTGAAGAAATAAAAAAAATGGAACTTGATTAGATTGAGGGATTGGGGAAACTTACAGGTACGATTGCGGAGAGAGCGGCCATCTCGAGCATCGAAGATCCAGTGAGGTTGTTGACGAATCTGCAGAAACGATGGGGAAAACATGAATTAATCGAGTGAAATTCGAAAGAAATCAAGGATCGAGGTAAATTTGAATACTCTTCTTTGAGGCGCTTGTTAGGGTTTAGGGAAATCGCCGTGATATCCATTGGAGGGAAAGAAGAAGTGACCCTGGGATGGAGATGATCGATTATTCAAGGCCTGCTTTTTTTTTCATTTGATGTTTGATTTTAAATGCAAAATGTTTTCTTTTTTCATTTTTTTGAAAAGAAAAATGTAAAATGTTGTATGGTGGCACCAATTCCCTCTCCAATGTAAAACTTTCAAGATCGATTTCCTCGAAAGGGTGGCGATTTCCCAAAAATTAAATCTTCAACACTAGTATCAAATAGAAATTATGTTTAATCTCTACTATTATAACCATAAAACTCAGGATCTCTTAACCATCACTACTATTGTAGCCACAAAACTTGAGTGTCCCAAAATTAATTTCAACCAACTTAAAACAAAAATGTTCATATGAGTGCAGTATATATCTTAGACCATCATAACTGATTTTATTATACAGACCGTTATATATAGTAGAGCTTAATTTGAGATCAATTTCTTCTCAAAACAATTCACAATGATTTTAGCAGTTATGTAAAATCGATGGTTGTATAGTTATAACTGATTCGGTTGTGTAGGGTTACTAGACACTATCACAAAGGTCTATAAGGCATCAACCATGCCCAATTTAAAATTTAGAGGTGCCGAACAACCTAAAGCGAGGATCTTTGCTAGATAATTAGGGTTAATGAAGCATGTAAACAACTTTACATCTAAGAGAAAGTGATTACAACCTTTGTAGTCCGTTCATTCGCTTCATAAGATCCGAGTAGTAGTCCCTTCGCCGCGATCCATGAACTTCCGGACTCTAGAGAGGCTCCACAAGCCGAACGATCCATGCTTGCTTGAAGTCTTCCTTTTCGAAGATAATCTATCTTGAAGAATCTTTAACTCAAGCTCTCACTTCTCTAATAGAGAAGTGAACACCCTAATCTAAGTGGCCAGAATAGATCAGGATGATGAGGCAGGAATTTAGCTCTCTTTTATTTTCAAACTCTCACACTGAATCATCATAAAACCAAAAGCTAAAAAGCTTTTCAAAGAGGAAGAAGAAGATGAAACCTTTTTGTGATGAATAATGAAATTGTTACTATGATCACAAAACAACCTTGAGTTAATAATATCAAGTATTAACTCATGTAAATAATTGACTAGGGTTAAGGGTTTGGGTTGGGTTAAATAATATCTCAAAAATATCCAACACAAAATATCTTTGCTTAAAACAAAACATAAAGTTTCTAAAAGTTTCATGGAAATGCTAACCCAAATCAAACCCTAAACATGTTTAATCTCCACAAATCAAGTTGCATTTGTAATCATAACTTGTTACAATATTATATATCACATATATAATATATTTTTGTAACAAAAGAAAATAATACAATTAACATATATCGCATATATATCAATGTATTATCCGGTGAGAAAATGAATCAATAAAGCGAGCTAATATTAGATAATGTAATGTAATATATCACAGATATAATTATACATTAAATTATCGAATCAACACTTGATCCGACAATCCGGCTACATCGCATATAACCGACTAATATATCATGTACCGTTTCATCGAATCAACATTTGATCCGATGACCCGGCTATATCATATATCGCGAGAATAAAATACGGTATCTCATATCGTATTATTCTCGGTCCCACACATATCACATATGTGCTCCTACTCCGTTTTGCCTGAGCAAAGAAACCTCTGTGTAGGACTCTAAAGAATCGTCAATATGCCGACAGTAGGTGATGATCATATCAAACACCCACAAGCTGCAAGCGGTCAGCTAAACGTAACAGCCACCCAAGTATTGAGCGATCAGAAGATCAACAAGCAAGCCTGTACATTCTCCTGTGAATCCAATCAGCAATACTACCGTACATTCCGGTCTCTTCGTCTGATATGTCGCATATCTAGTCTAGGGGTGGTAAACGTCAGACCCCAGTAACCGATAAGTCGTGTCGATGTGAGGCTCATAACATGTCGAGAACCTACTGATAACACTTACCAGTAGTACTCTATATCCGCCCTGGCCAGGGACTTCCAGTTATAGTCAATCGAACACAGCACAACATCAGCTCCCTATACCGGGAGAGACGAAACCCCTCCTATCGCTCATTGCCTCCATGTGATTCGGGACTGTACCCAAAATCCACCGTTTTGCACGCCCTCTTGGACGTGATATGATGGAAATTAAAGCACAGTGGGAATCACACAAGACTCTATGACGATCTCGGGTCTACAGACTAACATGTACCAGAGAACTGCCATCTGACGTGAGGTATAATACCATCCGGGAGTTCTCGGCGAGTCCGTCCAGTGTACCCAGTCTCTGCTGAGCACCCGTACACCATCTTTGATGGCAAACACCGATGGATATGGGATCATCCATCGCCCATCATATGGGTCAAGATGCGTATACGCTAGTCTACTCTGGTGTATCGATGCCCTGTCTCGATACACCCCCGACTAGAAACAATTATAGGATGTACTCATTGACTACCCTGGCCCCGCTAGTATGATCTCATCATAGTCCAGCAGTCGAGTACATATCCTAAGGGCTTTATCAACATATGAGAGCAAGACAGTAAACTAATATAAGTCAACATGTTAAGATAAAGTGAAACCAAATAGCATACTATCATGTCGAGCAAGAAAGTCCTCTCTATATATATCCAAGCATACACTATAATATACATCATATGTACAATAATGGCCTCTAGGGCATATACATAACTAACAATCTCCCACTTGCACTAAGGCCAGCTGTTGTAATATCCCATACCTAACATCCCGAAGAGTCTCTCAAATTGTATCTGGGAAATGGCCTTTGTGAATGGATCCGCAGTGTTGTCCTTCGTATCAACTCTCCTGACCTCGATCTCCCGGCGATCAACTATCTCCTGGATCAGGTGATACCGCCTCAGAATATGTCTGGACTTCTGATGGGACCTGGGTTCCTTGGCCAAAACCATAGCTCCATTGTTATCACAACACAAAGGTATTGGATGCTCAATGGACGGAACCACACCAAGTTCAGTAATGAACTTCTTCATCCAGAAAGCCTCTTTGGCAGTATCGTTGGCGGCGATGTATTCAGCCTCCATCGTCGAGTCTGCAACGGTTTTCTGTTTGGAACTCTTCCAACACACCGCCCCTCCATTGAGGGTAAAGACAAATCCCGAGTGCGACTTAGAGTCGTCCTTATCACTTTGGAAGCTTGAATTGGTAAAGGACTCCACCTGGAGTTCTCCGTTATCATACACCGAGAACATCTCTTTAGTCATTCTCAAGTACTTGAGAATGTTCTTCACAGCTATCCAGTGACTCTCTCCAGGATCTGCTTGATACCTACTCACTACACTCAGTGAGTATGCTACATCGGGTCTGGTATATAGTATCACGTACATGATAGAGCCTACTGCCGAAGTATAGGGTATCCCTTGCATGCGAGCTCTCTCCAAATCAGTCTTGAGAGACATCTCTTTGGAGAGAGTGAGTCCAGAGATCGTGGGTAGGTTCCCACGCTTGGATTCTTCCATACTAAACCTTTTTAGTATGGTGTTAATGTACCTGGATTGGGACAATCCCGGTATCCATTTAGATCTATCTCTATAGATCTTTATTCCCGGTATGCACGAGGCATCACCTAGATCTTTCATTGAGAATCTTTGTGATAAGAAGAGCTTGACCGAATGCAGCATAGGAACATCATTCCCTATCAAGAGTATGTCATCCACGTACAATACGAGGAAGACAATCTTACTCTCTGCAACCTTTTTATATATACAAGGTTCATCTACGTTTTTTATGAAGTCAAACTCTTTGACTGCAACATCAAAGCAGATGTTCCAACTCCGCGATACTTGCTTTAACCCATAGATGGATTTAAGCAGCTTGCACACCTTTCCGCTGCTCCCACTGTCTACGAAGCCCTCTGGCTGAGTCATGTACACGCACTCTTCTAAATCACCATTTAGAAAGGCGGTCTTAACATCCATTTTCCAGATTTCGTAGTCATGGTATGCAGCAATGGCAAGTAAGATCCGGATGGACTTAAGCATAGCCACTGGAGAAAAGGTTTCGTCATAATCCACACCTGGTCGTTGACGAAAACCCTTTGCAACAAGTCTAGCTTTGAAAGTCTCAACTTTTCTATCTACACCAAGTTTCTTCTTAAAGATCCATTTGCTCCCAATGGGTTTTACCCCTTCAGGAGCAACTTCCAAAGTCCATACTTTGTTGGTGTACATGGATTCCATCTCAGATCGCATTGCATCCAGCCACTTCACAGAGTCACCACTCGTGATGGCCTGCTCGAAACTAGTCGGGGCATCATCTTCCATGATGCAATCCTTGCTCCCACCATCAAAGAGAAAACCGTAGTTTCTCTCAGGTGGATGAGAAACCCTACTAGATCGGCGGAGAGGCTGGGGTTCGTTGGGTACTACTGAATCCTCTGGTTCCAATAAATCATCTGTTGTAGTTTGTTCTGCTAGAACTTCTTCCAGTTCTACCTCATTGCCACTAATTTGTTTCATAAGAAAACATTTTTCTAAGAAAGTGGCATGTCTAGAAATAAACACTTTTTGTTCCTCGGGGTGGTAGAAGATATACCCTTGTGAATTTTTGGGATATCCTACAAACTTGCATAGGACAGACCTTGCCTTGAGTCTGTCCGGATTGTGCCTTTTGACATAGGCCGGACAACCCCATATCTTAACATACTTAAGAGATGGTCTCTTCCCCTTTCATATCTCATATGGAGTGGTAGACACTGATTTGGTAGGAACCATATTCAATAGGTGTATGGCTGTCTCAAGCGCATACCCCCAGAAGGAAATATGCAACTCAGCATTGCTCATCATAGAGCGCACCATATCTAATAGTGTGCGATTCCTCCGTTCCGATACACCATTGTGCTGTGGTGTATAGGGAGGAGTAAGCTGAGAGAGAATCCCATTCTCTTTTAGATAATCTAGGAACTCAGTGCTCAAGTATTCTCCTCCTCGATCAGATCGAAGGATCTTAATACTTTTGCTCGTTTGGTTCTCTACCTCGTGCTTATATTCCCTGAATTTCTCAAAAGCTTCAGACTTGTGTTTCATCAGGAACACATGTCCGTATCTTGAGAGATCGTCAGTGAATGTAATGAAGTAGGAAGAACCGTTTCTGGTATGTGTAGACATGGGACCGCATACATCACTATATATCAATCCTAAGAGTTCTTTAACTCTTTCTCCGTGTCCACTAAATGGAGTTTTGGTCATCTTTCCCTTGAGACATGACTGACAAGTGTTATAAGATGATAATTCGAACGGATTTAAATATCCATCCTTATGCAATTTAGCTAGCCGTGTTGCATTGATATGATCTAGTCTACAATGCCACAAGAAGGATTCGTTCATTTCTGAACTTTTCCTCTTGTTTGTGTTCTGTACATTAAGAATTGTAGTTTAATTTAGAACGTACATATCATTATTTAACGATCCTGATCCTATCAACTTTTGATTCAGGAATATGTTTATAACATTATCCTGTATTACAAAATTATATCCTTCTTTATTCAATAAAGAAACTGATATAATATTGCATATCAGGGTCGGAATGTAATAGCATTCGTTCAGAATCAATGCATTACCTTTTCGTAACACAAGGTGATATTCGCCAACGGCCTTGGCTGCAACATCTGCACCATTCCCTACTCTTACGGAATGATCACCCATTCCCAGTTCTCTACCTTTACGTAGCCCACGTAACATATTACATATGTGGGATCCTAATCCGGTATCTAATACCCAGGACGTATAGTGAACTGAGAAACAGTTCTCAATAACTAACACTTCCGAAGAAAATGCATCAGCATGCATGTTCTTCGTTTGGGCGGTGTGAGAATCCAGATATTCTCCTATTTCCTTCTCAGTCTTACAACACTTATAAGAAAGAACGGGACCAACGTTCTCCTGCTCAGTATAATAAGCGGGTTCAGTCAATACATCCATGTTATTATCTTGATTAAGGCCTGACTTGGTCGCTACCTGGAGAGAGAGAGAAGGAAACACTTTAGCGTATGCTCTTGCAAGATTAGATTGGTTATTATCTTATCTAATCAGGATGTCTCCCACTGTTTTTATCAAATCTTCCTTCAAACCCTAAAAGGAAAGACTAACCGGGATTAATTACACCTTACAAGTTCGCCAATCTTTCAGCCAGATCAGTGTTGGTACTTTGAGAGAGGTTCCCCGTGCTTTCGCACGGACCTAATTAAAATAAACCTCATTTTCCCAGAGGCATAACCCCGTTAACACCTTTCTAGACACCTACTTGATCGGCTAATTGTCCTATGTAAGACTCTCCCAGGAGTAACACTTACTCGTGGTAGGTATCGGGATCCAACTATCTCATAGGAGGTATGCAATCTCATTGCAAATTTCAACACTTGAAATTCCCAATAATGCTTCTGCCCCTAACGTGCTATGACTTTGACGAATGCCAAACAACCCATAGTCCGCTAGTCAAGTTCAACCCGTACATTTCTTGATTGAATTAAACCCACCCGCACGACCCTTGACGAATACCAAACAACGCCGTACAAATACTCTAATCCAATCGCATCTCATGCTACAGATAAGTAGTAAATAGCTACCGTACACTACGCCTTGACGAATGCCAAACTACCGTAGCACGAATACTAATTAATACTTATCTGAAATGGCGGAGGGCTACGCAGGTTTTTCAGAAAACCATGAGCGTAATGAACTTGATATCGTTGTAGAAACAAGCGATTTTGAAAAGGAGTGTTTTTTAGGCTTTTCCAGTTTCGCTAAAGAGGTCACTCCCGGTGAAGGGATCTCGGCTCTTTCCTCATCAAATAAGGTGCAGGATATTTTACAAATACCGCTGTGCAAAGCAAGAACTATAGAAGCAATCAAAAACAAAACCGCGAGTTTGCAGCATCTGCCAATTTTGCTAAAGAGGTCACTCCCGGTGAAGGGATCTCGGCTCTTTCCTCATCAAATAAGGTGCAGGGTATATCATATATACCGCTATGCAAAGCAAAACTGTAGCTACCCTTTTTATAAAGTTTTGATTCTACAGCATCTTTTAGGTTTCTTTTCTTTTATTGATCTCATTAATAAATCCCATCAATTATGTTTCATAAGCATCACAGAAGAAACGAAAACAGTAATATTTATATGTCAACATATATATATAGTATAAGCATTCGTCTCAGGCAGTAATATGATCTCATCACAGAACATTGCAGCAGAAGATAACATATGAAATATTGGATATATTAGGACGTCCGTGTTTTTATATCGAGCCTGTATAAAACACGGATTCCACGGTCGCGATGAATAGCCAAACCCACATCCCTAGACCCCTATGAGAGCGGCAAGCAACACTGTCAATTCTAGGGTTAGGAGACCCGGTTTCGACTCCTCGAGATGGCCTCCCACTGGACCCTAGAACCCGGTTACTTGTGCTCCACTCCTCGGGTCTACCTAATGCGGAAAAGTAAATAATATACAATGGTGACATCAACCTCAACCCGGAAGTGCCCCAATAAAAGAATATTACATACAATGAATTTTAAATGAATGAAAATAAAAAACCCTCATCTCACATAAAAAAAACCCGGCTATTCAGAACACGACGATCCAATATAACATATCACTGTTCCCCTCCGAAAGGCGGCGCACAGGACCGCGATGTCCTGACGCTGAGATTCGGGGCAGATGCTATTTGGTTTTGTCCGTCCACCTCTCCGAAGATGCCAAGTTGATTTATGGCACCGTGTATCGGAGGTTTAGACGGATGCGGCCGATGTAGCAGACTTCGTCAGATTCCCCCTCGCTTGAGGGGTTTTTGATTGTGGGGACGCTCTTCCCTGCAGGCGCAAGCCCCTGCAGTTAATTACGCTACCGCATCGCGGTAACAACTTTCTCCTTCTCCAGAATTTCACTTCGTGTCGTGTGTGTTTGTTTTGTTTGTGGTTGCCCGTGGATTGTATACGGAGACTGAGTAATGCCGTCGCCCGTAGGACGTGGATTAGTCCAAATCCGTATTTACTTAGATTTGGGTTTGGTGTTTTTAATTTAAGGATGCATTAGTCGCGTTGCAGCTAAGATCAACTTAAACGTTCGTTAAGGATACGTTAGTCCAGTTTGAGACTAAGATCAACTTAACGGGATCGTTTAGATCCGACAAAAGAGCGTTGGGCTCTATTGTTCCAGTTTAGGAGATTCATAGTCCAATTTGGGACTAAAGTCTGTTTGGGGGATACGTTAGCCATTTTTGAGGCTAAGATCGACTCAAACGTTTGTTAAGGATACGTTAGTCCAGTTTGAGACTAAGATCAACTTAACGGGACCGTTTAAGTCCGACAAAAGAGCATTTGGGCTCTATTGTGCCAGTTTAGGGACGTGGTGGTCCATATTCCAGTTTAGGGACGTTCCGGTCCGATATTAGTTTAAGGACGTTTCGGTTCGATATTAGTTTAGGGACGTTTCGGTCCGATATTAGTTTAAGGACGTTTCGGTCCGATATTAGTTTAAGGACGTTTCGGTCCACGAGTTTAAGGACCCCGCAGTCCATATCGATATGTGGTCGTTGGGACCCGTCACTTCTTTGACGTCGTTGAGGAATTACAACGACGGATGTCAAAGGAGTTCGGAGATGTACTCTCGAACCGGATGTAAATTGATTTAGAAGAGCAATTTTGCTCAGTCAATTTAATTTAAGGACTTATGGCCAAAATTGGGCTAAGTCCAGTTGAAATGTTCAACATTTTATCTGCCTTTGTATTGCATTTCTTTTTTTTATTTTTATTTGGGCCTTGCCCAGAAAGGATGTAGAGCATCAATTTGTTTTGGGCTCTGCCCTTTTAGGAATGATGCAAGGCATCAATTTTATTTTGGGCTCTGCCCTTGTATAAAGGATGCAAAGCATCAATTTATTTGGGCTCTGCCTATTTATTGCCTTGCAATTTATTTTGGCCTGTCAGGTTATTTTGATTTGGGCCTGGCCCTTTAATTAATGCATTGCATTTGTGCAAAATACTGTTAATTTGAGAATCTTTTAGATTCAAGAACCGATGGTTCATAAAATAAGTGCAAAGCACTATTTGATTTAGAAACAAGTTTTTTTCTTGTTTTTTCTTATCTCAGAGAACCAAAGGTTCATGAAAGTGCAAAGCACTATTAATTTAATAACCTTTCAGGTTCAAGAACCGATGGTTCATAAAACAAGTGCAAGGCACTATTTTATTTATTTATTTATTTATTTATCGTTTAAGATCTATGATCTTGTTCATAAGAGAATTTTCTCTTCTTTTAAAGGTTTTTACCTTTTTTTTATTCTTCAAGAGTTCTCAAGAGTTCTCTTCTCCTTTTTTTTTAGCAAGATGTTCATGATTTTGAAATGAGGTCTAGGGTCCTTTTTATAGTGCCCATAAAATAGTTAAAGTTTGTTAAAGAGATCATTCTCTGAGTGATTTGGGGAATTTTCCCCACCGTCGGATCTTTAATCCAAAGGTCTCTGTTTTACAGAAGAAATCTTATTGTTTTAACAAAAACAGAAAAGATTTCATCAAATCTTTATTCTGTTTTCGCAATAAAAAATTTTATTTATTTTATTTATTTTTTATTTTATTTTATTTTTTTTACTGCGCAGCGCGCACTGCGCTGCGCGCAGTTGCGCAGAACAGTGCAGTTTTTTTATTTTTTATTATTATTATTATTTTTTATTTTTATTTTTATTTTTATTTTTATTTTTTATTTTTTTTGAGCTTTGCTCTTATAGAGTACGCTACTTCATTTGTTTTAACTTTAATTTTATTTTTAATTTTCAAGACAGAGCTTTGCTCTGATTGGAGAAAAACAGAAGTATTGCTTCTTTTCCCACCTTGGAATTTAAACAGAGCTTTGCTCTGATTGAGGTAAACAAATGCCCCCCACCGTTGCACTTACGTGGCCTCCTAACGTGAGCGCAGCGGTGGCAGACTCCGAACCGTCGCGCTATTTCTTGGAAGCTGAAAGGGCACTTGATGCCTATAAATAGGACCTTTGGTTCCTTAGATGATTCTTACCTCTAAAATTTTACTTTCAGAACCCAGAGCCCTGCTCTCTTATTTAAACACTTTTAAAAGTTCAAACTTTTAGAGAATTAAAAAAAATATTAATTTTAATTAAATTAAATCAATTTTAAGAGCATTGCTCTTAATAGATCCCAGATCTAAAGAAGACCCATTTAAGGTTTCACTTAGTAGAGCTTTGCTCTAGGGGGGTCTATAGAAGACTAAGGAGAGCCCTATTAGAGTTCCATTAATAGAGTTTTGCTCTCTAAAAGATTTTCCCTGTATTTTCTCATTTCATTAATGGAGCTTTGCTCCTCCCAAATCATATAGAAGAACTCTTAAGAATTCTTCATGGATCTTGGAAGTTAAAGATGACATTTTATTCCTCAGTGCATTATATCATTTTACTTAATTAGTCTTTCTGATAATTTTGTTGATCCTCTTTCATAGGAACAATGAACGCCCACATGTATACTCTTACGAGATCATCTCTCGTGAGGGCATCCGCCGACTTGGCCGCTCTGAAAATCGGGAGTTCACAAACGAGGAGTGTGCTGAAATAATGAGTCGTTTCGACGCATACAACGGTCCACTGCATCCCCGACGTTCCTTTCTTCTTAAACTTATCGTGGGAGCTATCTGGGAAGCGCTTCCCCTATTCTGTTCCAGTGTGCCGCTTAAGGCGTTGGATGCCGGCTGAGGACAAGGTGCACTCTGTGTACCTATTGAACTTTATCTCGAAGAGACGGCGAGACAGTCTTATCGACCTCTTGCACGAGATCTTTCAACAGTCTGCCATACTCGCTGCTTATCGGAGGGTGGAAGACATCGGAAGGGACCCTGACGCTTGTGCTCGCGAAAGGAAGCACACTAGGATGGTCTACGAGGCTTGGAAAGCCATAGATAGGATCGCTTTTGAATTCCTCAATCCATGCCCTGGATCTAAGGTTATTCCATTGTAACTTTCGTTTATTGTTTTTATGACTGTAAGAACTTCGGGCAATATTAATGGAAATTTTTTTTTTATATCCCAGCTTGTCTTTATTATATATCTTTTGTCCTGAGTCTTTTTTGCCCATGCATGAATGATTGTGTCTTGAACGCTTGATCAAATGTAAATCAGATGCTCTTTCTGTTGCTTTTCCTCTTTCTCAGCATGTCGTAACAATTAGCAGGTAATAGAGTAAGCTTCTTGATTTCTTCACGAGATAGCGAGGGCTTAGGCCGCAGGTTCAGATCTGCTGCCTAAGACCTTTCAACTCTATGAGCCGTGAGGGTCTCATAGAGACTTTTCTCCCTACGGATCGAGAGGATCTCGTAGGCGGGTTTTTCTCCTTAAGAATCGTGAGGATTCCTAAGTGTGGTTTTCTCTTGTAAGTCGTAAGGATCCTACAAGAGAATTTTTCCCTCTTACGAGTCGAGAGGGCTTGTAAGCGGTTGCTTCCCTCCTTGTCGAAGTTCGACGTTGGAGAGTGAGACCCGTGAATGGTATGCAAGAGACCGTTTTGGGCCAACTCGCAGGGTCCCAATGCTTAGGAAACAGGCTTCTTTTATGCCCACTGCCTAAGGCTTTTATCTCACGAGTCGAGCCGCCTCGACAATTTTTCACAAGTCGAGACGAATCGAATGTTTCTCGCAAGAACGTCTTAACGTCGCATTTAACCTCTGCTCTTTACGACAGAAGCCCGTTAAGGTTGGTGGTACTTAGGGTTTTGGCCATCGTACCGTCGCATAAGCTGATATAGTCCTCGATAGGCAATCGTGCTGTTCGAGTAGCCCTGCGACTGCCGTGTCTCTGATCCCTTCGGGGGCTGGACAAGACGTCTTCAAGCAATCCTCCTTGGCAGTTTGACCGTCAGAAGAGTAAGCGCTAGGAATTTGCCATGCCGCTTTTTACTTAAGGTTAGGCTCATTTTGGAGAGCCCCGATGAGTCATAACCACTCCGCGCTGGTGTGAGGATGATCTCCGATAGTCTTTCGGGCTTTATATGAGTTGTCGTTAAGACCCTGAAGCCAGGAATTTGGCCTTTGCTTCGTTTGCTGGCATTGCGTCCTCTGTATCGAGACGAATGTCGCTGTAGGAACTAGGGATTTTGCCGTGGCTCCGTTTGTTTGATGACGTTACGTCTGCTGTGTCGAGACGAACGTTGGGGTGACATCTCGTCTGCTGTATCGAGACGGACGTCGAAGTGGTGACCACTCCACACTGGTGCGAGATGATCTCCGATTATCTTTCCGGTTTTATATGACTTGCCGTTAAGACCCTGAAGCTAGGAATTTAGCCTTCGCTTCGTTTGCTGGCATTGCGTCCTCTGTATCGAGACGAATATCGTGGTTGTCTCTAGGTTACTGGTGAACTGTCGAGGTTTGGAACTAGGGATTTTGCCGTGGCTCCATTTGTTTAATGACGTTGCGTCTGCTGTGTCGAGACGAACATTGGGGTGGCATCTCGTCTGCTGTATCGAGACGGACGTCGAGGTGGTGACCACTCTGTGCTGGTGCGAGATGATCTCCGGTTGTCTTTCCGGTTTTATATGAGTTACCGTCAAGACGTCGAAGCTAGGAATGTGGCCTTCGCTTCGTTTGCTTTGGTGTGTCCAAATTCTGTTGGAGGACGAACGCTGGGGTTAACATTTTATCTGCTGTATCGAGACGAACGTCAAGGTGGTGACCACTCTGTGCTGGTGCGAGATGATCTCCGGTTGTCTTTCCGGTTTTATATGAGTTACCGTCAAGACGTCGAAGCTAGGAATGTGGCCTTCGCTTCGTTTGCTTTGGTGTGTCCAAATCCTGTTGGAGGACGAACGCTGGGGTTAACATTTCGTCTGCTGTATCGATACGAACGTCATGGAGGTGACCACTTCATGTGAGATGATCTCCGATTGTCTTTCCGGTTTTATGTGAGTTACCGTAAAGACGTTGAAGCTAGGAATGTGGCCTTCGCTTCATTTGCTTTGTCAAATCCCTGCTGGAGGAAGAACGCTGAGGTTGACATTTCGTCTACTGTATCGAGCCGAACGTCAAGGAGGTGACCACTTCATGTGAGATGGTCTCCGATTGTCTTTCCGGTTTTATGTGAGTTACCGTAAAGACGTTGAAGCTAAGAATGTGGCCTTCGCTTCGTTTGCTTACACTACGTCTGGTGTATTGAGACGAATGCTGAGGTGGAGCTGGGATTTTGCCATCACTCCGCTTTGTTTCGACCATGGGATCTTTTGTTAACTTTGCATGTACACCCCGCTGGGCTGCGAAGGAACGCCGTTGTTGACATTGCGTCTGTTGTAACGAGACGAATGCTAAGGTGGAGTTGGGATTTTGCCGTTACTCCGCTTTGTTTCGACCGTGAGGTCTTTTGTTGACGTTGCATCTGCCTCCAGCTGGACTGCGGAGGAACGCTGTTGTTGACATTGCGTCTACTGTATCGAGACGAATGCTGAGGTGAAGCTGGGATTTTGCCATCGCTCCGCTTGATGGTGTAACATCTGTGTCCTGTTGGAATGAGGAGGTACACCGTTGTTGGTCTCCAGGCTGTAGACGTGGCCATTGAGATTTGGAACTATGGACTTTGTCATGGTTCCGTTTCGTTGCGATTCCGAGGTCAGTTGTTGACGTCATGTCTGCATCTAGTTGGAGTGAGGAGAAACGCCGTTGGTGATCTTTAAGTTGTTGATATTGACGTCGAGACCCTGAAGTTAGGGACCTTCCTTTGCTTCATTTGTTGACATCGTGTCTGTAATATTGCGACAAATGTCGAGATGGTCTCTAGGTTATCTATGAACCGTCGAGATTTGGCTTCGCTTCCTGGTGGAGCCTGTTGGGAAGGTATTGTTCCCTTTTTATCTGTGCCCCTGGATTGTATACAGGGATCGATGTGATTTCACCTGTAGGGCAAAAAGTTTCATTCTTTCATTTTTTTTTATTCTTTCCGCGATGCTCTATCATTTCAGCTTTTATATCGCGAAGGTCGCGATTGCCCAATCATTTCGGCTATTTTTCGCGGTGCCCAATCATTTCGGCTATTTACTTTATTTTTACTCGCTACTTTTTATTGCGAGTTGCCCAATCATTTCGACTGTTTATTTTATTTTTACTCGCTGTTTTTTTTATTGCGAGTTGCCCAATCATTTCGGCTATTTTTCTTTTTACTCGTGCATACATTTTTACTTGTTGATTTTGTTTGCAAGTTGCCCCATCGTTTCGGCTATTTCGTATGCATTTTTTTCTTGGGCTCGCTGATTTTTTTTTTGCGAGTAGGGAATTTGGGGTCTGATACCAATCTTGGCATCAGTATCGCTGCAACTGGGTATTGCCAGGAGCGAATCATCATTTGCCTTGAAAGGACTTGGAATTTAATACCGGTCTAGGCATCAGCATCGCTGCAACTGGGATATTGCCAGGAGCGAATCATCATCTGCCATGAAAGGACTTGGAATTTGATACCGATTTAGGCATCAGCATCGCTACAACTGGAATATTGCCAGGAGCGAATCATCATTTGCCTCTGTCGATGCCGAACAAAGGTGGCTTAGTAAACAGGGTTAAGGGTCATGTCGGCTAAGGCTTTTGGCTTCATGAGCCGTAAGGGTCTCACAAAGGTATTTCTCCCTACAAGTCGTGAGGATCTTGTAGGTGTGTTTTCTCCTCAGGGATCGTGAGGATTCCTAAGTGTATGTTCCCCTGTAAGTCGTAAGGATCTTACAAAAGGATTTTCTCCTTATAAGTCGAGAGGACTTACAAGTGTTGTTTGCTGGACAAGCATATCCCTAGTCGTAGATGGGACTTTGTTAGGGAAATATTTATTCGTGCCCGTGGATTGTATACAAGGGTCATTATGAGCCGCTTGTAGGGCAATATCGAAGGTTGTGGAGGCTGCTTAAGAACAGGTTAAGGTTTCTGTAACTTAAGACTTTCAAATCTTATGAACCGTAAGGGTCCCACAAGAGAGTTCTCCTTACGAGTCGTGAGGATCTCGCAAGTGTATTTTCTCCTTAGGAATAGTGGGGATCCCTAAGTGTGTTGTTCCTTTGTGAGTCGTAAGGATCTCACGCCGGTGGTTTCTCCTTACAGGGTCGAGAGGACCCTATAAGTGTTTCTTAACGAGGTTGCGCCCTTTCGGGTTTTCACAAACACTCGCCGGTAGTCCTGCTGTTTTTACTCACAGAGCCCTCTCGGGTTTTCATCCGTGCCCGTTTTGCTTATGGACATACCGTTATTTTTTATTCTTTTTATTTTCTTCTTCTTCTTTTTTTTTACAAGGTCGCGCCCTTTCGGGTTTTCACGAACACTCGCCGGTAGCCCTGCTGTTTTTACTCACGGAGCCCTTTCGGGTTTTCATCCGTGCCCATTTTGCTTGTGGACGTACCGTTTTTTTTGTTTTGTTTTTTTTTTGTTTTTTTTAACACGTCAGCCTGAAGATGCTGCGGGTTGGGAGTAGTTTAACGACGTTTCGGTCATTTGCAAGTTTTAGGACATTGCGGTCCGTCGTTAGTTTAAGGACATCTCGGTCCGTTGTTAGTTTAAGGACGTTTCGGTCCGTTATCCAGTTTTAGGACGTAGTGGTCCGTTAGGCTTTCTCTATGAATGAGCATGATGCCCCCGGCGTGTCCATATTTTTCGGAGCATGCGGTTGTGGCGGGTTCACCTTCCAAATTTCGGACAACGCGAACTTGCCCTGTTGGTATTGGTCTTCAACCCAGTTCTTGAAGCGTAGCAATCCTCGATCAGATGACCTACCGTTTGGTGGTAAAGGCAATAATTAGGATTATTAATATCGCCTGGCCACAACGGACGTTTTGGACTCGGCAGATTGATGAATCTGTCACACACTGCCAGCTCGAACAGTCCCCTTGTTTTATCTTGCGGAAACGAGTAAGGACGTTTCAACTTTTCCTGGAGGGATTGCCGCTTGTTGCTTTGGCAAGCAACTGGTCTAGGGTCACCTGATTGTTGGTGAGCGCTGGCGACGAGGGCCTTTTTTCCTTTTCTTTTATCCTTTTTGTTCGCTCCGTTGTTTGCAGGGCCGGGATTCTTTCCGAGTAGCATGCGATTGCATGGCTGAACATTCTCGCAGCTTCTCAATTCCTTTATTTTTGAAATCGATTCCCCGAGGGAAGAGTTGGGGGTAGCTTCTTCGTCAGAGTCGCTTCCAAAGGTGATAATTTGTGATCCCTTGAAGTCGGCTATATAACAGTCGGCGATGGCTCTTTTGCGCTCATCTATCGCATTTTTCCGATGTCCACAAGCTTCACACTTTGTCCTGTCGAAGTGTCGCTTTTGAGCGACATACCCTTGCCACCAACAGTTAAAGGATTCGCAGTCTTCGGTAGGATGTATGATCTTCTGATGATATAAACAGAAGTTAGGGTGCATCTCTACCTCAGAGAAAGGATTTTCTTCGGAGGGCGGTAGCTTCATTCCTACTGATAGAGCTTTGGCGAACCGTTTTCTCGTTTTGAATTTGTTTTTACCCACAGTGTATGGCTTTTGATTTGACGGGAATACCTTGGTTCTTTCCAGTATGGCCATTTCATGCTCTTGATTGGTTTTTGCTTTCAGACGAATTTCATTTAGGAAGGCATCGATCAACTTGTCTGACGGCCGCGGAATTTCTGTTTCAGGGTCCGCCATTGATTTCTCAGCGCCAGGATCCTCCTCATCATCCGTCAGTGAATGAGAAATCACGTAACAAGTCGCTACGTACTATTCGGATTCATCCGATAAGTTTTCTCCATCGTTTTCATCCTCGACGAAAGAACAAGTTGCCCCCGGCGTGTCCGTCTTCTTTGGAGAGTGCGGCTGTGGGGGGTTTACCTTCCAGCTTTCAGACAGCGTGAACTTGCCTTGCAGGTATTGATCCTCGATCCATCCCTTAAAGACGAAACAATCCTCAATCGGGTGACTTACCGTTTGGTGGTAAGGGCAATAATTGGGATTATTAAGATCGCCTGGCTGCAACGGACGTTTTGGATTCGGCAGATTAATGAGTCTGTTGCGCACTGCCAGCTCGAACAGTCTTCTCGTTTTATTCTGAGGAAACGAGTAATGACGTCCTAGCCTCTCTTCGAGGGATGGGCGTGGGCGCACGTTGTTTTGGCGAACGACCGGCTTTGAGTTGTTCGACCGTTGTTGAGTATTGGCAACGAAGGTTGCCTTCCCTTTGCCCTTTTCATTCCAAGGCTCTGTCTTTGAAGAAGAAGGCCTATGGCCCATCTGGTCCATTTGGGCTAATTTGTCAATCAAGGCCTGGAAGGTGGTCGGCCTGAAGAACATCATGAATTGCGAGATGGTCGCCTGCGGATCGAGAGTGGCTACAAACATGCCTACCGCAGGTGCCTCTTCTATGCATTGTTCGCATTTCGACCATAGGTTTCGCCATCGTGTTGCGTATTGGACCCACGTTTCTCCGGGCCTTATCCTGGCATTTATCAGTGCTGTAATCGGGGTGCGTTCACTAGCACTTGCGAATCTTTGTGTAAACAGCAGTTCCATCTCTGCAAATGTTTTGACAGAGTCGTTAGGTAACTCCGAATACCATTCAAAGGCTGTTTCTGCTAAGCTGCCGACGAATTGACGTAGCAACAATTTGTCATTGCCTCCAGTATTGCCGCATAAGGCCCTGAATTGAGCGACATGCTGATGCGGATTCCCTGTCCCTTTATATACGTGGAATTTAGGGATCGTATATCCTGTCGGGTAATTGATTTGGTCATACCAGCTCGGATACGGTCGTCCGGTTCTAACAATTTGCCTAGCCGCTTCATTCGCCTGATGAACCCGGATCTGCTGAGCTATATATTCGTCTAGGTCGACTTTGGAGATTACCTCCTCCTTGGCTGTTGATAGAGCCGGCGGAGGATTTGACGTTTCTCCCCTGTCGTCTTCAAGGACGATCGGAGGATCTTCAGCAGGAGGGTCCGGCTGTAACACCATCCCTACCATATCTTGGAAGAGGAGCGCCATCTGTTTTATGTTAGCCGCTTGCTCTGCAGCTTCTTTGTCCCTCTTTTCGAGAACTCTGCGTAAAAAGTCAGCGTCGGTTTCTTGTTCTTGACGCTCATCCGAAGACGTTTCAGAGCTTTCTTTTGGCTCAGTGAGTGCAGCCATTGTAGTCATCATTTCCTGAAGCTTTTGTTGTTGCTCCTGGGCTTTCGTCACGGATCGGGTGAGCGGTCGGTGGCCCGTAGAAGTGCGACTTTCCTCCTTTCCAGAAGCCATATAAACAGTGTGCACCACCATGCCCCCAGACTTGGGGCGTTTGTGTTCGGTGTCTTTGCGATTTGCCGAAGACACAGGGGCTTTTTGCGGCCTCCTTTTTTGAGTGATTGGAGTTAAGGGAGCCGTTGTAGTGGGCACCCAAGTAGCTTTTGCTTTTTGTGGTTTGACAAAGTAATCCTTCCCCTGCCGAACCTTCATCTTTTTCTGTCGTCGGAGGCAGTCTTGATCGATCACCGACTCTTGGACTTGTCGCCAGACTTTGTAAATTTTAGAGGACAGCCGTTGAGGGGGCTGCTCTAGCTTCTTCTCTGGAGTATTCTCCACAGGTGAAGGAGTTCGTTTCAACATCGCAGTAGGAGAATTTCTGCGCACCTTGTTGAGCAGTTCAAAGCTGTTCTTGGTTGGAACAGCAATATCGATTCTCACCATCGGAGCTGACGGAGTTATCCCAGAGGGGGAGTTGCCCCCAGCCTTCCTTACCCGACGCCAGTGGCGACGTCGAGCGTGTCGTGCTGATGGAGTTGTTTCAGCTATAGGGGTAACCTCCTCATGCCCCCTGTGTTGGTCAGAATATGCTGGTACCAGCCTTTTAAAGATCGACGTCCGTTGTACGGGGACGGCCAACTTGTTAGAAGCGGACTTCTGAACACGGGAAGCAACCTTGGTGATTTTGCCAGGAACGGGAGTTGGAATGGCTATCCGCTTCGGGATAACGCCTTCTGGTATGGCAGGCTTCTTCATGGGCCCGATGGAGCTCTGGCCTAATCCATTAAAACCTGAAGCAGTGGAGTTGGGCGACCTATTGAAAGGGGTCGCCGCAGTGGTAAGTCGATCGAAGACCGACTTCTTTGGAGCTTCTTGCAATGTCATTGGGGCGTTGAAGCTCATTGGTGGGAGCATAGTCCCAAAAAATAGTCCAGTCGTGGCTTGAGCCACCTGCTCCACCGGCATTTTGAAAAGGGAGGTCGCTTGGGGCCCATAAGTCACTTCTCCAGCAATGACGGAGCGAGAGTTGTTGCTGCAGGCGATGCAGTTCGAAGCCATTGATCTTCTGTTTTCTGCACGGAGCAAGACACCAAATCTTAGTACCTTGAATCCACAGGCAATCACAGCAAACCGCGATTTGTTCGCGAACACGACACACGAAGTGTGGAGTGGAAAGAGGAAGAGGTCCCACCGGGCGTGCCAGAATCTGTTCTCCTCCGAAAGGCGGCGCACAGGACCGCGATGTCCTGACGCTGAGATTCGGGGCAGATGCTATTTGGTTTTGTCCGTCCACCTCTCCGAAGATGCCAAGTTGATTTATGGCACCGTGTATCGGAGGTTTAGACGGATGCGGCCGATGTAGCAGACTTCGTCAGATTCCCCCTCGCTTAAGGGGTTTTTGATTGTGGGGACGCTCTTCCCTGCAGGCGCAAGCCCCTGCAGTTAATTACGCTACCGCATCGCGGTAACAACTTTCTCCTTCTCCAGAATTTCACTTCGTGTCGTGTGTGTTTGTTTTGTTTGTGGTTGCCCGTGGATTGTATACGGAGACTGAGTAATGCCGTCGCCCGTAGGACGTGGATTAGTCCAAATCCGTATTTACTTAGATTTGGGTTTGGTGTTTTTAGTTTAAGGATGCATTAGTCGCGTTGCAGCTAAGATCAACTTAAACGTTCGTTAAGGATACGTTAGTCCAGTTTGAGACTAAGATCAACTTAACGGGATCGTTTAGATCCGACAAAAGAGCGTTTGGGCTCTATTGTTCCAGTTTAGGAGATTCATAGTCCAATTTGGGACTAAAGTCTGTTTGGGGGATACGTTAGCCATTTTTGAGGCTAAGATCGACTCAAACGTTTGTTAAGGATACGTTAGTCCAGTTTGAGACTAAGATCAACTTAACGGGACCGTTTAGGTCCGACAAAAGAGCATTTGGGCTCTATTGTGCCAGTTTAGGGACGTGGTGGTCCATATTCCAGTTTAGGGACGTGGTGGTCCGATATTAGTTTAGGGACGTTCCGGTCCGATATTAGTTTAAGGACGTTTCGGTCCGATATTAGTTTAGGGACGTTTCGGTCCACGAGTTTAAGGACCCCGCAGTCCATATCGATATGTGGTCGTTGGGACCCGTCACCTCTTTGACGTCGTTGAGGAATTACAACGACGGATGTCAAAGGAGTTCGGAGATGTACCCTCGAACCGGATGTAAATTGATTTAGAAGAGCAATTTTGCTCAGTCAATTTAATTTAAGGACTTATGGCCAAAATTGGGCTAAGTCCAGTTGAAATGTTCAACATTTTATCTGCCTTTGTATTGCATTTCTTTTTTTTATTTTTATTTGGGCCTTGCCCAGAAAGGATGCAGAGCATCAATTTGTTTTGGGCTCTGCCCTTTTAGGAATGATGCAAGGCATCAATTTTATTTTGGGCTCTGCCCTTGTATAAAGGATGCAAAGCATCAATTTATTTGGGCTCTGCCCATTTATTGCCTTGCAATTTATTTTGGCCTGTCAGGTCATTTTGATTTGTGCCTGGCCCTTTAATTAATGCATTGCATTTATGCAAAATACTGTTAATTTGAGAATCTTTTAGATTCAAGAACCGATGGTTCATAAAATAAGTGCAAAGCACTATTTGATTTAGAAACAAGTTTTTTTCTTGTTTTTTCTTATCTCAGAGAACCAAAGGTTCATGAAAGTGCAAAGCACTATTAATTTAATAACCTTTCAGGTTCAAGAACCGATGGTTCATAAAACAAGTGCAAGGCACTATTTTATTTATTTATTTATTTATCGTTTAAGATCTATGATCTTGTTCATAAGAGAATTTTCTCTTCTTTTAAAGGTTTTTACATTTTTTTTATTCTTCAAGAGTTCTCAAGAGTTCTCTTCTCCTTTTTTTTTTAGCAAGATGTTCATGATTTTGAAATGAGGTCTAGGGTCCTTTTTATAGTGCCCATAAAATAGTTAAAGTTTGTTAAAGAGATCATTCTCTGAGTGATTTGGGGAATTTTCCCCACCGTCGGATCTTTAATCCAAAGGTCTCTGTTTTACAGAAGAAATCTTATTGTTTTAACAAAAACAGAAAAGATTTCATCAAATCTTTATTCTGTTTTTGCAATAAAATTTTTTATTTATTTTATTTATTTTTTATTTTTTTTATTTTTTTTTACTGCGCAGCGCGCGCGCACTGCGCAGAACAGTGCAGTTTTTTTTTTTTATTATTATTATTTTTTTTTATTTTTTTTTTTATATTTTTTTTTTGAGCTTTGCTCTTATAGAGTACGCTACTTCATTTGTTTTAACTTTAATTTTATTTTTAATTTTCAAGACAGAGCTTTGCTCTGATTGGAGAAAAACAGAAGTATTGCTTCTTTTCCCACCTTGGAATTTAAACAGAGTTTTGCTCTGATTGAGGTAAACAATCACAGCAACACATAATATCTCATATCATCAACGTAAGCAAGTATGCGTATCCCGATTGTCGTTGATGTATAGCAACGAAGCCGGCGATACACCACATACTACGCTTACGGTCACAGAAAAGAAAGTGTAAAACTACAACATTTGGAATCCACAATCACTTTAGACATCTTAAATCCGAAATATCACATACTTCGCATTTCATGCCTAACTATATGAATTCCACATATTGTATCGCATTCCAGATAAATAGACATAGTTAAACTTTTCGATCGAATAATCAAACATCCAAGATTTCCCAAATAGCTCAACACTTGAGCGGAGTTCAAAAATCCCAGAACATGTCACAGCCCCAATGAACCAGCCGTAGAAGGGTCAAACCAACGTCTCACATGTGGCAACGCTAAACTACCACAAACCCTAAGGTTCAGTGGCAGTTTTGATGGTCACATGATCGAGTTAAGGTTACGTTCTTTTAGAGGGTCCACAGATATGCTTGCATGTTTTTCCGAAAGTTTCAAACTCGAGAAAAATTCAACACTTGCAAGTTTTCCGTCATGAAAAAAATGAGTTAATGATATCCGTTCGAATCTTTTAACACGTTCTAAATTACCCGAAAAACTAAACGAAGTTAAACTTTCCGATCGAATCAACGAATACAAAAGATCTCCAGAAAACTCAACACTTGAGTAGGATTAAAAATTTCCAGAAGCATGTAGTAATAGCTACGGATATTACCTACAAATATGTGTCCCTAATACCCAAGTAAGGTCGCGGAACTGCCGCGCAAAGCATGTTCTTGCCGCGGTTCCGCGACGACTTGAGGGTATTAGGGGTTCGTATTTTAAAGTAATCCTTAAAATTCCCTGCTTAATTTTCTGAGTATTTTTAATACGGAAAAATCCAAATTTTTAAAAAATTTCCAGAGAGGGGGTCAAAATCGATGTTTCGGGGTTCGATCGGACTTTTAACTTCGTATACACGTCGCCTAATGCTCTAGCTAGGTTCTGATACCACTGTAGGGTTACTAGGCACTATCACAAGGGTCTATAAGGCATCAACCATGCCAAATTTAAAATTTAGAAGTACCGAACAACCTAAAGCGAGGATCTTTGCTAGATAATTAGGGTAACGAAGCCTGTAAATAACTTTACATCTAAGAGAAAGGGATTACAACCTTTGTAGTTCATTCCTTCGCTTCATAAGCTCCGAGTAGTAGTCCCTTCGCCGCGATCCATGAACTTCTGGACTCTAGAGAGGCTCCACAAGCCGAATGATCCATACTTTGCTTGAAGTCTTTCTCTTCGAAGATGATCTACCTTGAAGAATCTTTAACTCAAGCTCTCGCTTCTCTAATCAAGTATTAGAGAAGTGAACACACTAATCTAAGTGGCTAGAATAGATGAGAATGATGAGGTAGAAATTTAGCTCTCTTTTATTTTCAAATTCTCACACTAAATCATCACAAAACCAAAAGCTAGAAAGCTTTTCAAGGAGGAAGAAGAAAATGTAACCTTTTGTGATGAATAATGAAATTGTTACTATGGTTACAAAACAACCTTGAGTTAATAATATCAAGTATTAACTCATGTAAATAATTGACTAGGGTTAAGGGTTTGGGTTGGGTTAAATAATATCTCAAAAATATCCAACACAAAATATCTTTGCTTAAAACAAAACATAAAGCTTCTAGAAGCTTCATGAAAATGCTAACCCAAATCAAACCCTAACCATGTTTAATCTCCACAAATCAAGTTGCATTTGTAATCATAACTTGTTACAATATTATATATCACATATATAATATATTTTTGTAACAAAAGAAAATAATACAATTAATATATATCGCATATATATCAATGTATTATCCGGTGAGAAAATGAATCAATAAAGCGAGCTAATATTAGATAATGTAATGTAATATATCACATATATAATTATACATTAAATTATCGAATCAACACTTGATCCGACAATCCGGCTATATCGCATATAACCGACTAATATATCATGTACCGTTTCATCGAATCAACATTTGATCCGATGACCCGGCTATATCATATATCGCGAGAATAGAATACGATATCTCATATCGTATTATTCTCGGTCCCACACATATCACATATGTGCTCCTACTCCGTTTTGCCTGAGCCAAGAAACCTCTGTGTAGGACTCTAAAGAATCGTCAATACGCCGGCAGTAGGTGATGATCATATCAAACACCCACAAGCTGCAAGCGGTCAGCTAAACGTAACAGCCACCCAAGTATTGAGCGATCAGAAGATCAACAAGCAAGCATGTACATTCTCCTGTGAATCCAATCAGTAACACTACCGTACAGTCCGGTCTCTTCGTCTGATATGTCGCATATCTAGTCTAGGGGTGGTAAACGTCAGACCCCAGTAACCGATAAGTCGTGTCGATGTGAGGCTCATAACAGGTCGAGAACCTACTGATAACACTTACCAGTAGTACTCTATATCCGTCCTGGCCAGGGACTTCCAGTTATAGCCAATCGAACACAGCACAACATCAACTCCCTATACCGGGAGAGACGAAACCCCTCCCATCGCTCATTGCCTCCATGTGATTCGGGACTGTACCCAAAAGCCACCGTTTTGCACGCCCTCTTGGACGTGGTATGATGGAAATCAAAGCACAGTGGGAATCACACAAGACTCTATGACGATCTCGGGTCTACAGACTAACCTGTACCAGAGAACTGCCATCTGACGTGAGGTATACTACCATCTGGGAGTTCTCGGCGAGTCCATCCAGTGTACCCAGTCTCTGCTGAGCACCCGTACACTATCTTTGATGTCAAACACCGATGGATATGGGATCATCCATCGCCCATCATATGGGTCAAGATGCGTATACGCTAGTCTACTCTGGTGTATCGATACCCTGTCTCGATACACCCCCGACTAGGAACAATTATAGGATGTACTCATTGACTACCCTGGCCCCGCTAGTATGATCTCATCATAGTCCCAGTAGTCAAGTACATATCCTAAGGGCTTTATCAACATGTGAGAGCAAGACAGTAAACTAATATAGGTCAACATGTTAAGATAAAGTGAAACCAAATAGCATACTATCATGTCGAGCAAGAAAGTCCTCTCTATATATATCCAAGCATCCACTATAATATACATCATATGTACAATAATGGCCTCTAGGGCATATACATAACTAACATGTTGATGATTGTAATATTAAATATTTGTTGAAGGAATTCTGCGTTTAATTTTGTTACTTGTTGATATGGCGCTGTTTGAGACTATGTTAGAGCATCAAATCGAAATCAATTTGGTGACCCTCAAGTTTTATGGTTATAATAGCGGAGTTAGAGATTTTTAAAAATTTGAATTCAAAAAGATTATAGAAATTAAACTTACATGATGAGAACGGTTAATTTGGTTTCAAAATCATTCACAATAATTTTAATAGTTATCTAAGATCAGTAGAGAGATGATTATAGAGTTATAACCGATTCAACCGATAATTGTATTATTAAACATTTGTTAAAGAAATCCAGCATTTAACGTCTTACTGTTGATGTGGTGCTAATTGAGGCCTATGTTAGATCGTCAAATTGAAATCAGTTTGGGGACCCTCGAGTTTTGTGGTTATAATAGCAGAGAGATCTAGAGTTTTGTGGTTATAATAGTAGATATAGGAGAAAAAAATATCGAAAATGAATGAAAATTGATGTATACATCCATTAGGTGATGAAGATCAGGATGAGCGGTGTCGATTATCTAAAAAATGATTGATACTGATTATTGAATCATGCTCGAGAGATTCTTAGGACCGCCTTTTCTCTTTAAATAGTTAATTAAAAATATATATCTCTTTTGTGGTGTCAAACCTTAGGTTAGTCAGCAACACTCTATTTTGATTTAATTTATTAGCAACATGCACTTCAGCAAGATATTTAATTATAAGATCTCTTTTTTCTCTTTCTTATTTCACTTTAAATATTATAATTAAATATTTAAATGAATGATATTTTGGAAATAAACTAAAGTTGAGAGAAAAAAAGGTTACAGTATTTTCTACAATTAAGCCTTTATTTATTTTTTTCATTGCAGATCTTTAAGAGCCCATGATCCTCTCATGTCTTCTTCATCTTCACAGCGGTCAATTATAACACAATCGAAACCCATCATCACCTATGTTTCTATAAATTTTTCGTGATCTTTTCTAGGATATCCACCATATATTGGAATTTGGTCTATGAATTGGAAGCCGGATTCGTCAAGAATTTACTTGTCCCTTCTTGAAATAGTTTGCCAATAGCTTATGAGTAAGAGGCTTACAATAGAGTCCATGTTTCTACAATTTGAATAATTTTTGAATTTCAATCAAAACAATATAGAAAAGAAAAGGCCGTGAAGATATTTTAGAAATCGAAAATAAATTCCAAAAAGTCACAATAAACGGTTGCAAAATTTTAAATTGACAAAAATTTGAAAAAGCGCAGCTATTCAAGACAACCAAATTTCAAATTTTATATTTAAAAAACCATATTTTAAACTTTGGATTTTGTGCATTCACAAAATACTTCACTCGGGTTGTAACTCGGGTTAAACAAAAAGAAAATTGGTCTAAACAATGATGTGACGGTGGTGCTCAATAGAAGGGTTGAATGCTCGAAACGGGACAGAGGATGATGAATGGTTTCAATATGGATTTGAAGATGAAATGTTATTTGCAGGGATGTAAACAGTTATAGACAATCTAAGCCGACTCTATATCCGTATCCAATTTTTATCATATAGTTATATTCGTTTCCGATGACTTTCCGAATCCATATGATTATAATAATACCTATATTTGTTCGTTTTGTATCCGATACCAAAAACATTACTTTTGTAAGTGAAAGGTAGATTTTTATGTAGTATCTTTAGGTTTGCAAATACATCATGATTGTATCTTCCATTTTTGTAGATGTGCTATAAACTATTGCCCTGTTACATTCTCTTACTTCTATTTATTTATTTTTTTTTTGAAATCAACCCGCTTCAGGAATTGAACATGCGACCTCTTGAAAACAGTCTTAAAGGAGTGTGAATAAGGCTTTATGGCTCAGCGCAATTGTGCAGAATTAAGAAATTTTGCAGCAGAACAAAAATCAGAATGCAAGTATAAACAATTTCACACACACAGAATGCAAAGAAAGTAAATAACATAGAGAATTGTTATCGAGATTCACCAACTTTGTGGCTAATCTCCGCCTGAGAGATTCTGCTCAGAATTCAAACTCACTATCTAGTAACTCTTTACGGGTGGAGAAACCCAGATCTTTTACCAGCCTCAGATCTTAAAAGCTTTACACTTGTAGGTGGTAAACACCTAAACTTTTTCCTAAAGGCTTAAGTCTGAGACCTTTTACATTTACGGGTGGTGAACATATAGACCTTTTACCAAGGCTTAAGTCCGAAACCCTTACAGCTGTGAAGATCTTATATCTTTCTTCACTAGGTCTTACAAACATGATTTTTATCAAATTTTTACAGAACTAACTTTACAATCATAATGATCTTAAAGGATAAATCAAGTTTCAAACAAAAGAGATAATAGATTGTGTTTTGTAGATTAAAAACGTTTAAGAACTATTCAAAGAAATTTTTCAAAAAGAATAAGAAAAACTTAAAACAGAATTTCTTTGAAAACTAGAGATCTTTCTTTTCAGATGATTAGAAACTTCTAAGGCTCCGAAATATCTTTTCTATCAAAAGAGTACTAAAAATTTAAGAACGATTGAAGGAGTTTTCAAAAAGGATTAAGAAAAGTATAAACAAAACTTTTTCGACAACTAGAGATCTTTCTTTTCTAATAACTGGGAAATTCTAAAACCCTGAAAGACCTCTTCTATAAAAAAGAGTAATAAAAACTTAAGAACGAGAGAGTGACAGAGTTTTCACGAAAAGATTAAAGGATGAAAATTCGAAGATGTGAAAACGATAGGTCAAAAGTTGTTAAAAACTCTTTAAAAATGGATCCTTTATATAGAAAAATAATAAAGGGCGGTTGGGGCAATTAAAATGACTGTTCCTAAAGTTTAGAACCGTTTTTGGCAGTTAATAGTTGTTACAGTTTGAATTTCAAACCGAAAACAGAATTTTGAAAAACTTATAACTGTTATGGACATCTCAAGGGACATCTATAGGGACATCCCATGTCTGAGACACAGAATCCTTTAAAGTTAGAAAAAATTTGAGAAAAGAATTTTGGTTTGGTTTTAAAAATTCTAATTTTAAAATATAGGATCAGAAAATAGATTCTAACCGTTTGAGATCGACCCGGCTCTAGACTCAAAGAAAAATAGAAAAATCTTGAATATGTCCGTTGGTCGACTTCTCCGTTATTTCCTTTGAATTGGCATTGAGATCTTCCGTGTCTTTCGATATCACTGATGTTACTTTTGATATGTCAGTTGCAGTGTCGTTTATTCTTATGCTCGAATAACTCCAATTGTGTAGCTCTTTAACTTATCTGACATGGTTAATGACATATGATATATTTGAAATACGGTTTTGTAAAACAATCAAAACTTAAAGAGAATGAGATTTATAGGTCAACAATCTCCCCCTTTTTGATATTTTACAAAACTTAATTAATAAACTTTAAGATATACATAATATTAAACGTTAAGATATACATAATATTCACGATTTCAAAAGGATATAAAAAAGATATATTAAGGTATCCTATTCAAATGCTCCCCCTGAATATATGTATATTAATTTTCCTCCCTTTTGGAAATATCAAAAAGTTAAAAATATGGAGGAGGAATATAGAAAAGTGAGGTAGAAAGTGAATAGAAAATAAACATTAAGTACGAATAGATTACAAGCAAATATTAATAAGCATGAGTTTATAAGCAAATACTAACAATTATCAAGGTTACAAGTAACTACATGGTCATCAAGCAAACACACAATCAAGTACCAAATAATTACATAAGTCTACATGATATTATATAATAAAAACGAATAACTGCACGTCCCGTCAGGATAATTAAAAAGAAACGCCATATATAAGCATACATAGAAACATTAATTAAACATACAATCAATATATAAAGAAACTAAAAATATTCTACGACGGACTCCTAAACCTAACGGATTCCTAGAGGCTTGGGAGATATTTCCAGTACTCCATCGTCTTCGTCTTTCTTTTCTTGACGAAAAACCCTTTGACCCAATCAAATATCTTGGTATGAACATCATTCAGTTTGTACCGAGCAATGAATATGAAACGCTGAGTAGGCGGAAAATGAACATAGAAAGGATCATCAACGCCGATTCAATGTCTAGTTGGGTCAAAGTGATACCGATTATTATCAGAACCGTTTGGAAGTGGTCCTTGATCAAGTGGATTGGTAGCCGGGGGATTTTCCGTGGGAATTTGTTCCGCCTGAGGTGCATGAAACGGGTGCTCTTCGGAAAGCTCTTCTTACGGGTCTTCCAAAGGATCCTTAGTGGATGAACTCGAAAGGGAGCGAGAAAGGGTAAACAACAGAATCCGAGATGGATTTGGTGTTAGTCGAATTGGAGAAAGAGACTCTTTCTTGATCTTAATATCAGGTTTTTTGCAGGAAGGGGACTCTTTCCCGACAATTGGGGTGTTTCTAGTGGAAATAGTATGCTTTGACATGGTAAGTGTGGATGTGTGTAGACTTGAGAGAAAAGAGAAAAGTGAATTTAAAAGAAGAAATTTACTTGAATTTATAGAAGGAGGACTTCAAAACTAAAGATAAGTTTTAAAACTAGAATCTCAGTTTTTTAAACGTTTAGGAATTTTTGAATTTTTGAAATTTCAAAAACTGATACGGTAGTTCACAAAACTGCTGTGCAGTTCTTTTGAACAGACATGACTAGAGACGTCTGCAGGGACGTCTATACAGACGTTCACAATAGGGTAAAGACTTCTGTAAATCTATGGAATTTATGGTGTATTTTATTTTATAAAATTTTGGTTAAAACGGTTTATAGGTTTTAAGTATTTAGTTCTAATATGTTGAGTTCACCCTTTATTTATGCAAAACGAGTTCTATCTAAAGGTTTTGTGAATATATCAGTTAACTGAGATTCAGTCAGTATATATTCAAGAATGATATCGTCTTTATGATAGTGATCTTGTAGGAAATGAATTTAACATCTATATGTTTGGTTCGAGAATGATGGTCAGCGTTCTTAGTCATTTGGATAGTGCTAGTGTTGTCACAGAGTATTAGAATTTTAGAGACTATTTCCTTATAGTCTTCTAAAGTGTATTTTATCCAAAGACTCTGGGCACAGCATGTACCAGCAGCAATATATTCTGCTTCAGTAGTAAACAATGCTACTGAAAGGCAGTTACCTAAGAAATAACACGTGCCGCTAGTACTCTTTCTGTCAGTTTGACTTCCAGCATAGTCAACATCCGAATAACTTGTTAAGTGGAACACGTTATTTTTAGGATACCATAATCCTAGATTGATAGTGCTTTTAAGATATCGAAAGATTCTCGTAACGGCTACTAAATAAGATTCTCTAGGATTTGCTTGAAGTCTAGCACATACACACACGCTATACATAATATCAGATCTATTAGCAGTTAAATATAGTAAACTATCAATTATATCTCGGTAGAATCGTATATTTACAGCTTTTCTAGTATCATCCTTGGTTAGTTTAGTTGTAGTTGCCAATGGAGTCTCACATGTCTTTGCATCCTCTAAGCTGAACTTTTTGATAAGTTCCCTAGTATATTTGGCCTGAGTGATGAATAGTTATTCTTGATTTTGTTTGATTTGAAGTCCGAGGAAGAAATTCAGTTCTCCCATCATACTCATCTCAAACTCATCCTACATATATTTTGAGAATTCTTGGTAGAGCTACTCGTTAATAGAACCAAATACTATATCATCGACAAAAATCTGAACAACTACCTTTCCATTTACTTTGGTGAACAGGGTTTTGTCAACAATATATTTTATATATCCTATTTTGATTAAAAATATACTTAGTCTCTCATACCAAGCTCTAGAGGCTTGCTTGAGACCGTACAAAGCCTTTTATAATCTATATACGTATTCAAAATGTTTATTATTTTCAAAACTTGGTGGTTGTGTTGCGTATACTTCTTCTTCTATTTTTCCGTTCAAGAATGCGCTCTTAACGTTCATTTGAAAGACTTTAAAGTTCTTGAAACAAACGAAGGCTAATAATATCTTAATAGCCTCGAACCTGGCAACAAGTGCGTAAGTTTCGTCATAATCAATTTTTTCGACTTGATTATAATCTTGAGCAACTAAACGTGCTTTATTCCTTACGATATTCCCTGACTCATCTAACCTTTTTCTAAAAACCCATTTTGTACTAATAATTGGTCTATTTTCGGGTTTTGGAACTAGTTTCCAAACTTTATTTCTTTTAAATTGATTTAATCCATCTTGCATTGCTTCTATCCAATGCTCATCATTTTTAGATTCTTTAAAATTCTTCGGTTCTGCAACCAAGCTAAAGGCTGAATTGATGCATAAGTTAAATGTTGATGACCTAGTAACTACTCCTTTATCTATATTTTCTATTATTAAGTTTTTAGGGTAATTTTTGTTGAATTGCCAATCTTTTAGAAGAGCAGTTGTATCAATGACTTGCTCTTGTTGTTCAAATGATTGGTTCCAACATCTTTGTCTATTGATGAATCATTTAAACTTTTTGACAAGATAGAGTCATTGTCATCCATGAGATTTAAGGAGTTAGTTTCATCAAATTTAACGTGTATACTTTCTTGAATGATTAAAGTCCGTTTATTATAAATGCAATAGGCTTTGCTGGTCATAGAATAACCAACAAATGTTCCTTCATCACTGTTTCCCCAATTAGAGCAAAGCTCTGTTCAGAATTCAAAATTTGAATTAAAGCTGCGCTTTTATAAAAGCGTTGCGCTTCAACTAGCGCACCCCGTGCAAAGCGCATAGGCGCTAGCGCTAGATGTGCTGCGCTACAAGTAGCGCATCACGTGCAAAGCACGTGTGCGCTAGCGCTAAGAGCGCTGCACTCCAAGTAGCGCATCATGGGCAGAGCGCATAAGCGCTAGCGCTGGAACTAAATGTTCCTCACCGTTGGATCAAATATCCAACGGATATGATTAAATCATCAATTAACAAGAATGAAATTCTGTTGAATCTTTCCAAACAGAAAAGATTGTGCCCTGAATTTGGAACACTGTTGGATCAATGATCTAATGGTGATTAAAAATCACTGAAACACAGAACGAATTCTGTAAGGGGGAAAGATTTTCCAATCTTGGTAAAAAAACAAGAAGATTATCTTCTGTAAACTAGAAGCCCTTGGATAAAAAATCCAACGATGGGAAATTCCCCAAATCAATTGGAGAAAAGATCTCCTTAACTGATTGAACAAACCATCTTGCCCTATATAAAGGCCCCCAGACTTCAAGTCTAAAAAAGGAGGACCCCCCCCATAAACTTTGAGAAAATCTCAAGAAAAAGAAGAAGCTCTCGGCAAAAGAAGACAATTCTTTTTCAAGGTAAAAAGAATAGAAAGACGAAATTGTCTCAATTTAAACAGAAGTATTTACTTCTTTCATAGATCGTAGATCTATAAGACAAAGTTGTCTTTCACAAAAGAGATTATGAACATCTCATTATAAAGGGGGAGGAGAATTATTCAATTCTCTTAGGATCACAGATCCATAAAGGCAAAGCCTTTCATCAAAAAGAGATTGAAATATCTCCTATGAACTAAGAACCTTGTTCTTAGAATCTTGAGATGAAGTCTCTTATCAAAGAACAGATAATCTGCAGAGCGCAAAGTTAACCTAAGAAGAGTCTTAGCGCTCCTAATCTAATAAGAGCCTTAGCACTCCTAATTTAAAAGTGCCTTAGTGCTCTTCATCTAGCGCAAAGCGCTGCAGTGCTATAGCGCTTCAAACACAGCACATTGCGCTCATTGGCTAGCGCTCAGCGCTAAGCGTGCCACGTGCCCTCACGTGTGTGCTGCATTACTAAAAGCGCTTTGCGCTCATTCCATGGCACCGGCGCCAAAAGCCTCAACGCTTCAACTATAGCGCACCAGTGCTCTTCATTTAGCGCAAAGCGCTAAGCGCATTAGCGCTTCATATCTGGCGCTAGTGCCAAGTGCACCACATACTTTTATGTGCGTTTGGACTGAACATAAAATGTTCTTTGAGTAAGCCTGGGGCTATGATAAATGAACAACATTCAACTAAAGACAAAACATTGTCAGAGACCAAACCAATGCTTAGCATTTTTAAAGGGATTGGGCTCAAACAAACATCTAACAACTCAAAAAACAAACGTTGAACATTGTAATTGAATGGACTTAGCCCAAATTGGCCACAAGTCTTCAATTCAGATTAGAGTTCATATGCTCATAAATCACAGATCTTAGTCCCAATTGGACTACAGGTCTCTCAACCCGCATCGGTTTAAGGGTACATCTCTGAACTCCTCTGATATTTGTCGTTGCAATCTTTCAACGTCTTCAGAGAGGTGACGGGTCCCGACAACCATACATTTCATGGACTGTGGGGTCCTTAAGCCCATGGACTATGATGTCCTTAACCTTGACTGTGAGGTCTTTAAACTCACGGACTATGATGTCCTTAACCTTGACTGTGAGGTCTTTAAACTCACGGACTATGATGTCCTTAACCTTGGACCGAGATGTCCTTAAACTAACGCTGGACCGTAATGTCCTTAAACTAATCGACCACAATATCCATAAACTAAACATTAGAGTCCAAATCTCTTTTGTTGGATCTAAACGATCCCTTTGAGTTGATCTTAGTCTGAAATTAGACTAACGTATCCTCAACGAATGTTTAAGTTGATCTTAGTCTCAAATGAGACTAACGTATCCTTAAACCCAACCCCCAAGCCCAAATCTAAGAAAATATGGATTTGGACTAATCCACGCCCTACGGGCGACAACATAAATTAGTCTCCGTATACAATCCACGGGCAACCAAAAACAAAACAAACACCCATGACACGAAGTGACCATTTGGAGAAGGAGAAAGTTGTAACCGCGACGCGGTAGCGTAATTAATTGCAGGGGCTTGCGCCTGCAGGGAAGAGCGTCCCCACAATCAAAACCCCCTCAAATGACGGGAAATCTGATGAAGTCTGCTACATCGGACGCATCCGTTTAAACTTTCGATACACGGTGTCATAAATCAACTTGGCATCTTCGGAGATGTGGACGGATAGCACCAACTAGCATCTGCCCCGAAATTCAGTCGAGACGGACCCGCACGGTCGCGTCCCCGTGTTTCGGCGGGGAACAGATTCTGGCACGCCCGGTGGGACCTTTTCCTCTTTCCACTCCACACTTCGTGTGTCGTGTTCGCGAACGAATCGCGGTTTGATATGGTTGCCCTTGGATTCGAGGCACAAAGATTTGGTATCTTGCTCCATGCAGAAAACGAAAGATCAATGTCTTCTACCTGCACAAAATGCTCCAGCTGCATCTGCAACTCTCGTACCGCCTCATCTAGAGGTGTAACTTACGGGCCTCAGGCGGCCTCCCTGTTCACGATGCCGGTGGACCAAGTAACTCAGGCCACCAATGGGCTGTTCTTTGGGACTATGATCACACCCATGAGCTTCAATGCCCCGATGCTACCGCAAGAAGCCCCAAAGAAGTCGGTCTTTGAGCGACTTACCACTACCGCGGCCCCTCTCAATGGGTCACCCAAGTCCAATACCTTAGTTTTCAACAGACTGGGCCGGAACGCCAACAAGCCCGCAATACCTAAAGCAGCCATCCCAAAGCGGATAGCCATCCCGGCTCAAGCGGACGAAATCATTGGAAAGGCTTCTCCTGACAAGAAGTCAGTTTTCACAAGGCTGGCCACTCCGGCTCCCGCTCCAGGCGAAGTCACCTCTGCCCAGAGGTCTATATTCGACAAGTTGGCCATTCCCTCTCAACGGACGTCAGTCTTCAAGAGGCTCGCACCGGCAATAACCCTTCACCAAGACATGGGGCGTGATGAAACCACCCCCATAGCTGAACCAGTACTGTCGGCCCGACACGCTCGACGTCGTCACCGGCACCGAGTAAGGAAGGCTGGGGGCAACTCCTCTTCCGGGCTGACTCCGCCAGCTCCCATGGTGGAAACCAATGCTGCTGTTCCAACTGGGAATAACTTCAAACTGCTAAGGAGGGTTCACAAGAACTCTCCGACTACCGTGCTAAAGAGATCTCCTCCACCTATAGAGATTGCTATAGAAAAGAAGCTGGAGCAGCCCCCTCAGTGTCTATCCTCCAAAATTTACAGAGTCTGGAGACAGGTCCAGGAATCGGTGATTGACCGGGACTATTCTCGCCGGCCAAAGAAGCTTAAAGCTTGACAAGGAGAAAATCATCCTGTCAAGACACAAAAGGCGACAGCCGTCTGGATGCCCGTCACGACGGCTCCCTCAACGTCAACCGCTCAAAAGAGAAGGAGGCCAGAGAAAGCCCCCGTGAATGCGGCAAATCGCAAGGACGTTGAATCTAAACGCCCCAAGTCCGGGGGCATGATAATACATACCGTTTATATGGCTTCCGAAAAAGAAGAAAGCCGTGCTTCTATGGGTCATCGACCGCTTACCCGATCGATAACGAAGGCTCAGGAACAACAGCAGCAGAAACTTCAGGAGATGTTGACTACAATGGCCGCACTCACTGGGCCAAAATAAAATCCAGAGACCTTGGAGCAGCGTCGGGAACAAGAAACTGATACTGAGTTCCTCCGAAGAATGCTCGAGAGGAAAGAAAAAGAGGCTGCGGAGCAGGTAACCAATATAAAACGAATGGCTCTTTTGTTCCAAGACATGGCTGGGATGATGTTACAGCCGGAACCTCCAGCTGAAGACTCCCCGATCATCGTTGAAGACGACAGAGGGGAGACATCGAACCCTCCTCAGGCTCTTTCAGCAGCCAAAGAGGAGACCATCTCCAAGGCCGCTCTAGATGATTACATTGCTCAGCAAATACGAGTTCACCAGGCGAACAAAGCGGCTGGGCAGGTCGTCAAAACTGGACGACCATATCCAGGCTGGTATGACCAAATAAGGTACCCGCCGGGATATACGATCCCTAAATTCCACGTATATAAAGGTACGGGGAATCCACATCAGCATGTCGCTCAATTCAGAGCCATGTGCGGCAACACCGGGGGTGATGATAAACTTCTGCTCCGTCAGTTTGTTGGTAGCTTGTCGGAAACGCCGTTTGAGTGGTATTCGGAGCTTCCCAACGACTCCGTCAAAACTTTTGCAGAAATGGAGCTTCTATTCACGTAGAGATTCGCGAGCGCTGGCGAGCGTACCCCGATTACCCCATTAATTAATGCCAGGATGAAGCCAGGCGAAACTTGGGTACAATACGCAATATGGTGGCGAAATTTATGGTCAAAATGTGAGCAACGCATCGAAGAAGCGTCGGCAGTGGGCATGTTCGTGGTTACTCTTGACCCTCAAGCGACCATCTCCCAATTCATGATGTTCTTCAAGCCGACTACGTTCCAGGCCTTGATCGACAAACTGGCCCAAATGGACTAGATGGGTCATAGACCGTCTCCTTCAAAGCCGGAGCCACGGAATGAAAAGGGCAAAAGGAAAGCGACCTTTGTCGCGAATACTCAACAGCAGCCCAGTGGCCCAAGACTAACCGATCGCCTAGATGAGAGGCGACAATTCTATAATGAGAAGATGAAGCGCCCTTATTCGTTTCCCCGGGACAAAACGAAGAGATTGTTTGAACTAGCGGTGCATAACAGGCTCATCAATCTGCCGAATCCAAAACGACCGTTGCAACCCGGCGAGGCTAATAGTCCCAATTATTGCCCTTACCATCAAACGGTAAGCCATCCAATTGAAGATTGCTTCGTCTTTAAAGGCTGGATTGAAGATCAATACCAACAGGGCAAATTTGCCCTGTCCGAGAATTGGAAGGTGAACCCGCCGCAGCCACACGCTCCCAAGAAGACGGACACACTGGGGGCATCGTGTTCTTTCGTAGAAGAAGCTCCATGGGAGGTTGTTCTTTCAGCCAAGATGAAAAGAATGCTGAAAGGTCTCCACACATGCCCGGTAATCAGGTGGAAGAATCCACTGGAACCCGAGATTATCGAGGGAATGCTGAAGCCGCGCCCGACTCCAAAAATTGGTGGTGATAGTCAAAGCGCTTACACCCAGCCGTCAAAGTCTTCGAAGAAAAAGAAGAAAGCCAAGAAGCCCGTGAAGCCTGGTGACAAGCGCACGGACCTGCAAAAATATATCGATGCGCTGGAAGAATATAACCAAAAGGTGCGGACCCCGATCACACTCCAAGAATTTCTCAGCCACGTCCTTGAGGACGGGAATGATGACAATGGAGAAGACTCGTCGGATGAATCCGAAGATTATGTGGCAAGTTGCCATGTGATCTCTCACTCGTCGATAAACGATGAAGAAGCTCCTTATGCAGAGAAACTGGGGGCAGATCCTGAGCCTGGACTTCTAGGGCCATTAGACGAAATGATTGATGCATTCCTAGACGAAGCTCTTCTTAAAAGCAAAGCTGATCAAGAGCGCGAGATGGCCATATTTGAAGAGGCCAAACGCCAACGATTGGACGAAAGGGTTAGAATACTCCCAGTAGATCAAAGTACATCCGCCGTAAATAGAAGCAGGTTCAAGACGAGGAAAATGTTCGCCAAAGCCATATCGATGGGAATGTAGCTGCCACCCTCCGAAGGAAACACTCCTGATGAAACGGATATACATCCTAGCTACTGCTTATATCATCGAAGGATTGTGCACCATACTGAAGAGTGCATAGCCTTTAAAAACTGGTGGCAGGGATATGTTGCTCACCGACAACATTTCAAGCGGATGAAACGCAAAACTCGCCGGGAGCAAAGAAATACGACCGAAGAGCGTAAAAGAACTACCGGTAACTGTCACATGGTTGACGCTAGGCGATCGCAAGTTCTCACCTTCGGGAGTGACTCTGACGAAGAAATGACTCTTGGCCCTCTCTTCAAAGAATCCACGTCGGGAAAAGAGGAAGAACCGAGGAACTGCGAGAACATTCAGCTGCGCAATCGCACGCTGCCTGAAAAGAATCTCGGACCCGCCAACCAGGCTTCAAACAAAAAGGATAAGGGAAAAGAAAATGTCCTCGAGGATATCACACTCGAAGACCGAGCCGTCGAAGAGTTGACAGCCAAAGACCCGCCAAAGAAAAACAAGGTGGACTACAACGTTCTGGCACACTTGAGGAAGATACCTTCGCAGCTCAGTATTCTCGACGCCCTCTTGTTATCAAAAGAAGCGAGTGATTCTTTGATCAAGGCACTGCAAGAGCCCGAGCAATTCCAAACTTTCCTCGCCGAAGAAAAGATGAAGGACGATCTGGAAGAAGTGCACACAGCCGATATCACCTTCGGCGATGAAGATCTCCTCCTTGGGACATGCGAGCATAATCGTCCCCTTTATGTCTCCGGATACTGTCATGATATCAAGATAGGCAAAATCCTGGTTGACAATGGGTCCTCCGTCAATCTTCTCAACGTGAGAGTGTTGAAGGAAATCTGCATGAGCGTTCAACACCTCGCTCGTGATAAAATCACCATCTCCGGATTTGACTCCCAGTCATCACGGACACTTGGGTCTGTAATACTGACGCTGCGCTTTGGGCTGCTCGTCACGGACATTAAGTTTCACGTCATTGATGCCAAGACTTGCTACAACGCTTTACTCGGCAGGCCTTGGTTACACGAGTACAACATCATCCTTTCTGCACAACACCAGTGTATGAAGTATTTTAAGGATGGTCTCGAGTACACCGTAACAGGGGAACTTAACCCGTTCTCCGTAAACGAAGTTCGCTAATATGAGGATGCAAAGTATTTCTTGCCGGACTTTGAAGACACGGAGAGATGCTGTAAACCGAAGAACAAAGCCATCATTACTATTCCGGTCTTCGGGAGTGATACCGAGGAGAAAGAAGAAATAGTTTATTCAGGTCCGCACCAATGCAACAAGCCGGGACCGTCCACCCCTATGTTGATCTTCGGCATCGACTCGGAAGATGAAGTCAATGCCGTATTTTCTGTTCGGCCATCAATTCAAGCCTTTGCTGATGATGATCGGAGTTTGCAAATCGCCATGGTTCCATGAGAGCCTTACAAAGATCTCGATGCACTTAATGCCTATAGTGTGCAGAAATCGCAGACATTCTACGTCCCTTCCAGGCGAAAGGGTGAAAAGGCGATCATATTCTACCGATCCGGGGAAACCAAAGTGGAGAAAGAAATCTGGCACGGCGCCGATTCTACGCTTGACAGGCTTCAGCCCATCCATTTGCCCAGATATTACACAGAAGGATTAAAAAGGCTGTTGAGGCATCAAGGCGTACCCCTTAAGCAAACTGCTCGACAAGCACGGTTCTATAACAGGATCTGGAACGTCCCCGGAACTCAACGAAAGTTGCCCAAAGGGAGAATGGAAACGATCGGGCTTGGATATGTTCAGTCCAAGGAAAGAGAGCGATTCCGCGGCTGCCACGTCATACATGACTTCGACGAAGAAGGAGACGCTCTGTGGGAAGATGCCGACCCTGAACCAAAACGAACTCCCGTCGTGAAAATTCCGAGCCCGTCGTTCGAAGAACAAATGGACAAGCTTATAAGGGAAGTGGGTCAAAAGGTTCGAGACGACCATGATCGCGAAATGGCCATCTACAAGAAAGCTAGAATGCAACGCCTCCTTCAGCAGGCTGCGAAAAATGAAAATGCTCTTCCTCGTCAACCCGTCATACAAAAGGCCCGACGCAGAGGCAAAAATAAACCAAAGAACGGAAAAAGCGTTCAACAGCGACAAATCAGGTCCAAGAAGCCACGCGATCAGGAATTGAGCAATCCAGATTCGTCTCTTATAAAGAAGATGGGTCGAGCATATTCTTTTCCCCAAGACAAGACAAGGAAAACATTCGATCTTGTCATAAAACATCAGATGATGACACTCCCGGAGTCCAAGCACCCCGAGGAAGCAGGTGAAGTTAATCATCCAGATTATTGCTCCTATCACCGGGCAATAGGACATCCCCTCGAAGACTGCTTTATATTCAAAGACTGGGTAGAAGACCAGTATCAGCAAGGCAAGTTCGCTTTATCCAGCAGCTGGAGAATAACCCCGCCGCAGAAGCATGAACCGAAAACCATGAGAGCAGAACCAGATCAACATCGGTCTTGGAAGCGATCTCGTACTTGTCATATGATAACGCTGTCAGAAGAAGGACCCGAGAATATGGATGACCTCCACTGGTGCTTAGAAAACGATGATGACAAGGTGATCTCAGAGTTTCCACCGGCGCCAAAAGAACTGGAAGATGGGATACATACTACTGCAGATAACCTCAAGAAGATCGACTTGGGGACGGCAAATGACCCACGGCCGACGTTCGTCAGTGAGCTGTTGTCTGAAGAAAGGGTGGATACGTTAAAGGACGTGCTCATGCAGCATAAAGATTGCTTCACATGGAACTATTTCGAGATGCCAGGACTAGATCCAGAAATAGCTGTGCACAGATTGGCGATATCTCCGGACGTTAAGCCGATCAAACAAGCACCGAGAAGAATGCGGCTCAAGCTTGAGATTAGCATCAACACCGAGGTCAAGAAGCTAATCGACTCCGGCTTCATCCAAGAAGTTCAGTATCCTGACTGGATCGCCAATATCGTCCCAGTGATGAAGAAAAATGGGACGGTGCGCATCTGCGTGGACTTTCGGGATCTCAATAAAGCCTGCCCAAAGGACGACTTTCCAGTACCGGCCACTGAGCTGATGATAGATAATACATCCACTCACGAAGTTTTCTCCTTCATGGACGGCTCATCGGGATACAATCAGATAAAGATGCATCCCGAAGACCAGAAGCATACCGCTTTCTTGACCCCTTTGGGCGTATTCTGCTGCAAGGTGATGCCTTTCGGTCTAAAGAACGTCGGTGCCACCTATCAGAGGGCCATAACGAAGATCTTCGATGACCTCATACATGAAATCATCGAATGTTATATCGACGACCTCGTAGTTAAAAGAAAGTCATACGAGGAACATCTAGAGCATCTGAAGATCGTGTTTCAGCGCCTTCGGAAATACAACTTGAAGATGAACCCTCTCAAATGCGCGTTCGGAGTTTCCTCGGGCAAATTCCTAGGATTCATCGCACGACATCGAGGTATCGAGATAGACCCGCCGAAGATCAAGGCGATCATGGAGATGCCCCCGCCAAAGACTCTCAAGCAATTGCGGTCTCTCCAAGGAAAGCTCGCGTATATCCGGCGATTTATATCCAATCTCTTAGGCAAGTGCCGTCCTTACAGTCACCTGATGAAGAAGGGAACCCCGTTCATTTGGGATCGCAAATGCCAAAGCGCACTGGACGAAATCAAGCAATACCTACAGAATCCTCCGGTGCTGACCGCTCTAGTCAAGGGATAATGCGTTTTGCCTTCTCCTTAACAGAGGCGACGACGAACAATAAAGCCGAGTATGAAACTTTGATAGCAGGTCTTGAGATCGCTATCGACATGGGAATTGAGAATCTCCTCATATACGGAGACTCCCAACTGATCGTAAGTCAAGTAAACGGCGACTATCAAACGTGCAAGCCAGAGTTGGTGAAATACGGCAAGAGAGTGCAGCAATTGCTGACTCAAATTCCTGCCTATGCTCTGGAAAGCATACCGCGAGCGGAGAATAGCAAGGCGGATGCGTTAGCCAAGCTCGCTAAAGAACATGCTGACGAGAGCTTTGATGACGTGAGGATCATTGTGCAAAGCCGTTGGGTTCTCGCATCGGCAGAAATATCTCCGGAACCTTCCGAAGAAAAGGGAACGACCGAGCAAATGACCCTGCAAATAAAAGATCAGGAAAAGGCTGAGGATTGGAGAGAAGTCTTTATAAACTACTTCAAATCCCGTCGAACACCTGAAGATGCGTCCTCAAGACATCAGCTTATGAAACGAGCCCTGTCTTTCGCCTTCGTCAATGATACTCTGTATAAGAGGTCATTTGATTCTCTGTGGCTAAGATGCCTGGGACCTGAAGAGGCAAAGAGAGTCGTCCAAGAAACTCACGATGGACTCTGCGGTTCTCACCAAGCCGGCCCGAAAATGAAGCTGAAGATTAAAAGGATGGGCTACTATTGGCCCACGATGATCCAGGACTGCGTCGAATACGCGAAGCAATGCCACTCATGCCAGATTCACGGGGACTTTATCCATCAACATCCAAATCCACTGCATCCAACGGTGGCTAGCTGGCCGTTTGAAATGTGGGGAACTGACATAATCGGCCCCATCGAACCAGCATCGTCCAGAGGACAACGATTCATTTTGGCGACAACTGATTACTTCTCCAAATGGGCAGAAGCGGTACCGCTGAGGGAAGTGAAGACAGAGAATATCCTCCATTTCTTCAAGATGCACGTCATTTATCGGTTTGGCACTCCGCGACGGATTATCTCCGATAACGGGCTAGCCTATAGAAGCCACAAGATCAGCCGCTTCGCACAACAACATAACATAGACTGGAGATACTCTTCGATCTATAATCCCCGAGCTAACGGTCTAGCCGAGGCTTTCAACAAGACATTGACGAAGATCATGAAAAAGACGGTGTCTCGAAATAAGAAGGACTGACACGAGAGACTACATGAAGCTCTGTCACGCCCCGCTTCCCAAAATACAGAATACGAGGGGTAGACAAGGCCAGCCATGCTCCTACGGTCAAGGAAATATCCTGCCGTAGTCACACTTCGGCTTCTAGTTTATCATGGTAAACAGTAAATGATGCGCAGGTAATGAGAAATGCAGTAACTGAAGGAAACAATGTAAAGACTGACCTGAAGTGGAATGTAACTCAGAATGGCAAGTCAAGAAGTCTGTGATGCACTGGTCCAGGCTAAATCTTCTCCTCACACTGAGCATGCATACTCAGGTCGTCAGAGCGACACAATAGTAATATAATATATATAAAATCAAGTGACAGTTCTAACAGTAATAATAGATATGTGAAACAGTAAATCAATGACATCATGAATATGAATGTGCAGTATTCAATACAGCGGAACAGTAAGGCAGTAGAACGATATGTCACGTATGTCAACACAGTATATAAGGAGTATAAATGCCAGTATCCCTATCAGTCTCTAAGTCTCACTGCACGGGTCACTAAGCCTATCGTCAGTCCAAGTGTGAGAGTCAACCACTCGCGAGTGTCCTCCACCCAAGGGTAGAACCCAAGGGCAAGGGACCACGGGCCCAACATGTAACATGTATATCACGGTGTATATCACATACCCTGTAAATCTCCATATATCTCCCTAAATATATAAGCCGGCATGGGACTCCCGAGATTCTGTTGAATTCACACTTAAACTACCCCACACCCCGTGGTCTACATCAAACGCTAACCATAACCCTACATACTAATCGATCCGTGACAAGTCTGCGCGAGAACTGGAGGCAGGACCTCCATCAAGCACGTCCCGACTAATATCTAAGATAAATGGCAGTGTCAGATGCCTTATCTGTGACACCCGTGCAAGCGCTTCCATAAGTGTCCCATACCACTTATAGTCACACGTACAAGCATCTCACAGACGTCGACAATGCAATAGAATAATAGGGTCACTGATTGTGCACAAGTACGTATCACTTTCACTTATTCACGGATACACGAACACTGACGTACTTGACACCATCATCACTAAAATCTAACACTGGGTAAATGCACGATATCACTATGTTAACAATGCAACGATATGGGTATGATACGTAAACAGTATATGAAGCACGATCAAGATGTCATAAAAACAGTATTCTATCACTTGCACGATTTATCATGAAACGTACGTATATAATTTAGCAAAATGATAAACAGGTAGTAATTAGTATGTCCAGTTGTCCGTCCATCAAATTTGGTTTCAAGCCAATCGGGTTCCAGAATCATTAATTATAACCATTTCATTTTAAGCGTTCGCGGCTGGAAATCCGGTTTCAGAATCAGATATTCGTTTCGCAACGCATTTTAACCCCAGTTGGGATCAGAATTTAGCGACGCTACAGTTGGATGAATTCTAGGGTTTTCAGTAAGGTTTTCAACGCAATAGACGTATCTTCAATCGCATCTGCACGTCGGGAGATATACAATGTTTAACCCTAATATGTCAATTCTGATTCTGTCTGGACTGTTATGCGTCCCGATCTTTTAAATTATAGAATAAATAACAAATGGTAACGAAACAGAATGAAACCAATTGTGTTGTCTAGATAACAGGTTTACCTACAATAAACAATGGAGTTCCGCAACCTACGACTTAAGGAAAACCTGTGTTACCCATTACGGATCAGCAACCAATAACTGGAGTTGCTCTGGACTGCAGTCCAGAGTCGCTCTCCGATCGGACTATCATTACAATTTAGGTACAGGAATGTTCGGAAACTGGTATAGGGTTAAAGTTCGTCGAGTTGGCTTCGATTTTATCCCTCGAACGCACCATTCTAATATGTATACAATTTATGATGAATTTATTTGTTTTCAGGTACGAGGAAATTATAGTTTTAATGGCTCACTTGGGGGTATCAATTTTAGTCGTTAGCAGTCATATTATCAAACGAAATTTGCACAAGATGTTCATCACAGCAAGGGCCAATGTAAATAATCCAGTTCTGTCAATTTAGAAAAGTATTTTCTTTGGGAACACGCGTCGAACAGGTATGACACATAATTGGTTTAAGATTGTAACTTTAAAAATCTATGTATTTAGTAATTGTACCATAAGTAAATAGCATGTAAGCAAGTAAAAACTTGCCTGGGATCGTCTCGGGGTTGTACGGCAGCAGCGGCGACGACCGAGACAGCAGCGATTGTCGACGTACGAAAAGTGCTCGATGGAATGCCAACGCTTGATTGTTTTGTGGTGATCCCGACTCGACTTGTGGGGCGATGGTGGTTGCAATGAGGTAAACGTTGCTGGAGGGGTTCAGGCGAGGTGCTCAGAATGAGAGTTCGAGAAAAGAAGTGTGCAGGGAGAGAGAACCAGAGAGAGAGGGGAGTCACAGAGAGAGAGAGGGAGTATATATAGAGAGAGAGACTGAAGGAGGGGAAGGAGAATGTGAGAAGAGTTGGAGGAAGAGAGAAAGGAGAGATTACAGAGAGAGAGACAGCCGGAGTGAGAGAGAGATCTGGGATGAAGAGAGAGAGAGAGAATTGAGAGAGAACAGAGTGTGTGAGAGAGAGAGATGCAGGGAGTGTGGGTGCAGTGTGAGAAGGAGAGAGAGAAGTCGGGTGAGGGAAAATCAGAGAGAGAGAAGGAGGTGCGCGGGAGAGGGGTTGTCGCGGTGACCGGAGGAGGTCGAGGGGTGTATCGCGGTGGTGAAACGACGACGTGGAGGAGGTCGAAGGTGCTACGGGTGGAGCTTGGGCGCAAGGGCTGCGGGGAGCTCGGCTTGGAGTGGAGGGGAGAAGGGTGTTCATCGACAAGGAGGAAGCTCCGAGGACGTGGACATGCCGGCGAGGGTGCTCGGGTGTGGGTTGGGAGTGTAGCGAGAAGAGAGGAAGATGAGAACGAGAGAGGGAGCGAGTGATTGAGGGTGATGGGTAGAGGGGAGAGGGTCGTGGGGGAAAAACGCGCGCGTCGTGGGTAACGCTCGCGCGAGCGAGGGCGACGGCGGAGGCGAGAAACACGCTCGCGAGCGGGAGTTAGGGAAAGAGCCGTTGGAGATTGAAGAAGATGAACAGGGTGGGGAGTCGGGTCGGGTGAGTGGGGGAAAGCGGGCGCGGGTTGGAGCTGGGAGCGGGCTGTGGGCTGAGAGATGGGCCAAAGAAATTAATTAGGAAAAATAAATAGAAACGGGCCAGAATAACTTTGAACAAAACATTGGGGAAAAATATGGGAGCGGGCCTTGACTGTTAGGTTGGGTTTTTTAAAAGGAAAATTTCCTCCAATAGAAGAAATTTGAGGAGGTGGGCTCGGGCTATTTGGAGAGGGCTGGGCTGTTTGGAAAATAATTATAAGAATTCTAAGGAAATAAAGAAACGGGCCGGCTGGAATTGATTGAGGTATTTATTTTAGAAAAATGTGTGGGCTTAGGGTTTCAAAATGGTTCGGGTTAGGATTTGGGTTTTATATTTAAAATTTTGATATTTAACTTGGCTAAGGAAATAATCAAAAACGAAATGAAGTCCTAGACCGGAATCGATGTTTATGTAAATGGGAAAATAACATAAGAGATTGGAATTAGGGTTAGAGAAAAATAGCGGGGTAAAAGGATTGAAAGTTTAGGGTTTATTGGAGGTTCGAAAATAAATAAATAAATATAAATAAATTTTATAGGGAAGAAGAAATACGGATGTAGGCATATAAAAAGGGCCGGGTGTTACAAGCTCTCTGGGCGTATCGAACTACGTTCAAAGCGGCCACAAACACAACGCCGTATGCTTTGGTATTCGGCACAGAAGCGGTACTCCCCTTTGAGATAAAGTTGCCATCTCTACGAGTGGCAGTTCACTATGAGCTAACAGATGAAGAAAATGCTCACCTTCGGCTTGAGGAGCTCGATGCCCTTGATGAAACCCGGCTCATAGCGCAACAAAATCTGGAGGCTTATAAAACAAAGATGACGCGCTCATATGAGAAATTGACTAGGCCGAGAACATTCCGCCAAGGCGAACTCGTGCTAGTGGTCAAAAGGCCTATGATCCCTAATCGTGCCAAGCGGGGGAAATTCGAGCCGAACTATGAAGGCCCGTATATCATAGACAAAGTTTACCATAGTGGAGCCTATCTACTCATGGACATGCATGGTGAAAGACCTTTCAGGCCAATAAACGGTCGCTTCCTAAAGAAATACTACGCCTGACGAGTCACAGCCTAGGTCAACGATAGATGACGACGCCTATGTCCGCTCGCTATCTTCCAAAGCCTAAACTCTGTAAGTAGTAACCGGCTTCCTTTTCTCGGACCGAAATGTCCTTAAACTAACGATGGACCGCTATATCCTAAAACTGGCGTCGGACCGAAATGTCCTTAAACTAATGATGGACCACTATGTCCTAAAACTGGCGTCGGACCGAAACGTCCTTAAACTAATAATGGACCACTATGTCCTAAAACTAGCTGTTGACCGAAACGTCGATAAACTACTACGGACCGCAACATCCCGAGGTTGACAAAAAAAATGTATGTCCATAAGAAAAATGGGCACGGATGAAAACCCGAAAGGGCTCCGTGAGTAAAAACAGCAGGGCTACCGGCGAGTTTTGTGAAAACCCGAAAGGGCGCAATCTCGTTAAAAGACACTTACAAGGTCCTCTCGACCTTGTAAGGAGAAACCACCTATGTGAGATCCTTATGACTCACAAGGGAGCAACACACTTAGGGATCCCCACGATTCCTAGGGAGAAATTACACTTGCGAGATCCTCACGACTCGAAAGGAGAACCCTCCTATGAGACCCTCACGGCTCATAGGATTCAAAAGTCTTAAGCTACAGGGATCTGAACCCGTTCTTAAGTAGCCATCACAACCTCCAATGTTGCCCTACAAGCGTCTCGACCCTTGTATACAATCCACGGACGCGAATAAACATTTCCCTAACAAAGTCCCATCCGTGACTAGGGATATGTTTACACAGTGAACAACCCTTATAAGTCCTCTCGGCTTAGAAGGAGAAAGCACTCTTGTAAGATCCTTACGACTTATAAGAGATCACACACTTAGGAATCCTCACGATTCCTAAGGAGAAAACGCACCTACGAGATCCTCACGACTCGTAGGGAGAAATACCTTTATGAGACCCTTACGGCTCATGAAGGCCTTAGTCGACGGGATCTTAACCATGTTTGCTAAGCCACCTTTGTTCGACATCGACAGAGGCAAATGATGATTCGCTCCTGGCAATATCCCAGTTGTAGCGGTGCTGATGCCGAAATCGGTGTCTAATTCCAAGCTTGCAGCAAAAAGCCAGCAAACCACACATGCATACGAAATAGCCGAAATGATGGGGCAACTTGCAAATCAGCAAGTAAAAATGTATGCATGCGAAATAGCCGAAATGATTGGGAAACTCGCAATAAAAAGCAGCGAGTAAAAATAAAACAAATAGCCGAAATGATTGGGCACCGCGAAAAATAGCCGAAATGATTGGGCAATTGCGACTTTCGCGATATAAAAAGCTGAAATGATAGAGCATCGCGGAAAGAAAGAAATAAAAAAAATTTCTGAAAGAATGAAACTTTTGCCTTATAGGTGATATCACATCAATCCCTGTATACAATCCAGGGGCGCAAACAAAGAAGGAATCACACCTTCCCTCTCCAGGCTCCATCAGAAGAAGAAGCCAAATCTCAATGGTTCACAGACAGCCTGGAGATCATCTCAATATCCGTCTCATTTCAACAGACACGACATCAACAAATCGGAGTTGCGGCAAAATTCCCAGTTCCATGACTCGACGATGCACAAACAACCTAGAGTCAACCTTTCCTGGTCACGTGGAACACGGCCTATGTCAATCCTGACCCCGTGGGAAACGTCCAGAGAGGAGCCTCGTCCTCGCAGAACACGGCTATGTCAATCAGACCCCGTGGGAAGCATCCAGAGAAAATTCTTGGTCACGTGGAACACGGCCTATGTCAATCCTGACCCCGTGGGATACGTTCAGAGCGGATCTTGGTCCTCGCAGAACACGGCTATGTCAATCAGACCCCGTGGGAAGCACCCGGAGCAAATTCCTGGTCACGTGGAACACGGCCTATGTCAATCCTGACCCCGTGGGAAACGTCCAGAGCGGATCCTGGTCCTCGCAGAACACGGCTATGCCAATCAGACCCCATGGAAAGTATCCAGAGCAAATTCCTGGTCATGTGGAACATGGCCTATGTCAATCCTGACCTCGTGGGAAACGTCTAGAACGGAGCCTGGTCCTCGCAGAACACGGCTATGTCAATCAGACCCCGTGAGAAGCATCCAGAGCAAATTCCCGGTCACGTGGAACACGGCCTATATCAATCCTGACCCCGTGGGAAACATCTAGAGCGGATCCTGGTCCTCGCAGAACACGGCTATGTCAATCAGACCCCATGGGAAGCATCCAGAGCAAATTCCTGGTCACGTGGAACACGGCCTATGTCAATCCTGACCCTGTGGGAAACGTCCAGAGCGGAGCCTGGTCCTCACAGAACACGGCTATGTCAATCAGACCCCGTGGGAAGCATCCAGAGCAAATTCCTGGTCATGTGGAACACGGCCTATGTCAATCCTGACCCCGTGGGAAGCATCCAGAGCAAATTCCTGGTCACGTGGAACACGACCTATGTCAATCCTGACCCCATGGGAAACATCCAGAGCGGAGCCTGGTCCTCGCAGAACACGGCTATGTCAATCAGACCCCATGGGAAGCATCCAGAGCAAATTCCTGGTTTCGTGGAACGCGGCCTATGTCAATCCTGACCCCGTGGGAAATGTCCAGAGCGGATCCTGGTCCTCCCAGAACACGGCTATGTCAATTAGACCCTGTGGGAAGCATCCAGAGCAAATTCCTAATCATGTGGAACACGGCCTATGTCAATCTTGACCCCGTGGGAAACGTCCAGAGCGGATCCTGGTCCTCGCAGAACACGGCTGTGTCAATCAGACCCTACGGGAAGCATCCAGAGCAAATTCCTGGTCATGTGGAACATGGCCTATGTCAATCCTGACCCTATGGGAAACGTCCAGAGCGGAGCCTGGTCCTCGCAGAACACGGCTATGTCAATCAGACCCCGTGGGAAGCATCCAGAGTAAATTCCTGGTCATGCGGAACACGGCTAATGTCAATTCTGACCCCGTGGGAAACGTCCAGAGCGGAGCCTGGTCCTCGCAGAACACGGCTATGTCAAACCGACCCCGTGGGAAGCATCCAGAGCAACTCCTGACTCCGTGAAATGCAGATAATGGTAACCTCACCCATCACTTACGGGTCCTCACGACTCGTAAGGGAGCAAACTCTCTTGTGAGATCCTTACGACTCTCAAGAGAAAACACACTTAGGAATCCTCACGATTCTTAAGGTGAAATTACACCTACGGGATCCTCTCGACCCGTAGGGAGAAAGTCTTTATGAGACCCTCACAGCTCATAAAGTTGAAAAGCCTTAGGCAGCAGATCTGAACCTGCTTCCTAAGCCATCGCTACCTCTCGAAGAATTCAGAACGGAATGCTCTCTACAGGCTATGCTTACTAAGGTAACATACCGACAAAAAAGGAAAAAGAAGAAAGCGACAAGGAGAACATTTGATTCGCATTCGGTTAAACGTTCGAAGCATACCCATTCATACATGTGCGAAAGATTTAGTGCATAAAATAAACACACAAAAACGAGGAATTTGTTATTCATACTTCAAAAGGTTTTTACAACAATGAAAGCAGTAAACAAAAACATCATCAAAATGATTACAATGGCAAGACATCAAATCCAGGACACGGATTGAGAAATTCGAAGGTGAGGCCATCCAAAAATTTTCGAGCCTCTCAGACCATCTTCGTGTGCATCCTTTCACGATCACAAGCATCAGGATCCCCACGGATGTCCTCTACCCTTCGATAGGCAGCAAGTATCGCCGCATACTGAAAAGCTTGATGCAGGATATCGACAAGGTTGTCTCACATTTTCTTTGAGATTAAGCCCATCAGATATACTGAGTGCACCTTATTTTCGGCGTCGTCCAAAGCTTTAAGCAGCATTCCTAGACAGAATAAGGGAAGCTCTTCCCATATCGCTCTCACAATAAGCTTCAAGAGAGAGGAACGACAAGGAAGCAGTCGACCATTGTACGCATCAAAGCGACCCATAATTTCAGCACACTGGGCATTTGTGAATTCTTGGTTTTGGGAACGGCCGAGTGCGCGAATGTCCCCGTAAGAAATAATCTCGTCGAGGTCATGCATGTAAGTGTCCATAACGTTTGAAAAGGAAAATCAGTGAGAGTTAGGGGACGGACTGACTAAGAAAAGCTTATTGAAACAGACACGTGATTTAAACAACTCTTGATATCCCCAAGGTGGGAATAAGTGCTAATTAAATCACCCAATTGATTTAATTCTATGAAGTTAAGAGAGAAATCCTAAAAAAGAATTTCGTAAAAAGGTCTCTCGGGCGAAGGAGTTAAACTCCTCGAGAGCAATGCTCTGCAGACAGGAGTGACACCTGTCAAAGTCAATTGTGAAGGGAATTAAAAAATTCCCCGAGAATTCTAAAGATCCATGCTCTGTAAAGAAGATGAAATGATCCTTCAAGAAACCCTGAAAGCAAAGCTTTCTACAGAAGTAAAAACTTCGAGAGCTTTAAGAGCTATAAAGTGAATTCCAAGAATTCTTCATCAATGGGTCGAAAGAAACCCTAAAAAGGTTTTCTTTTTCAAATCCATGATCCAAATAGAGCAAAGCTCTGATAACGAGTTCAAATCTTACCAAAAAGAAAAAATCTGACAGAGTTTTTAAGAGACTTCTTAAAGAAGAGAGCAATGCTCTGAAGGAGAAATAATTCTCAGAAAAGAAGATGAACAATGGTCATTTCAGAAGGCCAAAGGCCCTATTTATAGGCATTGAGAGCCGTTTCAACTTCCAAAAGTTGATCCAACGACTGAGATGCTACCACCGCTGCACTCACGTGTGGACCACGTAAGCGCAACGGTTGGGGGGCATTTGTTTCCCCAATTAGAGCAAAGCTCTGTTCAGAATTCAAAATTTGAATTACAGCTGCGCTTTTATAAAAGCGCTGCGCTACAACCAGTGCACCCCGTGCAAAGCGCATAGGTGATAGTGCTAGATGTGCTGCGCTACAAGTAGCGCATCACGTGCAAAGCACGTGTGCGCTAGTGCTAAGAGCGTTGCGCTCCAAGTAGCGCATCATGGGCAGAGTGCATAAGCGCTAGCGCTGGAACTAAATATTCCTCACCGTTGGATCAAATATCCAACGGATATGATTAAATCATCAATTAACAAGAATGAAATTCTGTTGAATCTTTCCAAACAGAAAAGATTGTGCCCTAAATTTGGAACACCGTTGGATCAATGATCCAATGGTGATTAAAAATCACCGAAATACAGAACGAATTCTGCAAAGGGAAAAGATTTTCCAATCTTGGTAAAAAAACAAGAAGATTATCTTCTGTAAACCAGAAGCCCTTGGATCAAAGATCCAACGATGAGAAATTCCCCAAATCAATTGGAGAAAAGATCTCCTTAACTAATTGAACAAACCATCTTACCTTATATAAAGGCCCCAGATTTCAAGTCTAAAAAAGGAGGACCGCCCCATAAACTTTGAGAAAATCTCAAGAAAAAGAAGAAGCTCTCGGCAAAAGAAGACAATTCTTTTTCAAGGTAAAAAGAATAGAAAGACGAAATCGTCTCAATATAAATAGAAGTATTTACTTCTTTCACAGATCATAGATCTATAAGAAAAAGTTGTCTTTCACAAAAGAGATTATGAACATCTCATTATAAAAGGGGGGAGAATTATTCAATTCTCTTAGGATCACAGATCCATAAAGGCAAAGTCTTTCATCAAAAAGAGATTGAAATATCTCCTATGAACTAAGAACTTTGTTCTTAGAATCTTGAGACGAAGTCTCTTATCAAAGAACAGATAATCTGCAGAGTGCAAAGTTAACCTAAGAAGAGCCTTAGCGCTCCTAATTTAAAAGTGCCTTAGTGCTCTTCATCTAGCGCAAAGCGCTGCAGTGGCATAGCTTTTCAAACACAGCGCATTGCGCTCATTGGCTAGCGCTCAGCGCTAAGCGCGCCACGTGCTCCTCACGTGTGCACTGCATTACTAAAAGCGCTCTGCGCTCAATCCATGGCACCAGCGCCAAACACCTCAACGCTTTAACTATAGCGCATCAGTGCTTTTCATTTATCTCAAAATGCTAAGCGCATTAGCGCTTCATATCTGGCGCTAGTGCCAAGTGTACCACATACTTTTATGTGCGCTTGGACTGAACATAAAATGTTCTTTGAGTAAGCCTGGGGCTATGATAAATGAACATCATTCAACTAAAGACAAAACATTATCAGAGACCAAACCAATGCTTAGCATTTTTAAAGGGATTGGGCTCAAACAAACATCTAACAACTCAAAAAACAAACGTTGAACATTGTAATTGAATGGACTTAGCCCAAATTGGCCATAAGTCCTCAATTCAGATTAATTGAGTTCATATGCTCATAAATCACAGATCTTAGTCCCAATTGGACTACAGGTCTCTCAACCTACATCGGTTTAAGGGTATATCTCTGAACTCCTCTGATATTTGTCGTTGTAATCCTTCAACGTTTTCAGAGAGGTGACGGGTCCCGACAACCATACATTTCATGGACTGTGGGGTCCTTAAGCCAATGGACTATGATGTCCTTAACCTTGACTGTGAGGTCTTTAAGCTCACGGAATATGATGTCCTTAACCTTGACTGTGAGGTCTTTAAACTCACGGACTATGATGTCCTTAACCTTGACTGTGATGTCTTTAAACTCATGGACTATGATGTCCTTAACCTTGGACCGAGATGTCCTTAAACTAATGCTGGACCGTAATGTCCTTAAACTAATCGACCGCAATGTCCCAAAACTAAACATTAAAGTCCAAATGCTCTTTTGTTGGATCTAAACGATCCCTTTGAGTTGATCTTAGTCTGAAATTATACTAACGTATCCTCAACGAATGTTTAAGTTGATCTTAGTCTCAAATGAGACTAACGTATCCTTAAACCCAACCCCCAAACCCAAATCTAAGAAAATACGGATTTGGACCAATCTACGCCCTATGGGCGACAACATAAATTAGTCTCCGTATACAATCCACGGGCAACCAAAAACAAAACAAACACCCACGACACAAAGTGACCATCTGGAGAAGGAGAAAGTTGTTACCGCGACGCGGTAGCGTAATTAGCTGCAGGGGCTTGCGCTTGCAGGGAAGAGCGTCCCCACAATCAAAAACCCTTTAAATGAGGGGGAATCTGACGAAGTCTGCTACATCGGCCGTATCTGTTTAAACTTTCGATACACGGTGTCATAAATCAACTTGGCATATTCGGAGAGGTGGACGGATAGCACCAATTAGCATCTGCCCCAAAATTCAGGCGAGACGGACCCGCGCGGTCGCGTCCCCGTGTTTCGGCAGGGAACAATCACATTTAGAATTGAACTTTCCTAAGTTGTCTAAGATATTTAATATATAGCATTTACAACCCTTTCGTTATCTTCCGCTCCCCTTGTATAGGTTGGGGAAGGGCTGGGTGGATTGCTTTTGGGAGCTAAGTCGAAGATCTCGGTGGAAGACTTTAAAGTATTTAATGTTAGGGGTTTTATTTAAATATTTTCTAATTATTACCATATTTATTATTTCCAAAAGTAATATTGTCTCTTTATTCTCTTGATAGTGTTTCAAAACTTTGAATATTTCCGTTCATGTGTCTCGAGCATCCGCTATCAAAGATCCAACAACTGCTACATCTTTGGAGGACCTGCAAAGCAGGAAGAAGATTGCATAACTTTCGGGACCTATATCATTCTTGGTCCACTCGGGTCAGTCTTTGAAGAAAAATGATATTTATAAGATGAGTTATTTTTAATTGTACAATATTGAGATATGCCCTACAGTGCAACAATAGTTATACATAGAATTAGCATATTTGTTTCCATATATATAATAGTATTTACACCTAAATGGTTTAGTTTTTGAAACCAACTCAGAGTATTTATCATAACCTATTCCTTCTTTCTTACAATATTTTATAGATTGATCTAACATAATATTTAAGTTATCTTTACTTTTAGCAAATTTTAAAAGCATTTTTTCTTTTAAATCTATTTTTTTTAAGTCAAAATTTTTAAAATTTAATGTATTGTTAGTTTTAGTTAATGTATCATTAGCTAATGTTAAGGATTTTATTTTATCATTTAAATTCTTATTTTCTAATTCAATTTCTTTTAGTTCATCTTGAGTTGATATTTCTAAATTATTTTTAGCAGATGGTTTTAACTTTAAAATTTTATATTTAGAATTGACTTTATCGTAATTGTCCTTAAAAAAATGATAAAGATTTATCAAATCTACTTTACTAAGAGATTCTAAATCAAAGTCGTCTTCAATTACCTCATCGTCTTGTGCCATGAAGCACATGTTGGCGACTTCTTCGGTTTTTGAGTCGCTGGAATCCATATCGTCCCAAATAGCTTGAAACGAATGCTTTTCTGATTTCTTCTCAGACTTCCACACATCTTTATTGAGCATAGGAAACTCCGATTTCAAATGGCCTTCCTCATTACATTTAAAACAATGCAAGGTTTTATTAGTATTATTTTTTTTATAGATTTATACGTACTTTATTTTGTGGGAATTTCCTGGACTTCAGATATTTCCTAAATTGTCTAACAATATTGGCCATTTCTTCGTTATCGTTTTCTTCATCACTAAATGTTTCTTTAGGCTTAGACTTACTGATCGAAGCCTTAAGCGCGATGATTTTCCTTTGAGTGTCCTTCTCTTGCTTTAGATTTAGGCCGCCTAATTGCACTTCGTATGTCTTTAACTTTCCTAATTAGGGAGTCAACAGTCAATGTTGTCATATCATTGGCTTCTTCGATGACAGTTATCTTAGGTTTCCATGATATCGTTAGTGATCTCAACAACTTGTAACACTTTTTTTTCTCATTGAATTTCTTTCCTAGGTTAAAGAGTTCTGTAATAATGTTGTTGAATCTAGAATACATAGAGCTGAAGGTCTCATCGTCTCTCATTTGAAATATCTCATACTTGTGTATGAGACGGTTGATCTTACTCTCTTTGACCTGACTGGATCCTTCATGGGTAGTCTGGAGAGTATTCCAAATCTCATTTATCGTTTGACACATAGAGATTCTATTGAATTCTTCTGAATTCAAAGAATAATGAAGTGCATTCATTACTTTGACATTTAATGTCATTGATCTCTTGTCGGTTTCAAATAATGGATTTGTGGTAGGAGCGAAAAAGGGCTTTTCAATAATTTCTAGGATTTCTAGATCGATGCATTGAAGGAAAACTCTAATCTTGGTTTCCAGAATTGGTAGTTGGCACTATTGAAAAAAGGAGGACGGTTAATGGATTGTCATTCCATGTGGTTTGCCATATAATCAGAAACTCAAGAGATTAATCTTACAAACAGAGTAAACTACTCTGATACTAATTGAAAACAACCTCTAAGAGGAGGGTGAATAAAGCTTTATGGCAAACTCACGCAACTGTGTGAAATTAAGAAATTTTGCAGCGGAACAAAAATCAGAGTACAAGTATAAACAATTTCACACACAGAATGCAAAGAAAGAAAATGACACAGAGAATTGTTATCGAGGTTTACGAACTCTGTTGCTAATCCCCGCCTGAGAGCCCTGCTCAGGATTCAAACTCACTATCCAGTGCTCCTTACGGGTGGAGAAACCCAGATCTTTTACAAGACTCGGATCTTAAAACGTTTACACTTGCAGGTGGTGAACATCTAGATTTTTTCCCAAAGGTTCAAGTCCGAAACCTTTTACACTTACTGGTGGTGAACAACTAGACTTTTTACTAAGGCTCAAGTCTGAAACCCTTACAATTGTAAAAATCTTAGACCATTCTTCACTAGGTCTTACAAACAAGATTTTTATCAAATCTTTACAGAACCAACTTTACAATCCTAATGATTTCAAAAGATAAATCAAGTTTCAAATTAAAAAGATAATTGATTGTGTTTTGGAGATTAAAAACGTTTAAGAGCTATTCAAAGAAGATTTTCAAAAAGATTTAAAAAAACTTAAAACAGAACTTCTTTGAAAACTAGAGATCTTTCTTTTCTAATCACTAGAAATTTCTAAAGTCCTGAAAGATCTCTTCTATCAAAAGAGTATTAAAAATTTAAGAACGATTGAAAAAAGTTTTCAAAAAGGATTAAGAAAAGTTTAAACAAAACTTCTTCGACACCTAAAGATGTTTCGTTTCTAATGACTAGAAAATTCTAAAACCCTGAAAGATCTCTTCTATAAAAAAGAATAATAAAAACTTAAGAATGAAAGAGTGACAAAGTTTTCACGAAAAGATTAGAGAATGAAAATTCAAAAACGTGAAAATGATAAGTCAAAAGTTATTAAAAACTCTTTGAAAATGGGTCCTTTATATAGAAAAACAATGAAGGGCAGTTGAGGCAGTTAAAATAATTGTCCCTAAAGTTTAGGACCGTTTTTAGCAGTTAATAGCCGTTACGGTTTGAATTTCAAACCGAAAACAGAATTTTGAAAAATTTATAACTGCTATGAATATCTCAAGGGGCGTTTATAGGGACGTCTTATGTCTGATATATCAGACACATAATCCTTTAAAGTTAGAAAAAATTTGAGAAAAAGATTTTGGTTTGGTCTTAAGAATTCTAATTTATAATATAGGATCAGAAAATAGATTCTAACCATTTAAGATCGACTCGACTCTAGACTCAAAGAAAAACGGAAAAATCTTGAATATGTCTGTTGGTCGACTTCTCTATTATTTCCTTTGAACTGGTATTGAGGTATTCCGAGTCTTTCGATGTAATTGATGTTACTTTTGAGATGTCAGCTGCAGTGTCGATTGTTCTTATACTTGAATAACTCCAGTTATGTAGCACTTTAACTTATCTGACATAGTTAGTGATAGGTGAAATTTATTACACATTTTTCAAACACATTTATCATTTTATTGTCGTATATTATGTTGTTCCAAGTATCTTTTGTGAATTATTACAGATAACAGGGCCTGAATGCAAAAAGACCGAAAATTGTGCTAAAATGAAAACTGCGTGTGTATAATGGAGACTTAAGGGAATTATCCAGAAAATCAAAAGGATAATTTGCAAATTTGAAATAAATTTGTGAATATCATTGAAAATCAGCAAAACTTGCAACAAATAGAGATGAATCAATCATCACAACAACAAATCAGTTAGAGAAACCAAATCAAATAAAAAACAACAAATAAATCTGCCTAATTATATGTCAAATTTGGGAACAATTCAAAAATCCACGCAACTGCAAAGTAACGAAAATAATTTCATGATCTGATAACTAAAAAGAGCTTAACAAATCAAGAGAATCAAGCACAAAAAAATTCATGCCACGAAGCCAACAAAGCGCTGCGGATTAGCGGCAGTTTAAGCATGGGTGCGATGGTTCAGCTGCATTATCTGGGCCGTTCATCTTCAATTTTAATGGCCATGTAACACCCTAGTACGGTTATACGATAATTAATTGGTATTTTAACATTTGCTTTATATTTCTTCTATTTTAATCTTTTGGATTGTGAGTGATTCGAATAGTTGCAGTAGTTATTCGACCCGACCCACATGTGTGAAACACAACATAGTGCTAGATTATATATGACATTTATCAGTGAACTGAATCTATGTGAATCTAATATAATATACATATCTTATATCTAGATCATCATATATCTTTTAGTAGCTACAAGTTAAGGATAAATTATATTTGTTTGCTAACTACCATCACATGGTTAAGCATCATACATCTTATTTTTCTTTTATTTATTGCGTTTAAATCTCAAGATATCTAATACCAAATATTTGTTAAATCTAGATATATTTTTAGAATTCTTTTAAATCTTAAATTAGGGGTATGAGTTATTTAAAATATATTCTTCCATTATGGTTGAGAAGTTTACGTATGTGAATTGTTTTCCAAAATATATATTTGATGAGATTTTGGTGGAGATTGGTTATAATTTGATATTATTGTTCTCCGCCGAAAACCGCGACCGGGACGTTGGGACGTCAGGCCTGAATTTCGAGGGCAGATGCTATTTGGTGCTATCCGTCCACCTCTCCGAAGATACCAAGTTGATTTATGACACCATATATCGAAGGTTTTAACGGATGCGGCCGATGTAGCAGACTTCGTCAGATTCTCCCTCGTTGAGGGATTTTTGATTGTGGGGACGCTCTTCCCTACAGGCGTAAGCCCCTGCAGTTAATTACGCTACCGCATCGCGGTAACCACTTTCTCCTTCTCCAGAGGGTCACTTCGTGTCGTGTGTGTTTGTTTTGTTTTTTGGTTGCCCGTGGATTATATACGGAGACTAATTTATGTTGTCGCCCGTAGGGCGTGGATTAGTCCAAATCCGTATTTTCTTAGATTTGGGTTTTGGTTTGGGTTTAAGGATACGTTAGTCTCATTTGAGACTAAGATCAACTTAAACGTTTGTTAAGAATACGTTAGTCTAATTTTAGACTAAGATCAACTTAACAATTTGTTAAGGATGCATTAGTCTAATTTTAGACTAAGATCTAATTAACGGGATCATTTAGATCCAACAAAGGAGCATTTGAGCTCTATTGTTCATAGTTTAAAGACGCCATAGTCTGTAAAGTTTAAGGATATCATAGTCCATGAGTTTAAGGACCCCACAGTCCATGGTAGTTTAGAGACATCATAGTCTGTAAAGTTTAAGGACATCATAGTCCATGGGTTTAAGGACCCCACAGTTCGTAAAGTTTAAGGACATCATAGTCTATGAGTTTAAAGACCCCACGGTCCATGGAATGTTTGGTTGTCGGGACCCGTCACCTCTCTGAAGATGTTGAAGGATTACAACGGCACATATCAGAGGAGTGAAGAGATGTACCCTTGAACCAATATTGGTTGGGATCTATAGTCCAATTTGAGACTAAGATCAAAGATTTATGAGCATATGGGCTCAATTAATCTGAGGTAGGGCTCGGCGGCCTACTTGGGCTCGGCCCATTCAGTTAAAATGTTAAACATTTAACAATACTGAGCATTGGTTTGTGCTCTGACAATCTTTTTGTCTTTTATGGAATGCTGAGCATTCATCATAGCTCTGGGATTTATTTACAGAACAACTTGTGTTCTTTTAGCGCACACGTGAGAAGCACGTGGCGTGCCTGGCGCTAAGCACCAGTCAATGAGCGCATTGCGCTTCTGGTGAAGTAGCGCACACGTGAGGAGCACGTGGTGCGCTTGGCGCTGTGCGCCAGACAATGAGTGAAGTGCGCTTATGGTAAAGTAGCGCACACGTGAGGAGCACGTGGCTCGCTTGGCACTGTGTGCCAGACAAAGAGCGCAAAGCACTTATGTGAAGTAGCGCACACGTGGGGAGCACGTGGCGCGCTTGGCGGGGAGCGCCAGTCAAAGTGCGCAAAGCGCTTATGTGAAGTAGCGCACACGTGGGGGAGCACGTGGTGCGCTTGGCGGTGAGTGCCAGTTCAAAGAGCGCAGTGCGCTTCTGTTTTGGAGTGCTAAGGTTTTGCAGCGCTGTGTGCTAGATTTGGAGCGCTGAGGCGCTCTTCTTTAATTGGAGCGCTAAGGCTCTTTTTAGACAGCTTTGCGCCCTGAGAATTAAATTCTTCTTCTTATAAGAGATTTTGTCTCATGGATCTAAGAACAAAGTTTTTATTTTTTTTATAGGAGATGTTCAATCTCTTATATTTTTGGTGAAAGGCTCTACCTTTATGGATCTATGATCCTAAGAGAATTGAATTATTCTCCCCCCTTTTTATAATGAGATATTATGCTCTCTGAAAGACAATTTGTCTTATAGATCTATGATCTGAAGAAGATTAAGTTCTTCCTCTTATTTTTTTATGATGAGATACTTTGATCTCTGTTGTGAAAGACATTAGTCTTATAGATCTATGATCTTAGAAGGAAAAAAGTAAATTCTTCTTTTTATATGAGACGATTTCGTCTTTCTGTTCTTTTTACCTTAAAGAAAATCTTGTTCTTCTGAGAACTTGCTCTTTGTCTTTGAAATTTCTCAAAGTTTATGGGGGGGGGGGTTCCTCTATTATTTGGAAAAAGAGATCATTGGTCGTCGGGACCCACCACCTCTCTGACGACGCTGAGGGATTACAGCGCCATATATCGAAGGTGTGGAGGGATGTACCCTTTGAACCATGTCCCACTTATCAGGAGGAAGAATATATTGAAACTTAAACTCCTAACTGCTGAAAAAGGCCTCTTTACGTTCGCCCACGTGTTTGGCTCACATGTGTTGCACGTGGCGGGCGCACGTGCATTGCATGTGGCGCACATGGCGTTTGCGCATATACGAATTATGGGGGGGCAGCTATGGCCCTAACATGGAGAACTAAGCTCCTTTGAGAATTGAATTCTCATTCTTTTCTAAGTGGTATCCCCTCTTATTTATATGAGAGTGGTAGAGAAGAGATCTCTCTTTTTCCCGATGTGGGACTAAAAATGCATCCCCCATAATAGAGCATTACTTTAGATTACACGTGCGTAGCACATTTGCTCATAACTTTTGATCCCGAATGAATTATGAGGCCCATAATATATCAAATCAAAGGGTTTTTCGAGACGCTTTCGATACCATCAGAATTTAGCTGTTTCTCATTCTAGAGTTTGTCAAAATACAGCCCGGAAAGTACTGGTTCGCATTTTCGTAAGCGTATCGCTGTCATTTGATACATTGGGTTCTTTTGCGCAGAAATTTTTGGCGGGAATAATTATCTATATACGTTAATACCTATAATATAATATATATAACCAAATAAATAATACTATATATATATAATATATATAATGCATATAGTTTAAAATAAAATAAACCCCCCCTCTCTCTGTTCTTTCTCTCTCTCTCTCTCTCTTTTTCTCTTTTCCGACTCCCTTCGCCGTCAAACCGAGACTCTCGGCTCACCTGAACCTCGACTTGACCGTCTTTACTGCTGTCTCGCCGCCACGTTACATCCATCGTCGTCGAGATCATCAGATTTGTCTCGAGCAAGTTTCGATCGTATTATGCACCGTCGTGATATCGTTTCGTTCGTGTGTTCGTAACCGATACAAGTATTTGTAAATACTTGTTGCATGCTACTTACGGCCGGATCATATATGGCGTAACAATATTATTATTGGTTTCGTAATATTATTATTTTCTATTTGATAGATTGGTATTTTTACAAACTAGATCGACATGAGTTTAATACAAATATGGTTAAATTAATATTTACTATTATGATTGATAGTTTGGTTGATATATGTATGCATATTGATTAGATTTTTACTCAGTGGTTGTTTAATTTGAGTTCACTATACTACAGTTTTCTTTACAGCAATTGTTATATGAGAATAATGCATAATTATTACACCATCATTTGTCGTTATATAGTCAACAATATATTTTATCAATAACTGATTGTTTGGTAAAAATGTTATAACGTTATGCAAAATATAGTTTGAAAATATTATAGTTTACATATGAAACGTCGTCGCCAAGCGGATACGACAAATCTGGAATTTACCGTACACCTTACCTTATAAAATTCATTATAAATCATAAAAAAAAATCATTATCACACGTTCTTTAGTTTGTTACGAAGCTAATTCAGAAAAATATAACCCTGTGAAATATTTGCTTGCAAAATAAATTTTTTAAATAACTTAAACTGTAAATGAAAGTATCTATGAACTGTTGTCCAGGGAAATTTCAGCAGCAAAATTTCAACTTCGAACGTTAATAACTTTTTATAGAAATAGCTTGAGATATTTTAACTTATAAAAATGAAAACCTTATTGAATTAGCTTTGTTTTTGTATATGAAATGTACTTTTTGGAGAACTTTTGTTATTTTTAATCTATTTTACAAATCAGGATGACGCTGAATTTCTGAACAGAGCTTTCTTATGCATGGTTAATCAACACCACTTTTATAGTTATTAATCGGATTGAATATGCTATCCTTGTTAATGCTATTATCTTGGTCTTGTACGTGATATGATTACGTTATCCTTGACATGCTTGTAACCTGTCAGACTGTATTGTTTTTGTTATCATGTTAATACATGTTGCATGTAATATTTACTAATGCCGAAAATCCTGACTTGTTGTCCTGATGGACGTGACTTGTTGTCTAGTTAGATAAGACCTGTACCTGCTTGATCCTGTGTTGGTATTAGGTAGATATTGTTAATACCTGATTTGAACATGAAACCTGGGGGAAAAGGGGAAATCAATAATGAAACCTGACTTGTAACTCAACAGTTCACTACTTTCGAGAGACTGATCAGTCGATACGGGTTTCGAGCCCCAGAATGTTGATGCTGACATCATTTTTCTGTACATGATACCATATTTTACTGCTTAGCGGCATGTCTTGGATTCAGAGGGTCTTGACCGTGGTCCCAGGCACGCACGGGATACTATTAAGTTACATAGACGATTCCATTAATTGATTTTAACGACTTGTATAATAGATAACCTAGAAACACAAACTTTAGGTTACAACAACAACAACTGAGCCTTTTATCCCAAGTATATGGGGTAGGCTACATGAACCAACATGAGAATCACGCCGGGTCCAGCACATGAACCTACAAACTTTAGGTTACACGTGACATATTTATAGCCCACTGCTATGACACCTGTGATTGTTGTTTATACTCATACCTTACTTTATATATGACATCTTGTATAACACACTGTTCACATTATTGCTATTATTATTGATATTTATGATGCACCGACGTCTCGGGTTTTGCATGGCTCAGCTACTTGACTTAGCACGCGAGTATTCAACAGGATCGCCGATCAGTGAGGACCATCTCACTGATATAGCTCTTATTGATGGTTGGTTATTTCTTGAATCTTTATTGTTTTTACTACTATTTCCTGTTGCCGTTTGTGGCTATTTGGACATGTTTAGAGATAGACAGTTATAGTATTGTTCTTGATTACTGATAGACAGCCGTAATGTGACTATGAGAGGATATTTCCTTACTGTGGGTGGCATGGCTGGTTTTGTTACGTCCCGAAATTTTGGTATTTTGGAAAGCGGGACGTGAAAAGGTTTTGTTGGTATCAGAGCTATAGGTTTTAGGTTAGCTGGGGCTTGATTCAATTTGTTGTTGGGTATGGTACCCAATATATTGTCCAAGACCCAGAATTTTATAAACACGTCCTGCCACAATATTGTCTTGGTAATTCTTGAATCTTATTCTTTCCTTAAACTCTTTTATCTCAACGTTTTAGAAATGACTTTGTATCTCAGCTTAGAATCCTCTTGATTCCTTATTGTTTCTCCTCTTCTATTTCTTCGATTCTGATACTAGAATTTGGACGACTTGAATGGAGTTATGTTAAACCGATGCTTGATGAATGCTTTAGAGGTTTTTAAATTCCGAGATTTTTTGTATATAAGGGTTTCAAATGCGAAGATCAAGAAGGCCGGTTTAGATCTGTGAAATATACGATGGTATGTGTGTTTTGGGACGAGAGCTCATTTTTAAAAAAAGGCTGCTGGTTATCAGCGGATAGCAGTTCTCTGGTGACATGAGTACAGATTAGTCCGATGAATTGACATCACTATTAGTCTCGAGTGTATTCCCACTGTGTACTTAGATTACTACCCTACCACGGCTTTAAATAGTCGTGCAAACAGGTAGTAGTTGGGTGCAGTCTCGAAGCACTTGAATGCAGTAGGTGATAGAAGGGATTCGTCTCTCCCAGTATTGGGAGTTGATATCACACTGTGTACAGTTGGCCAATACTACAGGTCCCTAGCCAGGACAAGTGAGATTTACTGGTAAGTACACCAGTAGTTTCTCAGGTTGTATTGGATTCTACACCGACACGACTTGTCATGCTATTAGGGGACTGATTTTTACCACCCCCTTAGGACCGATATGCAATACTCTTAGACGAACTGACCGCACTGTACGGAGAATGTTACCTGTAGGCTCAGTAGGGTTTTCAGATGAGTTTTCTTGTCGATCTTCCTTTCGATAGATATCTGGGTATCCGTTACGTACAGCTAGTGCCACTGACGTACTTGTGGTTAAACTCACTACCAGCGTATTGTCGAGTTTTTAGAGTCCTACACAGAGGGTTTCTTGGTTCAGGCGAAACGGTATAGTTTGCGTATTTCGATACGCTGGGTGTTTGATTGAACACGTGTATTTATACACATGCTTTAATCGGACTATTTAGTAGTACTAATAGCTTTGAAAGATAGTCATTTTTTATTCTAGTATTATATTGCTCTCTTTTGGGTATTTGTATTTTAATACGAATACGGTATTTATACGAATACGTGTATTTGTATGAATACGTGTATTTGTATGAATACGGGTATTTGTGTCTAAATACAAATGCATGTATTTCTTTCTAAATATGAATACGCATATTTTGTATTTTTGGTACAAATACGGTATTCGTATTTTGGTAGAAATACGGTATACGTATTTATTATAAATACGGGTTTGGTATACTTGATTATATACATACAAATATTTGTATGTGTATGTATACCATGGTGAGGTGGTCTCTCTCTACACTCTCTCAAGTTCTCATCTCTTCTAGAGTTGTGTGGGTTTGTGACTCACATTAGTGAGTCACAACCCAGTCACCCACTTGCTTGGATTTTAGCATGAAGAGATAAGAATTGAGGTGAGCGTATGATTATTATCTAAGTGAGATATTTTCTCGAGTAACCCTCATCATCTTCTTCCTCACTTGCTCACTAGAGTTCTTGAGAGATAAAAAGAGAGCGTCTTGATTTTAAACTACACCCTCTAAGTATCTTGTCCTAACAAGATTCGATCTTTAGTTGCTTCATAAAAGTTATCGCTTGAATCGGCATTCTCGGATGGATCGTATTCGACACGGGAGAATAACTTCGAGAACTTATTCCATCAACCTTAGGAGCTTAAGGAGCGACCCTTTCAAGACGTGAAAGACCGTCTACAAAGGTTGTTACTCTAACCTAATAGCTAAAACTCTAGTTGGTGTTGTTTAGTTTAGTGTTTGGGCTTGTATTCTAGGATTTCAAGTGTGTAGTACTCAAGTTTTTTTAAAAGTTTTTGATTCCGCAAAACCTTAGTAATCACGACAAGGAGCACCATGTACTTACAGAAGATAAATTATTTTTGGGATTTTATATGAGATGTTGGAGGTGTTCACTGCCGGATACGGGGACGAACTGGGATAGATCGTCTGGCCTGATCTGGGGGTAGATACTATTTGGATTTATCTGTCCACCTCTCCGAAGATACCAAGTTAATTTATGGCACTATATATCGGAGGTTTGGACAGACGCGACCGTGGTAGCAGACTTTATTAGATTCCCCCTCATTTTATGAGGTTTTTTTATTGTGGAGACGCTCTTTCCTGCAGGTGCAAGCCTCTGTAGTTAATTACATTATCGCGTTGCGATAACCACTTTCTCCTTCTCCAGCAGTTCACTTCGTGTCGTGTGTGTTTTTGTTTGTTTTGGTTGCCCATGGATTGCATACATAGACTAGTTTATGTCGTCGCCCGTAGGGCGCGGATTAGTCCAAATCCGTATATTTTAGATTTGGGCTTTGAACTTAGGTTGTATGTTCTCTTAGTTCAAAAATATTTTGTTTTATTTAAGGACCGTTAATCTAGTTTGAGATTAAGATCAATTTAAATATATGAGCATTTGGGTTCGGATCATTTTTATTTCAGATCCAACAACAGAGCATTTGGGCTCAGTTGTAAGAAAACCTCAGAAACCTAGCCAATTTGGGCTTAGTCTTTTCTTTTTGTTCATTAAAAGTGCTAGGAGCTTATTTGGGCTCTGACGCTCACATGTGAAGCATTCAGTCATGGGCGCTGCCCAATGAGTGTTGAACACTTTAGTTGTTTGACTAATCATGAAGTGCTAAGCACTTTTTATGGCGCCCACGTGAGGTGCACGTGCGGCGCTAGGCGCTGCCCAATCAATGCTAAGCGCTCAGCCGTTTTGGCTGCATATGGAGTGCTAAGCACATTTTATGTAGCATCCACGTGAGGAGCACGTGAGGAGCTGGGCGCTGCCCAATCAGTGCTAAGCACTCAGCCGTTTTAGCTGTATGTGGAGTGCTAAGCACTTTATTCAGTGCCCATGTGTGTTCCACGTGAGGCGCTGGCCTTCTGTTTTGGGCGCCCGCATGTCTTTCACGTGAGACGCTGGGTGCTGTTAAAAGGGCGCCTACGTGGGAAGCACGTGAGGCGCTGGTCTTTTTTCTTTTTTAGAGATTAATCTCTGTTAATGTCATTTTGACCATTAATGATCAACAAGATCTTTGTTTTCTTTTTTGAAGACCCGGGATCAGGTTTTTTGCTTAAGAACTAAGTTCTTTTATACGTTCTTTTTCCTTTTGTTTTTCTTTTTGGACCTAGTACTTTTCTGAATCTTTGACTTTCAAGAACAAGATCTTTCCGATGAGAATTAAATTCTCAACTTGTGGGAGACTTGTCTTGTGGATCTCTGATCCAGAGAAAAAACTAAGTTCTTTGAGAAGGGTTAAATCCTTAAAATAGGTAAAAAAATATTTTTGATCTCTGTATTTCTTTACCTAGGTTTCTTTTGAAAGGGAAGTCTTCCTCTTTGAGAATTGAATTCTTTGTTGTTTTGGGAAGCTTTCTATATTTTTTCAGAAGCTTATGGGGGATTTCTTCTTGTAAGTCGATGTAGCGCACACCGTGTGTTCGCGGGGAGGCTGAAATAGCAAAAAATATTTTTTTCGGGCTTCGCAACACCGACTTGAACCAAGGATCGATCATAAACCCTAACTAGCATACTACTTGAGGTTTAACTACTCGGATGAATGTTATACCTCATAGTATCGTGTCCTTGTAGTCTTCTTGTTGTCCTCTTCCTCTTCGTGTGCTCCTTGGAGTGAAAATGGATCGTGCCTCCTCGTCAGTTTCTCGAAGTCGAAGAAGATCCACCCGAGAGTGCCAACCTTTAGCTTTAACCTCCAAGATGAGGTAACTAGTATACTTGGTGTGCTAAACTAAGTAGCCTAGAGTGTGTATAGAGTGATAAAGAATTTAGTTGTCTCACAAACCCTAGAATTCTCGACTTATGAGACAATTAGGGTTCTTGAGGGAGATGAAAAGAGCTTGAGAGGAGAGAGAATCTATTTGTGATAATGAATAAAGAATATGGCTCATGTGAAGACTAAATGGCAAATGAAAATATCTCACACAAATATCTCACAAATATCTCAAAATATCTAAGTCTTCATTTGCCACAAATGAGTCCATGAAAGTCAACAAGAAGCCATGTTCAATTTCACTAAATTACCATAAAGTTCTCCACCTCATAATCCACCTTATTAAGCATTTAACTTAAATGCTAAACCAAATAATGAGGTGTAATCATCTAGATGCAAACTTGAGTAATTACAAGAATGCCCCTCGCATCCGTATATACATACCCGTATTCGTATTCCGAGAAACACGAATACAATGAGACAAAACTAATCCAATAATCGAATAGTAGGATCCTGCTTAAACTAAAGCCCACTAGTATTGTCCGCCCGAACATCATACGCGCACAAGTACACGTATGTGATCGAACCCTGTCGTAAAACTATACGACCTCTACATCGTTTCGCCCGAAACAGGGAAACTCTCTGTGTGGGACTCTAAAGACTCAACAGTACGCTAGTAGTGGGTTTAACCACAAGCACATCAGCGGTACTAGCTGCACGTAACGTCTACCCAGGTATCTGTCGATAAGAAGGCCGACGAGCAAACTCATCCGAACTCCTACTGAGTCTGTCTGTGGAAATCTCCGTACAGTCCGGTTTGTTCGTCTAAGAATATCGCATATCGGGCCTAGGGGGGCAGTAAATGTCAAACCCCTAATAGCGCAATAAGTCATGTCGGAGTGCAGCCCAAAACACCCTGAGAAACTACTGGAGTACATACCAGTAAATCTCGCTTGCCCTGGCCAGGGACTTTGTGTAATGGCTTTCCGAACACAGCGCGACATCAACCCCTAATACCGGGAGAGACGAATCCTATCTAACCGCCATTGCCTCTAAGTGCTTCGGGACTGCACCCAACTACTACTTGTTTGCATGACTCAATAAAGCCATGGTAAGGTAGTAATCTAAGAACAGTGGGAACACACTTGAGGCGAAGTAGCAGTGTCAAGTTGACGGACTAAGCTGTACTCATGTCACCTGGGAACTGCTACCTGACGATAGGTATAATACCAACCAGCAGTACCCCATGAGTCCGTCTAGTATAACTCATAACTCAATTAGCACCTGCATACTATCTCCAGTACGACGTACTGATGGCTGTGGGATAGACCATCTCCCCTGCTGGGATGAGAAGTGTATACACTAGTCTACTCTGGAATATCGATGCCCTGTCTCGATAATTCTATGACTAGGGACCTGTATAAAGATGTGCTTGTAGACTACCCAGCCCCCACTAGTGTGACCGCCATCACAACGCTGGTAGTCAAGCAAAGATCCTAAGGGCTCTACCAATATGTATTAGCGATACGTTAAAAGAAACATATACACATATTAAAATAGATACAAACCAAGTAGTATACTGCTATATTGAGCAAGACTGTTATAAATCCATGTATATATCCCAATCTTCCAAAATGTAATATACAAACTAAGACTATATAATAATGGCTTCTAGGGTATATTACACTAACACCTCTATCTGAGACTTGAAGTCTCGGGTCTTTTATATAGTAGAGGCATATTATTAATTGGTTTTGAGAAAATCTCTCATTGAGAAATTCCAATTGATTTAATTGGTCTCAAAATTGATTTGGGGAATTTTACCCACCATTGGATTTTTGATCCAAGGACTTCTATTTTACAAAATATGTTGTTCTTGTTTTTGACAAGATTGGGGAAATATTCTCCTATATACAGAATTTATTCTTTCAAGTGGTGATTTTTAATCACCATTGGACTTTTAATCCAAGGGTTCTTTAGTTTTACAGGGAGCAATTTTTTTGTTTGGAAAGATTGAGGGAATATATTCCAAAAAATAGAATTTTATTCTATTATTGGATCATTGATCCAACTGAGAGTATCTTTCTTATTTATAAAGATATGGGAGATATTTTCTCCTAATAGAATTTGATTCTATATTTTGATGATTTATCATCTCCGTTTGATCTTTGATCCAACGGTTCTGTTTAACAGAGAGTATTGTAAAATTTAATTCTACCTAGGCGCCGGCGCTCACGTGTTGTGCATGTGGACGTCACTTAAGAATTTAATTCTTAAGATGGGTATTCCTGCGCTTTGCACTTTGGCGTTCGCGTGAGCAGCACGTGCGGCGTCATCTAAGAGTTTAACTCTTATGTAATAAATTCTTCTCTGCTTTGCACATAAGAGTGGCTCTGGCGCTGGCGCCCTCGTGGAGAGCACGTGAGGCGCTGCCTCATTAAATTCAAGAGAGCTTTGCTCTTTTATTAGGTTAAATGTTGGGGGAACATGAGGTAACTAATTGGGAAGTGATTTTGGTAAACCCGCAGGAAGCTATGAGAAAATTATAAATATACATGAAATTGTTCATCTCAGTTTTAGAAAATGAGATCGGACAATATACGATGAGTTTTATAGATTGTCACTTCATTTATGAATGGAGATCCAATCAATTTTTCTTATAAAGGCTTCCTCCTCAATCCTCTATTTATGTCCATTCCTGTCTTCCACCGTTCCACATGGACTCTTCAGTTCCATTATTAAATTTATTTCTTGGGATATGAAAATTAGTGATGGGAAATTGCTAAAAAGTGAACCCAAATAATTAACAAGACAAGTTATAGAGCATGTACACGGTTCATAATGTTTTCCCCCCCAAAGGCGATGGAAAAAAGCCCAGATTTTTAGATATTAAAAAAGAAAAGTCACAAGACAAGAATCCAAGATCAAAACTATCATAAACCGATAGCTCAAGACCAAACTTTTAAAAAGGAAGGTAATGCATTCCAATTTCGTGCAATTTGTTCACTACGTAAATCCTTAGCATCAAAAAACTTAACCATCCTGATTGAAATATCGGAGATTACATCCCGAAGAACAATCTCTTTAGGCTTACATTAGGACTTAAAAATTCTATAGTTCCATTCCTTCCAAACTTGCCAAACACTATTTGCAACCATCATACAGAGGAGTGATCCGATTAGTTTCTTACTTAAGAATTTCAATTGGATGAAATCTATGATGTCATGAAAATTAGAAGGTATATTGCAAATGTCGCAACGTACAAAAGATACTTGTATTACCCAACTAGAAAATTGACATTCAAAGAATAAATGTTTATGACACTTGGATTGGGCTTTGTAAATAATGCATTGTCCTTCTTGACCAATATCTCTTGCTTGAAGTACACCAAGGGTTTTCAATTTTTCAAGTGTTGCTTGCCATAAACACGAAGAATTCTTCGGAATAGATTTATGGAACCAAACAAAATTAGCCTAAGAATATATGAGGAAAGATTGTGTTAAGAGTGATAACTTCGCCGATTTTTTTATGAATTTCCTGACACGGGAAAGCTTCCAAAATAAAGTGTTGCCAGTGTTTACAGCTGAAAATAGATACGAACTGACATTGATTGTCTTGCCTGAATTTGGGGGCAGATGCTATACGGAATATATCCATCCACCTCTCCGAAAATACCAAGTTGATTTATGACACCGTATATCAGAGATTTGGACAGATGCGGCCGATGTAGCAGACTTTATCAGATTCCCACTCATTTATGAGGGGTTTTTTGATTGTGGGGACGTCTTCCTTGTAGACGCAAGCCCTTACAGTTAATTACGTTATCGCCGTAGGGTGTTTTTCGTCACCCTATTGAGATGGGAATGCGCGCGCGCTTGTCAGGTGTACTACAGATTCCCCCTGCCTAGAGTAGGCGGGGGTTTATTGATTGTGGGGATCCGAATCTCCGGCAGCCGCGGACTAAGCTGCCGTTAATTACCCCTCGCCTTTGGGGCGAGGAAACCTCCGATTAACGGGTTAAACTGGTAATGCGAACTCAATGTGCAGTGTTGTGTTTTGAAGGGGTTTTCGGTATATCGGGGGCCCCGCAGAGTTTTTACGGGGGTCTCGCTACCCGGATAGCGGGCTGGGGGTCAAGGGGGCTAGCAGCCCCCTTGCGGGCTGCGGGGCAGCGCCCCGTTAGAAATTTTTTCTAACGGGGACAGTGTTGTAGAGTATGTGTGTGTGTATACATATATATATATATACATACATATATATATATATATATATATATATATATACATACATATATATATATATATATACATATATATATATATACATAAAAGGGGAAAAGCGTCCAAAGGACGCGTGGGGCCAGCGCCTCACGTGCCTAGCACGCGAGCGCTTGAGCGCTGGGCGCTTAGGCGCCAGCGCATCACGTGTTCGGCACGTGGGCGCTGGGTGCTTGAGCGCTAGGCGCTTCACGTGCCCGGCACATGGGCGATGGGCGCTTGAGTGCAAGGCGCTCGAGCGCTAGCGCTTCACGTGCCCGGCACGTGGGCGCTGGGCGCTCGGGCGCCGGCGAGAAAAAGGGGCTTTTGGCCCCAGAAATAGGATTTAAACCCCCGAAAGAGGATTTAGAGTGGAGTTAAACTCCTAAGATATTTTTGGAGATGATGAAAATGGCTTCTCCCTTGAGCTCTGGATCTTCCCAAAATGGGATTTTTGGAGATAGGTCTTCTTCTTCTTTCTCTATTGGCCGGCTCTTGGATAACAAGAGGGGTTAGATTTTAAAAATCTCTCCTTTTTAAGATCTTATAGAAGATCCAAGCTCCCCTTTGTGGGTTTTGTGGTGAAAAACTATTTAGTTTTGGAAAAGGAAGAGTAAAACTTTTGATTTAATTCAAAAGAAAGAAGAAGGTTTTAGAACCCTGAGGAAGGAGAAGATCACAGATCTTGATTCTTTTTGGGAGAGAGAAAAAGTTGTTGAGATATTTCATTATTTTTGCCTTTATAGGCTATACACTTTACATATAGCCAATTGGGCTTCACAAAATGGCATTTTGCCTATCCCATGGCTCATGTGCCATTTCTTTTTGCACATAAGCCATGAGATTTACAAAAATTTGGCTTTATGCCCATTCATGCATAAAAAATTACATAAAAATTATTTATTACATGATTTCATCTTGGCATAGAGGGGGGGCCGGCCGCTTCATGTTCGGACTCGACCTGGGTATGGACTCGCTTGATCTGGGATTAGGCCCACTTGGCTTGGGGTTGACCTTGACTTTGACTTGGTCAACCGGGATGAAATTTTCGACCCCAACAAAGTGCCCCATCAATAAATGCACACCACATATGTGGGTCGTGTGCATGAAATTGATGGATCTTCTTTCGCGTGGAAGCGACTTGCTTTGGTTCCCACTTTTGGGATGCACTGCCCCTTTAACGACATGGACGGTCGACTCTTGACGCGTTTTTCGAGGCGGAGTGTCTGTGGTAGACGTTTTCCTGGCCTGGAGTGATTTGGTAGACGTGCCTCCGGCACGGAGTGTCGGTAGTCGACGTGGCCCCGGCACGGAGTGTCTGCTTGACGTTTCCCCGAGGCGGAGTGTCGTTGTTGGACGTTTCCCCGGTACGGAGTGTCGGTTGTTGGACGTTTCCCTGATGCGGAGTGTCGCTGATCGACGTTTTCCCGGCATGGAGTGTCTGTGTTGGACGTTTCCCCGGCACGGAGTGTCGCTGGTTGACGTGTTCCCGGCACGGAGTGTCTTTTGTCGACGTGCCCCCGGCACGGAGTGTCTGCTTGACGTTTTCCCGAGGCGGAGTGTCGTTGTTGGACGTTTCCCCGGTACGGAATGTCGCTGTTGGACGTTTCCCCGGCATAGAGTGTCTGTGTTGGATGTTTCCCTGGCACGGAGTGTCGCTGGTTGATGTGTCCCCAGCACAGAGTGTCTGTTGTCGACGTGCCCCCGACACAGAGTGTATGTTGTTGACGTGCCCCCGGCACGGAGTGTCTTCTTGACGTTTCCCCGAGGCGAAGTGTCGTTGTTGGACGTTTCCCCGAGACGGAGTGTTGCTGGTCGACGTTTCCCCGGCATAGAGTGTCTGTATGTGACGTTTCCCCGAGGCGGAGTGTCTGTTTGTGACGTTTCCCCGGCATGGAGTGTCTGTGTTGGACATTTCCCCGAGACGGAGTGTCGCTGGTTGACGTGTCCCCGGCATGGAGTGTCTATTGTCGACGTGCCCCCGGTACGGAGTGTCTGCTTGACGTTTCCCTGAGGCGGAGTGTCGCTGGTTGACGTGTCCCCGGCATGGAGTGTCTACTTGACATTTCCCCGAGGCGGAGTGTCGTTGTTGGACGTTTCACCAGTACGGAGTGTCGGCTTGACGTTTCCCCGTTACGGGGTGTCGCTGTTGGAATCGGTTGGTTTAATTTGATTTGGATTGACATTAGCATTGCTGCACTGGAATAATGCCAGGAGCAACTCATCATTTGCCCCGGGAGGATTTGGGAATTGGTGGCTTAGGAGACAGGTTCAGATCCCTATCACCTAAGGCTTTTCAATTTTATAGGTCGTAAGGGTCCCATAAAAGCATTTTCTCCCTACGAGTCGATAGGATCTCGTAGGTGTATTTTCTCCTTAGGAGTCGTGGGGACTCCTAAGTGTGTTTCTCCTTTGTGGGTCGTAAGGATCTCACGCGGGAATTTTCTCCTCACAAAGTCGAGAGGAATTTTCGAGTGCATTTCATCTCTTTTTCACGAGTTTGCGCCCTTTCGGGTTTTCACAAACTCGCCGGTAGTCCTGCTGTTTTTACTCACAGAGCCCTTTCGGGTTTTCATCCGTGCCCATTTTGCTTGTGGACATACTTTTTTTTTGAATCTTCATCGCCGGTGCGACTTTGAATGCGGTCTCTCCGGTAGGACTTGGGAGAGATTGGGATCGTTTTACGCCCGTAGAATGTATACGGTTTTGCAGGATGTATGATCCAGACCGTAGGGCCAGAAAAATTTTGGGACTTTGTTGACGTCTGTATCGCTGCACTGGAATATGGTACCAGGAGCGACTCATCATGCGCTGTTGGGGTATGGGATTTGGAATTTGGTTGGCGTCTGCATCGCTGCACTGAAATATGGTACCGGAAGCGACTCATCATTCGCCACTTGGGGATTTGGATTTTGGTTGGCATCTGCATCGCTGCACTGGAATATGGTACCAGGAGCGACTCATCATTCGCCATTGCCTATTGGGAAGCGATGGCTTAGGAGACAGGTTTAGATCCCTATCACCTAAGGCTTTTCAATTTTATGGGCCGTAAGGGTCCTATAAAAGCATTTTCACCCTATGAGTCGTAAGGATCTCGTAGGTGCATTTTCTTCTTAGGAGTCGTGAGGACCCCTAAGTGTGTTTTTCCTTTGTGAGTCGTAAGGATCTTACGCGGGGATTTTCTCCTCACGTATCGTGAGGACACATGAGTGGGTCTTCCCAAATGGAGCATAATTCCAAGGGCGGAGACCGACCGCTGGACGGGTGACTTCGGTGGGGCATGGGTGTTCCCCTCCGAATGGCGGCCGAGACTGGACGTCTTGCCTGAGATTCGGGGCAGATGCAATTTGGTTTTATCCGTCCACCTCTCCGAAGATGCCAAGTTGATTTATGGCACCGTGTATCGAAGGTTTAGACGGATGCGGCCGATGTAGCAGACTTCGTCAGATTCCCCCTCGCTTGAGGGGTTTTTTATTGTGGGGACACTCTTCCCTGCAGGCACAAGCCCCTGCAGTTAATTATGCTACCGCATCGCGGTAACAACTTTCTCCTTCTCCAGAATTTCACTTCGTGTCGTGGGTGTTTGTTTTGTTTGTGGTTGCCCGTGGATTGTATACGGAGACTAATTTATGTCGTCGCCCGTAGGACGTGGATTAGTCCAAATCCGTATTTTCTTAGATTTGGGTTTGGTGTTTTAGTTTAAGGATACGTTAGCCATATTGAGGCTAAGATCAACTTAAACGTTCGTTAAGGATACATTAGTCTGATTTGAGACTAAGATCCACTTAACGGAAAGAGCATTTAGGGGCTCGATTGTTCCAGTTTAGGGACGTAGTGGTCCATTTAATATATGGTCGTCGGGACCCATCACCTCTCTGACGACGTTGAAGGATTACAACGACAGGTGTCAGAGGAGTTCAGAGATGTACCCTTGAACCAAAGTTGATTGGGGGTCCTATAGTCCAATTTGGGACTAAAGTCTGTTTGAATGTTTGAGGCTAAGATCAACTTAAACGGGATCGTTTAGATCCAACAAAAGAGCGTTTGGGGGCTCTATTGTTCCAGTTTAGGGATGTAGTGGTCCATAGGTAGTTTAGGGACATTGCGGTCCATTGCCAGTTTAGGGACATGGTGGTCCATTTCCAGTTTAGGGACATAGGGGTCCATTTCCAGTTTTGGGGATGGACATTAGTTTAAGGACGCATAAGTCCATGAGTTTAAGGACCCCATAGTCCATATAGATGTGTTTAAGAACGCATTAGTCCATTAGTTTAAGGATGCATAAGTCCATGGGTTTAAGGATCCAACAGTCCGTATGGGTGTGTTTAAGGACGCATTAGTCCATTAGTTTAAGGACGCATAAGTCCATGGGTTTAGGGACCCCACAGTCCGTATTATTGGTTTAAGGACGCATAAGTCCGTGAGTGTAAGGACGCATCAGTCCATGAGTTTAAGGACCTCACAGTCCGTATTATCGGTTTAAGGACGCATGCGTCCATGGGTTTAGGGACCCCACGGTCCGTATTTTGGTTTAAGGACGCATAAGTCCGTGAGTTTAAGGACGCACCAGTCCATGAGTTTAAGGACCTCACAGTCCGTATTATTGGTTTAAGGACGCATAAGTCCATGGGTTTAGAGACCCCACAGTCCGTATTGTCGGTTTAAGGACGCATAAGTCCATGGGTTTAGGGACCCCACAGTCCGTATTTTGGTTTAAGGATGCATAAGTCCATGGGTTTAGGGACCCCACAGTCCGTATTATGTGTGGTTGTCGGGACCCGTCACCTCTCTGACGTCGTTGAAGGATTACAACGATAGGTGTCAGAGGAGTTCGGAGATGTACCCTTGAACCGGATGTAAATTGATTTAAGGGAGCAGCCGTGCTCAGTCAATTTAATTTGAGGACTTACGGCCATGATTGCGCTAAGTCCAGTTGAGAATATTCAACGTTTTTATCTTCGGCCTATTAGGCCTGTGATAGGGCTTTGCCCCTGTTTAATAATGCACTGCATTTTCTTTTGGCCTGCTAAGCCTTTTGATTTAGGCTCTATCCCTTTTAAATGATGCACAACATCTGTTTTTGTTTGGGCTCTGCCCTTTTTAAAGTAATGCATTGCGTTTTATTCGGCATGTTAGGCCTTTTTTTAATTGGGCTTGGCCCTTCTGTAAATAATGCAGTGCATTAATCAAACTGACAGTGGCCATGTGTCCTGTCAGGCGCTTTGCGCCAATTATTGAGCGCAAGCGCATGTGGAGGTGACACGTGTCACGCTCTGGTGAGCAGAAGCGCAGTGCGCTGCGCTGTTGCGCTGCTGACACGTGGTGCGCTCTGGTGAGTTGCGCCAATTTCAGAGAGCAATGCTCTATCTAAAAAGCGCACAGCGCAGGTGGTTTTTGGAGCTGACACGTGGCGCTCTCTGGTGGCTTGCGCCAACCCAAGAGCGCAACAGTGCAGATTTTCAAGTGCAAGGCACTGTTTTAATATCTTGATCCAATTTTGGATTCAAGAAAAGAATCTTTAAGATTTCAGAACCAATGGTTCATAAAAAAGGCAATGCCTTTGTTATTATTATATTTTTATATTGAAGATCCTTGATCTTGTTCTTAGATCAATGATCTTTTCAGAAGAAATTCTTCTTTTTTTATTCAAAGGTTTTACCTTTTTCTCTTTTTGAATTCTTCTCAGAGCTCTTTAGAGGAGTTCTCTCTTTATTTCTGTGTTTTTCTATCTGTGTGTTGTTTTTTGGAGTTGGGGTCTAGGGGCCTTTATATAGTGCCCATTAATTTGTTAAATTTGTTAAAGAGGTCATTCTCTGAGTGATTTGGGGAATTTTCCCCACCGTTGGATCTTTGATCCAAGGGCTTCTGTTTTACAGAAGACAATCTTCTTGTTTTAACAAGAACAGAAAGATCTTACTGGAATTTTAATTCTGTTTGGCGCAAACGCACCAGCGCTTGACACGTGTCGCACAGGGCAGCGCAACTGCGCTGACACGTGTCGCGCAGCGCAACTGCGCTAGCGCTGACACGTGTCTCGCAGCGCAGAGCAACTGCGCTGACACGTGTCGCGCAGCGCAACTGAAGCGTTGCTTCCTTTAATTTTGTTTTAAATAGAGCTTTGCTCTGATTGGGTGCGCTGCGCTACCTGCGCTGGCGTGTCTGATTTTGACACGTGGCGCTCTGCGCGCAGCGCAGGGGATCTGAAGCGTTGCTTCATTTATTTTAACTTTAGTTCTCACTTCAATTTCAAAATAGAGGTTTGCTCTGATTGGGGGAAACAGAAGCGTTGCTTCGTCTCCTGCCTTGGAATTTGAACAGAGCTTTGCTCTGATTGGGGTAAACAAGTGCCCCCCCACCGTTGCGCTTACGTGGCCCCAAACGTGAGCGCAGCGGTGACAGAATTCCAACTGTTGCGGCAACTTTTGGAAGTTGAAACGGTTCTCAATGCCTATAAATAGGACTTTTGGTCCCTCAACAGATGATTATCATCTTCAAAATTTTTACTTTCAAAATCTCAGAGCCCTGCTCTTTACTTTCAAGAACTCCAACTATTAAACTCTTAAAACTTTTAGGTAACAATTTTAATTTAAATAAAATTAAATTAAATTAATTTTCATCAATAGAGCCTTGCTCTCAATAGTTCCCTGATCTAAAGAAAACCCATTTAGGGTTTCACTTAGCAGAGCTTTGCTCTAAAAGGATCTAGAGAGAACTAAAGAGAACTCTATTAGAGTTCCGTCAATAGAGTTCTGATCTTCTGAAAGGATTTTATTTATAATTTCTTGATTCGTTAATGGAGCTTTGCTCCTTTTAAATCATATATGTCACGCCCCGCTTCCCAAAATACGGAAAACGAGGGATGACTAGGCCAGCCATGCTCCTACGGTCAAGGAATCATCCTGCCGTAGTCACACTTCGGCTTCTAGCATTACATGGTAATCAGTAAATAAAGCACAGTATTAACGGAATCACGTCACTAATTTATTACATTTAAATTCCATTGTTCACAAATTACAGATAATAAGAACAATAACTAACCAAGTTCAATCTCACGATCACTCTATGGAAAGCAGTAAAGGTAGGGAGTACACCAAACTAAACCTCCGTGAACTCAAAGGGTAGATCCGTCTCCTGTGCTGGTTCCCCCGCGGAATCTGAGCATGCATACTCAGGTCGTCAGAGCGACACAATAACAATATTATTATAATAAGATGAAACAGGTATATGAGGTAATACTGGTATAGGAACAATGCAAGTAATCACTATGTCACTATATGATGCAGAATATGTTATGTGTCCCTATCGGTCTCTAGGTCATGTTTGAAATCACATAGTGGAAGGAGGATCATGTTTAACAGGAGTCTCGTACATACCCGAGACAACGGCCCACACGCCCGGGACATAACCCTGTCAGCCGGATCGCTAGATCCTACCCTACACGTATCAGTATCACGGTTCGAATGATCATCCTCTAAACACGGTCCCGCTAAATACGATACTCCTTCCACTTCGATTTCCCCCTTTTCCCCAGGTTTACACTATTTATGATTTTGATCTAGTCGTGTACAAGTATACCAATGGCACGGTTTTATCACTGTTCACTGTATCAATCACTGTCACGAATATTCACTTTCCATTGGTGTACTCGTCACTCCTAAACCAACACCTATCACGCACGATAATGCAATGTCCACACGCACTAACACTGAGTATATGGCAAGGGTATGATATATGTATTTTATGCTACCAATAAGCTCTATATGTTATGAATCAACATGCATGTCGTTAACTAAAATAATTTGCATAAATTAATATGTTAAGAATTCAGCAAAACGATACAAGTAAGATAATTAGAACACTCAGTTACCAATTCATCAAAATTTTTTTCAGTTCAATCGGGATTCCGGTTTTCAAGATATAGCTATTTCATTTTAAGTGCTCGCGGCTGGAAATTCAGTTTCAGAACTGAACGTCCGTTTCGCGACAAGAATTGCACCCGATTGGGCTCAGAATTTAGCAATGCTACTGTTGAATGAAATCTAGGGTTTCTAATGGAGTATTCAAAGCAATAGACGGATCCGCAATCGCATCTGTACGTTAAAAGTTATACACAGTTTAACCTCAGTGTGTCATTTCAGAATCTGTTCTGGACAGTTATACGTTCTGCCTTTTTAAATACAGTTTAAAATAGCAAACGGCGATGAGTCGGAATGGAACCACCGGTTTTGTTCAATTAACAGAATTATCTTTAATATACTGCAGGGTTCCGTAACATACGACTTCAGGAAACACAGCGACACAGGTCTTTGGACAGAATACAATAATCAGAAACGCTCTGGACTGCAGTCCAGAGTCGCATTCCGATCTAATTATCATCACGGTTACAGAACAGAAATCATTGCAATTTTACATAGGGTTAAAGTTCGTCGAGTCAGCTTCGATTTAAGCCCTCGGACCCATCATTCCAGTCTGTATGTAATTTACGGTGATTTTATTCATTTTCAGATGCGAGAAAAATATTAGTTTTAACGGCATGTTTGGGGGTATCAATTTTTGTCACTAACGATCGTATTTTCCAGCGAGATTCCTATACTATATTTATCATCCTATGGGCCAACAGAAAATATTAGTTTCCGTCAAAATAAACAATCATTTTCATGGGAGATTAGCATCGAACACATAGGTCACGTTATGTATCGGTAATCGGCAAATCCGTAAACTAGATATTTTAGGTTTATACCACTAATATATTAGCATGAAGCAAGTAAACACTTGCCTGGAAAATGTCTCGGGGTCGCACGGCAGCAGTGGCGTCACGGACGCGTGACGTACGCTGTGTACCGGATTCTCGCGAGCTCGCTTCGAAACACGGGTTTTACGTCGGAGTTTCCCGGAGTCGTCTTGTGCGCGCTGGAAGTGTAGAGTAGGCTCTGTGGATCTCTTGAGTAGTGCTGAGATTGACGATGGTCGGCGGCGGCGCTCCGGCGAAGTGCAACAGGGAAATGTTTGGAAATGGGTTTGGGTGATTTTTGGGTGTAGTTTCTAGAGAGGGAGAGAGAGATGGTGAGGCTATAGTGATAACGATGTGGAGTTTCAGTGGAGGTGTCGACGACGTGGTTCAGGTCAGTTGGGGGCTCGCCGTCGTCGAGTGTAAGAGGGGCCGAACTCAGGTGTGGGGTTGTGTGCAGGGGATGCTCGGTAGGGGTGTGCTCGTGTTGATGGAGGGTGGAGTCGTAGGGGGAGAAGGTTGGTGGAGGAGGAGTGAGCGAGGGTTGTCGATGGGTTATCGAAGAGGTGGGTGATCGCCGTCGGTGGGGTGCAGTGGGTTCGAGGAAAGTTTGGGTGCTCGGGTTTGGGGGCTCGGTGAATGTAGAGAGAGAGATGAGGAGTGAGTTGGAGACGGGGTTGAAAACGTGGGTGTAACGGCAGGAGCGGGGGCGTGGGCGCGAGGCGCGGCGGGGAAATGGGATCGCACGCGAGAATTACGGGAGGTTACCGTTGGGAAAAATTCGAAGAAGATGAACAGGAGTAGCGGGTCGGTTCAGATGGAGGCGGGTCGAAAGGATTGGGCCGGTTTAAAACAATTTCCTTTAAAAAAAAAATAAAAACAGAAGTGGGCTGCAGGGGGAGAAACGGGCCGAGGGATTTTATATTTATAAAAGGATTTATTTAAAATCCAAGTGGGCTTGGGAAAATAGTGAGGGGCCGGCTAGGGTTTTTAATTTAGGGATTTATTTTAAAAAAAGTTTTGAATGGGCTGAGGGTATTTTGTAAAAAGGGTTTGGGGTTTAATTTAGAAAATAATTCTAGGGTTTTGATTAAGCTAAATCTTGAATCTCGAGTAACCAATTACCCACAAAATTACGGGGAAAAACAGGAGACATACGGGATTTGGAAAGTACAGGAAAATTTTATAGATGGAGAACGTGGATTTACATCATACCCCCCTTAACAAAAATTTCGTCCTCGAAATTTAACAAGGATACAAGAAAACCAAAGTACTAAACAAAGAGATGTGGATAACGATCACGGATATCTTCCTCCCGCTCCCAGGTGGATTCTCCTGGGGAACGACCGCCCCAAGACACTTGGACTAAAGGAATGATCTTATTCTTCAACACTTTCTCTCTGCGGTCGAGGATGGTAGTAGGCTGCTCCTCGTATGACAAATCGGTACCCAAAACTAGCTCTGAATGGTCCAGGACATGGCTCTCGTCCCGAACATAACGCCGCAACTGTGACACGTGGAAGGTATTGTGCACACCAGCTAGCGATGGAGGCAAGGCAAGTCGATAGGCCACCTCTCCTACTCGCTCTAGCACCTCAAAAGGTCCGATAAAGCGGGGACTAAGTTTTCCTCTTCCTCCGAACCTGATAACTCCACGAGTAGGGGAAATCTTCAAGAACACATGATCTCCGACTTCGAATTCTAGTGCCCTTCTGCTGGTATCTGCCCAACTCTTTTGTCGATCCTGAGCCGTCTTAATACGCTGCCTGATCATTTGGACCTTGTCAACTGTCTGAACAATGAGTTTGGGGCCCAGTAATCTTCGTTCTCACACATCATCCCAACATACTGGGGATCGACACTTCCGCCCGTATAGTGCTTCAAAAGGAGCCATCTGAATACTAGCCTGATAACTATTGTTATAAGAGAACTCGACTAGATGCAGATGGTCCTTCCAGGAACCCTGAAAGTCCAACATACAAGCTCTCAACATATCCTCGAGCGTCTGAATCGTACGTTCGGATTGTTCATCCGTCTGTGGATGATAAGCTGTGCTGAATTTAAGGCGGGTTCCCAAACTCTCCTGTAGACTCTTCCAAAAGTGCGACAAGAATCTCGTGTCCCGGTCTGACACAATGCTGACTGGAACACCGTGAAGTCGCACAATCTCCTGCATATATCTTTCTGCCAGTGATTCTGTCGACTGTCCCACTCGGAAAGGTAGGAAGTGTGCAGCTTTTGTGAGGCGATCGACGATAACCCAAATAGCGTTATTGCCCCTAGGGCTCCGTGGTAAGGCCGTCACAAAATCCATAGTAATGTGCTCCCACTTCCATTCAGGTATCGGCAATGGTTGTAATAATCCTGCTGTCCTCTGATGTTCCGCCTTCACCTGCTGACATACCAAGCACCTGGATACGAACCTCGCAATTTCCCGCTTCATTTCATTCCACCAAAAGTGCTGCTTTAGGTCCTGATACATTTTTGTACCTTCTGGATGCACAGAATAAGCTGAACTGTGAGCTTCAGCCAAAACTTCTTCTCGAACATCTCCTTTAGGTACACAGAGTCTGCTACCGAATCTCAGAGAGCCATCTTCATGTATAATCAAATCCGTTCTCAGTCCAGCTTCCACTTGCTCTCTGAACTTTTGCAATCGGGGATTATCCGCTTGTGCAATCTTGATGCGATCCACCAAAGAAGATTGCACCTGTAGCTGCCAAAGTTGACTGAGTGCGTTCGGCGTAATGACTTCAAGTTCAAGTCTCTGGAAATCCTCAATAATACTCCTCTGATCGGTCAACATCATGACCGCTGGCTTGCGACTGAGCGCATCTGGTACAACATTGACCTTCTCCGGGTGATACTGAAGGTCCAAATCATAATCTGCCATTAGCTCTAGCCATCGGCGCTGCCTCTTGTTTAGTTCCTTCTGAGTGAAAACGTATTTTAAACTTTTGTGATCTGTGTACACTTCCACTTTCTCACCCAATAGATAGTGCCTCCAAATCTTCAACGCAAAGACTACCGCAGCTAACTCCAAGTCATGCGTAGGGTAGTTCTTTTCGTGGTTTCTCAGTTGTCGAGAGGCGTAAGCAACCACTCGGCCGTGCTGCATTAGGACACAGCCTAATCCCTTCCCTGAGGCATCACCGTGTATCACCAAACCACCGGAATCATCTGGTACTGTAAGAATAGGTGTCGTGGTTAACTTCTGCTTTAGTGTGTCGAATGCCTGAGTGCACTCCTCTGTCCATGTAAACGGCACGTCCTTCCGTGTCAGCCTCGTCAATGGTTCCGCGATTCTTGAGAAATCTTGGACGAATCTCCGATAATAACCTGCCAATCCCAAAAAGCTCCTGATCTCGGCCACTGACTTCGGCGTTGGCCAATCTCTGACAGATTCTATCTTTGCCGGGTCCACCGAGATGCCTTCGCCCGAAATGATATGTCCCAAAAACTGAACCTTGTCAAGCCAGAATTCACACTTGCTCAGCTTCGCATACAGCTTCTCTTCCCGAAGAGTTTGTAGGACCGTGCGCAAATGCTCAGCATGCTCTTCCCAGGTCTTCGAGTAGACAAGTATGTCGTTGATAAACACAACGACGAACGTGTCCAAGTACTTTGCGAACACCCTGTTCATCAAGTCCATGAATATTGCTGGGGCATTGGTAACACCGAACGGCATCACAAGAAACTCGTAATGTCCGTATCGGGTCCTGAAAGCCGTCTTTCATACATCCTCGGCTGCTACTCTGATTTGCTGATATCCAGAACGGAGGTCCAACTTCGAGAAAACCTTGGCTCCACTTAGCTGATCAAATAGGTCGTCAATGCGCGGTATTGGGTACTTGTTCTTTATTATGACCTTGTTCAGCTCCCGATAATCTATACACATTCGCTGTTGGAGATAGTGCCCTCAGAGTCAATTATTGGATCACAGGCACGTGATTGCAATGATTGAGGGAGGACTTATCCCGGTAGGACAGTCTTACTCAAGATGATAGTATGCTATCTGGTTTATCTTTATCATCGTGTATTGCTTTAGGTGACCTGACATGTCGCTATTACACGTTGATAGAGACCCTAGGATTCTTGCTTGACTACCAGCAGTATGATGGCGATCATATACGTGGGAGCTGGTAGTCTATAAGCACATCCTTAAAAGGTCCCTAGTCGTAAGAGTTTCGAGACAGGGCATCGATACTCCATTAGTAGACTAGTGCATACAGTCGAGACCCCGACGAGGGGCGGTGGCCGGTCTCACAAGCCACTGGTGTCAGTTGGTTCACCTAAGATGTATACAGGTGCTCATTGGGTTATGAGTACACCGGACAGGACTCGCCGGGAACCTGCTAGTTGGTCTTATACCAGATGTCAGATAGCAGTTCCCTGGTGACATGTGTACAGGTTAGTTCATCGACCTGAGATCGTCATTTGTCTCGTGTGAGTTCCCACTGTGCTTTGATTACTGCCCTACCACGGCTCAAAGGAGTCGTGCAAACAGGTTTTAGTTGGGTACAGTCCCGAGCCACATGGAGGCAGTGAGCGGATCTGCAGGGGTTCGTCTCTCCCGGTATTGGGGGTGAGGTCGCGCTGTGTCTAGGAGAGCCATTACACAAAGCCCTCGGCCGAGGCAGGAGATTTACTGGTAGGTATTCCAGTAGTATCTCAGGGTGTTCTGGGCTACACTCCGACACGACTTGTACCGCTTTTGGGGGTCTGACTTTTACCAACCCCCTAGGCCCGCCATGCGATGCTCATAGACGAACGGACCGGACTGTACGGATATTGTCACTGACAGGCTCAGTAGGGTGTCAGGATGAGTTCGCTCATCGACGTCCCTTTTGGTCAATAGATGGTGGCCCGTCACGTATTGGCTTATACCTCTGACGTGCCAGTGGTTAAATCCACAGCCATAGTATTGACGAGTCTTTAAAGTCCACCACACATTCAGTTACTCAAGTTTCGGGCGAAACGCTGTAGAAGCCGTATGGAGATATGGCAGGGTTCGATCAGATACGTGCGGTATTGCACGGATCGTGATTGGACGGATTTTACTAGCCGGCTTTGGTTTAAGCCGGATCCTAGTATTAGACAGTGTAGATTTTGTCTCATTGCATTTGTATCCAGTCGGAATACAGATGCGGGTGTGTATGCACAGTATCGGGGTTTTCCTGTAATTTATTACGGGACCAGTTTTCTAGAGTTGCCAGTTTGCATTCCGTTCCTGCCGGTTTTCCTTTGTTCTTTCCCGGCCGGACTTTTCCGATGGAGGGGGTTATTTGCAAGTTTGCAAATAACTTTTTGAGGAGGGGTTTCTTGCACTTGTGCCATTATGATAAGTTAAGCATCTTTGCTTTTCATGATGGCTTGCTTTATGTTGATTAGAATTGATTTGATATTGTGATGATGGTTTTGGGTGTGGTCACCTCTTGCCTTTTACTACACTCACCTCCCGTTGTATTATGATTCATTCCCTCCACCATTTCCATGAGAGATAGGCCGGCCACATCTAGGAGAGGTGGAGAGAGGTTTTCATTTTTGGTATGAGGGAAATTTCATGATCTCATTTTAGCTTGCTCACAAAATCCTTCTCCTCTCCAAAGTTCATATTGATTCCTCCATCAAGGCAACTTCGTATACCCCAATGAGACAAGCATTTCTACACTACAATCTACAGCAAACCTTGGGCACGTCGACTAGCCAGCTTCGTGCCCGAGTTGCCTCGGTATTGAGGTGGGAGCCCGTAAAAGATGCAGGCGACATGGTGCCCTTCCGACGAGGAGGCGACGACATGGGGACAGGACTTTCCGCGGGAGATCGGGATGATGAAGAGAAGACCGAAGGACTCGGATCACTTGGTATACTTCTCTTCCCATCTCTTGTTAGCTAGTATAGGTTAATGGTTAACGATCCGGATTTTATTGTCCGCGGTAGCGCCAGTTTCCAAGTAAGGAAAATTTTTGATTCCGCATTTTGGCCTCGGTAAGACGGCCGTGGCGCTGCCGTGGAGCAACATGGTATCAGAGCCACGCCATTAACCTAGTCTAGCTTGCTCTTGTATGTTTAAAGACCCGATCGAACAAAAATCCCAAAAACCGTATTTTTCTTCACATGAGTTTCTGTCGAAATTTTTTGGAGTCCAAAATTTTTTCAGGTTGTTGCAGAATGATGTACAAAGAATCCTAAGAACACTGGAAAAATTTGGTAACCTAATCCTTCCGTACGACCGCGGAACCGCGGCCTTAACCCCTCTTTGGCCGCGGTTCTGCCGCAGGAAGTTGGAATCACTTCACCATATTTTTACAGTGGGCTTGTGGGCTGGAAATAAGGGTTTTGGTATATTTTGTTTGGGCCCAGATTTTCTGCAAGTGCTACAGTAATGCTTTGGGGCCCACTTGGTATATTTTGTTCGATCGGATATTTTAAACTTGCTAGTTCACAGTATTTACATTATATCTGCGACCGTGAAAATCACTTGATCGGTAAATCCTGTCTAACTGCTATAGCCTGGTTAGACGGATTTGCGAACGTGATTTTCACGTTGATGTTCTGTGTTTATGCTGTGATGTTGCGGATCGGTCGTGGGGATAGCCTGGTTACAGTGGTAGTACAGTTTTATTTTATATGTACATTTGATATTGCGGGGCGAGCGTCCGACATGTGGACTGCCGTCACTGCCTGATTGTATTATTCTTTTGGGGCACGACCTGGTTGCGGTCGATGTACCCGGTGTATGTATATTTTACTTTATGTACTAGGATTACCCCGCGGAGGGGTGCACGGATAGCCGGGTTCTAGAGGGCAACGGGCCCGCATCTCATGGCATTGAGACGGAGGGGGCTTCCCTCTAGGATTGGCGGGCTATTCGCCGCACTCGTAGGGGGTACAGGTTGGCCCAGGAGGGGTGCCCAAGTTACCGGATTCCGTGAAGTGCTGGGTGGTCCATTCACCGGGCTGAAAGGGGCTGCCTCGCTTCAGGTCTTGGCGGGTGACTTGCCGCGCCCGTAGGGGTCTAGGTTTTCATTGCACAGGCTATCCACACGACCAGGGGAACGTCGGGTTTCAGCAGCGGCTCTGTGAAACCCGGGGCTTCCAGATATCTGTATTGTTCTGTGATGCTGTACATTTCTGTGATGTTGCATTCTTATCACGCCTTGAGCGAATATAATATATTGGTATATATATTAGTAGATGTTGTATATGTTTTGCATCCGCGCTAGTCCAGTTCCCGCTCTGTCGTTAGTTAAGTAACCTAACGGGTAATGACGGGACCCAGTGGCGAATGCGGATGGCATATACGTACATCAGTATATTTTCGTTCTTTATTGGTGTGATCAATTGATGGGACTGCGTTGATTCGAATCAATGCAAGATAAACAAACCTATTCTGATGTTGTTGGAACAATTTTTCAAAAAAGCTGTTATTGCAAGGGCGTTCTCTTTTGTTTTGCATAGTGGTATTCAGTTGGAATATCCTGCTCCTCAATCGACGAGGCAAGGGCCGAAATCCCTTCACCGGGAGTGACCCCTTGGACAAAAGTTTGCGTCAGGGCAATAACTTCTCTATAGCCGATTACTCTTGCTTTGCATCGTGGTATTCAGTTGGAATATCCTGCACCTCATTCTACGGGGAAAGAGCCGAGATCCCTTCACCGGGAGTGACCTCTTTAGCAAAGGTTTTCGTCACTATATTTTTTACAAAAGGCTATGCAGTTCCTTCAACGATATCAAGTTCATTACGTTAAAAGTTTTTCGCCAAAAACTAGACGTAGCCCTCCGTCATTTCTTACGAGTATTATTTAGTATTCGTGCTGCATTTGTTGACTCCGTCAAGGCGTAGTGTACGGTAGCTAAGTGGTGCTTGTTTGTAGCATAAATGGGATTGGTTAGAACAGTCGTGCGGCCTTGTTGACTCCGTCAAGGGCACGTACGGGTGGGTTTAATGCAATCCAGAAAATGACGGGTTGAACTTGACTAGGACTCTTTGATTTGTTGACTCCGTCAAGGTCACTTGGGTCCTATGGGTAAAAACTTACATCGGGAGTTTCTAAAGAAACTGAAACTTGCCAGGCATGCGCATACCTTCTGGAGTGTGGTGACGTGAGTGGATTCCGTCACGTTATCATGCGATGATAGTTGGATCCCGATTCCCACTGATGAGTTAGTTTACTCCTCGGGTGACCCTGACTAATTTTTCTTTCAGGTTTGGAGGAGAATTTGAGGTGACAGTGGGAGGTTTCCAGATTAGATAAATTGGTAACCATTCTGATCTAGGATAGAGTGCACGCTGAGTGTTTCTTTTCTCTCTCTCTTATTGCAGCGACCATTGACCCGACCCTAAGACTATGACTCAGTGACCAAGTTAACCGAACCTTCTTAACGCTGGCTTTTGGATTGTCAGAGTCGCTAACCTCATTGCCACTCCTACTTTTACCCTTTTCTCCAGGACACCCCGTATTACTACGAACGTCCACTTCCATTGGACAAAACCATCGTATGGTTATATACGAACTCGAAGGAATTCGAGGATGGTTTCCGGTTCTGGAGAAAACGGATAGGACTATTCAGTTGTCTTTTCCTTTTACCTTCTCTTAGGTTGGGAGTACTCCTTGGTTTAGGAGTAGTACACCTATTACGCAAATTGGATAGTCTTCTTCCAAATCTTAGGCTGGTGCCGAACGGTGGGGAATGAAGAAAACCAATTAGCATAACGATGGTGTACAGAAGGTATTAAGTTAAGACAAAGCAAGGGATTAGTAGGAGGGCAAAGTAAATTGCGACTGATATTCACGACCAAACCAAGTATTTCTTCTCCAATCCTAAAACACCTTTGTATTTCTCCAGGACACTCCGTATCACTACGAAGATCCACAGTTTATTGGATACTCCATCGTATGGTTATATACGAACTCGAAAGGAACTTGTTCCAGTTCGGGGATGGATTCTGGTTCAGGAGAAATAGGAATAAGGTTTATTCGGTTGTCTTTTATCTTCACCTTCTCTCGTTTTGCGAGTGCTCCTAGGATTAGGACAGTACACCCATTATGCTTATTGGATAGTCTTCTTCCAAACCATAGGCTGGTGCCGAACGGTAGGGAAGGAAGAAAACCATTTGGCCTAAAGGGGTGTACAGAAGGTAATGACTAAAGACATAGAAAGGGATTTAGAAAGATGGCAAAGAATTACAAGGTTACAGTTGTGAATCTGGATAATGGAAGAGGCATTACTAGGAATACAAGGATACCCTATCGAGACATTTCAATGCTTCAGTTTCACTGTGTAATGTTAAAAGAAAACTGATTTCCCGATTAGATACTTACTCCAGGGTATGTATTTACCAGGTATGATTCTCACATCTGTATGGTTTTACAGATGATGAGTGGGAGTAAGTTATTGGGAATTGGGTGATCATCCTCATTATATCGGGATTCGTTGTAATCGATGATATTTGAGGAAATCACCTGGGCTATTTGCCGGTCGGCAAATATTTGGTTTTTGAATATCCGCTGTTATGCACCAATTTCAAATCGATATATCTGTACGTCTATTTTCATAGAGTGAGATATACCTTTTGAAGTTATGTCGATGACATTTACCTATATCAGTGGATGGTGAGGTAAGGAGCATTAAACAGCGGTGTAATTCTTCTTAACCATAAGTACAGTTTTCAGCCTACGACACACAGTGAATGAGTCATCAGACTCCAGGGACTTATACAGAGTATTGTATGTTGTCCAGCGTCCATCAGGACAGAGGGGTTGGTCCTCGTACTATATTCAGTTTACTTATGACTTCTCTAGTTTTTAGACAGGTGTTTCGTGGAAACACAGGGTCCGAATTTTGAGAAGTTATAGGTATTTGAATAAAGTAGAGAACCAGGTATTGCAAGTATCGGGATTCTTCAAAGTGATCGAAGATGTAGATACTTGTATATGGTATTCAGTTGATAGTAATGATTAAGAGAACTAGCTTTTCTTTCAGGTTACTCATAATTGGAAGCATTCCTAAGTTGAGTAACGCTGATCGGCCTCCTACCATTTAGTTGACATGCACTGGTGACAGCTGCATGATTTGAATCTGGTTAAATTAAATCAGTGCCTCTGTTTCTATATTGGATATAGAACAGTTCATATCTTGACATTGTTAAGGTACGGGGAGTTGTCCGGCTTATGCTTAAAACCAGACACTGGACAACTCAAGGCACGTTTCTGTAATGGCTGTTTGTGGGTTGACCCAGGCTATGACGAGGGTTGACTTTCTACCATCTGGAAGATCAATAGTGATATTGTTCTTAACTCGCCACAGTTTTAATTAAAAATGGATTTTTTCAGAAAAAAGTAGTGGGAGTATGGTAGAACTGGAAGCGATTCCAGAACCGCAAACGATTACTGAAGATTTGATAAAGAACCTAAAGATTCAATCTGATTTGACATTCCATTGTCCACTCCGCAGATATGATGGGTAATCTCAGGCACTCGAGAGGTACTTCGGTATGCTCAAGGACGGTGGCAGGGAGGTTCTTGTTTACCCAGACTTACCATTGTTGTTGTTCCAGACTGTGAGACCCGGCAGGAGGATGAGTATAGCGTCGTTCTAAACTAGCTTTAGAAGTGCACGTCTATATGACTCTGCAAGAGTGTTGTCGTAGTCAGTGGGAGCAGCGGAAGCATTGGTGGTCATCAGGCTTATGTCTATTTATAGACTAAAGCAGTTACAGCGGAGATAGATCATCTATTTCTGATGTGACAGTCATAGGTTTGACTTCATCAGAATAGGGGATGGATCTGTTAAGAAGGTAGTAGGGTGTGATGTCCTGGTATTTGGATGACATACACAGAGTAGGAAGTGATATTCCTATACTACGATCGGTTACGCTTTGGTCGTCACACAGTAGTTTCTCCACATGGGACTTGGACATTATATCAGACATACTGGTTACTAGATCTATGGTTTTAGATCTAGATTTGGGTGGTTTCCCAATCAGGGTACCTTGACAGCATTCTACGAGTATTTAAAATGGACGACTCCTGGCACGGTAGTGTACCTGCAGTTGATGGAGTCACCCTCTCTAAAGGTGTCTTACAGACTAAAGGGGAGAGGGATACTCATGATTGGCAGATCACTTACTTAGGCAATTGAGTCAATCATGAGATGTCAAGTACCACACCAGATGTTGTTCTTGTAGTAGGTGCAATAAGTTGATATTAATCCAATACTGGAGAAACAGTCGGAAGCAGTTTTAGAACATAAGTTGATGTTCTAGGGATGTGATAACGACAACCTCTTTTAGGAAACAGTTATCATTCCAGGCTTCCAAGGTGACATGGACGACAAGGAGGTTGTCAGTGTTATAGTTTTTCCTTCTGACGAGGGGCAGTATTTTGGACAGATAGTCCAAGGCAATACTGAGGGAGGCATGGCGCAGGATACTGATTAAGTTCAGTTGTCGATACAGTCTAAGAAGTCTGGATTTGGAGTTCATTTATGAACCAGGTCCCATCAGACATCCAGACATTCCAAGACAGGTATTGCTCATTTCGGGAGATGGCTTTCTCCGCGAACTTGAGATATAGAGAGACATAGAAAGAAACTTCACTGCGGATCCACTCACTGAGGCTATTCCTCGAACGCAATAGTTTCGCAAACGGGTTTTGTGAGACTGACTAGTAGAGGAGTTGGGTGTTCGGTATCACACGGGCTGTGAGTATGCGACATCGCAATAATTAGCCTTGAGTGCAAGTGGGAGATTGTTGGAGATAGTGCCCTCAGAGTCAATTATTGGATCACAGGCACGTGATTGCAATGATTGAGGGAGGACCTATCCCGGTAGGACAGTCTTACTCAAGATGATAGTATGCTATCTGGTTTATCTTTATCATCGTGTACTGCTTTAGGTGACCTGACATGTCGCTATTACACGTTGATAGAGCCTCTAGGATTCTTGCTTGACTACCAGCAGTATGATGGCGATCATATACGTGGGAGCTGGTAGTCTATAAGCACATCCTTAAAACGTCCCTAGTCGTAGGAGTTTCGAGACAGGGCATCGATACTCCATTAGTAGACTAGTGTATACAGTCGAGACCCCGACGAGGGGCGGTGGCCGGTCTCACAAGCCACTGGTGTCAGTTGGTTCACCTAAGATGTATACAGGTGCTCATTGGGTTATGAGTACACCGGACAGGACTCGCCGGGAACCTGCTAGTTGGTCTTATACCAGATGTCAGATAGCAGTTCCCTGGTGACATGTGTACAGGTTAGTTCATCGACCTGAGATCGTCATTTGTCTCGTGTGAGTTCCCACTGTGCTTTGATTACTACCCTACCATGGCTCAAAGGAGTCGTGCAAACAGGTTTTAGTTGGGTACAGTCCCGAGCCACATGGAGGCAGTGAGCGGATCTGCAGGGGTTCGTCTCTCCCGGTATTGGGGGTGAGGTCGCGCCGTGTCTAGGAGAGCCATTACACAAAGCCCTCGGCCGAGGCAGGAGATTTACTGGTAGGTATTCCAGTAGTATCTCAGGGTGTTCTGGGCTACACTCCGACACGACTTGTACCGCTTTTGGGGGTCTGACTTTTACCAACCCCCTAGGCCCGCCATGCGATGCTCATAGACGAACGGACTGGACTGTACGGATATTGTCACTGACAGGCTCAGTAGGGTGTCAGGATGAGTTCGCTCATCGACGTCCCTTTTGGTCAATAGCTGGTGGCTCGTCACGTATTGGCTTATACCTCTGACGTGCCAGTGGTTAAATCCACAGCCATAGTATTGACGAGTCTTTAGAGTCCACCACACATTCAGTTACTCAAGTTTCGGGCGAAACGCTATAGAAGCCGTATGGAGATATGGCAGGGTTCGATCAGATACGTGCGGTATTGCACGGATCGTGATTGGACGGATTTTACTAGCCGGCTTTGGTTTAAGCCGGATCCTGGTATTAGACAGTGTAGATTTTGTCTCATTGCATTTGTATCCGGTCGGAATACAGATGCGGGTGTGTATGCACAGTATCGGGGTTTTCCTGTAATTTATTACGGGACCAGTTTTCTGGAGTTGCCAGTTTGCATTCCGTTCCTGTCGGTTTTCCTTTGTTCTTTCCCAGCCGGACTTTTCCGATGGAGGGGGTTATTTGCAAGTTTGCAAATAACTTTTTGAGGAGGGGTTTTTTGCACTTGTGGCATTATGATAAGTTAAGCATCTTTGCTTTTCATGATGGCTTGCTTTATGTTGATTAGAATTGATTTGATATTGTGATGATGGTTTTGGGTGTGGTCACCTCTTGCCTTTTACTACACTCACCTCCCTTTGTATTATGATTCATTCCCTCCACCATTTCCATGAGAGATAGGCCAGCCACATCTAGGAGAGGAGGAGAGAGGTTTTCATTTTTGGCATGAGGGAAATTTCATGATCTCATTTTAGCTTGCTCACAAAATCCTTCTCCTCTCCAAAGTTCATATTGATTCCTCCATCAAGGCAACTTCGTATACCCCAATGAGACAAGCATTTCTACACTACAATCTACAGCAAACCTTGGGCACGTAGACTAGCCAGTTTCGTGCCCGAGTTGCCTCGGTATTGAGGTGGGAGCCCGTAAAAGATGCAGGCGACGTGGTGCCCTTCCGGCGAGGAGGCGACGACATGGGGACAGGACTTTCCGCGGGAGATCAGGACGATGAAGAGAAGACCGGAGGACTCGGATCACTTGGTATACTTCTCTTCCCATCTCTTGTTAGCTAGTATAGGTTAATGGTTAACGATCCGGGTTTTATTGTCCGCGGTAGCACCAGTTTCCAAGTAAGGAAAATTTTTGATTCCGCATTTTGGCCTCGGTAAGACGGCCGGAGCGCTGCCGTGGCGCAACATTCGCAACGATCCATCCTTCTTCTTTACTAGCAGGACTGGTGCACCCCACGGTGAAGCGCTTGGCCGAATAAATCCCTTCTCCAATAGTTCTTCAACCTGCTTCTTCAATTCCGCCAACTCAACTAGTGCCATTCTGTATGGGGCCCTGGATACTGGGGCTGTACCTGGAATCAAATCGATTGAGAACTCCAAAATTCGAGGAGGTGGTAGACCTGGTAGATCTTCGGGAAATACATCCAGAAAGTCCCGAACAATTTCTGGAACTGGGCTCTTATCAATCTCCATAGCTGTCAGTTCCTTGGGCTTGGCTCTATACTTAGCGGGCTCCAAAGATTCACTTCCGCCCTCGAAAATAAACTCCGGGTGATTGGGGATGCAGAAGATCACCTTCCTTGCACGACAATCGATAACTGCATGGAAAGTGCTCATCCAATCCATCCCGAGAATTGCGTCGTAACTGCCTGTCCCAATCAGAAGGAAATTCGCATAGAATTTCCTGCCACACACTACAACCGGGCATAATCTACATTCTCGACTAGATATAATAATTCCATTACCCGTATGAATTTCCCATCCCTTGGTTAGTGGTTCATGTGGTATTGAGTGTGTATTAGTGAAGTGCTCAGACAAGAAACATTGCGATGCTCCCGAATCAAATAGTACTCTAGCTGGCAAGGAATGTACGAGTAGAGTACCTGTAACCATGTCTCCTGACGCTTCTGCCTGCTCGGCGGTCAAGGTGAAACCCCGTCCCTGACCGCGACCTGTAAATGGTTGTCTCTGCTCCTGCGGCCTCTGCTTTGGCGGTCCAGAACCTCCTTGTATCTCTGCTCGCTCAGGGCAACTGTTAATCCTGTGCTGACTGGAACCACAAATCAAACACTATCCCTTGGCACGGCGACAGTCCTTCTGGGTATGCCCTCCTCTACCGCAATAGCCGCAAGTTATGCCCTGTCTCTGGGGGCGATGCTATGGTACGAACGGGCGCTTCATTTGTGTCGTTCCTGCTCTGTGGACCGGTATGGCTTCTCGAGAAGGCACGTGGGTACGTGCTGGAACGACTGGGGGTCTTCTGAACTTGTTAATCAATTGCTCCTGAACTCTCGCCGCGTTGAGTACCTGTGCGAAAGTCTGCAAATCCAACGATGCAATCAACTGCTGCAACTCGAAATCTAACCCCCGAAGGAAGCGTCTGGCCCTGGTGGCCTCTGATTTGACCATGTATGGAGCAAAGCGGCTCAGACGATTGAACTCTACCGCATATACGTCCACTGGGCGTCCATTCTGCTTTAAAAGAATAAACATTTCCTCCATTTCCGCCTTGGCTATGGGAGGAAAATAATGATCTAAGAAGCACTCCTTAAACTTGCTCCATTCAATCGGCTCGTCAAGTCTGCTTTCCTCCACCGACCACCATGTACGGGCTTCGTCTTCTAATTAAATCTTTATCACGTCCACTCTGTCTTCCTCTGGAATCCTGGCGGCTGTCAATAAATTCTCCATGTTTACTAGCCATTGCTCAGCCTCAAGGGGTTCAGCTAGCCCTGTGAATGCAGCTGGGTGTAATCGTCGGAAGTCTGATACAGTACCAGCCCTAGCCTGATAAGCTGGTGGAGTAGCGCCCTCGGGGGCGGTAATGAGTGCGGAGGGTCCTCCTGCGGCGGTAATCGCCCTGAGTCCCTTAGTGAGTAAATCTGTCTTTCTCTCCTGAGCTTCCGCAAGAGTGGTCAGTGCACTAAGTATTCTTTCCGTGCGGTCCTGAGAGCTGGAGTCCGAGGAGGGGTCGTTCGGGGACGTCATATCACTGGAGGATTCAAAAGGATAGGATCAGATTCAAGGATGAAAATTAAGAGTAGTGAAACAAGAATAACGTAATACAGTATAGTTAATGTTATTCCTTGATACTAAACACAGGCTCTGATACCAACTAAATCATGTCACGCCCCGCTTCCCAAAATACGGAAAACGAGGGATGACTAGGCCAGCCATGCTCCTACGGTCAAGGAATCATCCCGCCGTAGTCACACTTCGGCTTCTAGCATTACAGGGTAATCAGTAAATAAAGCACAGTATTAACGGAATCACATCACTAATTTATTACATTGAAATTCCATTGTTCACAAATTACAGATAATAAGAACAATAACTAACCAAGTTCAATCTCACGATCACTCTATGGAAAGCAGTAAAGGTAGGGAGTACACCAAACTAAACCTCCGTGAACTCAAAGGGTAGATCCGTCTCCTGTGCTGGTTCCCCCGCGGAATCTGAGCATGCATACTCAGGTCGTCAGAGCGACACAATAACAATATTATTATAATAAGATGAAACAGGTATATGAGGTAATACTGGTATAGGAACAATACAAGTAATCACCATGTCACTATATGATGCAGAATATGTTATGTGTCCATATCGGTCTCTAGGTCATGTTTGAAATCACATAGTGGAAGGAGGATCATGTTTAACAGGAGTCTCGTACATACCCGAGACAACGACCCACACGCCCGGGACATAACCCTGTCAGCCGGATCGCTAGATCCTACCCTACACGTATCAGTATCACGGTTCGAATGATCATCCTTTAAACACGGTCCCGCTAAATACGATACTCTTTCCACTTTGATTTCCCCTTTTCCCCCAGGTTTACACAATTTATGATCTTGATCTAGTCGTGTACAAGTATACCAATGGCACGGTTTTATCACTGTTCACTGTATCAATCACTGTCACGAATATTCACTTTCCATTGGTGTACTCGTCACTCCTAAACCAACACCTATCACGCACGATAATGCAATGTCCACACGCACTAACACTGAGTATATGGCAAGGGTATGATATATGTATTGTATGCCACCAATAAGCTCTATATGTTATGAATCAACATGCATGTCATTAACTAAAATAATTTGCATAAATTAATATGTTAAGAATTCAGCAAAACGATACAAGTAAGATAATTAGAACACTCATTTAGAAATTCATCAAAATTTGTTTAGTTCAATCGGGATTCCGGTTTTCAAGATATAGCTATTTCATTTTAAGTGCTCGCGGTTGGAAATTCAGTTTCAGAACTGAACGTCCGTTTCGCGACACGAATTGCACCCGATTGGGCTCAGAATTTAGCGATGCTACTGTTTAATGAAATCTAGGGTTTCTAATGGAGTATTCAATGCGATAGACGGATCCGCAATCGCATCTGTACGTTAAAAGTTATACACAGTTTAACCTCAGTGTGTCATTTCAGAATCTGTTCTGGACAGTTATACGTTCTGCCTTTTTAAATACAGTTTAAAATAGCAAACGGCGATGAATCGGAATGGAACCACAAGTTTTGTTCAACTAACATAATTGTCTTTAATATACTGCAGGGTTCCGTAACATACGACTTCAGGAAACACAGTGACACAGGTCTTTGGACAGAATACAATAATCAGAAACGCTCTGGGCTGCAGTCCAGAGTCACATTCCGATCTAATTATCATCACGGTTACAGAACAGAAATCATTGTAATTTTATATAGGGTTAAAGTTCGTCGAGTCGGCTTCGATTTAAGCCCTCGGACGCATCATTCCAGTATGTATGTAATTTACGGTGATTTTATTCATTTTCAGATGCGAGAAAAATATTAGTTTTAACGGCATGTTTGGGGGTATCAATTTTTGTCACTAACAATCGTATTTTCCAGCGAGATTCCTACACTATATTTATCATCCTATGGGCCAACAGAAAATATTAGTTTCCGTCAAAATAAACAATCATTTTCATGGGAGATTAGCATCGAACACATAGGTCACGTTATGTATCGGTAATCGGCAAATCCGTAAACTAGATATTTTAGGTTTATACCACTAATATATTAGCATGAAGCAAGTAAACACTTGCCTGGAAAATGTCTCGGGGTCGCACGGCAGCAGTGGTGTCACGGACGCGTGACGTACGCCGTGTAACGGATTCTCGCGAGCTCGCTTCGAAACACGGGTTTTACGTCGGAGTTTCCTGGAGTCGTCTTGTGCGCGCTGGAAGTGTAGAGTAGGCTCTGTGGATCTCTCGAGTAGTGCTGAGATTGACGATGGTCGGCGGCAGCGCTCCGGCGAAGTACAACATGGAAATGTTTGGAAATGGGTTTGGGTGATTTTTGGGTGTAGTTTCTAGAGAGGGAGAGAGAGATGGTGAGGCTATAGTGATAACGATGCGGAGTTTCAGTGGAGGTGTCGACGACGTGGTTCAGGTCAGTTGGGGGCTCGCCGTCGTCGAGTGTAAGAGGGGCCGAACTCAGGTGTGGGGTTGTGTGCAGGGGATGCTCGGCAGGGGTGTGCTCGTGTTGATGGAGGGTGGAGTCATAGGGGGAGAAGGTTGGTGGAGGAGGAGTGAGCGAGGGTTGTCGATGGGTTATCGAAGAGGTGGGTGATCGCCGTCGGTGGGGTGCAGTGGGTTCGAGGAAAGTTTGGGTGCTCGTGTTTGGGGGCTCGGTGAATCTAGAGAGAGAGATGAGGAGTGAGTTGGAGACGGGGTTGAAAACGTGGGTGTAACGGCAGGAGCGGGGGCGTGGGCACGAGGCGCGGCGGGGAAATGGGATCGCGCGCGAGAATTACGGGAGGTTACCGTTGGGAAAAATTCGAAGAAGATGAACAGGAGTAGCAGGTCGGGTCAGATGGAGGCGGGTCGAAAGGATTGGGCCGGTTTATAACAATTCCCTTTAAAAATAAAAATAAAAACAGAAGTGGGCTGCAGGGGGAGAAACGGGCCGAGGGATTTTATATTTATAAAAGGATTTATTTAAAATCCAAGTGGGCTGGGGAAAATAGTGAGGGGCCGGCTAGGGTTTTTAATTTAGGGATTTATTTTAAAAAAAGTTTTGAATGGGCTGAGGGTATTTTGTAAAAAGGGTTTGGGGTTTAATTTAGAAAATAATTCTAGGGTTTTGATTAAACTAAATCTTGAATCTCGAGTAACCAATTACCCACAAAAATACGGGGAAAAACAGGAGACATACGGGATTTGGAAAGTACAGGAAAATTTTATAGATGGAGAATGGGGATTTACAATATAGCAGAATTCTTAAGAGTTGCTAATATTGTCGATTTTCTTTTATAGGAGTGATGGACGTCCATATGTACGATCTCGACGAGATCATCTCTTACGGGGACATCCGCCGACTCGTCCGTTCTCAAAATCGAGAATTCACAAACGCGGAGTGTACTGAAATCATGAGTCGCTTCGACGCATATAACGGTCAACTGCTTCCCCGACGTTCCTCTCTCCTGAAGCTTATCGTGGGAGCCATCTGGGAAGCGCTTCCCCTATTCTGTTCCGGTGTGCCGCTTAGGGCATTAGACGTCGTCGAGGATAAGGTGCACTCGGTGTACCTGAGGAACCTAATCTCGAAGAGACAGCGAGACAATCTTGTCGATCTCTTGCACCAGGCCTTCCAACAGTCCGCCATTCTTGCTGCCTATCGGAGGGTGGAGGACATCAGTGGAGATCCCGACGCCCGTGCTTGCGAAAGGAAGCACACTAGGATGGTTCGCCAGGCTTGGAAAGTTTTGGACAAGGTCACTTTCGAGTTCCTCAATCTATGTCCGGGATTTGAGGTTTTACCGTTGTAATCATCTGGATAATGTCTTTATTTATTTCTTTATAATTGTAAGGACCTTTTGCAATATGAATGGAAAATTTCTCATTTCAGCTTGTCTTGTTTTGCGTACTAAATCTTTTGCACATGCATGAATGGGTATGTCTCAAACGCTTAATCAGATGCAAATCGGACGTTATTTCTGTCGCTTTCTCCCTTCTTTTACTATCAGCGTGCTACCTTAGCAAACATGGTCGATAGATGATAGAGCGAGCCTCCTATCTTGGCTTCTTCAAGAGGTAGCGATGGCTTAGGCCGCAGGTTCAGATCTGCTGCCTAAGACTTTTCAACTCTATGAGCCGTGAGGGTCTCATAGAGATTTTTCTTCCTACGGATCGAGAGGATCTCGTAGGTGGACTTTCTCCTTAGGAATCGTGAGGATTCCTAAGTGCGTTTCTCTTATAAGTCGTAAGGATCTTATAAGAGAATTTTTCCTTCTTACGAGTTGAGAGAACTCGAAAGCGGTTGTTTCCCTCTTTGTCGAGATCCGACTTTGGAGAGTGAGACCCGTGAATAGTATGCAAGAGACCGTTTTAGACCAACTTGCAGGGTCCAAGTGCTTAGAAAACAAGTTTTTTAATCCCTGCTGCCTAAGGCTTTATCTTGCAAGTCGAGACGAATCGGGAAGTCCTCGCGAAGACACAAATTTCCTCACGAGTCGAGACGAATCGAGCAGCTCTCGTCAAGGACACTAATTTCCCTGAATTGAAGTATTTTGCCGAGGACGCTGGTTTCCTCGAGATTGGAACGAATCGAAGTATTCCTGCAAAGACACTGGTTTCTCTGCTGGCCGACGCGAATCAGGAAGCTCTCATCAAGGACGCTAGTTTCCCTGAATTGAGGTATTTGCCAAGGATACTGGTTTCCCTGGGGTTGAAACGAGTCGAGGTGTTCCTGCAAAGACGCTAGTTTCTCTGCGGGTCGACGCGAATCAAGATGTTCTCGTCAAGGACACTGGTTTCCCTGAGTCGAAGTATTTTGCCGAGGACACTGGTTTCCTCGAGGTTGAAACGAATTGAGGTATTCCTGCGGAGACACTGGTTTCTCTGCGGGCCGACAGGAATCAAGAAGCTCTCATCAAGGACGCTAGTTTCCCTGAATTGAGGTATTTGCCAAGGACACTGATTTCCCTGGGGTTGAAACGAGTCGAGGTGTTCCTGCAAAGACACTAGTTTCTCTGCGGGTCGACGCGAATCAAGATGTTCTCGTCAAGGACACCGGTTTCCCTGAGTCAAAGTATTTTGCCGAGGACACTGGTTTCCTCGGGGTTGAAACGAATCGGGGTATTCCTGCAAAGACGCTAGTTTCTCTGCGGGCCGACACGGATCAGGAAGCTCTCATCAACGACGCTACTTTCCCTGAATTAAGGTATTTGCCGAGGACACTGATTTCCATGGGGTTGAAACGAATCGATGTATTCCTGCAAAGACGCTAGTTTCTCTGCGGGTCGACGCGAATCAAGAAGTTCTCGTCAAGCACACTGGTTTCCCTGAGTCGAAGTATTTTGCCGAAGACGCTGGTTTCCTCGGGGTTGAAACGAATCGGGGTATTCCTGCAAAGATGCTAGTTTCTCTGCGGGCCGACGCGAATCGAGGTAGTCTCGTCAAGGACACTGGTTTTCCTGAATCGAGGACACTGCCAAGGACACTGATTTTCCTGGGGTTGAGACGAGTCGAGGTATTCCTGCAAAGACACTGGTTTCTCTGCGGGTCGACGCGAATCAAGATGTTCTCGTCAAGGACACTGGTTTCCCTGAATCGAGGATGCTGCCAAGGACGCTGATTTCCCTAGGGGTTGAAATGATCTTTGGTGGTCTTTCAGGTTTTATATGAGTTACCGTCAAAACCGTGAAGCTAGAAATTTGATCTTCGCTTCGTTTGCTGGCACTGCGTCTGCTGTATCGAGATGAATGTCACGGTTGTCTCCAGGTTGTTAGTGAACCGTCGAGATTTGGCTTCGCTTTCTGGCGGAGCTTGTTGGGAAGGTATGGTGCCCTATTTGTTTGTACCCTTGGATTGTATACAGGGATAGATGTGATCTCACCTGTAGGGCAAACGTTTCTTCATTTTTTTTTATATTTTTGCTTTATTTCCGCGATGCTCTATCATTTCAGCTTTTATATCGCGAAGGTCGCGATTGCCCAATCATTTCGGCTATTTTTCGCGGTGCCCAATCATTTCGGCTATTTATTTTATTTTTACTCGCTGCTTTTTATTGCGAGTTGCCCAATCATTTCGGCTGTTTTGTATGCATACATTTTTACTTGCTGCTTTTTATTGCAAGTTGCCCCATCATTTCGGCTATTTTGTGTGCATGTGCGGCTTGCTGGCTTTTCGCCATAAGCCTGGAATTAGACACTGATTTATCAGCACCGCTACAACTGGGATGTTTCTAGGAGCGAATCATCATTTGCCTTTGCCGATGTAGAACAAGGTGGCTTAGCGAACAGGGTTAAGGTCCTGTCAACTAAGGCTTTTGACTTCATGAGCCGTAAGAGTCTCACAAAGGTATTTCTCCCTACAAGTCGTGAGGATCTCGTAGGTGTGTTTTCTCCTTAGGAATCGTTAGGATTCCTAAGTGCATGTTTGTTCACACCATAATATTGTATTATTATATTCCCCATTCTTATTCGTTTTATAAATAAACAGGTGCTTTTGACGCATGTCTGCTACATATTAGAGGTTACAGGTTCTTGGAGCGAAAACAGTGAAAACGATGAAAAGACGATGCAAAAGTGGACTTTGACCAACAAACAGAAGACTCTTGATCAAGCCTACATCAAAGATAAAATTCACAAAGTACAAGGCAATGCAAGGTCTAAGATTACAAAGCGAACGGTTAAAAGTCTACCGCAATTATTCACTGGAGATCTGGAAGAAACATAGAAGCTATTTTAATAAAAGAACCAAATAATAAGGAAGCCCAAAGACAGAAGAGCCAACAATGGAAATTTCAAGGCCCAATACTTCCTTTTAAAGAGACAGAGACATAAAATTTTACCAAAGCTTGAACTCTACTTTGAGTAGGTCTTCCTAAGGATATTTTGGTAAATGTAGACATGCGAATCAATTGTAACCTAGGGTTTCCTATCCTCTATAAATAGGAACTCTAAATCATTGTAAAAGCTATGCCTCCCTATGCCTCTCTTCATTAATAAAATTCAGATTTCTTTTTGGAGAGCATCAATTTGTAAGTTTTTAATTTATTTTTCTTGCCCTAGATAAATTTAATTCCTTGCCCTAGGTAATTTTAATTCCTTGCCCTAGTTAGATCTTTCATTCTCTGCCCTAGATAAATGTTCTTCAATTCCCTAATGAGCGAGTAGTCTCCTCGCTTGTTAGGGTTAGATCTGGGGAAGGTTTGAGAGACGAAGATCTCTCATCCCCTTTCTTGCCCATCATATATTTTCATAGGACTCTATGCATACATGCACATACCGCTCCCTACGGCACCCTATCCCTCGAGGTAGCGGTGATACCGTAGTATAAAGGCCCGGTTGTGATGTTTTCCATGGAGGTTAGGGTAAGGATTGATAAAGGAAGGACAAGAAACTAGAGAAAAAAAAACATCTTCCCGATGATTCTAATCCCTTTTATTAATAATTACCATAACACATAATTAGATCTTCATATGGGTATAGAAAGCGGTGAGATTTATAGACTTTCCAAACTTAACCTAGACCTAACCCTAGCAAGACTTAGATATAGATTAATTTAGTTTTTAGATTTAATAATCAATCCGGCTCCCATCGGAATTAACTCGTTAGAGCGATTAGGAAATTCACAAAATCCCTGTGGACCGACCCGTACTCACCGGTTAGCTACCAAGCGACGCTATTCTTGATTGCGGTTAATAGATAGTTTTTGAGATCAATCAAATGGCACCGTTGCCGGAGATGGCGTGTTATTTCCTTTTTGCAATTTCGGGTTAATCAAAATTAAAAAATCATAAAAAACTGAAAAATCACAAAAATATAAAAATATATCATCTGTTATTTTTGGAAGGGTATTTTTTTTGAATCTCTGCAGGATCGACGGATCTGGAAAAATCCAGAGTTCGAAACAGAAAAAGATACATCAGAACAGAAAGAGGTTGGAAAAGCAGAACAGCTCAATTTTTTTGGAGACCTAAAATTTTTTTATAAAAAGACTTGCAACTTTTATCGCTAAGAAATCCTTGCACCACCCAATCTTCTTTCTTTTCCCCTTTCTTCTATCATGGGTACCCCACATCATAAATCTCTTGCCGAACTTTGGTATCCCGAACCTAACTTTGCCTCGTACGTCAATTGTTTCGGTCGATTTAAGGAAGATCCCTCCGTGCCCAAAATTTCTTTGAAAGATCAAATAGAAGCGTCTAGGAGAAACAGTTCTACTTTGCAACCCACTTTGTGTCAACCTTCACCACCTTCATACGTTGATACCACTTTTTCAAGTCCTGCTGTAACTCCTAAACCGATGTCCATTGCTGAGCATATTGCTCAATCTCGTAGCCGATCTTTCACTCCTCTCCACACATCCAGTTATAGGGATCAACAAGTTCATTCACCTTTCTATCCACAGGTTGATCCTACTCCTGTCCAGCCATCCAATTCCTACCAGTCCTACCCGACTTTCCCACCTTTACTAGACACTGTTTCTACACAGCCATTAGGGAGTTTCACGTATCCAAACAGTTTCGAATCTTTTACCGAAACCCCTTCACAACCCATGTCTAGTTTGGAAAAGTCGTTGGAAGCTTATATTTCAGCAACAAACAAAATGGTTAGGAATGTGGAAGCGTCCATGGCCGCCCTTATGCAACCTAGTGAACCGGCAGCTAGTTTTCAACTAGTTTCAAATTTTCCAATGTATGAGGAGGCGGTTGGACAGAGTGAGAATGTGAGAGGATTTCCAAATCAAACCTACCCTTACCCAATTGAATCCAATAACTCCAATTTTTAAACATGTGTCCAAAATGATGAGTTGTGCGACTTTGTAGTGCTTGATTTGCCAAATTGTGAGGAACCCCTTTCGAGTGAAACCGCACCTAATCCGTTTGACCTTTACACCTCCAATCTAGAACCTAAGTCGATAAATATCCATGCTTTTGATGAGGTGTCAGAAAAAATTGATTTTCACTTGATTGAGGATATAGACGCCGGGAAAATTTCGGATGATGAACCTGTCGATTTGATTGAACTTTTATGTCCAATTCATCATCCCGAATCCTTAAATGTTTCTCCCGAACTTCATATGCGTCTTGATTTTGATGATAATGGCATGGATGAGTTAAATATTGAGGAGAATTATGAGGATAGTATTGAGGAGAGTATTGAGGATAATATTGAGGTTGAACCATTTTTGTTTGATGTGTCGGATTTTCCAATTCATCCTCTTGAACCTTTAACTAAATCACCCTCCCTCCTTTCCATCGTCCCGACCACGCACAAGGTCACGCTTGACGACTGTGAGCTTGAAAACTTTTACTTTGAATCTGACACAGTTCTCACTGCCGATAACACGTACGAGTGTTTCACTTTTCCGGACGATGTTGATGACACACCGCCGGAGTTTGAGTCCTTTACATTTTCAGATGAGTTAGTTGAACCATCAGACTCGGTTGCTTACAGTTGTTTCGAACCATTGATGGAATCTTTCCAATTCGAGACAGTTTACTACGGTGAGAATAAGACTATCCGTAATTCACTCCCTTCCCTACCTTCCATTGTTCCGACCGTGCAAGTGACCGTTACGCTTTCACCTCCTATACCAAGTTCGGAGTACCCATGCTTTCTTGCGAATCTTGAGGGATTTGACCCCATTTCTCGACGGGTTGATAGGTTAGCACAATCGCTTTTAACACATCGGTCATCACAAATTGTGCTAATTTATTCACTCGATTTACACCCTCAAGATCGTACTCTACTTCTTTCTCTTTTCCGCCATTCTTCTCCCCCACCGAGACCGTATCCCGTTTCTACCTCCACACGGTCTCGTGTGTTTCTCATTTCTTTTCTTTCTACTCCATTCTTTCACCAACTCGACCATTACCACGATAAGATTTTTGAATGGTTGGTGTTAACCTTTGGCTTGTGTAAGGCCAAGCTTAAGTTTGGGGGGAACCTTGTTGTATATATGTATATATATATTTTGTTTTCTTTTTCTATAAAAAGAAATAAAAATTCAAAACATTAAAAAATATAAAAAATTTATAAATAAATAAACAGGGGAGTGCCAGCATTTTGACCCTCTTGGTGTAGCATGACAGTGAGGACACTGTCAAGTTTAAGTTTGGGGGTATGCTCGGTACGTCTTCTTCCTTCGCATTCATTTGTACATATTTTTGCATTTGCATACTTATTTTAAAACCCATAAAAATTGAAAAAATTCAAAAATTATTGTATTCAATTTTGGCTAATTGACTTGAGTTTGACAGATAGGTTAACTAGCTAGGAACAACTAGATCTTTGACGTAGTAAATTAAAAACCCTAAAGACAACCTTCCTTAAAGTTTAGCGGTAGAAAGTATATGTATTTGTAGTTTATTTAGAAATAGGCAAATTTTGAGTTCAGTTCTTGGGCTAAGTTGAAACAAAGAAAAAGTATTGATGTTCTTATTAGAGTATAAATTTGAAAAATAGTTCCTAGCTTAAATCTAGATTCTGAAAATGTATACCCTACAAATTGCACAATCACGCACCTTGAAACTTGGAATAGTAGAGGAGACCTTGAAATGCTCTTGTCTAAAGTCCTTAGTACGAAAAAAATAAAAGAAAAAAAGGTGAATAAAGAAAAAAAATGAACACTGGTTTTTGTGATTACTTAAGGCTGAAAAAAAATAGAAAAATATTTAGCAAGGGTGCTTCATCACCTAGTGCCTTAGACCAACTGGTTTGGGAGCCACTGCTAAAAGCCTTGGGTGTTGTAAGACTAGGAATTATACTTTAAAGTGCAAACATATCTTGTAATCGGTTGTTGGTACCTCAAGAAGTATTAACGGTCGCATGAAGGATGTGTAAGCAAAATTCAATTCACCAATTAATAAATACTTTGGATAACGGACAAGGGTATGATTGCTTGATTTGAATTTCCAAGTGTAGGGGTGATATATACACACATGTAGGGGTATGTGATTGGGATTTAGATGAGAGATAGGGGTGAAGAATAGAACTTGTATCTTTAATGGAGTTGATAAAAATTCCTAAGTGGAGATGGAACCCTAGAAGGAAAATTTAAGAGATGCCGAAAGATAAGTAAGTTTATAGAACATATATAATCTTAAGTTAAATGATAAGAAAGCGTGAAGAATACGGGTGGATAATTTATGAGGCGAAGATAATAGAATTCCTTGTTAGAAAACCTAATTGGAGAATAAAAGTCAATGGGCCTAATTGATAGGATTGTGTGGGTAGTATCCGCTGAAAATCCTCAGGAGACAACACTCCGCCTACTAGGGACACCTAGAGGTTTAACGGCTTGATGCACGAGCTCAGTGCAATCGTGTTTCCCTGCGAAAGTGCAGTTAGGTTTTTTGTAGAGAATAAAAAAATAAGTTTGCTCGGGGACGAGTAAAAGATAAGTTTGGGGGTATTTGTTCACACCATAATATTGTATTATTATATTCCCTATTCTTATTCGTTTTATAAATAAACAGGTGATTTTGACGCATGTCTGCTACATATTACAGGTTACAGGTTCTTGGAGCGAAAACAGTGAAAACGATGAAAAGACGATGCAAAAGTGGACTTTGACCAACAAACAGAAGACTCTTGATCAAGCCTACATCAAAGATAAAGTTCACAAAGTACAAGGCAATGCAAGGTCCAAGATTACAAAGCGAACGGTTAAAAGTCCACCGCAATTATTCATTGGAGATCTGGAAGAAACATAGAAGCTATTTTAATAAAAGAACCAAATAATAAGGAAGCCCAAAGACAGAAGAGCCAACAAAGGAAATTTCAAGGCCCAATACTTCCTTTTAAAGAGACAGAGACATAAAATTTTACCAAAGCTTGAAGTCTACTTTGAGTAGGTCTTCCTAATGATATTTTGGTAAATGTAGACGTGCAAATCAATTGTAACCTAGGGTTTCCTATCCTCTATAAATATGAACTCTAAATCATTGTAAAAGCTATGCCTCCCTATGCCTCTCTTCATTAATAAAATTCAGATTTCTTTTTGGAGAGCATCAATTTGTAAGTTTTTAATTTATTTTTCTTGCCCTAGATAAATTTAATTCCTTGCCCTAGGTAATTTTAATTCCTTGCCTTATTTAGATCTTTCATTCTCTGTCCTAGATAAATGTTCTTCAATTCCCTAATGAGCGAGTAGTCTCCTCGCTTGTTAGGGTTAGATCTGGGGAAGGTTTGAGAGACGAAGATCTCTCATCCCCTTTCTTGCCCATCATATATTTTCATAGGACTATATGCATACATGCACATACCGCTCCCTACGGCACCCTATCCCTCGAGGTAGCGGTGATACCGTAGTATAAAGGCCCGGTTGTGATGTTTTTCATGGAGGTTAGGATAAGGATTGATAAAGGAAGGACAAGAAACTAGAGAATAAAACATCTTCCCGATGATTCTAATCCCTTTTATTAATAATTACCATAACACCTAAATAGATCTTCATATGGGTATAGAAAGCGGTGAGATTTATAGACTTTCCAAACTTAACTTGACCTAACCCTAGCAAGACTTAGATATAGATTAATTTAGTTTTTAGATTTAATAATCAATCCGGCTCCCATCGGAATTAACCTGTTAGAGCGATTAGGAAATTCACAAAATCCCTGTGGACCTACCCGTACTCACCGGCTAGCTACCAAGCGACGCCGTTCTTGATTGCGGTTAATAGATAGTTTTTGAGATCAATCAAATGGCAGCCTTAAGTAATCACAAAAACCAGTGTTCACTTTTTTTTTCTTTATTCACTTTTTTTTCTTTTATTTTCTTCGTACTAAGGACTTTAGACAAGAGCATTTCAAGGTCTCCTCTACTATTCCAAGTTTCAAGGTGCGTGATTGTGCAATTTGTAGGGTATACATTTTCAGAATCTAGACTTAAGCTAGTAACTGTTTTTCAAACTTATACTCTAATAAGAACATCAATACTTTTCCTTTGTTTCAACTTAGCCCAAGAACTGAACTCAAAATTTGCCTATTTCTAAATAAACTACAAAAACATATACTTTCTACAGCTAAACTTTAAGGAAGGTTATCTTTAGGGTTTTTAATTTACTACGTCAAAGATCTAGTTGTTCCTAGCTAGTTAACCTATCTGTCAAACTCAAGTCAATTAGCCAAAATTGAATACAATAATTTTTATAATTTTTGAAAATTTTCAATTTTTATGGGTTTTAAAATAAGTATGCAAATGCAAAAATATGTACAAATGAATGTGAAGGAAGAAGACGTACCGAGCAATGTTCCTCTGTAAGTCGTAAGGATTCTACAAGAGGGTTTTCTCCTTGTAAGTCGAGAGGACTTACAAGGGTCATTCACCATGCGAACATATCCCCAGTCACGGATGGGACTTGGTTAGGGAAATGTTTATTCGCGCCCGTGGATTGTATACAAGGTTCAGTATTGAACCACTTGTAGGGCAATATCGAAAGTTGTGTGGGTTGCTTAAGCACAGGTTTAGGTTTCTATAACTTAAGACTTTCAAATCTTATGAGCCTTGAGGGTCCCATAAGAGAGTTCTCCTTACGAGTCGTGAGGATCTCGCAAGTGTATTTTCTCCTTAGGAATCGTGGGGATCCCTAAGTGTGTTGCTCCCTTATGAGTCGTAAGGATCTCACGCGGGTGGTTTCTCCTTACAAGGTCGAGAGGACCCTGTAAGTGTCTTTTAACGAGGTTGCGCCCTTCCGGGTTTTCACAAACACTCGCCGGTAGCCCTGCTGTTTTTACTCACGGAGCCCTTTCGGGTTTTCATCCGTGCCCATTTTACTTATGGACATACCGTCTTTATTATTATTTTTATATATTTTTTTATTCCTTTTTTTTATTTTGTCAGCCTGAGGATGCTGTGGTAGTAGTTTAAAGACGTTTCGGTCGTCAGCTAGTTTTAGGACGTAGTGGTCCATCATTAGTTTAAGGACGTTTCGGTCCGTGGGCCAGCTACTACTTATAGAGTTTTGGGCTTGGGAAGATAGAGAGCGGACATAGTCGTCGTCATCTATCATTGACCTAGGCCGTAACTCATTAGGCGTAGTATTTCATCAGGAAGCGACCGTTTATTGGCCTGAAAGGCCTTTCACCGTGCATATCCATGAGTAGATAGGCTCCACCCTGGTAGACCTTGTTTATGATGTACGGGCCTTCATAGTTCGGCTCGAATTTTCCCCGCTTGGCGCGATTAGGGATCATAGGTCTTTTGACCACTAGCACGAGTTCGCCTTGGCGGAATGTCCTCGGCCTGGTCAATCTTTCATATGAGCGCATCATCTTTGCTTTATAAGCCTCGAGATTTTGTTGCGCTATGAGCCGGGTTTCATCAAGGGCATCAAGCTCCTCAAGCCGAAGGTGAGCATTTTCTTCGTCCGTCAGCTCGTAGTGGACTACCACTCGTAGAGAAGGCAATTCTATTTCGAGAGGGAGTACTGCTTCTGTACCGAAGACTAACGCGTACGGCGTTGTGTTCGTGGCCGTCTTGAACGTAGTTCGATATGCCCAGAGAGCTTCTTGTAGTCTCTCGTGCTAGTCCTTCTTATTTCGGGACACCGTCTTCTTTACGATCTTCGTCAAGGTCTTGTTGAAAGCCTCAGCTAGACCATTAGATCGGGGATTATAAACCGAGGAATATCTCCAGTCTATGTTGTGTTGTTGCGCGAAGCGGCTGATCTTGTGGTTTCTGTAGGCTGTCCCGTTATCGAAGATGATCCGTCGCGGAGTTCCAAACCGATAAATGACGTGCGTCTTGAATAAATGGAGGATATTCTTCATCTTCACTTCTCTCAGCGGTACTGCTTCTGCCCATTTGGAGAAGTAGTCAGTCGTCGCCAAGATGAATCGATGTCCCCTGGACGATGCTGGTTCGATGGGGACGATTATGTCAGTCCCCCACATTTCGAATGGCCAGCTAGCCATTGTTGGATGTAGAGGATTTGGGTGCTGATGGATGAAGTCCCCATGAATTTGGCATGAGTGGCATTGCTTCGCATACTCGAGGCAGTCCTGAATCATCGTTGGCCAATAATAGCCCATCCGTTTAATCTTCAACTTCATCTTCGGGCCTGCTTGGTGAGAACCGCAGAGTCCGTCGTGAACTTCCTGAACGACTCTTTTCACCTCCTCAGGTCCCAGACATTTCAACCAAAGAGAATCAAAAGACCTCTTGTACAGGGTATCATTGACGAAGGCGAAAGACATAGCTCGTTTCATAAGCTGATGTCTTGAGGACGCATCTTCAGGCGTTCGACGGGATTTGAAGTAGTCTATAAATACTTCTCTCCATTCCTCAGCCTTTTCCCGGTCTTTTATTTGCAGGGTCGTCTGCTCTGTCGCTCCCTTTTCTTCGGATGATTCCGGAGATATTTCTGCTGGGGCAAGCAACCGACGGCTTTGTACCACGATTCTGACGTCATCGAGGTTCTCATCAGCCAGTTCCTTAACGAGCTTGGCTAACGCGTCCGCCTTGCTATTCTCTGCACGCGGTATGTTTTCCAAAGTGTAGGAAGGAATTTGGGTCAACAGTTGTTGCACCTTTTCGCCATACTTCACCAGTTCTGGCTTGCACGTCTGGTAGTCGCCGTTTACTTGACTAACGACCAGTTGAGAATCTCCATATATGAGGAGGTTTTCAATTCCCATGTCGATGGCGATCTCGAGGCCTGCTATTAAAGCTTCGTATTCGGCTTCATTGTTTGTCCTCGGCTCTGTTAAGGAGAAAGCAAAACGCATTATCCCTCCTTGTGGAGTTACGAAGATGACCCAAACCCCCGATTTGATTATAGGGATGCTTTGTTTGCGCTTCTTCATGGAAGGTGCTCCATCGAAATAGAGTTCCCATCGGGTATCACTACCGTTGATCACATCAAACGCATGTTCGTCTGGCAGCTCGCAATTCAAAGGAGAATCGGCAGGTATCGGGTGCTGAGCGAGGAAGTCGGCGATGGCCTGGCCTTTCACCGCCTTGAGAGGCTGGTAGGTTATTGAAAACTCCATTAGGAGTAAGGCCCATTTAGCGAGTCTCCCTGTCAATATGGCCTTCGACATTAAATATTTAAGGGGGTCCACCTTCGAAATGAGACGGACTTCATGCGCCAACGCGTAGTGCCTGAGTTTCGTTATCGCAAAGATCAACGCCAGGCAGTGTTTTTCAATGGGGGAATAGTTGCTTTCTGCCCCCAGTAGAACTCGAATTAAATAGTAGAGTGCTCTTTCTTTCCCTTGATTGTTCTCTTGCGCCCATAATGCGCCTAAGGAACCTTCGAGGGCGGTTGTATAAAGAATGATGGGCTTTCCCTTGACCGGAGCAGCCAACACTGGCGGGTTCTGCAGGTATTGCTTGATCTCGTCTAGAGCGCTTTGGCATTTTTGGTTCCAGACGAACGGGGTTCCCTTCTTCATCAAGTGGCTGTAAGGACGACACTTGCCTGAAAGGTTGGCTATAAATCACTGTATAAACGCGAGCTTCTCTTGGAGAGATCGCAGCTGTTTGAGAGTCCTTGACGGAGGCATTTCTATGATCGCCTTGATCTTTGACGGATCTATTTCGATACCTCAGTGTCGGATGATGAATCCTAGGAATTTGCCTGAGGAAACTCCGAATGTGCACTTAAAAGGGTTCATCTTCAAGTTGTATTATCGAAGGCGTTGAAATACGGTCTTCAGATGCTCGAGATGTTCCTCGTATGATCTGCTTTTCACTATGAGGTCGTCGATATAGCACTCGACGATTTCATGTATGAGGTCATCGAAGATCTTCGTCATGACCCTCTGATAGGTGGCACCGGCGTTCTTTAGACCGAAGGGCATCACCTTGTAGCAGAATATACCTAGCGGAGTCCTGAAGGCGGTGTGCTTCTGGTCTTCGGGATGCATCTTTATCTGATTATACCCTGATGAGCCGTCCATGAAGGAGAAAACCTCGTGAATGGACGTATTGTCTATCATCAGTTCGGTGACTGGCACTGGGAAATCGTCCTTCGGGCAAGCTTTATTGAGATCCCGGAAGTCCACGCATATGCGCACCGTCCAATTTTTCTTCATCACCGGGACGATATTGGCGATCCACTCGGGCTACTGAACCTCCTGGATGAAGCCAGAGTCGATCAGCTTCTTGACCTCAGCATTGATACTCATCTCAAGCTCGAGCCGCATTCTTCTTAGTGCCTGTTTGACCGGCTTGACGTTCGGAGATATCGCCAATTTGTGCACAGCAATTTCTGGATCTAGTCCCGGCATTTCGGAATAGTTCCATGCGAAGCAATCTCTATGCTGCATAAGCACGTCTTTTAACGCAGCCACCCTTTCTTCAGATAGCAGCTCGCTGACGAATGTCGGTCGCGGGTCATTCGCCGTCCCCAACTTTATTTTCTTGAGGTTATCCGCGGTGGTATGTATTCCATCTTCCAGCTCTTTCGGCGCTGGTGGGAATTCTGATATCACCTTGTCATTGCTATTGTCAAAGCACCAGGGAAGGTCATCCATATTCTCGGGCTCTTCTTTTGATATTGTTATCATATGACAAGTACGAGCTCGCTTCGAAGACCGATGTGGGTCTGGTTCTGTTTTCGTGGCTTCGGGTTCGTGCTTCTGTGGCGGCGTTATCCTCCAACAGTCAGATAGAGCGAACTTGCCGAGCTGATACTGATCTTCAACCTAGTTCTTGAAGGTGAAGCTGTCTTCGAGAGGGTGCCCTATTACCCTGTGATAAGAGCAATAGTTCGGGTGTGAGACTTCGCCTGCTTGTTTGGGGTGCTTGGACTCCGGAAGCGTAAGCATTTGGTGATTTATAGCTAGGTCAAGTATCTTCTTTGTCTTGTCTTGAGGAAAAGAGTATGCTCGACTCATTTTCTTCATAAGGGACAAATCCGGACCGCTCGATTCCCGACTGCGTGGCTTCTTGGTCCCGCTTTGTCGTCGCTGAATGTCTTTTCCGCCTTTTGACTTGTTTCCGCCTCTGTGTCGCGCCTTTTTTACAACAGGTTGGCAGGGAGCGGCATTTTCGTCTTTCACAGCCTGTTGAAGGAGGCGTTGCGTCCTGGCATTCTCGTAGATGGCCATTTCGCGGTTGTGGCCGTCTCGAACTTTTTGACCAGCTTCCCTTATAAGCTTGTCCATTTGTTCTTCGAACGACGGACTGGGCATTTTTGCATCGGGGACCTTTTCTGGCTCAGGATTAGTATCTTCCCATTGAGCATCCCCTTCCCCATCAAAGTTATGCACAACATAGCAGTCACGGAGTAGCTCCCGTTTCTTGGACCGAACATATCCAAGCCCGATTGTTTCCATTCTCCCATTGGGCAACTTGTGCTGAGTTCCAGGAACGTTCCAGATCCTATCATAAAATTTAGCTTTTCGAGCGGTCTGTTTGAAGGATATCCCCTGGCGCTTCAGCAGCCTCTTCAAGCCTTCTGTATAATATCTGGGCAGACGGATGGGCTGAAGCCTGTCAAGTGTAGAATCCGCACCGTGCCAGATTTCTTTTTCCACTTTAGTTTCTTCAGAGCGGTAGAATAGAATTGCCTTTTCGCCTGGAAGGGACATAGAACGTCTGCAGCTCTTCTACACTATAGGTATCAAGCGCGTCAAGTTCTTTATGATGTTTAAGTGGAACCATGGCGACTTGTAAACTTTGCTCCTCATTAGCGAAAGTTTGTATTGAAGGCCGAGCGAAGAATACAGCATGGACTTCATCTTCCGAATCGCTGCCAAAGATCAACGTAGGAGCGAATGGTCCCGGTTTGTTGTATTGGGATGGTGGCGTTAGCCTTATTCTCCGGCTTGTGACACCTCTCCGTGTCTTCGAAATCCGGTAAGAAGTACTTGGCATATTCATACTTACGGACCTCGTTCATGGAGAACGGGTTCAGTTCTCCCGTCACGGTATACTCGAGACTGTTTCCCCCAATCAGAGCAAAGCTCTGTTCAAATTCCAAGGCGGGAAACGAAGCAACGCTTCTGTTTCCCCCAATCAGAGCAAAGCTATGTTTTGAAATTGAAGTGAAAATTAAAGTTAAAATAAATGAAGCAACGCTTCAGATCCCCTGCGCTGCGCGCAGAGCGCCACGTGTCAAAATTAGACACGCCAGCGCAGGGAGCGCAGCGCCCAAGGCAGCGCACCCAATCAGAGCAAGGCTCTGTTTAAAATTCAAACTTTAATAAAGGAAGCAACTGTTCCCCTCCGAATGGCAGCCGAGACATTAGGACGTCTTGCCTGAGATTCGGGGCAGATGCTATTTGGTTTTATCCGTCCACCTCTCCGAAGATGCCAAGTTGATTTATGGCACCGTATATCGGAGGTTTAGATGGATGCGGCCGATGTAGCAGACTTCGTCAGATTCCCCCTCGCTTGAGGGGTTTTTGATTGTGGGGACGCTCTTCCCTGCAGGCGCAAGCCCCTGCAGTTAATTACGCTACCGCGTCGCGGTAGCAACTTTCTCCTTCTCCAGAATTTCATTTCGTGTCGTGGGTGTTTGTTTTGTTTGTGGTTGCCCGTGAATTGTATACGGAGACTATTTATTTCGTCGCCCGTAGGACATGGATTGGTCCAAATCCGTATTTTCTTAGATTTGGGTTTGTTAAGGATACGTTAGCCATATTTGGGGCTAAGATCAACTTAAACGTTTGTTAAGGATACGTTAGTCTAATTTCCAGACTAAGATCAACTTAACGAGATCGTCTAGATCCATTTCCAGTTTAGGGACATGGTGGTCCATTGTATGCATGGCCATCGGGACCCGTCATCTCTCTGACGTCGTTGAAGGATTACAACGATAGGTGTCAGAGGAGTTCGGAGATGTACCCTTGAACCAAAGTTGATTGGGGGTCTTATAGTCCAATTTGGAACTAAAGTCTGTTTCAATGTTTAAGGATACGTTAGCCATAATTGAGTCTAAGATCAACTTAAACGGGATCGTTTAGATCCGACAAAAGAGCATTTGGGAGCTCTATTGTTCCAGTTTAGGGACGTAGTGGTCCATAGGTAGTTTAAGGACATTACGGTCCATATCCCAGTTTAGGGACGTGGTGGTCCATTGCATGTATGGCCGTCGGGACCCATCACCTCTCTGACGACGTTGAAAGATTACAACGACAGATGTCAGAGGGGTTCAGAGATGTACCCTTGGACCAAGTGTAAATTGATTTAAAAGAGCAACTGTACTCAGTCAATTTAATTTGAGGACTTACGGCCACGATTGGGCTAAGTCCAGTTGAGAGTATTCAACATTTTATTTGCATTTGGCTTGTTAGGCCTTTACTGGGGGTCTGTCCCTGTTTAATAATGCATAGCATTTTCTCTGGTTTTTTAGGCCCAGAGCATATTATTTTAGTCTGATAGACTTTTATTTGAGCTTTATCCCTTTTAATAGTGCATAGCACTTTGTTTAGTCTGATGGACCTTTCTTTATTGGGCTCTGCCCTTGATGATGCATTGCATTAATTAGTTTGACAGAATGCCACATGGCTTGTCAGGCACTTTGCGCTGATTGAGAAGCGCAAGGCGCAAGTCCATGGGGAGGCGACACGTGTCACGCTCAGAAGAGCGCAAGCGCAGTGCTCTATTGAGTTGCGCCAATTCATGAGAGCAGTGCTCTGTTTTTAGAAGCGCATAGCGCAGATCATCATGGGGCTGACGCGTGGAGCTCTCTGGTGGCTTGCGCCGACCCGAGAGCGCAACAGTGTAGATTTTGCAAGTGTAGGGCACTGTTTTATTATTTGAGAATCTTTTAGATTCCAGAACCAATGGTTCATAAAAGAAGTGCAAAGCACTATTTGTTTTCTTGATCTAATTTAGATCAAAGAGAACAAGTTTCTTTTTCTTATTTTAGGGAACCAGAGGTTCATAAAAAGTGCAAAGCACTATTTTTATTTGTTTTTTATTGAAGATCATTGATCTTGTTCTTAGATCAATTATCTATTAGAAGAAATCCTTCTATCTTAAAGGTTTTTACCTTTTTTCTTCTTGAAATTCCTTCAGAGTTTTCTCTGTTTGAAGTTCTTGATTTTTTTTACAAATGTTGATGCCTTTGAATTGAGGTCTAGGGGCCTTTATATAGTGCCCATAAATTTGTTAAAGAGATCTTTCTCTGAGTGATTTGGGGAATTTTCCCTACCGTTGGATCTTTGATCCAAGGGCTTCTGTTTTTCAGAAGAAAATCTTCTTGTTTTAACAAGAACAGAAAGATTTCTTTAAAATCTTAATTCTGTTTGGCACAAAATGCTCCAGCGCGTGACACGTGTCAAGCAGCGCACAGCGCTGCCACGTGTCGCGCAGCGCAAAGCGCAGCGCAATTGCGCTAGCGCATCTGCGCTGACACGTGTCGCGCAGCGCAAAGCGCAGCGCAACTGAAGCGTTGCTTCCTTTAATTTTGTTTTTAATAGTGCTTTGCTCTGATTGGGCGCGCTGCCTTGGGCGCTGCGCTGGCGCATCAGCGCCTGACACGTGGCGCGTTGCGTCCGGGATTTGAAGCGTTGCTTCAAAATTTGAATTTTGAATTTCAACAGTGCTTTGCTCTGATTGGGGAAAACAAATGCGTTGCTTCGTCTCCCGCCTTGGAGTTTGAACAGAGCTTTGCTCTGATTGGGGTAAACAAATGCCCCCCATCGTTGTGCTTACGTGGCCTCCAAACGTGAGCGCAGAGGTGGCAGACTCCCAACCGTCGCGCCATCCCTTGGAAGCTGAAAGGGCATTTGATGCCTATACATAGGACCTTTGGTCCTCAAACTCCAAAATTTTACTTTCAGAACTCAGAGCCCTGCTCTTTATTTTCAAGAACTTCAAGAGTTGAACTCTTAAAACTTTTAGGTGAAAATTTTAATTTGAATTAAATTAAATTAAATTAATTTTCATCGACAGAGCCTCGGTCTCAATAGATCCCTGATCTAAAGGAAACCCATTTAAGGTTTCACTTAGCAGAGTTTTGCTCTACAGGTCTAAAGGGATCTAAAGAGAACTAAAGGGGACCCTATTAGGGTTCCATTAATAGAGCTCTGCTCTCTGAAAGATTTTCCTTGGATTTTCTTAGTTCATTAATGGATCTTTGCTCTTTCCAAATCATATAGAAGAACTCTTAAGAGTTTTTCATTGATCTTGGAGTTTAAAGATGGCATTTTATTCCTCGGTGCATTATATCGTTTTGCTTAATCAGTCTTTCTGATAATTTTGTTGATTTTCTTTCACAGAAACAATGGACGCCCACATGTACGATCTTGACGAGATCATCTCTTACGGGGACATCCGCCGACTTGGTCGTTCTAAAAATTGAGAGTTCACAAACGCGGAGTGTGCTGAAATCATGAGCCGCTTCGACGCATATAACGATCCACTGCTTCCCCGACGTTCCTCCCTCCTTAAGCTTATCGTGGGAGCCATCTGGGAAGCGCTTCCCCTATTCTGTTCCGGTGTGCCGCTTAGGACGTTGGATGCCGCCGAGGATAAGGTGCATTCGGTGTACCTGATGAGCCTAATCTCAAAGAGGAGGCGAGATAACCTCATCGATCTTCTGCACCAAGCTTTTCAACAGTTTGCAATACTTGCTGCTTATCGGCGGGAAGAGGACATCCGCGGGGATCCCGACGCCCGTGTTCGCGAAAGGAAGCACACCAGGATGGTTCGCCAAGCTTGGAAAGTCTTGGACAAGGTCACTTTCGAGTTCCTCAATCCCTGTCCAGGATCTGAGGTCTTGCCATTGTAATCTTTTGGACAATGTCTTTGTTTATTTCTTTATGATTGTAAGAACCTTTTGCAATATGAATGGAAAATTTCTATTTCAGCTTGTCTTATTTCTCGTTCTGAGTCTTTTTCACATGCATGAACGAATGTGTCTCGAATGCTTGATCAAATGCACATCGGATGTCCTTTTTGTCGCTTTCTTTTTTCTTTTATTCTCAGCATGCTGTCTTGCTAAACACAATTGACAGATAATAGAGTGAGCATCTAGATTTCTCCAAGAGATAGCGATGGCTTAGATCGCAGGTTCAGATCTGCTGCCTAAGACTTTTCAACTTCATGAGCCGTGAGGGTCTCATAGAGACTTTTCTCCCTACGGATCGAGAGGATCTCGTAGGTGGATTTTCTCCTTAGGAATCGTGAGGATTCCTAAGTGTGTTTTCTCTTATAAGTCGTAAGGATCTCATAAGAGAATTTTTCCCTCTTACGAGTCGAGAGGACCCGTAAGCGGTTGTTTCCCTCCTCGTCGAGATTCGAGTTTGGAGAGTGAGACACGTGGATAGTATGCAAGAGACCGTTTTGGGCCAACTTGCAGGGTCCCAATGCTTAGGAAACAGGCTTCTTTTATGTCTACTGCCTAAGGCTTTATCTCACGAGTCGAGCCGCATCGAGAATTTCTCGCAAAGACATCAATTTCTTCACAAGTCGAGACGAATCGAGCATTTCTCGCAAGAACATCCTAACGTCACAGTTAACCTCTGCTCTTTACGACAGAAGCCCATTAGGGTCTGTGGTACTTAGGGTTTTGGCCGTCGTATCGTCGCATAAGCTGATATATTCCTCGATAGGCAATCGTGCTGTTCGAGTAGCCCTGCGACTGCCGTGTCTCTGATCCCTTCGGGGGCTGGACAAGACGTCTTCAAGCAATCCTCCTTGGCAGTTTGATCGTTGGAAGAGCAAGCGTTAGGAATTTGCCATGCCGTTTTTTACTTGAGGTTAGGCTCATTTTGGTGAGCCTCGATGAGTCATATCCACTCCGCGCTGGTGTGGGATGATCTCCGATAGTCTTTTAGGTTTTATGTGAGTTGCCGTCAAGACCCTGAAGCTAGGAATTTGGCCTTTGCTTCATTTGCTGGCATCGCGTCTGCTGTATCGAGACGAATGTCGCGGTGGGAAATAGGGATTTTGCCGTGGCTCCATTTGTTTGATTGTCGCGTCTGAACCCTGCTGGAGGAAGAACGCTGGGGTGACATATCGCATGCTGTAACGAGACGAACGTCGTGGTTGTCTCTAGGTTGCTGGTGAACCGTCGAGGTTTGGGAACTAGGGATTTTGCCGTGGCTCCATTTGTTTGATGATGTTGCGTCTGCTGTGTCGAGACGAACGTTGGAGTGACATCTCGTCTGCTGTATCGAGACGAACGTCGTAGTTGTCTCTAGGTTGCTGGTGAACCGTCGAGGTTTGGAACTAGGGTTTTTGCCGTGGCTCCATTTGTTTGATGATGTTGCGTCTGCTGTGTCGAGATGAACGTTGGGGTGACATCTCGTCTGCTGTATCGAGACGAACGTCGTAGTTGTCTCTAGGTTGCTGGTGAACCGTCGAGGTTTGGAACTAGGGATTTTGCCGTGGCTCCATTTGTTTGATGATGTTGCGTCTGCTGTGTCGAGACGAACGTTGGGGTGACATCTCGTCTGCTGTATCGAGACGAACGTCATAGTTGTCTCTAGGTTGCTGGTGAACTGTCGAGGTTTGGAACTAGGGATTTTACCGTGGCTCCATTTTTTTGATAATGTTGCGTCTGCTGTGTCGAGACGAACGTCGAAGTGGTGACCATTCCGCACTGGTGTGGGACGATCTCCGGTTGTTCTTTCAGGCTTTATATGACTCGCCGTTAAGACCTTGAAGCTAGGAATTTGTCCTTCGCTTCGTTTGCTTTTGTCACGCCCGAACCTTGTTGGAGGAAGAACGCTGGGGTTACATCTCGTCTGCTGTATCGAGACGAACGTCGCGGTGGAGCTGGGATTTTGCCGTTACTCTGCTTGTTTGATGGCGTTGCGTCTGCTGTATCGAGACGAACATCGCGGTGGAGCTGGGATTTTGCCGTTACTCCGCTTTGTTTCGACCATTGGGTCTTTCATTGACGTTGCATCTGCATCCTGCTGGACTGCGAAGGAACGCCGTTGTTGACATTGTGTCTGCTGTAACGAGACGAATGTTGAGGTGGAGTTGGGATTTTGCAGTCACTCCACTTTGTTTTGACCATTGGGTCTTTTGTTGACGTTGCATCTGCATCCCGCTGGACTGCAAGGGAACGTCGTTGTTGACATTGCGTCTGCTGTAACGAGACGAATGTCGAGATGGTCTCTAAGTTGTCTGTGAACCGTCGAGATTGTCTTTCTTTCTGATGGAGCCTGGCGGGATGATACGGTTCCCTCTTTGTTTGTGTCCCTGGATTGTATACAGGGATCGATGTGATCTCACATGTAGAGAAGAAGTTTCATTCATTTTCATCATTTTTTTAAATTATTTTCTTTCCGCGATGCTCTATCATTTCAGCTTTTATATCGCGAAGGTCGCGATTGCCCAATCATTTCGGCTATTTTTCACGGTGCCCAATTATTTCGGCTATTTATTTTATTTTTACTCGCTGCTTTTTATTGCAAGCTGCCTAATCATTTCGGCTATTTTGCATGCATACATTTTTACTTGCTGATTTTTATTGCAAGCTGCCCCCATCATTTCGGCTATTTCGTATGCATGTATGGCTCGCTATTTTTTTTGTATCGCGAGTGTGGAACTTGGGATCTGACGCCAATCTCAGCATCAGCATCGCTACAACTGGAATATTGCCAGGAGCGAATCATCATTTGCCATGAAAGGGCTTGGAATTTTATACCGGTTTAGGCATCAGCATCGCTACAACTGAGATATTGCCATGAGTGAATCATCATTTGCCTCTGTCGATGTTGAACAAAGGTGGCTTAGTAAACAGGGTTAGGATCCTGTCGACTAAGGCTTTTGACTTCCTGAGCCGTAAGGGTCTCACAAAGCTATTTCTCCCTACAAGTCGTGAGGATCTTGTAGGTGTATTTTCTCCTTAGGAATCGTAAGGATTCCTAAGTGTATGTTCCTCTGTAAGTCGTAAGGATCCAACAAGAGGGTTTTCTCTTTGTAAATCGAGAGGACCTACAAGGGTTGTTTGTCATGTGTACATATCCCCAATCACGGATGAAACTTGGTTAGGGAAATGTTTATTCGAGCCCGTGGATTGTATACAAGGGTCAGTATTGAGCTACTTGTAGGGCAATATCGAAGGTTGTGGGGTTTGCTTAAGCACAGGTTTAGGTCTCTGTGACTTAAGACTTTCAAATCTTATAAGCCGTGAGGGTCCCATAAGAGAGTTCTCCTTACGAGTCGTGAGGATCTCGCAAGTGTAATTTCTCCTTAGGAATCGTAAGGATTCTTAAGTGTGTTGCTCCCTTGTGAGTCGTAAGGGTCTCACAAAGGTATTTCTCCCTACAAGTCGAGAGGACCATGTAAGTGTCCTTTAACGAGGTTGCGCCCTTTCAGGTTTTCACAAACACTCGCCGGCAGTCCTGCTGTTTTTACTCACGGAGCCCTTTCGGGTTTTCATCCGTACCCATTTTGCTTATGGACGTACCGTTTTTTTAATTCTTTTAATTCTTTTTTATTCTTTTTTTTAACGAGATTGCGCCCTTTCGGGTTTTCACAAGACTCGCCGGAAGCCCTGCTGTTTTTACTCACGGAGCCCTTTCGGGTTTTCATCCGTGCCCATTCTGCTTATGGACGTACCGTTTTTTTTTATTTTTCATTTTTATTATTTTTATTATTTTTATTATTTTATTCTTTATTCTTTTTTTTATCCCGTCCGCCTGAGGATGCTGCGGTAGTAGTTTAAAACGTTTCGGTCGTTTGCAAGTTTTAGGACATTGCGGTCCATTATTAGTTTAAGGATGTTTCGGTCCGCAGCCAGTTTTAGGACATAGTGGTCCATCGTTAGTTTAACGACGTTTCGGTCTATGGGGTTTTCTCTATGATTGAGCATGATGCCCTCGGCGTATCCATCTTTCTCAGAGCGTGCGGTTGTGGCGGGCTCACCTTCCAGTTTTCGGAGATGACGAACTTGCCCTGTTGGTAGTGGTCTTCAACCCCAGTTCTTGAAGTCGTAACAGTTTTCGATCGGATGGCCCAATACTTGGTGATAAGGGCAATAATTAGAACTGTTGACATCATCCAGTTGTAGTTGGTGTTTCGGCTCCGGTAGAGTGATAAGCCTGTTATGCACTGCCACTTCGAACAGCCTCCTTGTTTCATCTTGGGGAAATGAGTAAGGACGTCTTAGCCTCTCCTCGAGGGATACGCGTGGACGCATATGTTTTTGACGAACAGCCGGTCTAAGGCCACTCGACTGTTGTTGAGTGTTGGCGACGAAGGTCATTTTCCCCTTTCCTTTATCATTTTTGCTCGATCCTTTGTTTGCGGGGCCGAGATTTTTCCCGAGTAACGGGCGATAGCAAGGCTAAATGTTTTCGCAACTCCTCAATTCTTTCATTTTTGAAATGGATTCCTTGAGAAGAGGGTTGAGGGCAACTTCTTCATCAGAGTCGCTCCCAAAGGTGATAATTTTTGATCCCTTGGAGTCGGCTATGTGACGGTCGGCGGCGGCTCTTTTGCGCTCATCTATCGCGTTTTTCTGATGTCTACGAGCTTCACGCTTTGTCCTGTTGAAGTGTCGCTGTTGAGTGACATACCCTTGCCACCAACACTTAAAGGAGTCATAGTCTTCGGTAGAATGTATGATCTTCTGATGATATAAGCAGAACTTAGGATGCATCTCTACTCCACCGAGAGTATTTTCTTCAGAAGGTGGTAGCTTCATTCCCACTGATAGGGCTTTGGCGAACCTTTTCCTCGTCTTGAATTTGTTTTTATCCGCAGCAGATGAATTTTGATTTGATGGAAGTGCCTCGACTCTCTGGTCTAGTAGTCGGTGTTTGGCTCCTTCCAGTATGGCCATCTCACGCTCTTGATTGGCTTTAACTTTCAGACGATTCTCATTCAGGAAGGCATCGATCAACTCGTCTGATGGCCACAGAGTTTTTGGTTTAGGGTTCGCCCTCGGTTTCTCGGCGCAATGAGCCTCTTTATCATCCTCCAATGAGTGAGAGATCACATGACAAGTCGCTACGTAGTCTTCGGATTCGTTTGATGGGTCTTCTCCATCATTTTCGTCCTCGACAAAAGAACAGGTTGCCCCTATCGTGTTCGTCTTCCTTGAAGTGTGCGGCTGTCGTGGGTTTACCTTCCAGTTTTCAGACAGCGCAAACTTGCCTTGCAGGTACTGATCCTCGATCCATCCCTTAAAGACGAAACAATCCTCGATCGGGTGACTTACCGTTTGGTGGTAAGGGCAATAATCGGGATTACTGAGATCACCTGGCTGCGACGGATGTTTTGGATTCGGCAGATTGATGAGCCTGTTGCGTACTGCCAGCTCGAATAGTCTTCTTGTTTTATTCTGAAGAAACGAGTAAGGACGTCCTAGTCTCTCTTCGAGGGATAGGCGTGGACGCATGTTGTTTTGGCGAACAATCGGCTTTGAATTATTCGGCTATTGTTGAGTATTGGCAACAACGATCGCTTTTCCTTTTCCTTTCTCATTTCGAGAGTCTGGTTTTGGAGGAGACGGTCCGTGGCCCATCTGGTCCATTTGGGCTAATTTGTCGATCAATGCCTGAAAGGTGGTCGGCCTGAAGAATATCATGAATTGCGAGATGGTCGCTTGTGGATCGAGAGTGCCTACGAACATGCCTACCGCAGGCGCCTCTTCTATGCATTGTTCGCATTTTGACCATAGGTTCTGCCATCGTGTTGCGTATTGGACCCATGTTTCGCCTGGCCTTATCCTAGCATTTATCAGTGATGTTATCGGGGTGCGTTCACTAGCACTCGCGAATCTTTGTGTAAATAGTAGCTCCATCTCCGCAAATGTTTTGACAGAGTCGTCAGGTAGCTCCGAATACCATTCAAAGGCTGTTTCTGCTAAGCTGCCGACGAATTGGCGAAGCAACAGTTTGTCATCGCCTCCAGTGTTGCCGCATAAGGCCCTGAATTGAGCGACGTGCTGATGTGGATTCCCTATCCCTTTATATACGTGGAACTTAGGGATCTTATATCCCGGCGGGTAACTGATTTGGTCGTACCAGCCCGGATAGGGTCGTCCAGTTCTAACAGTTTGTCCAGCCCATTCACTCGCCTGATGAGCTCGTATTTGCTGAGCTATATAGTCATCCAGCGCGGCCTTGGAAATGACTTCATCTTTGGCTGCTAAAAGAGACGGCGGAGGATTAGATGTCTCCCATCTGTCGTCTCCAACAATGATCGGAGGGTCTTCAGCTGGAGGGTCCGGGTGTAACATCATCCCTACTATATCTTGGAAGAGGAGCGCCATTTGCTTTATGTTGGCAGATTGTTTGGCTGCCTCTTTGTCCTTCTTTTCGATGACTCTGCGTAGATAGTCAGCGTCAGTCTCCTATTCATGACGCTGCTCTGATGATACTTCCGAACTTTCTTTCGGTTCGGTAAGTGCAGCCATCACAGTCATCATTTCCTGAAGCTTCTGTTGCTGCTCTTGGGCTTTCGTCACGGATCGGGTGAGCGGTCGGTGACCTGTCGAAGCACGGCTTTCCTCCTTTCCGAAAGCTATATAAACGGTGTGCACCACCATGCCCCCAGACTTAGGGCGTTTGTGTTCGGTGTCTTTGCGATTTGCCAAAGACACAGGGCTTTTTGCGGCCTCCTTTTTTGAGTGATTGGAGTTGAGGGGGCCGTTGTAGTGGGCACCCAAGTAGATTTTGCTTTTTGTGGCTTGACAGAGTAATCCTTCTCCTGACGCACCTTCATCTTTTTCTGTCGGCGGAGATAGTTTTCATCAATCACCGACTCTTGGACATGTCGCCAGACTTTGTAAATTTTAGAGGACAGCCGTTGAGGGGGTTGCTCTAGCTTCTTCTCTGGAGTATTCTCCACAGGTGAAGGAGTTCGTTTCAACATCGCAGTAGGAGAGTTTCTGCGCACCGTGTTCAGCAATTCAAAGCTGTTCCCGGTTGGAACAGCAGCATCGATCCCCACCATCGGAGCTGGTGGCGTAAATCCAGAAGGGGAATTGCCCCCAGTCATCCTCACTCGGCGCCAGTGGCGACGTCGAGCGTGTCTTGCGGATGGAGTCACCTCCATTGTTAGATAAGCTTCTTCATGACCCCTGCTCTGGGTAGGGGAATCAACTTTGAGGACCTCGCCTGGAGTAGCAACCGGAATGGCCAGCCTTGTAAATACTGACTTCTTGGAAGGAGAAACCTTTCCAATGATTTCGTCCACTTGAGCCAGAATGGCTATCCGCTTTGGGATGGCCACTTCGGGTATCGCGGGCTTGTAAACTTTCTGGCCCAGTCTGTTGAAAACTGAAGTATTGGAGCTAGGCGACCCGTTGAGAGGGGTGGCGGCAGTGGTAAGTCGATCAAAGACCGAATTCTTTGGGGCTTCTTGCAACGTCATCGGGGCATTGAAGCTCATTGGTGGGAGCAGGGTCCCGAAGAATAGTCCAGCGGTGGCTTGAGTTACCTGCTCCACTGGCATCTTGAAAAGGGAGACCGCTTGGGGCCCATAAGTCACTCCTCCAGCAGGGACGGGGCGAGAGTTGCAGTTGCGAGTAGTGCAGTTTGAAGCCATTGATCTTCTATTTTCTGCACGGAGCATGACACCAAATCTTAGTACCTCGAATCCACAGGCAACAACAGCAAACCGTGATTCGTTCGCGAATACGACACACGAAGTGTGGAGTGGAAAGAGGAAAAGGTCCCACCGGGCGTGCCAGAATCTGTTCCCCTCCGAATGGCGGCTGAGACTTTAGGACGTCTTGCCTGAGATTCGGGGCAGATGCTATTTGGTTTTATCCGTCCACCTCTCCGAAGATGCCAAGTTGATTTATGGCACCGTATATCGGAGGTTTAGACGGATGCGGCCGATGTAGCATACTTCGTCAGATTCCCCCTCGCTTGAGGGGTTTTTGATTGTGGGGACGCTCTTCCCTGCAGGCGCAAGCCCCTACAGTTAATTACGCTACCGCGTCGCGGTAACAACTTTCTCCTTCTTCAGAATTTCACTTCGTGTCGTGGGTGTTTGTTTTGTTTGTGGTTGCCCGTGAATTGTATACGGAGACTATTTATTTCGTCTCCCGTAGGACGTGGATTGGTCCAAATCCGTATTTTCTTAGATTTGGGTTTGTTAAGGATACGTTAGCCATATTTGGGGCTAAGATCAACTTAAACGTTTGTTAAGGATACGTTAGTCTAATTTCCAGACTAAGATCAACTTAACGGGATCGTCTAGATCCATTTCCAGTTTAGGGACATGGTGGTCCATTGTATGCATGGCCATCGGGACCCATCACCTCTCTGACGTCGTTGAAGGATTACAACGATAGGTGTCAGAGGAGTTCGGAGATGTACCCTTGAACCAAAGTTGATTGGGGGTCTTATAGTCCAATTTGGGACTAAAGTCTGTTTGAATGTTTAAGGATACGTTAGCCATATTTGAGGCTAAGATCAACTTAAACGGGATCGTTTAGATCCGACAAAAGAGCATTTGGGAGCTCTATTGTTCCAGTTTAGGGACGTAGTGGTCCATAGGTAGTTTAAGGACATTGCGGTCCATATCCCAGTTTAGGGACGTGGTGGTCCATTGCATGTATGGCCGTCGGGACCCATCACCTCTCTGACGACGTTGAAAGATTACAACGACAGATGTCAGAGGGGTTGAGAGATGTACCCTTGGACCAAGTGTAAATTGATTTAAAAGAGTAACTGTGATCAGTCAATTTAATTTGAGGACTTACGGCCACGATTGGGCTAAGTCCAGTTGAGAGTATTCAACGTTTTATTTGCATTTGGCTTGTTAGGCCTTTACTGGGGGTCTGTCCCTGTTTAATAATGCATAGCATTTTCTCTAGCCTTTTAGGCCCAGAGCATTTTATTTTGGTCTGATAGACTTTTATTTGAGCTTTATCCCTTTTAATAGTGCATAGCACTTTGTTTGGTCTGATGGACCTTTCTTTATTGGGCTCTGCCCTTGATGATGCATTGCATTAATTAGTCTGACAGAATGGTACAGGGCTTGTCAGGCGCTTTGCGCTGATTGAGGAGCGCAAGGCGCAAGTCCATGGGGAGGCGACACGTGTCACGCTCAGGAGAGTGCAAGTGCAGTGCGCTGCGCTATTGCGCTTGTTTCCCCAATCAGAGCAAGGCTCTGTTTGAATTTTGAAAATTCAAATTTTTGAAGCAACGCTTTAGATCCCGTGCGCTGCGCGCAACGCGCCACGTGTTAAAAGTTGACACGGCAGCACAACGCCCAAGGCAGTGCGTCCAATCAGAGAAAGGCTCTTTAAAATACAAAAGTAACGCTCGGTTGCGCAAGCGCACCGCTGCGCGACACGTGTCTGCGCGGTTGCGCACGCACGACTGCGCAAGCGCACCGCTGCGCGACACGTGTCTGCGCGGTTGCGCGAGCACGACTGCGCAAGCGCACCGCTGCGCGACACGTGTCTGCGCGGTTGCGCAAGAGCAGTTACGCAAGCGCTTCATTGTGCGACACGTGTCACTCACAGGGGGAGTTGCGCAAAACAGAATAAATTTTGTTGAAACAAGAAGATTTTCTTATATAAGGCAGGGGCCTTTGGATCAAAGATCCAACGGTGGGGAAAATTCCCCAAATCACTCAGAGAAAGATCTCTTTAACAAATTTAACTAATTTGTGAGCACTATAAAAAGGACCCCAGATCTCATTTCAAGAGGAGGAAGATCTTGCTAAAAAAAGAGAAGAGAACTCTTGAAGAATAAAAAAAAAGGTAAAAACCTTTAAAAGAAGAGAAAATTCTCTTATGAACAAGATCATGGATCTTCAACAATAAATAAATAAATAAAATAGTGCCTGGCACTTGTTTTATGAACCATCGGTTCTTGAACCTAAAAGGTTCTTAAATTAATAGTGCTTTGCACTTTCATGAACCTTTGGTTCTCTGAGATAAGAAAAACAAGAAAAAACTTGTTTTTTCTTAGATCTAAATCAAATAGTGCCTTGCACTTGTTTTATGAACCATCGGTTCTTGAACCTAAAAGGTTCTTAAATTAATAGTGCTTTGCACTTTTATGAACTTTTGGTTCTTTGAGATAAGAAAAACAAGAAAAAACCAAAATAAATTGCAAGGCAATAAATGGGCAGAGCCCAAATAAATTGATGATTTGCATCCTTTATACAAGGGCAGAGCCCAAATGAAGTCGATGCTCTGCATCATTTATAAAGGGCAGAGCCCAATACAAATTGATACCCTGCATCTTTTCTGGGCAAAGCACAAATAAAAATAAAAACAAATGCAAATAAAATATTGGACATTTTTAACTGGACTTAGCCCAATCGTGGCCATAAGTCCTTAAACTAAATTAACTGAGCAAAACGGCTCTCCTAAACCAATCCACATCCGGTTCAAGGGTACATCTCCAAACTCCTTTGATATCCATCGTTGTAATTCCTCAACGACGTCAAAGAGGTGACGGGTCCCAACGACCATACATCAATATGGACTGCGGGGTCCTTAAACTCGTGGACCGAGACGTCCCTAAACTAATATCGGACCGAGACGTCCCTAAACTAATATCGGACCGAGACGTCCCTAAACTAATATTGGACCACCACGTCCCTAAACTGGAAAGTGGACCACTACGTCCCTAAACTGGAACAATAGAGCTTCCAAATGCTCTTTTGCCGGATCTAAACGGTCCCGTTTAAGTTGATCTTAGCCCCAAACACGGCTAACGCATCCTTAGACATTTAAATGAATGATAAAACCCCAAATCAACTCTAGTTTAAGGGTACATCTCTGAACTCCTCTGACACCTATCGTTGTAATTCTTCAACGACGTCAGAGAGGTGACGGGTCCCGACGGCCATAAATGCTATGGACCACTATGTCCCTAAACTGGAACAATAGAGCCCAAATGCTCTTTTGTCGGATCTAAACGATCCCGTTAAGTTGATCTTAGTCTCAAACTGGACTAACGTATCATTAACAAACGTTTGAGTCGATCTTAGCCTCAAAAATGGCTAACGTATCCTCCAAACAGACTTTAGTCCCAAATTGGACTATGAATCTCCCAAACTGGAACAATAGAGCCCAAACGCTCTTTTGTCGGATCTAAACGATCACGTTAAGTTGATCTTAGTCGCAAACAGGACTATCGTATCCTTAACGAACGTTTAAGTTGATCTTAGCCGCAACGCGACTAATGCATCCTTAAACTATAAACACCAAACACCAAATCTAAGTAAATACGGATTTGGACTAATCCACGTCCTATGGGCGACGGTATTACTCAGTCTCCGTATACAATCCACGGGCAACCACAAACAAAACAAACACACACGACACGAAGTGAAATTCTGGAGAAGGAGAAAGTTGTTACCGCGATGCGGTAGCGTAATTAACTGCAGGGGCTTGCGCCTGCAGGGAAGAGCGTCCCCACAATCAAAAACCCCTCAAGCGAGGGGGAATCTGACGAAGTCTGCTACATCGGCCGCATCCGTCTAAACCTCCGATACACGGTGCCATAAATCAACTTGGCATCTTCGGAGAGGTAGACGGATAAAACCAAATAGCATCTGCCCCGAATCTCAGCGTCAGGACATCGCAGTCCTGTGCGCCGCCGTTCGGGGGGAACAGATTCTGGCACGCCCGGTGGAACCTTTTCCACTTTCCACTCCACACTTCGTGTGTCGTGTTCGCGAACGAATCGCGGTTTATTGTGGTTGCCTGTGGATTCGAGGTACTAAGATTTGGTGTCTTGCTCCGTGCAGAAAACAGAAGATCAATGGCTTCAAACTGCACTGCCTGCAACTACAACTCTCGCTCGGTCCTTGCTGGAGGAGTGACTTATGGGCCCCAAGCGGCCTTCCTTTTCAAGATGCCAGTGGAGCAGGTAACTCAGGCCACTACTGGATTATTCTTCGGGACCATGCTCCCACCGTTGAGCTTCAATGCCACAATGGCATTGCAAGAAGCCCCAAAGAAGTCGGTCTTTGATCGGCTTACCACTGCCGCGACCCCTCTCAACGGGTCGTCCAGTTTCAATACCTCAGTTTTCAACGAACTGGGCCAGAACGTCTGCAAACCTGCGATACCCGAAGCTACCATCCCAAGGCGGATAGCTATCCCGGCTCAAGCAGACGAAATCATTGGAAGGGTTTCTCCTTCCGAGAAGTCAGTTTTTACAAGGCTGGCTATTCCGGTTGCTTCTCCTACCCAGGGCAGGGGGCAGGAAGAAGCTTATCCAACAACGGAGGTGACTCCATCCGCAAGAAACGCCCGACGTCGCCACTGGCATCGAGTAAGAGAGGCTGGGGGCAACTCCCCCTCTGGATTTACGCCACCAGCTCCGATGGTGGGGATCGATGCTGCTGTTCCAACCGGGAACAGCTTTGAATTGCTGAATAAGGTGCGCAGAAATTCTCCTACTGCGATGTTGAAACGAACTCCTTCACCTGTGGAGAACACTCCAGGGAAGAAGCTAGAGCAGCCCCCTCAACGACTGTCCTCTAAAATTTACAAAGTCCGGCGACAGATTAAGGAGTCAGTGATTAATGAAAACCATCTTCATCGACAGAGAAAGATGAAGGTGCGGCAGGAGAAGGATTACTCTGTCAAACCACAAAAAGCAAAAGCTACTTGGGTGCCCACTACAATGGCTCCCTTAACTCCAATCACTCAAAAAAGGAAGCCGCAAAAAGCCCCTGTGTCTTCGGCAAATCGCAAAGACACCGAACACAAACGCCTCAAGTCTGGGGGCATGGTGGTGCACACTGTTTATATGGCTTCTGGAAAGGAGGAAAGCCGCACTTCTACGGGTCACCGACCGCTCACCCGATCCGTGACGAAAGCCCAGGAGCAACAACAAAAGCTTCAGGAAATGATGACTACAATGGCTGCACTCACTGAGCCAAAAGAAAGCTCTGAAACATCTTCGAATGAGCGTCAAGAACAAGAAACCGACGCTGACTTTTTACGCAGAGTCCTCGAAAAGAGGGACAAAGAAGCTGCAGAGCAAGCGGCTAACATAAAACAGATGGCGCTCCTCTTCCAAGATATGGTAAGGATGATGTTACAGCCGGACCCTCCTGCTGAAGATCCTCCGATCGTCCTTGAAGACGACAGGGGAGAAACGTCAAATCCTCCGCCGGCTCTATCAACAGCCACGGAGGAGGCAATCTCCAAAGTTGACCTAGACGAATATATAGCTCAGCAGATCCGGGTTCATCAGGCGAATGAAGCGGCTGGGCAAATTGTTAGAACCGGACGACCGTATCCGAGCTGGTATGACCAAATCAATTACTCGCCAGGATATACGATCCCTAAATTCCACGTATATAAAGGGACGGGGAATCCGCATCAGCATGTCGCTCAATTCAGGGCCTTATGCGGCAATACTGGAGGCGATGACAAATTGTTGCTACGTCAATTCATCGGCAGCTTAGCAGAAACAGCCTTTGAATGGTATTCGGAGCTACCTAACGACTCTGTCAAAACATTTGCAGAGATGGAACTGCTGTTTACACAAAGATTCGCAAGTGCTAGTGAACGCACCCCGATTACAGCACTGATAAATGCCAGGATAAGGCCCGGCGAAACATGGGTCCAATATGCAACACGATGGCGAAACCTATGGTCGAAATGCGAACAACGCATAAAAGAGGCACCTGCGGTAGGCATGTTTGTGGGCACTCTCGATCCGCAGGCGACCATCTCGCAATTCATGATGTTCTTCAGGCCGACCACCTTCCAGGCCTTGATCGACAAATTAGCCCAAATGGACCAGATGGGCCATAGACCGTCTCCTCCAAGACCCGATCCCCGAAATGAGAAAGGAAAAGCGATCATCGTCGCCAACGCTCAGCAACAGTCGAGCAACTCAAAGCCGGTCGCTCGCCAAAACAACGTGCGTCCACGCCCATCCCTCGAAGAGAGGCTAGGACGTCCTTACTCGTTTCCTCAGAATAAAACGAGAAGACTGTTCGAGCTGGCCGTGCGCAACAGACTCATTAATCTGCCGAGTCCAAAGCGTCTGTCGCAGCCAGGCGATCTTAATAATCTCAATTATTGCCCTTACCACCAAACGGTAAGTCACCCGATTGAGGATTGTTTCGTCTTTAAGGGATGGATCGAAGATCAGTACCTACAAGGTAAGTTCGCGCTGTCTGAAAGCTGGAAGGTAAACCCACCACAGCCACACTCTCCAAAGAAGACGGACACGTCGGGGGCAGCTTGTTCTTTAGTCAAGGATGAAAACAATAGAGAAAACTCATCGGATGAATCCGAAGACTACGTAGCGACTTGTCATATGATTTCTCATTCACTGACGGATGATAAAGAGGCTCCTTGCGCTGAGAAACCAATGGCGAATCCTGAGCCGGAGATTCTACAGCCATCAGACGAGTTGATCGATGTCTTCCTAAGTGAAATTCGTCTGAAAGCAAAAGCCAATCAAGAGCATGAAATGGCCATACTGGAAAGAGCCAAGGCATTCCCGTCAAATCAAAAGCCATACACTGCGGGTAAAAACAAATTCAAGACGAGGAAAAGGTTCGCCAAAGCTCTGTCAGTAGGAATGAAGCTACTACCCTCTGAAGAAAATACTCTCGCTGAGGCAGAGATGCACCCTAACTTCTGTTTATATCATCAGAAGATCATGCATCCTACCGAAGACTGCGAATCCTTTAACTGTTGGTGGCAAGAGTATGTCGTTCAAAAGCAACACTTCGACGGGACAAAGTGTGAAACTTGTGGACATCAGAAAAATGCGATATATGAGCGCAAAAGAGTCGCCGACGATTGCCATATAGCCGACTCTAAGGTATCGCAAATTATCACCTTTGGAAGCAACTCTGACGAAGAAGCTATCCCCAACTCTTCCCTCGGGGAATCTATTTCAAAAATAAAGGAATTGAGAAGCTGCGAGAACGTTCAGCCATGCAATCGCATGCCACTCGGAAAAAATCCCGGCCCCGCAAACAACGGAGCGAACAAAAAGGATAAAAGAAAAGGAAAAAAGGCCCTCGTCGCCAGCGCTCAACAACAATCAAGTGACCCTAGACCGGTTGCTTGCCAAAGCAACAAGCGGCAACCCCTCCAGGAAAAGTTGAAACGTCCTTACTCGTTTCCGCAAGATAAAACAAGGGGACTGTTCGAGCTGGCAGTGTGTGACAGACTCATCAATCTGCCGGGTCCAAAACGTCCGTTGCGGCCAGGCGATATTAATAATCCTAATTATTGCCCTTACCACCAAACAGTAGGTCACCTGATCGAGGACTGCCACGTCTTCAAAAACTGGGTTGAAGACCAATACCAACAAGGCAAGTTTGCGCTGTCTGAGAACTGGAAGGTGAGTCCGCCACAACCGCACGCTCCGAAGAAGATGGATACGCCGGGGGCATCATGTTCATTCATGGAGAAGGAGTCATAGACCGAAAAGTCAATAAACTAGATATTCGCCTCAAATACGGCGACGGCGGACCGAGATGTCCTTAAACTAATGATGGACCGCAATGTCCTAAAACTTGCAAATGACCGAAACGTCTTTAAACTACTACCGCAGCATCCTTAGGCTGACGAGATAAAAAATATATATAAAAAAAATAATAAATAAATAATAAAGAATAAAAAAAAGGGTAAGTCCATAAGCAAAGAGGGCACGGATGAAAACCCGAAAGGGCTCCGTGAGTAAAAACAGCAGGGCTACCGGCGAGTGTTCGTGAAAACCCGAAAGGGCGCGACCTCGTAAAAAAAAAAGAGAAAGAAAAAAAAAATAAAAGGAATAAAAAGAATAAAAAAAAAGGGTAAGTCCATAAGCAAAATGGGCACGGATGAAAACCTGAAAGGGCTCCGTGAGTAAAAACAGCAGGACTACCGGCGAGTGTTTGTGAAAACCCGAAAGGGCGCAACCTCGTTAAGAAACACTTATAGGGTCCTCTCGACCTTATAAGGAGAAACCACCCACGTGAGATCCTTACGACTCACAAGGGAGCAACACACTTAGGGATCCCCACGATTCCTAAGGAGAAAATACACTTGCGAGATCCTCACGACTCGTAAGGAGAACTCTCTTATGGGACCCTCACGGCTCATAAGAGTTGAAAGTCTTAAGTTACAAAGACCTAAACCTGTGCTTAAGCAACCCCCACAATCTTCGATAATGCCCTACAAGTGGCTCAATACTGGCCCTTGTATACAATTCACGGGCACGAATAAACATTTCCCTAACTAAGTCCCATCTGAGACTAGGGATGTGTTTGCATGGTAAACAACCCTTGTAAATCCTCTCGACTTACAAGGAGAAAACCCTCCTGTAGGATCCTTACGACTTACAGAGGAACAATACACTTAGGAACCCTCACGATTCCTAAGGAGAAAATACACCTATAAGATCCTCACGACTTGTAGGGAGAAATAGCTTTGTGAGACCCTTACGGCTCTTAAAGTCAAAAGCCTTAGTCGACAGGACCTTAACCCTGGTCGCTAAGCCTCCTTTGTTCGACAACGACAGAGGCAAATGATGATTCGCTCCTGGCAATATCCCAGTTGTAGCGATACTGATGCCTAAATTGGTATCAAATTCCAAGTCCTTTCATGGCAAATGATGATTCGCTCATCGCAATATTCCGGTTGTAGCGATGCTGATGCTGAGATTGGCACCAGATTCCAAGCTCTACGCTCGCGATAAAAATCAGCGAGCTGAAAATGCATATTAAATAGCCGAAATGATTGGGCAACTCGCAATAAAAAACAGCGAGTAAAAAAAAATATATATATATATATATAGCCGAAATGATTGGGCAACTCGCAATAAAAAACAGCGAGTAAAAATAAAATAAACAGCCGAAATGATTGGGCAACTCGCAATAAAAAGCAGCGAGTAAAAACAAAATAAATAGCCGAAACGATTGGGCAATCGCGACCTTCGCGATATAAAAGCTGAAATGAAAAAAAAATAAAAAATAAAAAAAAATGAAAGAATGAAACTTTTTGCCCTACAGGTAAAATCACATCGATCTCTGTATACAATCCAGGGGCACAGATAAGGAGGGAACCATACCTTCCCAACAGGCTCCATCAGAAAGCGAAGCCAAATCTTGACGGTTCATAGACAACCTAGAGACCATTTCGACATTTGTCGCAATATTACAGACACAATGTCAACAACGGCATTCCTTCGTAGTCTAGCAGGGTGTACATGCAAAGTTAACAAAAGACCTCACGGTCGAAACAAGCGGAGCGATGTCAAATCCCAGCATCACCTCAGCATTCGTCTCGATACAGTAGACGCAATGTCAACAACAGCGTTCCTCCGCAGCCCAGCTGGAGGCAGATGCAACGTCAACAAAAGACCTCACGGTCGAAACAAAGCGGAGCGACGGCAAAATCCCAGCTTCACCTCAGCATTCGTCTCGATACAGCAGACGCAATGTCAACAACGGCGTTCCTTCGCAGTCCAGCAGGATGTAGAAGCAACGTCAACAAGAGATCCCATGGTTGAAACAAACGAAGCGAAGGCCAAATTCCTAGCTTCATACGTATTGACGGCAAGTCATATAAAGCCTGAAAGACAATCGGAGATCATCTCACACCAGCAGGGAGTGGTCACCACCTCGACGATCGTCTCTATACAGCAGATGAAATGTCACCCCAGCGTTCTTCCCCCAACAGGATTCGGACGCGCCAAAGCAAACGAAGCGAAGGCCAAATTCCTAGCTTCAACGTCTTAACGGTAACTCATATAAAACCGAAAAGACAATCGGAGATCATCCCACATGGAGTGGTCACCACTTCGACGTTCGTTTCGATACAGCAGACGCAACATCACCAAATGGAGCCACGGCAAAATCCCTAGTTCCAAACCTCGACGGTTCACCAGCAACCTAGAGATAACCTCGACGTCCGTCTCGATACAGTAGACGAGATGTCACCCCAACGTTCGTCTCGACACAGCAGGTGCAACGTCATTAAACGAATGGAGCCACGGCAAAATCCCTAGTTCCAAACCTCGGCGGTTCACCAGCAACCTAGAGACAATCTCGACGTCCGTCTCGATACAGCAGACGAGATGTCACCCCAACGTTCGTCTCGACACAGCAGACGCAACGTCATCAAACAAACGAAGCCACGGCAAAATCCCTAGTTCCCACCGCAACATTCGTCTCGATACAGCAGACGCAATGCCAGCAAACGAAGCGAAGGCCACATTCCTAGCTTCAACGTCTTTACGGTAACTCACATAAAACCGGAAAGACAATCGGAGATCATCTCGCACCAGCACAGAGTGGTCACCACCTTGACGTTCGTCTCGATACAGCAGATGAAATGTCAACCCCAGCATTCTTCCTCCAACAGGATTTGGACACACCAAAGCAAACGAAGCGAAGGCCACATTCCTAGCTTCGACGTCTTGACGGTAACTCATAAAAAACCAGAAAGACAATCGGAGATCATCTCGCACCAGCACAGAATGGTCACCACCTCGACGTCCGTCTCAATACAGCAGACGAGATGTCACCCCAACGTTCGTCTCGACACAGCAGACGCAACGTCATCAAACAAACGGAGCCACGGCAAAATTCCTAGTTCCCACCACAACATTCGTCTCGATACAGCAGACGCGATGCCAGCAAACGAAGCGAAGGCCAAATTCCTAGCTTCAGGGTCTTAACGGCAAGTCATATAAAGCCTGAAAGACCACCGGAGATCATCCCACATGGAGTGGTCACCACCTCGACGTTCGTCTCGATACAGCAGACGCAACATCACCAAAAGCAGCCACGGAAAAATCCCTAGTTCCAAACCTCGATGGTTCATCAGCAACCTAGAGACAACCACGACATTCGTCTCGATACAGAGGACGCAATGCCAGCAAACGAAGCAAAGGCCAAATTCCTAGCTTCAGGGTCTTAACCGCAAGTCATATAAAGCCTAAAAGACTATCGGAGATCATCCCACACCAGCGCGGAGTGGTTATGACTCATCGGGGCTCACCAAAATAAGCCTAACCTCAAGTAAAAAGCGACATGGCAAATTCCTAACGCTTGCTCTTCCTACGGTCAAACTGCCAAGGAGGATTGCTTGAAGACGTCTTGTCCAGCCCCCGAAGGGATCAGAGACACGGCAGTCGCAGGGCTACTCGAACAGCACGATTGCCTATCGAGGACTATATCAGCTTATGCGACGGTACGATGGCCAAAACCCTAAGTACTACCAACCTTAACGGGCTTCTGTCGTAAAGAGCAGAGGTTAAATGCGACGTTAAGATGTTCTTGCGAGAAACGTTCGATTCGTCTCGACTTGTGAAAAATTGTCGAGGCGGCTCGACTCGTGAGATAAAGCCTTAGGCAGTGGGCATAAAAGAAGCCTGTTTCCTAAGCATTGGGACCCCGTAAGTTGACCCAAAACGGTCTCTTGCATACCATCCACGGGTCTCACTCTCCAACGTCGAACTTCGACAAGGAGGGAAACAACCGCTTACAAGTCCTCTCGACTCGTAAGAGGGAAAAATTCTCTTGTAGGATCCTTACGACTTACAAGAGAAAACCACACTTAGGAATCCTCACGATTCCTAAGGAGAAAAACCCACCTACGAGATCCTCTTGATCCGTAAGGAGAAAAGTCTCTATGAGACCCTCACGGCTCATAGAGTTGAAAAGTCTTAGGCAGCGGATCTGAACCTGCGGCCTAAGCCCTCGCTATCTCGTGAAGAAATCAAGAAGCTTACTCTATTACCTGCTAATTGTGACGACATGCTGAGAAAGAGGAAAAGCAACAGAAAGAGCATCCGATTTACATTTGATCAAGCGTTCAAAACACATTCATTCATGCATGGGCAAAAAGACTCAGGACAAAAGATATATAATAAACACAAGCTGGGATAAAAAAAATTCCATTAATATTGCCCGAAGTTCTTACAGTCATAAAAACAATAAATGAAAGTTACAATGGAATAACCTCAGATCCAGGGCATGGATTGAGGAATTCAAAAACGACCCTATCTATGACTTTCCAAGCCTCGCGGACCATCCTAGTGTGCTTCCTTTCGCGAGCACAAGCGTCAGGGTCCCTCCCGATGTCTTCCACCCTCCGATAAGCAGCGAGTATGGCAGACTGTTGAAAGATCTCGTGCAAGAGGTCAATAAGACTGTCTCGCCGTCTCTTCAAGATAAAGTTCAATAGGTACACAGAGTGCACCTTGTCCTCAGCGGCATCCAACGCCCTAAGCGGCACGCCGGAACAGAATAGGGGAAGCGCTTCCCAGATAGCTCCCACGATAAGTTTAAGAAGAGAGGAACGTCGGGGAAGCAGTGGACCATATTATGCGTCGAAGCGACTCATTATTTCAGCACACTCCTCATTTGTGAACTCCTGATTTTGGGAGCGGCCAAGTCGGCGGATGTCCTCATGAGAGATGATCTCGTTAAGAGCATACATGTGGGCGTTCATTGTTCCTGTGAAAGAGGATCAACAGAATTATCAGGAAGACTGATTAAGCAAAACGATATAATGCACTGAGGAATAAAATGCCATCTTTAAGTTCCAAGATCCATGAAGAATTCTTAAGAGTTCTTCTATATGATTTAGGAGGAGCAAAGCTCCATTAATGAATTAAGAAAATCCAAGGAAAATCTTTTAGAGAGCAGAGCTCTATGGAACCCTAGTAGGGTCCCCTTTAGTTCTCTTTAGATCCCTTTAAGACCTGTAGAGCAAAGCTCTGCTAAGTGAAACCCTAAATAGGTTTCCTTTAGATCAAAGATCTATTGAGAGCGAGGCTCTATCAATGAAAATTAATTTAATTTAATTTAATCCAAATTAAAATTTTCACCTAAAAGTTTTAAGAATTTAACTCTTAAAGTTCTTGAAAATAAAGAGCAGGGCTCTGAGTTCTGAAAGTAAAATTTTAGAAATGAGAATCATCTAAGGGACCAAAGGTCCTATTTATAGGCATCAAGTGCCCTTTCAGCTTCCAAGGGATGGCGCGACGGTTCGGAGTCTGCCACCGCTGCGCTCACTTTAGGAGGCCACGTAAGCGCAATGGTGGGGGGGCATTTATTTCCCCAATCAGAGCAAGGCTCTGTTTGAATTTTGAAAATTCAAATTTTTGAAGCAACGCTTCAGATCCCGTGCGCTGCGCGCAACGCGCCACGTGTCAGAAGTTGACACGGCAGCACAACGCCCAAGGCAGTGCGTCCAATCAGAGCAAGGCTCTTTAAAATACAAAAGCAACGCTCAGTTGCGCAAGCGCACCGCTGCGCGACACGTGTCTGCGCAGTTGCGCAAGCACGACTGCGCAAGCACGACTGCACAAGCGCACCGCTGCGAGACACGTGTTTGCGCAGTTGCGCAAGCACGATTGCGCAAGCCCACCGCTGCGCGACACGTGTCTGCGCAGTTGCGCGAACACTATTGCGCAAGCGCACCGCCGCAAGCGCTTCATTGTGCGACAAGTGTCACTCACTGGGGGAGTTGCGCAAAACAGAATAAATTTTGTTGAAACAAGAAGATTTTCTTGTATAAGGCAGGGGCCTTTGGATCAAAGATCCAACGGTGTGGAAAATTTCCCAAATCACTCAGAGAAAGATCTCTTTAACAAATTTAACTAATTTGTGAGTACTATAAAAAGGACCCCAGACCTCATTTCAAGAGGAGGAAGATCTTGCTAAAAAAAAGAGAAGAGAACTCTTGAGAACTCTTGAAAAATTAAAAAAAAAAGGTAAAAACCTTTAAAAGAAGAGAAAATTCTCTTATGAACAAGATCATGGATCTTCAACAATAAATAAATAAATAAATAAAATAGTGCCTGGCACTTGTTTTATGAACCATCGGTTCTTGAACCTAAAAGGTTCTTAAATTAATAGTGCTTTGCACTTTCATGAACCTTTGGTTCTCTGAGATAAGAAAAACAAGAAAAAACTTGTTTTTTCTTAGATCTAAATCAAATAGTGCCTTGCACTTGTTTTATGAACCATCGGTTCTTGAACCTAAAAGGTTCTTAAATTAATAGTGCTTTGCACTTTTATGAACTTTTGGTTCTCTGAGATAAGAAAAACAAGAAAAACTTATTTTTTCTTAGATCTAAATCAAATAGTGCTTTGCACTTCTTTTATGAACCATCGGTTCTTGAATCTAAAAGATTCTCAAATTAACAGTGCTTTGCACAAATGCAATGCATTACTTAAAGGGCTAGGCCCAAATCAAAATGACCTGACAGGCCAAAATAAATTGCAAGGCAATAAATGGGCAGAGCCCAAATAAATTGATGATTTGCATCCTTTATACAAGGGCAGAGCCCAAATGAAGTCGATGCTCTGCATCATTTATAAAGGGCAGAGCCCAAAACAAATTGATGCCCTGCATCTTTTCTGGGCAAAGCCCAAATAAAAATAAAAACAAATGCAAATAAAATATTGGACATTTTTAACTGGACTTAGCCCAATCGTGGCCATAAGTCCTTAAACTAAATTAACTGAGCAAAACGGCTCTCCTAAACCAATCCACATCCGGTTCAAGGGTACATCTCCGAACTCCTTTGATATCCATCGTTGTAATTCATCAACGACGTCAAAGAGGTGACGGGTCCCAACGACCATACATCAATATGGACTGCGGGGTCCTTAAACTCGTGGACCGAGACGTCCCTAAACTAATATCGGACCGAGACGTCCCTAAACTAATATCGGACCGAAACGTCTCTAAACTAATATCGGACCGAGACGTCCCTAAACTAATATCGGACCGAGACGTCCCTAAACTAATATTGGACCACCACGTCCCTAAACTGGAAAGTGGACCACTACGTCCCTAAACTAGAACAATAGAGCTTCCAAATGCTCTTTTGCCGGATCTAAACGGTCCCATTTAAGTCGATCTTAGCCCCAAACACGGCTAACGCATCCTTAGACATTTAAATGAATGATAAAACCCCAAATCAACTCTGGTTCAAGGGTACATCTCTGAACTCCTCTGACACCTATCGTTGTAATTCTTCAACGACGTCAGAGAGGTGACGGGTCCCGACGGCCATAAATGCTATGGACCACTATGTCCCTAAACTGGAAAAATAGAGCCCAAATGCTCTTTTGTCGGATCTAAACGATCCCGTTAAGTTGATCTTAGTCTCAAACTGGACTAACGTATCCTTAACAAACGTTTGAGTCGATCTTAGCCTCAAAAATGGCTAACGTATCCTCCAAACAGACTTTAGTCCCAAATTGGACTATGAATCTCCCAAACTGGAACAACAGAGCCCAAACGCTCTTTTGTCGGATCTAAACGATCACGTTAAGTTGATCTTAGTCTCAAACAGGACTATTGTATCCTTAACGAACATTTAAGTTGATCTTAGCCGCAACGCGACTAATGCATCCTTAAACTATAAACACCAAACCCAAATCTAAGTAAATACAGATTTGGACTAATCCACGTCCTACGGGCGACGGTATTACTCAGTCTCCGTATACAATCCACGGGCAACCACAAACAAAACAAACACACACGACACGAAGTGAAATTCTGGAAAAGGAGAAAGTTGTTACCGCGATGCGGTAGCGTAATTAACTGCAGGGGCTTGCGCCTGCAGGGAAGAGCGTCCCCACAATCAAAAACCCCTCAAGCGAGGGGGAATCTGACGAAGTCTGCTATATCGGCCGCATCCGTCTAAACCTCCGATACACGGTGCCATAAATCAACTTGGCATCTTCGGAGAGGTAGACGGATAAAACCAAATAGCATCTGCCCCGAATCTCAGCGTCAGGACATCGCAGTCCTGTGCGCCGCCGTTCGGAGGGGAACAGCGCTGCCGACACGTAGCGCGCTCTGGTGAGTTGCGCCAATTCATGAGAGCAGTGCTCTGTTTTTAGAAGCGCATAGTGCAGATCATCATGGGGCTGACGCGTGGCGCTCTCTGGTGGCTTGCGCCGACCCGAGAGCGCAACAGTGTAGATTTTGCAAGTGCAGGGTACTGTTTTATTATTTGAGAATCTTTTAGATTCCAAAACCAATGGTTCATAAAAGAAGTGCAAAGCACTATTTGTTTTCTTGATCTAATTTAGATCAAAGAGAACAAGTTTCTTTTTCATATTTCAGGGAACCAGAGGTTCATAAAAAGTGCAAAGCACTATTTTTATTTGTTTTTTATTGAAGATCAAAGAACAAGTTTCTTTTTCACTATTTTTATTTGTTCTTAGATCAATGATCTATTAGAAGAAATCCTTCTATCTTAAAGGTTTTTACCTTTTTTCTTCTTGAAATTCCTTAAGAGTTTTCTCTGTTTGAAGTTCTTGATTTTTTTACAAATGTTGATGCCTTTGAATTGAGGTCTAGGGACCTTTATATAGTGCTCATAAATTTGTTAAAGAGATCTTTATCTGAGTGATTTGGGGAATTTTTTCCACCGTTGGATCTTTGATCCAAGAGCTTCTGTTTTTCAGAAGAAAATCTTCTTGTTTTAACAAGAACAGAAAGATTTCTTTAAAATCTTAATTCTGTTTAGCGCAAAATGCTCCAGCACGTGACACGTGTCAAGCAGCGCACAGCGCGGCGCAACTGCGCTGCCACGTGTCGCGCAGCGCAACTGCGCTAGCGCATCTGCGCTGACACGTGTCGCGCAGCGCAAAGCGCAGCGCCACTGAAGCGTTGCTTCCTTTAATTTTGTTTTTAATAGAGTTTTGCTCTGATTGGGCGCGCTGCCTTAGGCGCTGCGCTGGCGCATCAGCGCCTGACACGTGGCGCGTTGCGTCCGGGATTTGAAGCGTTGCTTCAAAATTTGAATTTTGAATTTCAACAGAGCTATGCTCTGATTGGGGTAAACAGCAACGCTTCAGCTGACCTGCGCTCTGCGCTGCGCGACACGTGGCAGCGCTCTGCGCTGCGCGACACGTGTTAAGCGCAGGTGCGCTTGCGCCAGCACCAAAACAGAATTAAAATTCTAGAAAGATCTTTCTGATCTTGTTAAAACAAGAAGATTATCTTCTGTAAAACAGAAGCCCTTGGATCAAAGATCCAACGGTGGGGAAAAATCCCTAAATCACTCAGATAAAGATCTCTTTAACTGATTTAACAAATCAAATGGCACTATAAAAAGGCCCCTAGACTCCAAGTCTAAAGGACATGGAGATTAACACAGAAAGAACTCATAGAAATCTTCAAAAAACGTCGAAAGAACTCAGAGAAAGAAAAAGGTAAAAACCTTTGAATAAAATAAGAACTTTCTTCTAAAAAGATTAGTGATCTAAAAACAAGATCAAGATCTTGAATAAAAAATATATAATAATAAAAAGAAGTAATTTGCTTCTTCTTTACATCTTTCTGATCTAAATAAAGGCATTGCCTTTTGTTGAACCATTGGTTCTGGAATCTTAAAAGATTCCCTTCTTTGATCCAAAATTGGATTAAGATATTGAACAGTGCCCTGCACTTGAAAAAATTGCACTGTTGCGCTCTCGGGTTGGCGCAAGCCACCAGAGAGCGCCACGTGTCAGCCCCAGAACAGACTGCGCTATGCGCTTCTAAAACAGAGCACTGCTTTCTTAAATTGGCGCAAGTCACCAGAGCGCGCCACGTGTCAGCAGCGCAACAGCGCAGCGCACTGCGCTAGCAGACTTGCGCTCACCAGAGCGTGACACGTGTCACCCCCATATGGACTTGCGCCTTGCGCTCATCAATTGGCGCAAAGCGCTGACAAGCCACGTGGCACACTGTCAGAAGATTTAATGCTCTGCATTATTTAAAAGAGGGACAGAGCCCAATTAAAAAAGACTAACAGGCCTGATAAAAATGCCATGCATTACTTTAAAAAGGGCAGAGCCCAAACAGAGGTCTGTTAGACCAAAACAAATGCTGTGCATTTAATTAAAAACCTAATGCTATGCATTAATAAAGGGCAGAGCCCAAGCAAAGGCCTAATAGGCCAATAATAAATAAAATGTTGAACATTTTCAACTGGACTTAACCCAATCATGGCCATAAGTCCTCAAATTAACATTGACTAAGCACGACTGCTCTCTTAAATCAATTTACACCAGGTTCAAGGGTATATCTCCGAACTCCTCTGATATTTTTCGTTGTAATCCTTCAACGTCTTCAGAAAGGTGACGGGTCCCGACAACTACACATCGATACGGACTGCGGGGTCCTTAAACTCGTGGACCGAAACGTCCTTAAACTAATATTCGTCCCAAAATGGGAACGTTGGACCGAAACGTCCTTAAACTAATATTCGTCCAAAAATGGGAACGTTGGACCGAAATGTCCTTAAACTAATGTTCGTCCCCAAATGGGAATGATGGACCACCATGTCCCTAAACTGGAAATCGACCGCAATGTCATTAAACTAAACAATAGAGCCAATTGCTCTCTTGTCGGATCCAAACGATCCCGTTAAGTTGATCTTAGTCTGGAGATTAGGCTAACGTATCCTTAACAAAAGTTTAAGTTGATCTTAGCCTTAAATAGGGCTAACGTATCCTTAAACCAAAACCCCAAACCCAAATCTAAGAAAATACGGATTTGGACTAATCCACGTCCTACGGGCGACGACATAAATTAGTCTCCGTATACAATCCACGGGCAACCACAAACAAAACAAACACCCACGACACGAAGTGAAATTCTGGAGAAGGAGAAAGTTGCTACCGCGGTGCGGTAGCGTAATTAACTGCAGGGGCTTGCGCCTGCAGGGAAGAGCGTCCCCACAATCAAAACCCCTTCTAGCGAGGGGGAATCTGACGAAGTCTGCTACATCGGCCGCATCCGTCTAAACCTCCGATACATGATATCATAAATCAACTTGGCATCTTCGGAAAGTGGACGGGTAAAACCAAATAGCATCTGCCCCGAATCTCAGGCAAGATGCCCATGTCTTGGTCGCCGTTCGGAGGGGAACAGATTCTGGCACGCCCGGTGAGACCTTTTCCTCTTTCCACTCCACAGTTCATGTGTCGTGTTCGTGAACAAATCGCGGTTTGCTATGGTTGCCTGTGGATTCGAGGTACTTAGATTTGGTGTCTTGCTCCGTGCAGAAAACAGAAGATCAATGGCTTCAAACTGCACTACCTGCAACTGCAACTCTCGCTCAGTCCCTGCTGGAGGAGTGACTTATGGGCCCCAAGCGGCCTCCCTTTTCAAGATGCCAGTGGAGCAGGTAACTCAAGCCACCACTGGATTATTCTTCGGGACCATGCTCCCATCGATGAGATTCAATGCCCTAATGACGTTGCAAGAAGCCCCAAAGAAGTCGGTCTTTGATCGACTTACCACTGCCGCGGCCCCTCTCAACGGGTCGCCCAACTTCAATGCCTCAGTTTTCAACAGATTGGGCCAGAGCGTCTACAAGCCCGCGATACCCGAAGTTGCCATCCCAAAGCGGATAGCCATCCCGGTTCAAGCGGACGAAATCATTGGAAAGGCTTCTCCTTCCAAAAAGTCAGTTTTTACAAGGATGGCCATTCCGGCTTCTGCTCCAGGCGAGGTCCTCAAAGCTGCTTCCTCTGCCCAGAGGTCTATTTTTGACAGATTAGACATTGCTTCTCAACGGGTGTCAGTCTTCGACAGGCTAGCACCAATAACGGTCTCTCCTCAAAGCAGGGGGCATGATGAAGTCACCCTTATAACTGAAACAACTCCATCCGCACGATACGCTTGATGTCGTCACTGGCGCCGAGTGAGGAAGGCTGGAGGCAACTCCCCCTCTAGGACAACTTCGCCAGCTCCGATGGTGGGGATCGATGCTGCTGTTCCAACCAAGAACAGCTTTGAATTGCTCAACAAGGTGCGCAGAAACTCTCCTACTGCAGTGCTGAAGAGAACTCCTTCACCTGTGGGGAATGATACAGAGAAGAAGCTGGAGCAGCCCCCTTAGCGGCTGTCCTCTAAGATTTACAAAGTCTGGCGTCAAGTCCAAGACTCGGTTGTTATTCAAGACTACCTCCGCCGACAGAAAAAGGTGAAGGTTCGGCAGGAGAAGGACTACTCTGTCAAGCCAGAAAAAGCAACAGCTGGCTGGGTGCCCACTGCAATGGCTCCCTCAACGTCAATCACTCGAAAGGAAAGGAGGCCGCAAAAAGCCCCTGTGAACATGGCGAACCGTAAAAGCACTGAGCACAAACGCCCCATGTCTGGGGGCATGGTGGTCCTTACTGTTTATATGGATTCCGGAAAGGAGGAAGGCCGTGCTTCGACGGGTCACTGACCGCTCACTCGATCCGTGACCAAAGCCCAGGAGCAACAACAAAAGCTCCAAGAAATGATGACTGCAATGGCCGCACTTACCGGGCTAAAAGAAAGCTCGGAGGCATCATCAAAACAGCGGCACGAACAAGAAACTGACGCTGACTTCCTACGTAGAGTCCTCGAAAAGAAGGACAAAGAAGCCGCAGAGCAAGCGGCTAACATAAAACAAATGGCGCTCCTCTTCCAAGATATGGTAGGGATGATGTTACAGTCGGACCCTCCAGCTGAAGGCCTTCCAGTCATTGTTGGGGACGACGGAGGGGAGACATTTAATCCTCCTCCGGCTCTTTCAGCAGCCAAGGAGGAAACCATTTCCAAAGCTGCACTGGATGACTATATAGCTCAGCAAATACGAGCTCATCAGGCGAGTGAAGCGGCTGGGCAAATTATTAAAACTGGACGACCCTATCCGGGCTGGTATGACTAGATTAGTTACCCGCCGGGATATACGATCCCCAAGTTCCACGTATATAAAGGGACAGGGAATCCCCATCAGCATGTCGCTTAATTCAGGGCCTTATGCGGCAACACTGGAGGCGACGACAAACTGCTACTTCGCCAGTTCGTAGGTAGCTTAGCGGAGACGACCTTTGAATGGTATTCGGAGCTACCTAACGACTCTGTCAAAACATTTGCAGAGATGGAGCTGCTGTTTACACAAAGATTCACGAGTGCTAGCGAACGCACCCCAATCACGGCATTGATCAATGCCAGGATGAAGCCTGGAGAAACTTGGGTCCAGTATGCGATACAGTAGCGTAATCTATGGTCAAAGTGCGAGTAGCGCATCGAAGAAGCTCCGGCCGTGGGCATGTTCGTGGGCACTCTCGACCCTCAAGCGACCATCTCCCAATTCATGATGTTCTTCAAGCCGACCACTTTTCAGGCCTTGATTGACAAGCTGGCCCAAATGGACCAGATGGGTCATAGACCATCTCCTTCAAAGACAGAGCCTTGGAATGAAAAGGGCAAAGGGAAAGCAACCTTCATCGCCAATACTCAACAACAGCCGAGCAACTTAAATCCGGTTGTCCTTCGAAACAATATGCGTCCACGCCCATCCCTTGAGGAAAGACTAGGACGTCCTTACTCGTTTCCTCAGAATAAAACAAGGAAACCGTTCGAGCTGGCAGTGCGTAACAGACTCATCACTCTGCCGAGTCCAAAACGTCCGTTGCAGCCAGGCGATGTCAACAATCCCAATTATTGCCCTTACCACCAAACAGTAAGTCACCCAATCAAGGATTGCTTCGTCTTTAAAGGATGGATCGAAGATCAATACCTACAGGGCAAGTTCGCGTTGTCCGAAAACTGGAAGGTGAACCCGCCACAACCACATGCTCCGAGAAAGATGGATATGCCGGGGGCATCATGCTCATTCATAGGGAAAACCCCATCGACCGAAAAGTCAGTAAACTAGAGATTCGCCTCAAATACGGCGACATTGGACCACTATGTCCTAAAACTAGCGATAGACCGAAACGTCGTTAAACTAACGTTGGACCACTATGTCCTAAAACTGGCGACGGACCAAAACGTCCTTAAACTAATGACGGACCACTACGTCCTAAAACTGGCTGACGACCGAAACGTCTTTAAACTACTACCGCAGCATCCTCAGGCTGACGAGATAAAAAAAGGAATAAATAATAATAATAATAATAATAATAATAATAATAATAATAATAATAAAGATGGTATGTCTATAAGCGAACTGGGCACGGATGAAAACCCGAAAGGGCTCCGTGAGTCAAAACAGCAGGGTTACCGGCGAGTGTTTGTGAAAACCCGAAAGGGCGCGACCTCGTTAAAAAAAAGAATAAAAAGAATAAAAAAAAGATGGTATGTCCATAAGCAAAGTGGGCACGGATGAAAACCCGAAAGGGCTCCGTGAGTAAAAACAACAGGGCTACCGGCGAGTGTTTGTGAAAACCCGAAAGGGCGTAACCTCGTTAAATGACACTTACATGGTCCGCTCGACCTTGTAAGGAGAAACCACCCGCGTGAGATCCTTACGACTCACAAGGGAGCAACACACTTAGGGATCCCCATGATTCCTAAGGAGAAAATACACTTGCGAGATCCTCACGACTCGTAAGGAGAACTCTCTTATGGGACCCTCACGGCTCATAAGATTTGAAAGTCTTAAGTTACAGAACCTTAACCTGTTCTTAAGCAACTCCCACAACCTTCGATATTGCCCTACAAGTGGCTCAATACTGACCCTTGTATACAATCCACGGGCGCGAATAAACATTTTCCTAACCAAGTCCCACTCGTGGCTAAGTATACGTCCATATGGTGAACAACCCTTGTAAGTCCTCTCGACTTATAAGGAGAAAACCCTTTTATAAGATTCTTACGACTTACAGGGAAATATACACTTAGGAATCCTCACGATCCCTAAGGAGAAAACACACCTACGAGATCCTCACGACTTGTAGGGAGAAATACCTTTGTGAGACCCTTACGGCTCATGAAATCAAAAGCCTTAGTCGACAGGACCCTAACCCTGTTTACTAAGCCACCTTTGTTCGACATCGACAAAGGCAAATGATGATTCGCTCCTGGCAATGTCCCAGTTGTAGCGATGCCGATGCCTAAAACGGTATCAAATTCCAAGCCCTTTTACGACAAATGATGATTCGCTCCTGGCAATATTCCAGTTGCAGCGATACTGATGCTAAGATTTGTATCAGATCCCAAATTCCCTACTCGCGAGAAAAAATCAGCGAGCCAAAAAAAATGTATATGAAATAGCCGAAATGATAGGGCAACTTGCAACAAAATCAGCAAGTAAAAATGTATGCATACAAAAAAGCCGAAATGATTGGGCAACTCGCAATAAAAAGCAGCGAGTAAAAAGAAAAATAGCCGAAATAATTGGGCACCGCGAAAAATAGCCGAAATGATTGGGCAATCGCGATTTTCGCGATATAAAAAGCTGAAATAATTGAGCATCGCGGAAAGAATAAAAAGATGATGAAAGAATGAAACTTTTTGCCATACAGGTGAGATCACATCGATCCCTATATACAATCCAGGGGCACAAACAAAGAGGGAACCATACCATCCCAACAGGCTCCATCAGAAAGCGAAGCCAAATCTCGACGGTTCATAGACAACCTAGAGACAACCTCGATATTTGTCGTAATATTGCAGACACTGTTCCCGCCAAAAATTTCTGCGCAAAAGAGTCCAAGGTATCAAATGGCAGCGATATGCTTAAGGAAATGCGAACCAGCATCTTCCGGGCTGTTTTTTGACAAACTCCCAAATGAGAAACAGATAAATTCTGATGGTATCGAAAGCGGCTCGAAAAACCCTTCGATTTGATATATTATGGGCCTCGTAATTCATCCGGGATCAAAAGTTATGAGGAATTACGTGTCCACACGTGATTGACTTTTAAGAACCCGCTGGAGGAGTTAAAAAATATAATAAAAACTCAGAAAAGACCCCAATGGGGCATCACGTGCTCACACGTGACCATGGGTCACGTGCAGACACGTGATGGACTTTTAAGGCCTCTAAAATAATGAATAGAATTAAATTCTAAAATCTGTTCCCTGATTAAAAATCAGGAATCACGTGCTCACACGTGACCAATGGTCACGTGTTGACACGTGATGGTTAAAATTGAAGCGTAAACAAACAGCTGAAGGAAATACCTCAATGAGGTGTCACGTGCTCACACGTGACCAATGGTCACGTGTTGACACGTGATGGTTACAACTGAAGCGTAAGTAAACACTGAGAAAAAGACTCAATTGGGGGTCACGTGGCAACACGTGACTGGCTGTAAAAGCCTTGCTGTTCAACAGAATTAAATTCTGAAAAAAGATCATTTAAATCTTTTGAAATAGAATTAAAATTCTAAAAGCTTCTAAATCTTTCTAAATGGAAAAGGATTATGGGGACCGTTGGATTAAAGATCCAAGGGTGATTAAAAATCACCAATTTATGGAAAAATCTTGGACAAGGAAAGATTTCCCTGAAAATCTCACCAGAATAACAAATAGAATATCTTTTGGATTTAAAATCCACGGTGAATAAAATTCACTGAATGATCCAAAGGCCCAGATTAATGATGAATGCAAATCAAATCTCTCAACATACAAATCAAATCTCTTAATGAGAGATTTGCTAAACAAATTGATTCTCTTCCTTCTCCTATAAATAGGAGCCAAGAAAAGAAAAGGGGGGTCTACTTTTTGAGAGAAAAACAGAGGGGGGAGAATTTAATTCTCAAGAGAAAAAAGAAAATAGAAGAGAATTTAAAACCCTAGGTAAGAAAAGGGAGGCTTCAAAAGAGAATTTAATTTTCAAAAGAGTTTAACTCTTATAAAAAGAAAAGAACTTAGTTCTTTCTCTGGTTGAGGATCTGCAAAGTGCACATCTCCCCATGAATTGAGAATTTAATTCTCATTGGGTTGAGATCCTGCCATGCAGATCTAAAACACAGAGGAGGAATTGAGTTTTGAGAATTTAATTCTCCCAAACTCACAGGAATTTAATTCCTCCTAAAACGAAACTAGGGTTTAACCATAATCAAGAATTTAATTCTTTTACATATCTGGGAATTTAATTCCTTTGAAAAGAAATCAGGGTTTCATCCTAAATAAGAATTTAATTCTTTCACAATAGGAATTTAATTCCTTCAAAATCATAATTAGGGTTTAACCCTACAAAGAATTCAATTCTTAAAAGATCTCTGTTCATGAAAAGAACTAGGGTCACGTGCCCCCACGTGACCCTTGAAAAGATCCCCTGCAAAGAACTTTGAAGCATCACCTCACGTGCTCCCACGTGACTCCCAAAACGCAAAAAGAAAAAGCAAAGGAAATAAAAGCTTTGGGCGCTCTCACGTGTTATCACGTGACCCCTCAGCAAATGCTTTAACAATTGGCGCACAGATCCCCATCACGTGCCAACACGTGATGCTCTAAAATAAAAATGAAAGTGTTTAACACTTAATGGCAAAACAAAAGAAAATAAGCTTTGGGCGCTCTCACGTGTCCCCACGTGACCCCTCAGCAAGTGCTGTAATTATTGATGCATAAACCCCCATCACGTGCCAACACGTGATGCCCTAAAATAAAGATGAAAAGTGTTTAACACTTATTCGCAGATTTGAGGATAAAACAAAGGAGATCTGGCTTCACATTTAGGGCGCCCTCACGTGTCACCACGTGACCCCTAATGAGCATTCTAACAGACCAGAGCGTGGGCTTTCATCACGTGCTCGCACGTGATGGCCGTCAGAACTAAAGTGTTAAACACTTACCTGCAGAATAAAATAAGGGGAATCAGGGCGCTCTCACGTGTCCACACGTGACCCCTCTCTCCTTAGTGTTTAACACTAATCTGAAGACTTTGTCCTCAGTGTTTAACACTGATTTTCTTAGTGTTTAACACTAATTTGGAAAACTCTATTTGCAGTGTTTAACACTGATTTGCTTAGTGTTTAACACTAATTTGAAAACTCTGTTCCCAGTGTTTAACACTGATTATCTTTTAGTGTTTAACACTAACTTGCTAATCTTATTCCTAGTGTTTAACACTGATTTGCTTTAGTGTTTAACACTGATTTGCTTTAGTGTTTAACACTAATTTGAAAGCCATGTTGCTAGTGTTTAACACTGGTTATCTTTTAGTGTTTAACACTAACTTGCTAATCTTATTCCCAGTGTTCAACACTGTTGGTCTTTAGTATTTAACACTAGCTTTAGCCCAATTGGCTCAGTTTCTAGAGGCAAAGCCTTTCCTTCAATGAATCAACAGAGGGCCAATATTTCAAACATAATTGGACTTAGCCCAAACTGGCCATAAGTCCTCAAATCATCTTGAACTGAGCACATCTGCTCTTTCAACCAACTCATTGGTTCAAGGGTACATCTCTGAACTCCTCTGATATTTGTCATTGTAATCCTTCAACGTCTTTAGAGAGGTGACGGGTCCCGACAACCACACATCAACACGGACTGTGGGGTCCTTAAACTCATGGACTTATGCGTCCTTAAACCAAGATACGGACTGTGGGGTCCTTAAACCCGCGGACTTATGTGTCCTTAAACTAACGGACTAAAGCATCCTTAAACACACCCATATGGACTGTGGGGTCCTTAAACCCATGGACTTATGCGTCCTTAAACTACCAATGGACCGCAATGTCCTTAAACTACCAATGGACCATTATGTCCTTAAACTGGTATTGGACTACCATGTCCCTAAACTGGCAATGGACCACTATGTCCTTAAACTGGAGATGGACCACTATGTCCCTAAACTGGAACAATAGAGCCCAAATGCTCCTTTGTCGGATCTAAACGATCCCGTTAAGTTGATCTTAGTCTCAAATTAGACTAACGTATCCTTAACAAATGTTTAAGTTGATCTTAGCCTCAAATATGGCTAACGTATCCTTAAACCAAAACTTTCAAACAGACTTTAGTCCCAAATTGGACTACAGGTCTCCCAACCAACTCTGGTTCAAGGGTACATCTCCGAACTCCTCTGACACCTGTCGTTGTAATCCTTCAACGTCGTCAGAGAGGTGACGGGTCCCGACGGCCATACATTAAATGGACCACTATGTCCCTAAACTGGAACAATGGAGCCCCAATGCTCTTTTGTCGGATCTAAACGATCCCGTTAAGTTGATCTTAGTCTCAAATCAGACTAATGTATCCTTAACAGACGTTTAAGTTGATCTTAGCCTCAAAAATGGCTAACGTATCCTTAAACCAAAACCCCAAACCCAAATCTAAGAAAATACGGATTTGGATTAATCCGCGTCCTACGGGCGACTACATAAATTAGTCTCCGTATACAATCCACGGGCAACCACAAACAAAACAAACACCCACGACACGAAGTGACCAGCTGGAGAAGGAGAAAGTTGTTACCGCGATGCGGTAGCGTAATTAACTGCAGGGGCTTGCGCCTGCAGGGAAGAGCGTCCCCACAATCAAAAACCCCTCAAGCGAGGGGGAATCTGACGAAGTCTGCTACATCGGCCGCATCCGTCTAAACCTCCGATACACGGTGCCATAAATCAACTTGGCATCTTCGGAGAGGTGGACGGATAGCACCAATTAGCATCTGCCCCGAATCTCAGGCAAGGCGTCCATGTCTCGGCCGCCATTCGGAGGGGAACAGACACAATATCAACTAATGAAGCAAAGGAAGATCCCTGGCTTCAAGGTCTCGACGTCAATATCGACAACTTAGAGATCACCAACGGCGTTTCTCCTCACTCCAACCAGTGCAGACGTGACGTCAACAACCGACCTCAGAGTCGCAACGAAACGGAGCCATGGCAAAGTCCTTAGTTCCAAATCTCAATGGACCCGGAAACCAACAACGGTGTGCCTCCTCATTCCAGCAGGACACAGATGTTACACTATCAAACGAAGCCATGGCAAAATCCCAGCTTCACCTCAGCATTCGTCTCGATACAGCAGACGAGATATCAACAAAGGCGTTCCTTCGCAGTCCAGCAGGATGTAAATGCAACGTCAACAAAAGACCCCATGGTCAGCAAAGCGGAGTGATGGCAAAATCCCAGCTCCACCTCAACATTCGTCTCGATACAGCAGAAGCAGTCAAAGCAAATGAAGTGAAGGCCAAATTCCTAGCTTCAAGGTCTTAACGGTAAGTCATATAAAGCCTGAAAGACAATCGGAGATCATCCCACACCAGCGCGGAGTGGTCACCACCCTGACGTTTGTCTCGATACAGCAGACGAAATGTCAATACAGCGTCCCTCCTCCAACAGGATTCAGACACACCACAGCAAGCGAAGCGAAGGCTAAATTCCTAGCTTCAGGGTCTTAACGACAAGTCATATAAAGCCGGAAAGACAATCGGAGATCATCTTGCACCAGTGCGGAGTGGTCACCACCTCGACGATCGTCTCGATACAGCAAACGAGATGTCACCCCAGCATTCTTCCCCCAGCAGGATTCGGACACGCCAAAGCAAACGAAGCAAAGGCCAAATTCCTAGCTTCAGGGTCTTGACGGTAACTCATATAAAACCTGAAAGACTATCGGAGATCATCCCACATCAGCACGGAGTGGTCACCACCTCGACGTTTGTCTCGATACAGCAGACGAGATGTCACTACGGCGTCCTTCCTCCAACAGAATTCGGACACGCCAAAGCAAACGAAGCGAAGGCCAAATTCCTAGCTTCAGGGTCTTGACGGTAACTCATATAAAACCTGAAAGACTATCAGAGATCAACCCACATCAGTGCGGAGTGGTCACCACCTCGACGATCGTCTCGATACAGTAGACGAGATGTCACCCCAGCGTTCTTCCCCCAGCAGGATTCGGACGCGCCAAAGCAAACGAAGCAAAGGCCAAATTCCTAGCTTCAGGGTCTTAACGGCAAGTCATATAAAGCCTGAAAGACAATCGGAGATCATCTCACACCAGTGCGGAATGGTCACCACCTCGACGTTCGTCTCGACACAGCAGACGCAACATCAACAAAGAGCGGAGCCACGGCAAAGTCCCTAGTTCCAAACCTCGACGGTTCACCAACAACCTAGAGACAACCTCGACATTTGTCGCAATATTGCAGACACGATGTCAACAAACGAAGCAAAAGCCAAATTCCTAGCTTCAGGGTCTTGACGGCAAGTCATATAAAGCCTGAAAGACTATCGGAGATCATCCCACACCAGCGCGGAGTGGTTATGACTCATCGGGGCTCTCCAAAATGAGCCTAACCTCAAGTAAAAAGTGACATGGAATATCCCTATGCTTGCTCTTTCGACGGTAATACTACCTGGAAGATTACTTGAAGACGTCTTGTCCAGCCCCCGAAGGGATCAGAGACACGACAATCGCAAGGCTACTCGAACAGCAAGATTGCATATCGAGAAATATATCAGCCAACGCGATGGTACGACGGTCAAAACCCTAAGTACCACAGACCCTAACGGACCTCTGTCGTAAAGAGCAGAGGTTAACTGTGACGTTAAGATATTCTTGCGAGGAGTGCTCGATTCGGCTCGACTCGTGAGGAAAAGCCTTAGGCAGCGGGGGTTAAAAAAAACCTGTTTCTTAAGCACTAGGGCCCTGCAAGTCGGTCCAAAACGGACTCTTGCATACTATTCACGGGTCACACTCTCCGAAGTCAAATCTTGATAAGGAGGGAAACAACCGCTTACGGGTTCTCTCGACTCGTAAGAGGGAAAAATTCTCTTATGAGATCCTTACGACTTATAAGAGAAAACGCACTTAGGAATCCTCACGATTCCTAAGGAGAAAATACACCTACGAGATCCTCTCAATCCGTAGGGAGAAAAGTCTTTATGAGACCCTCAAGGCTCATAAAGTTGAAAAGTCTTAGGTAGCAGACTTGAACCTGCTTCCTAAGCCATCACTACTCCCCAAGATATTCAAGACGGAATGTTCTATATCACCTACAGGCTACACTTATTTGAGAAATATGCCAATAACAAAGCAGAAAATAAAAGGAAGGAGGCAAAAGATTTGTCATTCATACTCGAAAAATTCTTACATCAATAAAAACAATAAACAAAAACAACATTATTGAAAGGTTTACAATGGTATGACCTCGGACCCAGGACATGGATTGAGGAACTAGAAAGTAACCTTATCTAAGACTTTCCAAGCCTGGAGAACCATTCTAGTGTGCTTTTTTTCGCGAGCACAAGCGTCGGGGTCCCCACTGATGTCCTCTTCCCTCTAATAAGCAGCGAGTATGGCGGACTGTTGGAAGGCCTGGTGCAGGAGATCGACAAGATTGTCTCGCCGCCTTTTCGAGATTAAGTTCATCAGGTACACCGAGTGCACCTTATCCTCGGCGGCATCCAACGCCCTAAGCGGCACACCGGAACAGAATAGGGGAAGCGCTTCCCAGATGGCTCCCATGATAAGCTTCAGGAGAGAGGAACGTCGGGGAAGCAGTTGACCGTTATATGCGTCGAAGCGGCTCATGATTTCAGCACTCTCGGCATTGGTGAACTCTCGATTCTGAGAACGGCCAAGTCGGCGGATGTCCCCGTAAGAGATAATCTTGTTGAGATCGTACATGTGGGTGTCTATTGTTTCTGGAAAAGAGAATCAACAAAATTATCAGAAAGACTGATTAAGCAAAACGATATAATTAATCGAGGAATAAAATGTCATCTTTAAACTCCAAGATCCATGAAAAACTCCGAAGAGTTCTTTTGTATGATTTGGAAGGAGCAAAGCTCCATTGGTGAATTAAGAAAATACAAGGAAAATCTTTTAAAGAGCACAGCCTTAAGATGGAACACTAATAGGGTTCTCTTTAGTTCTCTCTAGATCCTTTCAGAGCAAAGCTCTGCTAAGTGAAACCCTAAATGGGTTTTCTTTAGATCAGGGATCTATTGAGAGCAAGGCTCTGTCGATGAAAATTAATTTAATTTGATTTGATTTAAATTAAAAAAAAATTACCTAAAAGTTTGAATTTTGAATTTCAACAGAGCTTTGCTCTGATTGGGGGAAACAAATGCGTTGCTTCGTCTCCCGCCTTGGAGTTTGAACAGAGTTTTGCTCTGATTGGGGTAAACATCAACGCTTCAGCTGACCTGCGCTCTGCGCTGCGCGACACGTGGCAGCGCAGTTGCGCTGCGCTCTGCGCTGCGCGACACGTGTTAAGCGCAGGTGCGCTTGCGCCAGCACCAAAACAGAATTAAAATTCTAGAAAGATCTTTCTGATCTTGTTAAAACAAGAAGATTATCTTCTGTAAAACAGAAGCCCTTGGATCAAAGATCCAACGGTGGGGAAAAATCCCTAAATCACTCAGAGAAAGATCTCTTAACAAATCAAATGGCACTATAAAAAGGCCTCTAGACTCCAAGTCTAAAGGACATGGAGATTAACACATAAAGAACTCATAGAAATCTTCTATAAACGTTGGAAGAACTCAGAGAAAGAAAAAGGTAAAAACCTTTGAATAAAATAAGAATTTTTTTCTAAAAAGATTAGTGATCTAAAAACAAGATCAAGATCTTGAATAAAAAATATATAATAATAAAAAGAAGTAATTTGCTTCTTCTTTAGATCTTTCTGATCTAAATAAAGGCATTTCCTTTTGTTGAACCATTGGTTCTGGAATCTTAAAAGATTCCCTTCTTTGATCCAAAATTGGATTAAGATATTGAACAGTGCCCTGCACTTGAAAAAATTGCACTGTTGCGCTCTCGGGTTGGCGCAAGCCACCAGAGAGCGCCACGTGTCAGCCCCAGAACAGACTGCGCTATGCGCTTCTAAAACAGAGCACTGCTTTCTTAAATTGGCGCAAGTCACCAGAGCGCGCCACGTGTCAGCAGCGCAACAGCGCAGCGCACTGTCGTAGCGCACTACGCTAGCAGACTTGCGCTCACCAGAGCTGACACGTGTCACCCCCACATGGACTTGCGCCTTGCGCTCATCAATTGGCGCAAAGCGCCTGACAAGCCACGTGGCACACTGTCAGAAGATTTAATGCTCTGCATTATTTAAAAGAGGGACAGAGCCCAATTAAAAAAGACTAACAGGCCTGATGAAAATGTCATGCGTTACTTTAAAAAGGGCAGAGCCCAAACCGAGGTCTGTTAGACCAAAACAAATGCTGTGCATTTAATTAAAAACCCAATGCTATGCATTAATAAAGGGCAGAGCCCAAGCAAAGGCCTAATAGGCTAATAATAAATAAAATGTTGAACATTTTCAACTGGACTTAACCCAATCATGGCCATAAGTCCTCAAATTAACATTGACTGAGCACGACTGCTCTCTTAAATCAATTTACACCCGGTTCAAGGGTACATCTCCGAACTCCTCTGATATTTGTCGTTGTAATCCTTCAACGTCTTCAGAGAGGTGACGGGTCCCGACAACCACACATCGATACGGACTGTGGGGTCCTTAAACTCGTAGACCGAAACGTCCTTAAACTAATATTCGTCCCAAAATGGGAACGTTGGACCGAAACGTCCTTAAACTAATATTCATCCCAAAATGGGAACGTTGGACCGAAATGTCCTTAAACTAATGTTCGTCCCCAAATGGGAATGATGGACCACCATGTCCCTAAACTGGAAATCGACCGCAATGTCATTAAACTAAACAATAGAGCCAATTGCTCTCTTGTCGGATCCAAACGATCCCGTTAAGTTGATCTTAGTCTGGAGATTAGGCTAACGTATCCTTAACAAAAGTTTAAGTTGATCTTAGCCTTAAATAGGGCTAACGTATTCTTAAACCAAAACCCCAAACCCAAATCTAAGAAAATACGGATTTGGACTAATCCACGTCCTACGGGTGACGACATAAATTAGTCTCCGTATACAATCCACGGGCAACCACAAACAAAACAAACACCCACGACACGAAATGAAATTCTGGAGAAGGAGAAAGTTGCTACCGCGGTGCGGTAGCGTAATTAACTGCAGGGGCTTGCGCATACAGGGAAGAGCGTCCCCACAATAAAAAAACCTCTCCAGCGAGGGGGAATCTGACGAAGTCTGCTACATCGGCCGCATCCGTCTAAACCTTCGATACACGGTGCCATAAATCAACTTGGCATCTTCGGAGAGGTGGACGGGTAAAACCAAATAGCATCTGCCCCGAATCTCAGGCAAGACGCCCATGTCTTGGCCGCCGTTCGAAGGGGAACAGAGACCATCCTTAAAATATTTCATACACTGATGCTGTGTAGAAGGGATGATGTTGTACTCGTGTAACCATGGTCGGCCGAGCAGAGCATTGTAGCATGTCTTGGTGTCTATGACGTGGAACTTAATGTCCGTGACGAGTAGACCAAAGCGTAGCGTCAGTATCACAGACCCAAGAGTTCTTGATGATTGGGAGTCAAACCCGGAGATGGTGATCTTGTCCCAAGCAAGGTGCTGGACGCTCATGCAGATTTCCTTTAACACCCGCACGTTGAGGAGGTTAACGGAAGACCCATTGTCAACCAAGATTTTTCCTATCTTTATATCATGGCAATACCTTGAGACATAGAGGGGGCGATTGTGTTCGCACGTCCCTAGGAGAAGGTCTTCATCACCGAAAGTGACATCGGCCGTGTGCACTTCTTCCAATTCATCCTTCATCTTTTCTTCGGCGAGAAAAGCTTGGAATTGCTCCGGCTCCTATAGTGCCTTGATTAATGAATCCCTTGCATCTTTTGATAGTAAAAGGGCATCAAGAATGCTGAGCTGCGAGGGTAGCTTCCTCAGATGCGCTTGAACGTTGTAATCCACCTTATTTTTCTTCGGCGGGTCCTTGGCGGTTAGCTCTTCCACAACTTGGTCATCCAGGGCGATATCTTCAGAGACCTTCTCTTTTCCCTTATCTTTTTTATTTGAGGGTCCAAGATTCTTTTCGGGTAGCGTACAATTACGCAGCCGGATATTTTCGCAGGCCTTCGGCTCTTCTTCTTTTCCCGAGGTGGACTCTTTAAAGTGGGGGCTAAGAGCCATTTCCTCGTCAGAGTCTCTCCCGAATGTGAGAACTTGCGCTTCCCCGGCATTAATCATGCGACAGTCGCCGGTAGTTCTTCTAAGCTCTTCGGTCGTACTTTTTCGCTTCCGACGAGTTTTGTGCTTTTCCTGCTTAAAATGTTGCCGGTGAACGATATATCCCTGCCACCATTTATCGAAAGCTTTGCACTCTTCGGTGGGGTGCGAAATCTTCCGATGATACAAGCAGTAGGAAGGGTGCATTTCTGCTTCACCAGTAATATTTCCTTCAGAAGGTGGTAGCTTCATACCCATTGATATGGCTTTAGCAAACCTTTTCCTCATCTTGAATTTGCTTTTATCTGCGGTGGATGTATTTTGCTCCAGCGGGAGTGTCTCAACTCTTTCGTCAAGTCGCTGTCGCTTGGCCCTTTCAAATATGGCCATCTCGCGTTCCTGATCAGCTTTACTTTTCAACAGAGCTTCATTGAGGAATGCATCAATGGTTTCATCTGATGGCCCCAGAAGTTTCGGTTCAGGATTTGCCCCCAGCTTCTCAGCGCAAGGAATTTTCTCATCGTCTGTAAACGAATGGGAAATCATATGACAGCTCGCCACGTATTCCTCGGATTCATCCGACGAACTCTCTCCCTCATCTTCCTCTTGAAAGACGTGGTTGAGGAACTCCTGGAGTGTGATGGGAGTCCGTGCTTTCTGGTTGTACTCCTCCAATGCGTCAATCTGCTTTTGTAAGTCCGTGCGCTTGTCTCCAGGCTTCACGGGCTTCTTGGATTTCTTCTCCTTCTTCTTTGAAGATTTTGACGGCTGGTTGTGAGTGCTTGGGCCACCACCATCGATTTTTGGAGTTGGGCACGGCTTCAACATCCCTTCAATGATCTGAGGTTCCAACGGGTTCTTCCACCTGATTGCTGGGCATGTTTGAAGATCGTTCAGCATCCTCTTTGTTTTGGCTGATAGCACAACCTCCCATGGAGCTTCTTCAACGAGAAAGCACGTTGCCCCCGGCGTATTCACCCTTTTAGGGGTGTGAGGCTGCGGCGGATTCACCTTCCATCTGTCGGACAACGCGAATTTGCCCTGTTGGTACTGGTCTTCAATCCAATTTTTGAAGACGTAGCAATCCTCGATCGGATGACCAAGTACTCGGTAATAAGGACAGTAGTTAGGATCATTGACGTCGTTTGGCTGCGACGGGCGTCTTGGATCCGGCAGATTAATGAGTCGGTTGCGCAATACTAGCTCAAACAGTCTTCTCGTTTTATCTCGGGAAACGAGTAGGGACGTCCTAGCCTCTCCTCGAGGGATACGCGCGGACGCATATTATTTTGACGGACAACCGACTTCAAGTTGCTCGGCTGTTGTTGAGAATTAGCGACAACGATCGCTTTTCCCTTCCCCTTCTCGTTTCGAGAATACGGCTTTGGAGGAGGCGGTCTATGGCTCATCTGGTCCATTTGAGCTAGCTTGTCGATCAGGGCCTGGAAGGTAGTCGGCTTGAAGAACATCATGAATTGCGAGATGGTCGCTTGCGGATCGAGGGTTCCCACAAACATGCCTACTGCTGGAGCCTCTTCTATGCGTTGCTCACATTTTGACCATAAGTTCCGCCACCGTATCGCATATTAGACCCACGTCTCGCCTGGCTTCACCCTGGCGTTAATCAATGCCGTTATCGGGGTGCGTTCGATGGCGCTTGCGAATCGCTGGGTAAACAGCAGCTCCATCTCCGCAAATGTCTTGATAGAGTCGTTTGGGAGCTCGGAGTACCACTCGAATGCTGTATCCGATAAGCTACCAACGAACTGGCGAAGCAACAATTTATCATCACCGCCGGTGTTGCCGCAAAGCGCCCTGAACTGGGCAACATGCTGGTGGGGATTGCCCGTCCCCTTATAAACATGGAATTTCGGTATTGTATAGCCCGACGAGTACTAGATCTGATCATACCAGCTCGGATATGGTCGCCCCGTTTTTACGACCTGACCGGCTGCCTCAGTCGCCTGATGAACCCGTATTTGCTGAGCTATATATTCGTCCAAGTCAGCTTTGGAGATTGTCTCCTCCTTGGCTGTTGACAGAGCCGGCGGAGGATTTGACGTTTCTCCCCTGTCGTCTCCAAGGACGATCGGAGGATCTTCAGCAGGAGGATCTTGTTGGATCATCATACCCACCATGTCCTGGAACAGGAGGGCCATTCGCTTTATGTTGGTTGCTTTTTCCGCAGCCTCTTTATCCTTCTTTTCCAGTATCCTGCGAAGGAATTCAGCGTCAGTTCTTGCTCCTGGCGTTGATCAGAGGACGCTTCAGGGCTTTCTTTTGGCCCAGTGAGTGCGGCCATCGCGTTCATCATTTCTTAGAGCTTCTGATGTTGCTCCTGAGCTTTGGTCACTGACCGTGTAAGCGGTCTATGACCTGTAGATGCACGGCTGTCCTCCTTCCCCGACGCCATGTATACAGTATGGACTACAATGCCCCCGGACTTAGGGCGTTTGGGCTCGCCGCCTTTGACATTTGCCGCAGGCGTGGGAATTTTCTCCGGCCTCCTTCTTTTGTGGGCCATTGAAGTTGAAGGGGCCGTTGCAGCGAGCACCCTGGCGGTTGTCGTCCTTTGCTGTTTGTCAGGGTGGTTCTTTTCTTCCTGCACTTTCGCCCTTTTCTGCCGGCGAGAGTGACCTTGGTCGATTACGGAATCTTGAACCCTCCACCAGACCTTGTAAATTTTGGAGGACAGCCGTTGAGGGGGCTGCTCCAGCTTAGTTTCTGTAACTCTCTCCGCAGGTGGAGGAGATCTTTTTAGTGTGGCAGTCGGAGAGTTCTTGCGTACCCTCCTTAGCGGTTCAAAGCTGTTCCCAGTTGGAACAGCAGCATTAACTTCCACCATTGGAGCAGGTGGAGTTAGCTCTGAGGGGGAGTTGCCCCCGGCCTTCCTTACTCGGCGCCAATGGCGACGTCGAGCGTGTCGAGCTGTTGGGACTGGCTCGGCGATAGGGATAGTTTCGTCTTGCCCCCTGTCCGGATGAGGCGCCGCTGGTGCTAGCCTCTTAAAGACTGATGTTGTCTTTTGAGTGGCGATGTTGAGTCTGTCAAAGACAGACCCTCGAGTAGGAGCAAAAGCCGGAATAGTCAGCCTTGAAAAGACCGACTCTTTAACAGGAGAAGCCGCCTTGACGACTTCAGGAGCAGAGGTGGCTATCTTCCTCGGGATAGCCACTTTAGGGTTCATAGGCTTCTTGGCGGGCCATCAGGGTTCTGGTTCAGCCTGGCAAAGACAGAGGCTGACGGTTTGATATTGGACGACCCGTTGAAAGGGGCCGTTGTAGCAGTGAGCCGATCGAAGACTGACTTCTTTTGCACTTCCGGTGCGGGCACTGGAATGGTGAAGCTTGCAGGCGGGAGCATGGTCCCGAAAAACAGACCGGTGGTGTCCTGGGTCACTTGTTCCACTGGCATAGCAAGGATGGAGGCCGCTTGAGGCCCATAGGCTACACCTCCAGGTGAGGCGGAGCGTCGGTTGCATTTGCATTTGGAGCAGCTCGAGCAGTTGGATGCCATTGATGCTTGATTTCTGCGCCAGGCAAAAGACCAAATCTTAGTAACTTGAAACCCAAAGGCAACCATTAACAAACCGCGATTCGTTCGCGAAGACGACACACGAAGTGTGGAGTGGAAAGAGGAAAAGGTCCCACCGGACGTGCCAGAATCTGTTCCCCTCCGAATGGCGGCCGAGACTGGACGTCTTGCCTGAGATTCGGGGCAGATGCTATTTGGTTTTATCCGTCCACCTCTCCGAAGATGCCAAGTTGATTTATGGCACCGTGTATCGGAGGTTTAGACGGATATGGTCGATGTAGCAGACTTCGTCAGATTCCCCCTCGCTTGAAGGGTTTTTGATTGTGGGGATGCTCTTCCCTGCAGGCGCAAGCCCCTGCAGTTAATTATGCTACCGCATCGCGGTAACAAATTTCTCCTTCTCCAGAATTTCACTTCGTGTCGTGGGTGTTTGTTTTGTTTGTTGTTGCCCGTGGATTGTATACGGAGACTAATTTATGTCGTCGCTCGTAGGACGTGGATTAGTCCAAATCCGTATTTTCTTAGATTTGGGTCTGGTGTTTTAGTTTAAGGATACGTTAGCCATATTGAGGCTAAGATCAACTTAAACGTTCGTTAAGGATACATTAGTCTGATTTGAGACTAAGATCAACTTAACGGAAAGAGCATTTAGGGGCTCTGTTGTTCCAGTTTAGGGACGTAGTGGTCCATTTAATATATGGCCGTCGGGACCCGTCACCTCTCTGACGACGTTGAAGGATTACAACGACAGGTGTCAGAGGAGTTCGGAGATGTACCCTTGAACCAAAGTTGATTGGGGGTCCTATAGTCCAATTTGGGACTAAAGTCTGTTTGAATGTTTGAAGCTAAGATCAACTTAAACGAGATCGTTTAGATCCAACAAAAGAGCGTTTGGGAGCTCTATTGTTCCAGTTTAGGGACGTAGTGGTACATAGGTAGTTTAGGGACATTGCGGTCCATTGCCAGTTTAGGGACATGGTGGTCCATTTCCAGTTTAAGGACATAGGGGTCCATTTCCAGTTTTGGGGATGGATATTAGTTTAAGGACGCATAAGTCCATGAGTTTAAGGACCCCATAGTCCATATAGATGTGTTTAAGGACGCATTAGTCCATTAGTTTAAGGACGCATAAGTCCATGGGTTTAAGGACCCCACAGTCCGTATGGGTGTGTTTAAGGACGCATTAGTCCATTAGTTTAAGGACGCATAAGTCCATGGGTTTAGGGACCCCACGGTCCATATTATTGGTTTAAGGACGCATAACTCTGTGAGTTTAAGGACGCATCAGTCCATGAGTTTAAGGACCTCACAGTCCGTATTATCGGTTTAAGGACACATGAGTCCATGGGTTTAGGGACCCCGCAGTCCGTATTGTCGGTTTAAGGATGCATAAGTCCATGGGTTTAGGGACCCCACAGTCCGTATTTTGGTTTAAGGACGCATAAGTCCATAGGTTTAGGGACCCCACAGTCCGTATTATGTGTGGTTGTCGGGACCCGTCACCTCTCTGACGTCGTTGAAAGATTACAACGACAGGTGTCAGAGGAGTTCGGAGATGTACCCTTGAACCGGATGTAAATTGATTTAAGGGAGCAGCCGTGCTCAGTCAATTTAATTTGAGGACTTACGGCCATGATTGGGCTAAGTCCAGTTGAGAATATTCAACGTTTTTATCTTCGGCCTATTAGGCCTGTGCTAGGGCTTTGCCTATGTTTAATAATGCACTGCATTTTCTTTTGGCCTGCTAAGACTTTTGATTTGGGCTCTATCCCTTTTAAATGATGCACAGCATCTGTTTTTGTTTGGGCTCTGCCCTTTTTAAAGTAATGCATTGCGTTTTATTCGGCCTGTTAGGCCTTTTTTTAATTGGGTTTGGCCTTTCTGTAAATAATGCAGTGCATTAATCAAACTGACAGTGGCCATGTGGCCTGTCGGGCGCTTTGCGTCAATTATTGAGCGCAAGCGCATGTGGAGGTGACACGTGTCACGCTGTGGTGAGCGCAAGCGCAGTGCGCTGTGCTGTTGCGCTGCTGACACGTGGCGCTCTTTGGTGAGTTGCGCCAATTTCAGAGAGCAACGCTCTATCTTAAAAGCGCACAGCGCAAGTGGTTTTTGGAGCTGACACGTGGCGCTCTCTGGTGGCTTGCGCCAACCCAAGAGCGCAACAGTGCAGATTTTCAAGTGCAAGGCACTGTTTTAATATCTTGATCCAATTTTGGATTCAAGAAAAGAATCTTTAAGATTCCAGAACCAATGGTTCATAAAAAAAGCAATGCCTTTGTTATTATTATATTTTTATATTGAAGATCCTTGATCTTGTTCTTAGATCAATGATCTTTTCAGAAGAAATTCTTCTTTTTTTATTCAAAGGTTTTACCTTTCTCTCTTTTTGAGTTCTTCTCAGAGCTCTTTAGAGGAGTTCTCTCTTTGTTTCTGTGTTTTTCTATCTCTGTGTTGTTTTTTGGAGTTGGGGTCTAGGGGCCTTTATATAGTGCCCATTAATTTGTTAAATTTGTTAAAGAGATCATTCTCTGATTGATTTGGGGAATTTTCCCCACCGTTGGATCTTTGATCCAAGGGCTTCTGTTTTACAGAAGACAATCTTCTTGTTTTAACAAGAACAGAAAGATCTTACTGGAATTTTAATTCTGTTTGGCGCAAACGCACCAGTGCTTGACACGTGTCGCGCAGCGCAGAGCGCAGCGCAACTGCGCTGGCGCAACTGCGCTGACACGTGTTGCGCAGCGCAACTGCGCTGACACGTTCTCGCAGCGCAACTGCGCTGACACGTGTCGCGCAGCGCAAAGCGCAGCGCAACTGAAGCGTTGCTTCCTTTAATTTTGTTTTAAATAGAGCCTTGCTCTGATTGGGTGCGCTGCCTTGGGCGCTGCGCTCCCTGCGCTGGCGTGTCTGATTTTGACACGTGGCGCTCTGCGCGCAGCGCAGGGGATCTGAAGCGTTGCTTCATTTATTTTAACTTTAATTCTCACTTCAATTTCAAAACAGAGCTTTGCTTTGATTGGGGAAACAGAAGCGTTGCTTCGTCTCCCGCCTTGGAATTTGAACAGAGCTTTGCTCTGATTGGGGTAAACAATGGGTATGATGAGAATTATTTGAGCCCGTGGATTGTATACGGTAGTCAATTTGGGGACTAGGGCCGGGGAAATTTTGAAAAATCGGATTTTGGTTGGCGTCTGCATCGCTGCACTGGAATATGGTACCATGAGTGACTCATCATTCGCCGTTGTTTTATTTTTTTTGTTTTATCGTGATTGCTCTATCATTTCAGCTTTTCTTATCGCGAAGGTCGTGATTGCCCTGTCATTTCGGCTTTTATTCGCGGTTGCCTTATCATTTCGGCTTTATTTTTTCATCTTTATTTTACTCGCTGATTTTTATTGCGAGTTGCTCCATCATTTCGGCTTTTCTTTTTATTTATTTACACATTTTTTTACATTCCCAGTTTAACGACTTAGAGGTCGATTGTTCCCAGTTTAACGATGTGGTGGTCGTTTACTCTCAGTTTAAAGACTTGGTGGTCTGTTGTTTTTCTTATCCCAGCTCCTCAAACTTTGATCTTGGTGGAGCTATGTTGATGACCGTAGCTCTGTGGCTTGTCGGTACATCTGACGACTGTGAGGCTTTCCCAAGTTTGTATTGGTTTTTCACCCAATCTTTAAAAATATAGCAGTCTTCAATGGTATAACTCACCATTCTATAATATGGGCAGTATATGGGATTTCCGGACTTGTTCATCTCATGTGGCCTCTTTGGAATAGGCAGTTGAAGACCGTTGTTCAAGGCGTCCACGAATATTTCATGGACTTTATCCCTCCTGAAGGAGTATACTTTCTTTTTTCTCTCCGTTAGAGTATGTGCCCTTACTGATGCTGGACCCTGAGGACGATCAGTCTTTGGTTCGCCTACTGTCCACTTACCACGTTCAGTGTACGTATCGGAGGGAGTGGAGGCTGATCGCGTCCGTTTTTCACAAAGGTGTTCCACTCTCGGGTTGGAGGGAGTATCGGTTGGCTGCTTCCGGATATCAATCCCCGGCTCACGAACCAAAATTTGATTTTGCTGTAATTGCAATCGGGCGACTTGGGTCGTGAGATCCTCCATGACATTTGCCAGCTCGTCGACTTTGGAATGGACCTTGGCCATCTTCTCATCCATGTCCTGAAGTTGCCTTTGAAACCATTGGAATAATACTTGTTCTATAGTTCCGGGTATGACAACGGGGTCATCCTTACCGCCTGAACTTGATTCAGCATGAACCATGGGTTCCTTTGGCTTAATGGCCTGAGCGAGCTCTTCATCATTTGGATCGGGCCGATGTTGGATGGCAACAACCGCGTCATTGTCATGGTTATAAGGCGTAGGAGGACTTGTTCCTCTGAGCTCCATCATATATACCGTATGGGTTGTGTACCCGTCTATTGCTTCTTCATTGGCAATGTTGCTCGCTTGGCTCTTAGCTTGTTGCCTTGGTCCGCTCTTTTTAGAGAAAGGCAGATGTCTGAGAGAGTCAGGTCCCTGAAGGACTTCGGTCTCTTATGAAATTGGCGGTCGCAGCTTGATTGTTTGTTAACACGCCAGGAGACAATGATATTTCTCCCGCCTTATATTGTTTCTCGACCCAATCCTTGAAGATGCAACAGCCTTCAATAGTGTGCCCCAGCACTCGGTGGTATGGGCAAAAGTTGGGATGATCAGTCCTGTTCGCTTTACTTAGCCTTTTTGGTTTTGGTAGCCGCAAGCCATTCTTCAGAGCATCTTTAAAAATTTTATGGACCTTGTCCCTTCGGAAAGAGTAGACCTTATTTCTTCTTTCCTCCAAAATTGGCTTTCGAGATTTGTTAGTCTTTGCTCCGCCCGCTCTCTGCTTATCCAGAGAATCGGTGCTGTTGGAACTTTCACTTTTCCGGTTGTCGTCCCTCCGATGTCTTAGTCTGTTTGTGAATTGGAGATTCTGAGTAGACTCAGGCTTTGAGCGTTCCAACATTTGAACTTTCTTGGTCGGCTCTTGGAACGTTTTGAGGCCTGCGGTGCACAGGAAAGGTTTCATCCAGTCGTTCAGATTTTCTATAAGAAGACTGACGGATTGGTCTTTCTCCAACGGCGGTTCACATTTGATAGAGAGATTGCACCATCGGACTATAAAATCCATGTTGCTTTCGCTGTTCTTTGGCTTGGTTCTTACGAGGTCGGCAATGGTGATTTTATCGCTGACACTCATGAACCTTTGCTTGAACATGGATTCTATTTGAGCGAACGTCGTGATCGAGTCATCCGGTATGCTTGCATACCAATCGAAAGCAACATCGGTCAAGCTATTGACAAACTGGCAGAGAAGGAGCGCATCGTTGCCCCCAGTATTCACGCATGATGCTTTAAATTGGGCAATGTGTCGGTTCGCATTTCCTGTCCCATCGAACTATTCAAATTTGGGGACGACATAGCCAGTAGGAAATTCCACAAGATCGTACCGAGCAGGATATGGTCTCCCGCTACTGCTGACATCTTTTTGCTCTCCGGCTTCGGCTACCAATGTTTTGATTTGTTGGCAACCAAATCCATTATTTGATCTTGAGTTAGCGGGTTGTTGATTAGTGTATGATTTTAACGATCAAAGGTATTTTACCGCAATCAGAAACGGCGTCGCTTTGCAGCTAGCTGGTGAATACGGGTCGATCCACAGGGATGGTGTTAATTTTCCTAAGTGTTCTTACGAGCTAATTCCAATGGGTGTTTGGTCCTTTAATTGAATCTAAAAAACTAAGTTGTACGATGGTTAAGAAACTTGCTAGGATTAGGTCTAAGGTGGAGTTTGGTAAGATTAAATTTCACACCTCTTTCAATACCCTCAATTAAATCTCTTAGGAGTTATAGCAATTATTAGTAAAGGGGATTAGGATGATTGGGAAGAAACGAAGTTTCTTCCTCTAGATCCTTGTCCGTCCTTTCCTGATACTTGCTCTAACCTTCATGGAAGACATGCATGTCCGGTCCTTTATACTACGGTTTCACCGTTACCTCGTGGGTAGGGTGCCGTAGGGAGCGGATAATACATGCATGCATGAAGTTCTAGTTATTAAAAATGATTGGGCACAAAAGAGATGAGAGATATTCATCTCTCAAACTCCTCCCTATTCCTAACCCTAACAAGCGAGGAAATTACTCGCTCATTAAGGGATCTGTTAAAAACGTCATTTTATTATATGTAGTTTTTTTTAGATCTAATAGATTAGTTACCTACTGCAGGTTAAGAGATTCTACGCTAGATTAAACTAGGGCAAAGGATTGATTTATCTAAGGCAAGAACTAAATTAGAAAACTAAGGCAGAAAAATAAAAGACAACTTACAAGAATGATACTCTTAAATCTTCAAAAGAATCTGAACTTTTATTTATCAAAAAAGAGGCATCCCTCATACAATCTTTAGAATACATACTTATAGGAAATAGGAAAATTAGGGTTACAATTTCCCGCACATGTGCTATTATAGATATACCCCCGAAAAATCCCAACAAAAGCACTGACGCACCGCCAGGAGAAATATGCACCGACACGTGCATCAGATGGCCGCGGAACCGCGGCATGGGTGGGGGTAGGGCCGCGGTTCCACGGCCCATTGGTCAGATCATCTGATCAAATTTTCTGGTATCATTCTTTATGCTTTGGGCTTTTTATTTCTCTAGTTCTTTTCTCCATTTGGCTTCTGGGTATTCTCCAGATCTTTCAGTGAAACTTGTAGTGGTCTTTTAACTGCTCACTTTGACATTTTGGACCTTGTGTTGTCTTGTACAATTGTGAACTGTTCTTCGTCTAGGCTTGACTAGGATCCTTCTACTTGTTGGTCAAAAGTCCAACTTTTGTATAATCTTTTGTTGTTTTCACTGTTTTCGCTCCAAGAACCTGTATCCTGTAATATGTAGCAGACATGCGTCAAAAGCACCTGTTTATTTATAAAACGAATAAGAATGGGAATATAATAATGCAATATTATGATATGAACAGTTGCTGTCATCGGTAGCCAAGACATTTCCCGAGATAGGATGCGACTGGCTTTCATGCGGTCCGACCACCTTTGGATTTGAGGGAATAGGCATCGGCTGTCTCGGGACACCGTTCCCCGGTCCATGAGTAGAACCATGCGCTTGATTGGGCGGCTGAGAGGCAAGTTGGGCCGTGAGCTGTAAGACGACGTTTGTCAAGTCGTCAATTTTTTAGTAGAGCTTGGCCATCTCCTTGTCTTTGCTTCTGAGCTGCTTTCGGAGCTCCTGGAGAAGTTGCTGCTCTGCGGTCTTAGGATGGAAAGTTTGCTCATCTTCGCTTTCCGAGCCCGACTCCTCATGAACCGAGGGATCTCTCTGCTTACCAGCTTCACTTGGAGCATTTTCATTACCTTCGGGAGTATGCTGGTCTTGGGAAGTGACAGCCGCATTCAAACTAGATTGGATTTGAGATGTGGTGGCCCCATCCTTGCTGCGAAGGTTGTCGCTGGGACGCGCGCCTACCATGTAGACTGTGTGGATAACACATTCAGCCATCCTTTCATCACTGGAAGCTGGTTTCGCGGAGCGATCCGGGCTTTGGAAATTCATAAATTTTAACATGGCCGGAGCCCTAGCCCTTTTGTTGGTTCTGTATCTGAGCCGTTTCTGCCTCAGCTTCTCTGCTTTGAGCGCTTGGCAGGCTTCTGCTCTTCGGAAAGCCGCCATAGGCCGAGTGATAGGGAGCTTAGAGAAGATACCCAATCGAGCAATTGTCAGGGGTGCCGCTGGAGATTGCCGGAGATGCCTTGTTGCTTTGTTGGTGTTGATGGCCTTTCCCCCAGCTAGGGCCAAGGAAAGTTGTTCAAACACCGACTTTCGTTTGGGTTGGGGCGCCCTCGCGACCATGACATTCGGCCTTTTCCCCTTTTAGGCTGGTTTATCCATCACTGGGGCTTGAAGAGCAGGGACGGCGTTAGCTGGCACGAACAGAATAGAGCCGAACTGTAGCAGCGGCTCCTCCAACTGTCACCCAAGACTGGCCGGGAGGACCGTCCTGGAGTCCATCTTCATCGTGTAGGAGATGGGAGCTGAGTTCATCTTTGGAGACATTTTTGAAAATTGATTGCTTGGAAAACTGCATGAAAGAGCATTATTTTAGTATAAATATAGATATGTATATTGATTGAGTTCGCATGAATGTTTAACCCGAAATATGGGAGGAGAGATACGTCCCACCGGGCGTGCCAGAATCTATAGGGTGTTTTTCGTCACCCCATTGAGATGGGAATACGCACGCGCTTGTCAGGCGTACTACAGATTCCCCCTGCTTAGGGTAGGCGGGGGTTTATTGATCGTGGGGATCCAAATCTCCGACAGCCGCGGACTAAGCTGCTTTTAATTACCCCTTGCCTTTGGGGCGAGGAAACCTCCGATTAACGGGTTAAACTGGTCATGCGAACTCAATGTGCAGTGTTGTGTTTTGAAGGTGTTTTGGATATATCGGGGGGCCCGCAGAGTTTTTACGGGGGTCCCGCTACCCGAATAGCGGGCTGGAGGTCAAGGCGGCTAGCAGCCCCCTTGCGGGGTGCGGGGCAGCGCCCCGTTAGAAATTTTTTCTAACGGGGGATAGTGTTGTAGAGTATGTGTGTGTGTGTGTACACATACATATATATATATGTACATAAAAGGGGAAAAGCGCCCAAAGGACGCGTGTGGCTAGCGCCACACGTGCCTAGCACGCGGGCGCTGGGCGCTTGAACGCTGTGCGCTTAGGCGCTAGAGCATCACGTGCTCGACACGTGGGCGCTGAGCGCTCGAGCGCCAGCGCTTCACGTGCCCGGCATGTGGGTGCTTGAGCGCTGGGCGCTCGAGCGCTAGCGCATCACGTGCCCGGCACGTGGGCGCTGGGAGCTCGAGCGCTAGCGCTTCACGTGCCCGGCACGTGGGCGCCCCGGCACGTGGGCGCTCGAGCGCTGGCGCTTCACGTGCCCGGCACGTGGGCGCTGGGCGTTTGAGCGCTAGGCGCTCGGGCGCTTGGGCACCGGCGAGAAAAAAGGGCTTTTGGCCCCAGAAATAGGATTTAAATGCCCGAAAGAGGATTTAGAGTGGGGTTAAACTCCTAAGATATTTTTGGAGATGATGAAAAGGTCTTCTCCCTTGAGCTCTGGATCTTCCCAAAGTGGGATTTTTGGAGACGGGTCTCCTTCTTCTTTCTCTGTTGGCCGGCTCTTGGATAACAAGAGGGGTTAGATTTTAAAAATCTCTCCTTTTTAAGATCTGATGGAAGATCCAAGCTCCACTTTGTGGGTTTTGTGGTGAAAAACTATTTAGTTTTGGAAAAGAAAGAGTAAAACTCTTGATTTAATTTAAAAGAAAGAAGAAGGTTTTAGAACCCTGAGGAAGGAGAAGATCACAGATCTTGATTCTTTTTGGGAAAGAGAAAAAGTTGTTGAGATATTTCATTATCTTTGCCTTTATAGGCTATACACTTTACATATAGCCCCTTGGGCTTCATAAAATGGCATTTTGCCTATCCCATGGCTCATGTGCCATTTCTTTTTGCACATAAGCCATGGGCTTTACAAAAATTTGGTTTTATACCCATTCATGCATAAAAAATTACATAAAAATTATTTATTACATGATTTCATCTTGGCATGGAGGGGGGCCGGCGGCTTCATGTTCGGACTCGACCTGGGCATGGACCCGCTTGATCTGGGCTTGGGCCCACTTGGCTTAGGGTTGACCTTGACTTTGACTTGGTCAACCGGGGTGCAATTTTCGACCACAACAATCGCGTTGCGATAACAACTTTCTCCTGCTCCGGTAGGTCATTTCATGTCATGTTATGTTTGTTTATATGTGGTTGCCCATAGATTGTATACGGAGACTAGTTTATGTTGTCGCCCATAGGGAGCGGATTAGTCCAAATCCGTATATATATGAATTTGGGTTTGAACTTAGGACGCACATCTCGTATGAACGAGGTCTATAAGTTCGAGATATGTTATCTAAGGATTGTTGGTCATTTTCGAGACTGAGATCAACTCAGAGGTATGTAGTTAAGGCTCGTTAATCCTGTTTTGGATTAAAACCAACTTAACAAGTATGAATTAAGGATCTCTAGTCATCTTTGAGATCAACTCAGGGGTTTTGATTGTGGGGATGCTCTTCCCTGCAGGCGTAGGCCCCTACAGTTAATTACGTTACCGCGTTGCGATAACCACTTTTTCCTACTCCGGCAGTTCACTTTGTGTCGTGTGTATTTTTGTTTGTTTAGGTTGCTCGTAGATTGTATACGAAGACTAGTTTATGTCGCCCGTAGGGCGCGGATTAGTCCAAAACCGTATATTTTTAGATTTGGGTTTTGGGTCAAGGCTTTGCTTGACGAGATCCACGTTGGTATCTTGCTTTGCCAACGGGAGTGAACTCAGGACACAGATCTCATATAAATGAGCTCCATCAGTTCACGGGATATTTGAGTTTGATCTAAAGATCGTTAGTCATATTTGAGACTAAAATCAACTTAGAAGCAAATGAGCATATGTGCTTAATTATTTTAGTTTAAGGACATCACGGTCCATTATCGCCATGTTTGAGGCGAGGTGTTAGTTTAAGGACGTTTCGGTCCTTTATCGCCGTATTTGGGGGCGAATATTAGTTTAAGGATATTTCGGTCCATTATTCCCGTTTTGGGGATGAATGTTAGTTTAAGAACATTTCAGTCCGTTATCGCCGTAATTGGGGTGAATATTAGTGTAAGGACATTTCGGTCCATCATTCATCCTGTGCGCACGTGTATTTCTTACGTAGCAGAGTGAACAATGGAGATATGGAATGTGCCCAATTCGGGGCACGATCCGATTTGAGGCGTGCACGTCAATTTGGAAGTGCATCAACGAAAGAAGTTGTTGGTCGTCGGGACCCGCCACCTCTCTGAAGACGTTGAGGAATTACAACGACATGTATCAGAGATGTGAAGAGATGTATCCTTGAACCAAATCCCGTATTTGAGGGAAAAGACTGTGATGGACCTAAGAATCGTCAGTCATATTTGAGACTACGATTAATTTAGGAGACATGAGATGAATATCATTTTGGATATCATCGATGGGAGACCACTAGTCATTTTTGATACTACGATCAGTTTGGGAAACCATGAACAATATGATCTCGGTTGATTTAAAATCAAAGAGGTTTAACCTCAGGAAACTTAGCCGATTTGGGCTGAGATGAGTTTCCACAGTTACCCAAAAGTGCTAAGCACTGGGACATACAACGCTCACGTGTGAAACACGTGAGCCCTGGATTAGTGCTAAACCCTAGAGCCTATTGGCGCTCACGTGTGAAACACGCGAGGCATTCAGATGTGAGCATTTTTAGTCATTTTTGACTAATCATGGAGTGTTGAGCACTCTGCATGATGCTCACATGGGAAGCACGTGAGTGCTGGACTTTGGGCTTTATTTGTTCGTTTCCCTCTTTTTACAGAAGTTCTAAGCACTTGGATAGAGCTCACGTGCATTTCACGTGACTACTTCCTTTTGGGGTGGCTGCCTAATTGACAAAGAATTTTTTCTTTGCTTTTTAGGCGCCCACGTGAGAATCACGTGAAGCAGTTTTGGCTGTTCTTTTTGTTCGTTTAAAGCACTCACGTAGGAAACACGTGAGGCTTCAAAATAGTGCTAAGCACTAACGAGTCACTAAGATGTTCTTGTATTTTCTTAGAGAAATTGATCTCTGTTAATAACATTTTTAGTCATTGATGATCATCAAGATTTAGGTTTTTAGGATCTTGGATCATCATCATTTGAAGAACTAAGTTCTTATATAGGGTTAAATCTTAATTTTTGGAGGAATTAAATTCCTATATGCTTCTGTTATTTCTTTTTCTTTTATAACATAGTTCTTTTCCCCTAAGTTTTGAATCTGCAGAGCGCTCTCAACTTGTGGGGAGATTTGCTTCCACAAATCTCAACCAGAGGAAGAACTAAGTTCTTATGTGAAGAGGTAAACCCTTAAAAAGGTAAAGAAGAAACACTATGATCTCTGTATTTTTTTTACCTAGGGTTTCAATGAGGCAAGTCCTCTTCTTCTTTTGAGAATTAAATTCTCTTTTTTTAAGAGCTCACTGTATTTTTTTGCAGAAGCTTGTGTGTAGTTCTCTTCTCTTTCTTTTTTCTTTTTCTTTTTTTATTTTTCCCTTCTATTTATAGGATAAGAGAAAATATCAACCTGTTAGGAAAATCTCTGATTGAGAGATCATGATCAATCCAAAATGATCTCTCGGATCACTTGGTGAATTTTATTCACCATTGGATTTCTAATCCAAAGGCTCTCTGTTTAACAGAGAAGTTTTCTTATTTATTTAACAAGATTATGAAATATCTTTTCCTAAGATAGAATTTTATTCTGTCAGATGATCGGTGGGTGATTTTATGATCACCGTTGGATTTTTGATCCAAGGGTCCTTTGTTTAACAGATAAGATCTTTCTAGTTTGAGAAAGATCAAGGAAAATATTTCCCAAATAGAATTTAATTCTATCTTGCCAAAGAGTGCAGCAGAAGAACTCACGTGTTTAACACGTGAACCCTAGCATGGGTTTCAGTATGCTTTATTTTCAGAACATATAAACTCTCACGTGTTTGACACGTGAGGCCTGTTTGGCTTGCCAATTATTTGATTGCAGCGCCTATATGCTTTGCATATAGGTGCTCACGTTTTTAACATATGTGGCTCTTTTCGCCCATTTGTTTTTAACTGCAACGCCTATATGCTTTTGCATATAAGTGCTCACGTGTTTAACACGTGAGATTTTAATAGTGGGAAATTTTCCTCTTTTTTTCCTTTTTCCTTCCTTTTTTTATGAGGGAACAAATGCCCCCCAGCGTTGCTCTCACGTGGTTTGCACGTGAGCGCAACGCTGTCCACCCTTACAACCGTTGGATTGCCTAGGGGAATGAGGAGATGAACCACTCACCATCGCGTCTTATAAATAGGGGGTTTGGCTCTTTAGATGATCACTGTTTTCTCATCTTCTTCTATAACTTTTTTTTGAGAATTTAATTCTCTTCTCAGAGCTTAGCTCTCTGTCCACAAATCTTTCAGAGTTAAACTCTGCAAAACTCCTTTTTGGGTAAGGATCTTGTGATATATTGCTTAAGACTTCATGCAGAACTGGCCTGCATGGGCCACCAACAAAACATGTCACGCCCCGCTTCTGAGTAGACGGAAAAGGTGATGTGGCAAGCTCACAACGTATTACTATGAAAATACGTTAGGCGTAATTAAGTAATATAACAATGAGCAAGAATGACAAAAGTACTAAAATGACACAGCAATTTTATTTACATTCAACTTTACATATAACTGTCTGGAAATAAAAGATACAATAATAATGCAAATGCCTAAATAATGGCATGATGAAAGTAAGTACTGGTAGTAAGAAACTAGTAGTCTGGCTAAGTAGCAAACTAGTCCAAGTCCTCATGGCTCGGCTCGATGTCCTCAGAGTCTGGTCCTCCTAACGAATATTCCAAGAAAGAAAATAGAAAGGAATGTCGTCAGCGAACTAGTGCTCGGTAAGTCCAAAAGAAGTAAGAGAAGATGGTATATAATGTGAATAGAAACCAAATGAACAGTGGACAGGTAAAGTTGTATATGATCATTCACAGGTATAAGATAGTTATTCTAACGTGGTTATTTATAGTTTGGTAAAGAAGGTATTCATGTATACGAGAGGAGTCCATCTTACCCCGTGGACTTTGGTAACATGTAGTACAGGCCCCGTTATAACCCACGGGATAACGACACGTGAATTCATGTAAGTGTCTTTTAAAGTGACATCTTGTGCCATGATATACGTTCCGTACCAATCTACTATTTATCCCCGCGTATTGTATTGTATAGATTAAGATTATAGGTCTTGGCTGAATCCATGGATATAAAATATACAGGTTCATATTCAAGATGTAATCATGTATTCAGGTATTCATGTCAAGTTATAACCATGGTTCGGTTAAGTCAAGTCAAGTATTCAAGTTAGAGTTTGATATTTGAATTCGAGTGTCGGGTTCATGATCAAGTATTCAAATTCATGTTTGATTTTGGAATCTAGTTTGAATTTGGATTCAGGTTGAAGTCAGAATCTTATACAAGGACTTAGTTCTTGAAATTTCTTAAGTTCGGGAGTAATCGGCAACTGCTGCATATGGACGTCAGGATTTGTGTCTTTTTCCAAAACAATTGTCATTGATAACTCCGTTAAGTTGTCTAACCTGAATAGACAAGCACCCACTTTCTCCGGCTCTCCGGGGTTCAAAAGAATTGATACCGCTTAAACCTATATTAATCTAGAGTCTTTAAAATATTATTTGCATATCTCGAGGGGGTTTGATGAAAAACACTTTAATATAGTTTAAAAATAAATCTTAAGGGTGATTTATAATATTTAGGGTTCTCATGAACATGTATTTTAATTGTTGTGGTGTTTTAGTGATAAAACCTAGCTTTTAAAGGTTTATTGTATTTTTATGAAAGCTCTTTTGGATACTTGATGGAGTTTTATTAAAATTCTAATCTTACATTTTAAAAAAAAATTATAGTTTCGTAATATGTTTTTATTGAAAATACGAATTCATAGTTTTATATAATTTTCCAAAGTTTAGTTTTGTTTAGAAAAGTCGTATTTCTAAAGAACCGTATTTTTATTTTCTTTCGAGACCGAATACTCTGTGAAGAGTTCTACATCTCGCTCTACTATCTCAAGGATGTGCGATAATCTACACCATCCATTAGCGGGCCCCCTAACGAGGGTTGTAGAGGCGTATTTGCCAAGAATTTAAAATATCGATTTAATTGAAACCCGTTTTGAAAAAAATGTGGCATTCTAATGCAAAACCTATTTTTTACATAAACCCTATACTTAGAACCTCATGCTATGAACTCATAGTGTGCGTGTGGGATAGGTCGTTACCCTTTGAATGATTTAAATGTTTAATACTCTAGTTATTGAAATTACAGTTATATTAAAGTTCATGGTATTTTAATGGAAAAGTTCGTTATATGAGTATTTCATATGGAAATTTTCATTATGCTACAAAGTTAAATGTTGTGAATAAGGTTAAGAGTGGTTTTATAGTATTGTTATGATTTATTTTGATTATCAAGTGGGTGAAAAGGTTTGAAAAGAAAGCAATATCGGTTCTAACTCCACTTTACCGATATGTTTTAAGAATGTGATTTTACTTGAAAAGAATGAGAGGGGGAAAGGACTTACGGTTTTATAACGTCAAGAAAAGAGTACAGAAGATAGAGGGGGCTCCGTAGCGTCGTGGTAGCTCCGGGATTGACTCCAATCTTCAACGAACGAGAACTTGGTTGCTAACTCCACCTGACTCCACTTGCACTTAGAAAATTTTAGGAGAAATTTGATTGAAATTTCAGAATGGGGGAGAGTTAGGACATGGAGTGGTATTTATAGGGTAAATATGAGAGAGGGTGTGAAATAAAATGGATTTAATGGTGTTAATTAGAGAATTGAAGTGTCTCTGTTTGATTGTAGGAAAATCAAACAGTGCAGGGGAGTAAAGGGGAGTCGAAGGGACTTGTGTGCAAAGCACGGAGTCATTTGGGGCCAATCGGACCGTCGGCACCGGGCCAAAGAAGGAAACGGGCAGTCAGATCTTGAGGGTTTGCTTCGAGATTCGTGCCACGTGTCTAGATGTGTGTGTTACTCCTCATTGCGCCTGTTTGATTTTTCTGAAACTTTTCGATTCTCCATGAATTGCACGTGAAACTTTTGGGCTTCCGAAAAATTAAAAAGAAAAATCTTAAAAATAATTAGGACTAATGGAATTCGAACATACATGCTATGCACAGCAGTGTAGAGGCTTAACCAGTGAGCTACAAGTTGTTTCTTGCTTTTATTAAACAAATATGACTTATAACTTCTACACAAGCTGAAATACCCTTTTCTATACATTTAAACAATAATTCTGAATAGGGATTTCAGAGTCGTTACACTCAAGGATAGAGTACTCCCCGTAGACCGAATCGAGGCATGCCGGCTCCGCATGAAAGTTTGCTATTTCGTATGGAGAAAAGAAAACTTATACAAGAAGTCGTACACCCAACCTCTACTCAGATGCGTCGATTCCGACGAAGCAGAGTACGTTCTCCATGAAATACACGAAGGAGTCGGTAGCGCACATCAGGGGGCCTGCAGTCTAGTTCAAAAGACACTACTACAGGGATATTATTGGCTGACTATTCACAGTGACACAGAAAAGCTCGTACGAAGGTGCAAGACATGCCAACTCTTCGGCAACACTTCTCGGTTACAAACCACTGAGTTCCCCTTGGCCATTCACACAATGGGGAATGAACATGATTGGCCAACTCCCCACCGGCACTGGTGGGCACAAATACATCCTTATCGCCATGGAATACTTTGAAAAATGGGTCGAAGCCACGCCGATCAGGAAACCAGATGCCGCCTCTACGGTGAAGTTACTGCAGAATAATGTAATCTTCCAATTTAGAATTCCGAGGTGCATCATCACAGACTACGAAACCAACTTTGAAAACGACAAAGTCAGAGAATTCTGCAGCGACTGTCACATATTAATGAAGTCCTCCGCGGTCGCACATCCCCATTGCAATGGGCAGGCCGAGGTAGCAAACCGAGGTGTCATCTGGGGCCTTAGAGCCCGCCAGGAAGGAAAACATGGCAGATGGGTCGAGGAACTGCCACAGGTGGTTGTTCACATCAGAATATTGTATTTAATACTGCTCGTTCTTATGCACATTTATATATAGGTAGATGCTTTTGATCCGTATTTTCTACATGATTACAGGTTATAGGTTCTCAGTCCATAACAACGCAAATCACGCACAATCTCTACAGTTATGAAAAAATTCAGAACAACTGCCAAAAACAGATAAAATCCGGGTTTCGATCATCCACACCCGTCAGGTGCCGCTTACCAGTATAAGGGACAAGATCATGTTGGAGTTAGTGCCCTCAAAGTCAATTATTGGATCACAGGCACGTGATTGCAATGATTGAGGGAGGACCTATCCCGGTAGGACAGTCTTACTCGAGATGATAGTATGCTATCTGGTTTATCTTTATCATCGTGTACTGCTTTAGGTGACCTGGCATGTCGCTATTACACGTTGATAGAGCCCCTAGGATTCTTGCTTGACTGCCGGCAGTATGATGGCGATCATATACGTGGGAGCTGGTAGTCTATAAGCACATCCTTAAAAGGTCCCTAGTCGTAGGAGTTTCGAGACAGGGCATCGATACTCCATTAGTAGACTAGTGTATACAGTCGAGACCCCGACGAGGGGCGGTGGCCGGTCTCACAAGCCACTGGTGTCAGTTGGTTCACCTAAGATGTATACAGGTGCTCATTGGGTTATGAGTACACCGGACAGGACTCGCCGGGAACCTGCTAGTTGGTCATATACCAGATGTCAGATAGCAGTTCCCTGGTGACATGTGTACAGGTTAGTTCGTCGACCTGAGATCGTCATTTGTTTCGTGTGAGTTCCCACTGTGCTTTGATTACTACCCTACCACGGCTCAAAGGAGTCGTGCAAACAGGTTTTAGTTGGGTACAGTCCCGAGCCACATGGAGGCAGTGAGCGGATCTGCAGGGGTTCGTCTCTCCCGGTATTGGGGGTGAGGTCGCGCTGTGTCTAGGAGAGCCATTACACAAAGCCCTCGGCCGAGGCAAGGAGATTTACTGGTAGGTATTCCAGTAGTATCTCAGGGTGTTCTGGGCTACGCTCCGACACGACTTGTACCGCTTTTGGGGGTCTGACTTTCACCAACCCCCTAGGCCCGCCATGCGATACTCATAGACGAACGGACCGGACTGTACGGATATTGTCACTGACAGGCTCAGTTGGGTGTCGGGGTGAGCTTCCTCATCGACGTCCCATTTGGTCAATACCTGGTGGCCCGTCACGTATTGGCTTATACCTCTGACGTGCTAGTGGTTAAATCCACAGCCAAGGTATTGACGAGTCTTTAGAGTCCACCACACTCAGTTACTCAGCTTTCGGGCGAAACGCTGTAGAGGCCGTATGGAGATATGGCAGGGTTCGATCAGATACGTGCGGTATTGCACGGATCGTGATCGGACAGTTTTTACTAGCCGGCTTTGGCTTAAGCCGGATTCTAGTATTTGATAGTGTAGTTTTGTCTCTTTGCATTTGTGTTCAGTGGGAATACAAATGCGGGCATGTATTTGCAGTAGTGGGGTTTTCCCGTATTTTAGTACGGGATCAGTTTTTCTGAAGTTGCCAGTTTGCATTCCGTTCCGGCCGGTTTTTCTTCATTCCTTCTCGGTCGGACTTTCTTGTTGGAGGGTGTTAATTGCAAGTTTGCAATTAACATCTAGTGGAGGGCTTTCTTGCATATGTTGCATTATGATGAGACTTGCTTCATAATGTTATTCCATTCTTGTCCATTTGATGGCTTTTCATTTGAGTTAAGTGTGGAGTTGATTTGGATTAGAATGGTTGTGACCATTTTTCATTATTGGATTAATTCTTTTTCTCTCTCCAATCTCATTCTAAGAGGGGGGGGCCGGCCATTATTGAGAGAGTGAGATGAGAGGATCATTTTTCTAGTGGGGGGAAATATATCATCTCATTTTTTTTCTTATGCTTGCTTGCATGCTTGCAAAAATCCCTCCATAGCTATCATTCTCCTTTCCTCCACATCTTCCATGGCAACTTCACATACCCAAAAGAGACAAGTTCACTACACTATTCTATAGCAAGCCTTGGACGCGTCGGCTAGCCAACTTCGCGCCCGAGTTGCCTCGGTCAAGAGGCGGGAGCCCGTAAAAGATTCCGGCTACGTGGTGCCCTTTCCGACGAGCGAGGAGGTGACGGAGGTTCCGCGGGAGATCGGAGTGGAGACGAAGACCGAAGGACACGGATCGCTTGGTATGTCTCTCACCCCATCTCTAGTTAGCTAGATTAGGTTAATGGTTACGATCCGGGTTTTTTCTTTGTCCGCGGTAGCGCCGGTTTCCGAGTAAGGAAAATTTTTTTATTCCGCATTTTGGCCTCGAGTAAGACGGCCGGGGCGCTGCCGTGGCGCAACATGGTATCAGAGCCACGCCATTAACTTTACCTAGCTTGTTCTAATGTGTTTTGCATTTCCGATCGACCAAAATCCCAAAAACTGTATTTTAGTTCACATCAGTTTCTGTTGGAATTTTTTGGTGTCTAAAAATTTTTCAGGTTGCAGAAAAATAATGTGCAGGAAATTCTAAGACCACTGTAAAATTTCGACAGTGTCAGTCGTACAGTGGAGCGCGGAAGAGCGGCCAAACCCACCTTTGGGCCGCGCTTCCGCCGCAGTCTACTGTGCTCAACTTGTCGAAATTTTACAGTAGGCTTTTGGGCTAATTTTGTGGGTTTTGGGATATTAAATTTGGGCCCAGGTTTTCTGTAACTGCTACAGTATTGGTTGGGGGCCCACTAGTTAATTGTTTGATCGATCGGATATTTTAAACACATTATTTCACAGTATTTACATTATATCTGCGACCGTGAATGTCACTCGATCGGTAAATCCGGTATAACCGCTATAGCCCGGTTAGACGGATTTGCGAACGTGACTTTCACGTTGATGTTCTATGTTTATGCTGTGTTGTTGCGGATCGGTCGTGGGGATAGCCTGGATGCAATGCTAGTACTGTTTTGTTGTATTATGTACATTTGATATTGCGGGGTGAGCGTCCGACATGTGGACTGCCGTCGCCGCCTGTTTGTATTATTCTTTTGGGGCACGACCTGGTTGCGGTCGATGTACCCGGTGTATGTATATTTTACTTTCTGTACTAGGATTACCCCGCGGAGGGGTGCACGGATAGCCGGGTTCTAGAGGGCAACGGGCCCGCATCTCATGGCATTGAGACGGAGGGGGCCTCACTCTAGGATTGGCGGGCTATTCGCCGCACTCGTAGGGGGTATAGGTTGACCCAGGAGGGGTGCCCAAGTTGCCGGATTCCATGAAGTGCTGGGTGGTCCATTCATGGGGCTGAAGGGGGCTGCCTCGCTTCAGGTTTTGGCGGGTGACTTGCCGCGCCCGTAGGGGTCTAGGATTTCATTGCACAGGCTATCCACACGACCAGGGGAACGTCGGGTTTCAGCAGCGGCTCTGTGAAACCCGGGGTTTCCAGATATCTGTATTGTTCTGTGATGCTGTACATTTCTGTGATGTTGCATTTTATCACGCCTTGAGCGAAATATAATATATTGGTATATATATTAGTAGATGTTGTATATGTTTTACATCCGCGCTAGTCCAGTCCCCGCTCTGCCGTTAGTTAGCTAACCTAACGGGTGATGACGGGACCCAGTGGCGAATGCGGATGGCATATACGTACGTCAGTATATTTTCGTTCTTTGTGGTGTGATTAATTGATGGGACTGCGTTGATTCGGATCAATGCAAGCTAAACAAACCTATTCTGATGTTGTTGGAACATTTTTCAAAAGCTGTTATTGCAAGGACGTTCACTTTTGTTTTGCATAGTGGTATTCATTTGGAATATCCTGCTCCTCAGTCGACGAGGCAAGGGCCGAGATCCCTTCACCGGGAGTGACCCCTTGGACAAAAGTTTGCGTCAAGGTAATAACTTCACTATAGCCGATTACTTTTGCTTTGCATCGTGGTATTCAGTTGGAATATCCTGCACCCCATTCTACGGGGAAAGAGCCGAGATCCCTTCACCGGGAGTGACCTCTTTAGTAAAGGTTTTCGTCACTATATTTTTATAAAAAGTTATGCAGTTCCTTCAACGATATCAAGTTCATTACGTTAAAGGTTTTTCGCCAAAAACCAGTCGTAGCCCTCCGTCATTTCAGATTAGTATTACTTAGTATTCGTGCTGCGTATGTCGTGCTTAGCCGAGGCGTAGTGTTCGGTAGCTATGTAGTGCTTTTCTGTTGCATAGATATGTGATTGGTTAGGACAGTCGTACGGTCATTTTGGCTCAGTCAAGGACTCGTGCGAGTGGGTCTAATGCAATCAAGATAATGACGGGTTGAACTTGACTAGGATCCTTTGATATGTTGGCTCAGTCAAGGTCACTTGGGTCCTAGGGGTAAAAATCACATCGGGAGTTTCAAAAGAACTGAAACTTGCCAGGCATACGCATACCTTCTGGAGTGTGGTGACGTGAGTGGATTCCGTCACGTTATCATGCGATGATAGTTGGATCCCGATTCCCACTGATGAGTTAGTTTACTCCTCGGGTGACCCCGACTAATTCTTCTTTCAGGTTTGGAGGAGAATTTGAGGTACAGTGGGAGGTTTCCTGATTAGATAAAGTGATAACCATTCTGATCTAGGTTAGAGTGCACGCTGAGTGTTTCTTTTCTCTCTCTCTGGCAGCGACCATTGACCCGACCCTGGACTATGACTCAGTGACCTAGTTGACCGAACCTTCTTAACACTGGCTTTTGGATTGTCAGAGTTGCAGACCTCATTGCCACTCCTACTTTTACCCTTTTCTCCAGGACACCCCGCATTACTGCGAACGTCCACTTCCATTGGACAAAACCATCGTATGGTTATATACGAACTCGAAGGACTTCGAGGATGGTTTCTGGTTCTGGAGAAAACGAATAGGATTATTCAGTTGTCTTTTCTTTTCACATTCTCTCATTGCGAGTACTCCTTGGTTTAGGAGATAGTACACCTATTACGCAAATTGGATAGTCTTCTTCCAAACCTTAGGCTGGTGCCGACCGGTAGGGAATGAAGAAAACCAATTAGCCTAAACGGTGTGCAGAAGGTATTAAGATTAAGACAAAGCAAGGGATTAGTAAGAGGGCAAAGTAAATTGCAACTGATATTCACGACCAAACCAAGTATTTCTTCGCCAATCCTATTTCTCCAGGACACTCCGTATTACTACGAAGATCCCATTTTATTGGATAATCCATCGTATGGTTATATACGAACTCGAAAGGAACTTGTTCCAGTTCGGGGATGGATCCTTGTTCAGGAGAAATAGGAATAAAGTACATTCAGGTGTCTTTTATCTTCACCTTCTCTCGCGTTGCGAGTGCTCCTAGGATTGGGACAGTACACCCATTATGCTTATTGGATAGTCTTCTTCCAAACCATAGGCTGGTGCCGAACGGTAGGGAAGGAAGAAAACCATTTGGCCTAAAGGGGTGTACAGAAAGTAATGACTAAAGACATAAAAAGGGATTTGGAGAAGTGGCAAAGAATTATACGGTTACAGTTGTGAATCTGGATAATGGAAGAGGCATTACTAGGAATACCAGGATACCCCGACGAAACATTTCAATGTTTCAGTTTCACTGTGTGATGTTAAAAGAAAACTGATTTCCCGATTAGACACTTGCTCCAGGGTATGTATTTACCAGGTTGGATTCTCACATCTGTATGGTTTTACAGATGCTGAGTGGGAGTAAGTTATTGGGAATTAGGTGACCATCCTCATTATATCGGGATTCGTTGTAATTGGTGATATTTGAGGAAGCCACCTGGGTTGTTTGCCGGTCGGCAAATATTTGGTTTTGAATATCCGCTGTTGTGCACCAATTTCAAATTGTTATATCTGTACGTCTATTTTCATAGAGTGAGATATACCTTTTGATATTATGTCGATGACATTTACCTATATCAGTGGATGGTTAGGTAAGGAGCATTAAACAGCGGTGTAATTCTTCTTAACCATAAGTACAGTTTTCAACCTACGACACACAGTGAAAGAGTTGTTAGACTCAGCGGACTTGTACAGAGTATTGTATGTTGTCCAGTGTCCATTAGGACAGAGGGGTTGGTCCTCATACTATATTCTGTTTACTTTTAACTTCTCTAGTTCTTAGACATGTGTTTCGAAGGAACACAGGGTCTAAGTTTTGAGGAGTTATAGGTATTTGAATAGAGTAGAGAACCAGGTATAGCAAGCATCGGGATTCTTCAAAGTGATCGAAGATGTAGATACTTGTGTATGGTATTCAGTTGATAATAATGATAAAGAGAAATTGCTTCTCTTTCAGGTTACTCATAATTGGAAGCATTCCTAAGTTGAGTAACGCTGATCGGCCTCTCTCCATTTAGTTGACATGCACTGGAGATAGCTGCATGATTTGAATCTGGTTCAATTAAATCAGTGCCTCTGTTACTATATTGGATATAGAACAGTTCATATCTTGACATTGTTAAGGTACGGGGAGTTGTCCGGCTTATGCTTAAAACCAGACACTGGACAACTCAAGGCACGTTTCTGTAATGGCTGTTTGTGGGTTGACCCAGGCTATGACGGGGGTTGACTTTCTACCATCTGGCAGATCAATAGAAAAATTGTTCTAGACTCGCCACAGTTTTATTAAAAATGGATTTTTCGGAAAAAGTAGTGGGAGTATGGTAGAACTGGAAGTGATTCCAGAACCACAAACGATTACTGAAGATTTGATAAGGAACCTAAAGATTTAATCTGGATTGACATTCCGTTGGCCACTCCGCAGATAAGGTGGGTAACTTCAGGCACCCGAGAGGTACTCTGGTAGCCTCAAGGACGGTGACAGGGAAGTTCTTGTTCACCCACACTTGCCATTGTTGTTGTTCCAGGCTGCGAGACCCGGCAGGAGGATGAGTATAGCGTCGTTCTAAACTAGCTTTGGAAGTGCACGTCTATATGACTCTGCCAGAGGGTTGTCGTAGTCAGTGGGAGCAGCGGAAGCATTGGTGGACATCAGGCTTATGTCTATTTATAGACTAAAGCAGATGTAGCGGAGGTAGATCATCTATTTCTGATGTGACAGTCATAGGTTTGACGTCATCAGAATAGGGGATGGATCTGTTGAGAAGGTAGTAGGAAGTGACACTCCTATACTACGATCGGTTATACTTTGGTCGTCACACAGTGTTTTCTCCACATAGGATTTGGAGATTATATCAGACATACTGGTTACTAGATCTATGGTTTTAGATCTAGATTTGGGTGGTTTTCCCAATCTGGGTACCTTAACAGCATTCTATGAGTATTTAGAATGGACGACTCCTGGCATGGTAGTGTACCTGCAGTTGATGGAGTCACCCTCTCTAAGGGTGTCTTATAGACTAAAGGGGAGAGGGATACTCATGATTGGCAGATCACTTGCTTAGGCAATTGAGTCAATCATGAGATGTAAAGTACCACACCAGATGTTGTTCTTGCACTAGATGCAATAAGTTGATATTGATCCAATCCTGGAGAAACAGTCGGAAGCAGTCTTAGAACATAAGTGGATGTTCTAGGGATATGATAACGACAGCCTCATTTGGGAGACAGTTATCATTCCAGGCTTCCAAGGTGACATGGACGACAAGGAGGTTGTCAGAGTTATAGTTTTCCTTCTGACGAGGGGCAGTATTTTGGACAGGTGGTCCAAGGCAATACTGAGGGAGGCATGGCGCAGGATACTGATTAAGTTCAGTTGACGATACAGTCTAAGAAGTTTGGATTTGGAGTTCATTTATGAGCTAGGTCCCATCAGACATCCAGACATTCTAAGACAGGTATTGCTCATTTCGGGAGATGGTTTTCTCCGCGAACTTGAGATATAGAGAGACATAGAAAGAAACTTCTCTGCGGATCCACTCACTGAGGCTATTCCTCGAACGCAATAGTTTCGCAAACGGGTTTTGTGAGACTGACTAGTAGAGGAGTTGGGTGTTCGGTATCACACGGGCTGTGAGTATGCGGCATCGCAATAATTAGCCTTGAGTGCAAGTGGGAGATTGTTGGAGTTAGTGCCCTCAGAGTCAATTATTGGATCACAGGCACGTGATTGCAATGATTGAGGGAGGACCTATCCCGGTAGGACAGTCTTACTCGAGATGATAGTATGCTATCTGGTTTATCTTTATCATCGTGTACTGCTTTAGGTGACCTGGCATGTCGCTATTACACGTTGATAGAGCCCCTAGGATTCTTGCTTGACTGCCGGCAGTATGATGGCGATCATATACGTGGGAGCTGGTAGTCTATAAGCACATCCTTAAAAGGTCCCTAGTCGTAGGAGTTTCGAGACAGGGCATCGATACTCCATTAGTAGACTAGTGTATACAGTCGAGACCCCGACGAGGGGCGGTGGCCGGTCTCACAAGCCACTGGTGTCAGTTGGTTCACCTAAGATGTATACAGGTGCTCATTGGGTTATGAGTACACCGGACAGGACTCGCCGGGAACCTGCTAGTTGGTCATATACCAGATGTCAGATAGCAGTTCCCTGGTGACATGTGTACAGGTTAGTTCGTCGACCTGAGATCGTCATTTGTTTCGTGTGAGTTCCCACTGTGCTTTGATTACTACCCTACCACGGCTCAAAGGAGTCGTGCAAACAGGTTTTAGTTGGGTACAGTCCCGAGCCACATGGAGGCAGTGAGCGGATCTGCAGGGGTTCGTCTCTCCCGGTATTGGGGGTGAGGTCGCGCTGTGTCTAGGAGAGCTATTACACAAAGCCCTCGGCCGAGGCAAGGAGATTTACTGGTAGGTATTCCAGTAGTATCTCAGGGTGTTCTGGGCTACGCTCCGACACGACTTGTACCGCTTTTGGGGGTCTGACTTTCACCAACCCCCTAGGCCCGTCATGCGATACTCATAGACGAACGGACCGGACTGTACGGATATTGTCACTGACAGGCTCAGTTGGGTGTCGGGGTGAGCTTCCTCATCGACGTCCCATTTGGTCAATACCTGGTGGCCCGTCACGTATTGGCTTATACCTCTGACGTGCTAGTGGTTAAATCCACAGCCAAGGTATTGACGAGTCTTTAGAGTCCACCACACTCAGTTACTCAGCTTTCGGGCGAAACGCTGTAGAGGCCGTATGGAGATATGGCAGGGTTCGATCAGATACGTGCGGTATTGCACGGATCGTGATCGGACAGTTTTTACTAGCCGGCTTTGGCTTAAGCCGGATTCTAGTATTTGATAGTGTAGTTTTGTCTCTTTGCATTTGTGTTCAGTGGGAATACAAATGCGGGCATGTATTTGCAGTAGTGGGGTTTTCCCGTATTTTAGTACGGGATCAGTTTTTCTGAAGTTGCCAGTTTGCATTCCGTTCCGGCCGGTTTTTCTTCATTCCTTCTCGGTCGGACTTTCTTGTTGGAGGGTGTTAATTGCAAGTTTGCAATTAACATCTAGTGGAGGGCTTTCTTGCATATGTTGCATTATGATGAGACTTGCTTCATAATGTTATTCCATTCTTGTCCATTTGATGGCTTTTCATTTGAGTTAAGTGTGGAGTTGATTTGGATTAGAATGGTTGTGACCATTTTTCATTATTGGATTAATTCTTTTTCTCTCTCCAATCTCATTCTAAGAGGGGGGGCCGGCCATTATTGAGAGAGTGAGATGAGAGGATCATTTTTCTAGTGGGGGGAAATATATCATCTCATTTTTTTTCTTATGCTTGCTTGCATGCTTGCAAAAATCCCTCCATAGCTATCATTCTCCTTTCCTCCACATCTTCCATGGCAACTTCACATACCCAAAAGAGACAAGTTCACTACACTATTCTATAGCAAGCCTTGGACGCGTCGGCTAGCCAACTTCGCGCCCGAGTTGCCTCGGTCAAGAGGCGGGAGCCCGTAAAAGATTCCGGCTACGTGGTGCCCTTTCCGACGAGCGAGGAGGTGACGGAGGTTCCGCGGGAGATCGGAGTGGAGACGAAGACCGAAGGACACGGATCGCTTGGTATATCTCTCACCCCATCTCTAGTTAGCTAGATTAGGTTAATGGTTACGATCCGGGTTTTTTCTTTGTCCGCGGTAGCGCCGGTTTCCGAGTAAGGAAAATTTTTTTATTCCGCATTTTGGCCTCGAGTAAGACGGCCGGGGCGCTGCCGTGGCGCAACAGATCAAGCGATGGTCATTCATGTCTAGGACAAGCACAGAGTACGAGGGTAGAAGCATAAGGATCAAGATGGTAATGCAGAGCTCGAGGGAAATCATGGCCAAAAGGCAAAAAGAGTGGCCAGTTTGGACTGTTGTAAATCTAAGAATATTTTGAAACTATTTTTGCAAACTTAAACCTACCAAACAGAAGAATAATGCAACACGAGAACCCACATGAAATACGGTGCGCCAATTCTATAAGACGACTGTGGATCCGCGAAATTTATCCCATATTGGCGGCGGATCCGTGGCCTTAACATTGTATCTCGCGACCAAATTTTAGGGGTATTTTTGTAATTGTACATGGGCTCAAAATATTGCTCCAATGTTTCATTTCTCTGCCTATATATTCCAGATTTGAGCCAAGTGGAGGACGTAGATTTTTCTCTATGATTAGTTTAGTTTAGTGTAGTTTTCTCCTTCTTCTTCTTCATTTCTTCTCCATTAAAATATAGTGAGAGCTTTTGAGTGGATGAATAATGAGAATAAGTGTTTTTTTACCATGTATCTTTATTTTCTTGCATTGTCTTTTAATTTGTAGTATAAGTTTTATTACTTGTTTGTTAAAGTAGTTGTTGGTTTTATTGTTCTTTTTTCCTTCTCTTCTTATCTATATTTTCAAGCCATGATACTTAATGGAGTCCCTTGCTTCGGTGAGGGCCCAAGGAGTTAGCTTGTTATTGTTTGTTCACATCTTATTCTTCCATTCTTTCTTCTCCTCTTCTTGTTTTCTTTTCTTTTCTTGTATGAGTAGTTACTCACTTGTTAGGGTTAAAGAAGGGCAGTATGAGGGATGGAAAAATCCTTTGTGTTTCTCTTCGCCAAACAACTTGAAATCGAACCTAGAAAAAACTAACTCAACCCTCTCCCTTAGGTGCGCTATAAGTGGCATATAGTTGCGACCTAAATCGAGAATTCTTTTTGGCACACTACAACGTGACATGTAGTTGTGACCTAATTGGAGACTTGTTGTGTGTGTTTGGTCTAGGGTTAGAAATAAGAGTATGGAACGGACGGACAAGGGGCACTACGAATGGATTTAGCGTTGGGAAGCTTGCTTAAACTCGTAAATACCATTTCTATGTCCTCCTAATCCCCATTACTTCCGATTATTCCAACATCATTTCAATAATGGAACAAGACAAGCACAAGATTAAGTCCTAATTGTACTAACCAACCCTAACCCTAGCAAGCTCTCTTGAACATAAAAATACAAACACTTAAGACAAAATTGAACAAACTTGTATATTTTTACTTGACTCGTCTAAAATAAGATTAAAGCACCAACCATCTCCCAGTGGACGACCTGCACTCAACCGGCTAGCTACAAGCGAAACCGTCTTGATTGCGGTAAGTAGGAACACATAGAATGCATATCATAAACCTAACAATCGGTGTTGTGGGCATTGCGAACGTCAAAGAAGACACCCACAGGGGAAACCCTGTTCAGTCTCTATTATGGCACTGAGGCGATGGTCCCCGCGGAAATCTGCCTACCCAGTTATCGAATCGAACACTTCGATGACGGGGCCAATGCCTTGGCCCTTCAAAGCAACTTAGACATCCTATTGGAAAAGAGAAATCGGGCGCAAATAAGGATGGCCGCGTATCAGCAATAAACCGCCCGATATTACAATGCCCGGATCAAACACCGAGCGTTCAAAACAGGAGACTTAATCCTACGACGAAATGAATTCGAGGACCAAACGAACCTGCACAAGTTCCCTCCGAAGTGGAACGGTCCCTTCCTTGTGACCGAAGCGTTGCCCGGAGGAGCCTGCCGCCTCCAAGATTTCTTGGGGCATAACTTTCCGCGGCCGTATAATGCCGAAAAGCTTAAATTGTATAGATGAACTTGTACTCTATTGAAATAATGAGATTCCTTTTTTCTGTCCATTAAATTTGTTTTAATTCCCGAACTAAGCCCTCATGTGAGTAGGTTCCTTCTCGATTTCGAGGCCGGCGGACAGCCTCTTGATTCATCGCAACCGGGTAGATTCCTGCCCAGGCCATCTACCGTGGGTAGTTTCCTGCCTAATGACACCAAGGATCCAAAGCCCGGCCCATCCACAGCGGGTAGCTTTCTGCACAACATTGCCGTAGAAGCCCTCTTCATAAAGTCCCCATGAATCCTACTCCCTCTCACGAATCGGCGGCCTCTCTCCCCCTAGCCCGACTCGGAGGCAAGTGAAGTACCCCGGACCAACCCTTTACTCAGATGACTAAAACATGGGCACGTCTATTGGTAACCGACCCAAGTAGCGCTCCGCCCGTCTTACCTCGACTCCAGGGGAATGAGGGACAAGCACTGATCTACATGCACTTGCAAAGGATAATAAACGAGAAAGTTTGGTGTTCTACATTCTGAGTAAAGAAGAAAAAGGGAAGGGGGTCGTGAGGGCATTGACCATGGTACTCAAAACCGAGATCCAACAGCTGAGCCCAGGCAGCATCTGACCGCTCCCTCTGCCTATGCATGTAGAACCAAGCGGCTACGGTTCCGCCGGGGACTTCCACTGCCAAGCATGAAGCTATGATCAACCGTTGTTGGAAAGATCGGTAAAGGATATCTATCGAGCGGTCCTACCTGCTCTTTAAGATCAAACCCAACCCATGGGCCGTGCGCATCTTGTCGATGGCCTCCTCCAGCGCTTGTTGGGACAAAGCCCTGAAAAGACCTGGGGAGGACCTACAGATCGCGTAGATGAGCACCTGCAGGAGAGAAGTTCGGCGCGGGAGTATTCTCCCACAATGACGCTCTAGGCGACCTATCATGGCCTCGTATGTCGCCTCGGAACCGTCAAAGTCGTAATAGTAGACGTCGTTGCGTGTCACGATATCTCAGATGTCGTACGTATTGCCGGCCATGAGGAAACAATGAACTACGAAGATCGGTCAAAGAAAAAGGGGAGGAGACGAAGACAACCAAGAGCAAATTGATAGGAGTGCATGAGAAGGGATCGAGGCTTCTCTATTTATATCCTCAACAAAAACTCCCCAACGGTCGAGATCCTCTTCCACCAATGCGCGAATTATGGAGTATCGTTATACGTATCGCACTACTCGATACGGCGCCGCCACGCGCCGCCCGACTATTGGCCCCTTCCTTTTTATACGGATCAGTAAAGATTGAACGACGTCTTCGGAAGATTCGCATGGATCTCGAAATACCCGCCACACGCCACATGGCACCGGGAATAAGGGATGCGCAAATATTGGCGTCATAGTGATCAGTCAAATTTATTACACATTTTATGGACATTTTCCCTATTATTTTTAATTACTAAAATGTGTTATTTGTATATATAGAACATATGTGTGTTTATTTGTAAAAAGATTATTGTCATATGTTTCTTAATTTATAATTAATATAATTAGGGAAATATATGCATATCATATTTAAATAAAATATTTATTATTAAAATATGCAATCGTATCAAATAATCTTAACCAATATTTTTAAGATATCATATCAATTAATTGGTTGAAATAATATCTCAAATAAAAAAAATACTACTAACGATGTGATTTGAGATATTATGCAGTTGTTATAATAAATCAGCTCAGGTCTGAAAAATAAGTAGGAGATCCACAGCAAATCGATTTACAAATCAAATCTGCCGAATATTAGGAGCAAATTGAAAAATTTCGCAACGGCAGAGACTCTGAGCAATATTTTTAGAATATTTTTATCAGAGGGATTTCAAAAAATTGAGAGAAAAAGGCACGGAAAATTTGGAAGCACAAACCCACCAAGGGACGGCGGATCCGCAGCTAATAAGGGATTAGGGCGACGGTTGCGCGGTCTTATAGTGGCCGTAGGATTTGAAACTTCAGGGTCTTCATCATAATTTCACACACTTATTTATGACGTCTAGGGTTTCGAGTTTCAGAGCCTATAAAAGGACCGAGAGCATCTATCATCAAAAAACATCGAAGGAATACATCGAAGAATCGACTGATCTGCCGATCAAGTTATCTAAAGAAAACTAGGGTTTTGTAACTTAGTTTTTAAGCGAGCAACTTTTTTGGTGCAATAGTTATTCAATAAAAAGTAGTTCTTTATTTTAATTTTGTCGCATTTACTTTCCGCATTACTTTCTGCATTTTAATTTCTGCATTACTTTCCGCGTTACTTTTTGTATTTTCCTATGGATTCATTAATCTTCAACCTTTCTTTTACTTCGTTGATCTCTGTGAGCGAGTAAATTCTTGCTTGTTAGGATTTGTAGGATAGGGTAGAATAATGGATGGACAATATCTTTTCAATTCTTTTTAAAGTTTTAATTTTTATAAATTTTAGCAAAATGAATATTAACCCTCTTATCGGGCGTGCTATCAATTCATCATAGTCACGACCATGATTTGAGATTTGTTGATAATCATTTTGTTAAGGACTAGAGACAAATAGAGATCAATGGAAGGATAAGGGGCAGTAGAGAGAAACCCTAATCCCCTCCAAGAACCCTAATCCACAATCATCACTATTTATCTAGTATTAAATAATTAAAAGGATAAAAGGAATTATTTTTAAAATTCCATCCATTAACCACTAAGTCCTATAAACCCTACAAGCCTTTCTATTATAAACTTTTCAAACCTTCTTAGTAAAAAACGATCAAAACTCCACCTTTTTTCTATCAACTCGTCTAAATCAAAAAAAGCATTTCACTGTTTCTCTGTGAACGACTCATACTCACTAGCGGCTAGTTATTGCGACACTGTTATTAGTTGTGGTAATCTACAACACACATAGACACACTTTTCCAAACCAATCACATGGCAATCCCACCATCGATTGACCAATCAACATGAATAAATTCCTGATCGGAAAGCCCTCTTCACAAGTGTAACAACTCCAATTTCAATGTACAGAAAATTTATTTAAAAGTTAATGTACAAATGGAGTAATTGCAATCCTGTGTACACTATAAGTATTTGAATTGCTTTTGAATAGCAAGAAATAACTTGTAGCTCATTGGTAAAGCCTTGCACTGCTGTGACGTAGCCCCTGTGATTAAATCCCCCCAGCCACATTATCTTTTTTGTTGATTTTTCTTTTAATCTTTTAAAAGCCCAAAGGTTTACATGTGCATTGTTCCCCTCCGAATGGCGGCCAAGACATTAGGACGTCTTGCCTGAGATTCGGGGCAGATGCTATTTGGTTTTATCCGTCCACCTCTCCGAAGATGCCAAGTTGATTTATGGCACTGTATATCGGAGGTTTAGACGGATGCGGCCGATGTAGTATACTTCGTCAGATTCCCCCTCGCTTAAGGGGTTTTTGATTGTGGGGACGCTCTTCCCTGCAGGCGCAAGCCCCTGCAGTTAATTATGCTACCGCGTCGCGGTAGCAACTTTCTTCTTCTCCAGAATTTCACTTTGTGTCGTGGGTGTTTGTTTTGTTTGTGGTTGCCCGTGAATTGTATACGGAGACTATTTATTTCGTCGCCCGTAGGACGTGGATTGGTCCAAATCCGTATTTTCTTAGATTTGGGTTTGTTAAGGATACGTTAGCCATATTTGGGGCTAAGATCAACTTAAACGTTAGTTAAGGATACGTTAGTCTAATTTCCAGACTAAGATCAACTTAACGGGATCGTCTAGATCCATTTCCAGTTTAGGGACATGGTGGTCCATTGTATGCATGGCCATCGGGACCCGTCACCTCTCTGACGTCGTTGAAGGATTACAACGATAGGTGTCAGAGGAGTTCGGAGATGTACCCTTAAACCAAAGTTGATTGGGGGTCTTATAGTCTAATTTAGGACTAAAGTCTGTTTGAATGTTTAAGGATACGTTAGCCATATTTGAGGCTAAGATCAACTTAAACGGGATCGTTTAGATCCAACAAAAGAGCGTTTGGGGGCTCTATTGTTCCAGTTTAGGGACGTAGTGGTCCATAGGTAGTTTAGGGACATTGCGGTCCATTGGTAGTTTAAGGACATTGCGGTCCATATCCCAGTTTAGGGACGTGGTGGTCCATTGCATGTATGGTCGTCGGGACCCATCACCTCTCTGACGACGTTGAAAGATTACAACGACAGATGTCAGAGGGGTTCAGAGATGTACCCTTGGACCAAGTATAAATTGATTTAAAAGAGCAACTGTGCTCAGTCAATTTAATTTGAGGACTTACGGCCACGATTGGGCTAAGTCCAGTTGAGAGTATTCAACGTTTTATTTGCATTTAACTTGTTAGGCTTTTACTGGGGGTCTGTCCCTGTTTAATAATGCATAGCATTTTCTCTGGCCTTTTAGGCCCAAAGCATTTTATTTTGGTCTGATAGACTTTTATTTGGGCTTTATCCCTTTTAATAGTGCATAGCACTTTGTTTGGTCTGAAGGACCTTTCTTTATTGGGCTCTGCCCTTGATGATGCATTGCATTAATTAGTCTGACAGAATGCCACATGTCTTGTCAGGCGCTTTGCGCTGATTGAGGAGCGCAAGGCGCAAGTCCATGGAGAGGCGACACGTGTCACGCTCAGGAGAGCGCAAGCGCAGTGCGCTGCGCCAGTGCGCTGCGCTATTGCGCTGCCGACACGTGGCGCGCTCTGGTGAGTTGCGCCAATTCATGAGAGCAGTGCTCTGTTTTTAGAAGCGCATAGCGCAGATCATCATGGGGCTGACACGTGGCGCTCTCTGGTGGCTTGCGCCGACCCGAGAGCGCAACAGTGTAGATTTTGCAAGTGCAGGGCACTGTTTTATTATTTGAGAATCTTTTAGATTCCAGAACCAATGGTTCATAAAAGAAGTGCAAAGCACTATTTGTTTTCTTGATCTAATTTAGATCAAAGAGAACAAGTTTCTTTTTCTTATTTCAGGGAACCAGAGGTTCATAAAAAATGCAAAGCACTATTTTTATTTGTTTTTTATTGAAGATCATTGATCTTGTTCTTAGATCAATGATATATTAGAAGAAATCCTTCTATCTTAAAGGTTTTTACCTTTTTTCTTCTTGAAATTCCTTCAGAGTTTTCTCTGTTTGAAGTTCTTGATTTTTTTACAAATGTTGATGCCTTTGAATTGAGGTCTAGGGGCCTTTATATAGTACCCATAAATTTGTTAAAGAGATCTTTCTCTGAGTGATTTGGGGAATTTTCCCCACCGTTGGATTTTTGATCCAAGGGCTTCTGTTTTTCAGAAGAAAATCTTCTTGTTTTAACAAGAACAGAAAGATTTCTTTAAAATCTTAATTCTGTTTGGCGCAAAATGCTCCAGCGCGTGACACGTGTCAAGCAGCGCACAGCGTAGCGCGACTGCGCTAGCGCGACTGCGCTAGCGCGACTGCGCTAGCGCATCTGCGCTGACACGTGTCGTGCAGCGCAAAGCGCAGCGCAACTGAAGCGTTGCTTCCTTTAATTTTGTTTTTAATAGAGCTTTGCTCTGATTGGGCGCGCTGCCTTGGGCGCTGCGCTGGCGCATCAGCGCTTGACACGTGCCGCGTTGCGCCCGAGATTTGAAGCGTTGCTTCAAAATTTGAAATTTGAATTTCAACAGAGCTTTGCTCTGATTGGGGGAAACAAATGCGTTGCTTCGTCTTCCGCCTTGGAGTTTGAACAGAGCTTTGCTCTGATTGGGGTAAACATGCACTACATGGAAAATAAAAAGTCACACAAAAATCAAACAAGTGAACTGAAGTATACAAAGCGACAAGGACACGTGGCGAAGATCACAAGCCCTCTCACCGGTTTTGGACCGGCGAGATCCTTGCTTGTGACCGACACCGCCGGGCCCCCAGTAGGGGATGCTCTCCAAACTTCAACCCCTGAACCCTTTGGCCTACCCCACTACCCCCATACTGTTTGATTTCTCTGCATATTTCCAGAGAATTAAAAATGGGCATTGATCCACGTTTTAATTCACATTTTAATTCTATTCTTCATTACCCTAAACCCTAATTTTTCCTATAAATACCTCACCACATTTCATCCCTCCTCACTCAGTATTCCATTACAAAAACTCTATAAAATTTCCAAGTCCCAAGTTGTGCAAGTGGAGTTAGCAAGAGTCGAAGTTCCGGCGACGTTCCAAGAAGTATCCGGTGACGAAACGATGCCCCGACGGTTCCAAAATCTTTCCCTACCTCCCCTCTTTCTTTATAGCTTGTAAGTCCCCTCTCCCCTCCTCTTTTGCTAGTCTAAAACTTCTCCTTTTCAAAACTCGTCGGAAGCGGAGTTATTCCGGCTTCCGATTCTCTTTTCTTTAAAAATCTAATTTTTCTTAATAACAAACCGACAAATTTTTAATACATTGTTTATAAATCATAAACAAACACATTAGAACAAGTTTCATCTCAAAAGAATCTATTATGCAACTTTTATCGTATTTTTACAGTTAAATACCACATACTTTACTTTCGACATAATTCAACATATTTTCTTGTATTACCTTTAGATAACTTACAAGGTAATGACCTACTTCATCACAACACACATCTTTGACATAGAACGATGGTTTGTAAAACATTCTTTTGGGACAAAATACGACATTACATTTAAATACCCTAAACTTACAAAACTGTTTTCTTTAAAAAATGTGTTATCTAAATCCTTGCAATTGAGCCTCTACAACCCATTTTGGGGAACCCCGATTGGGATGATGCTGGGTATCACACATTCTCGGGCCTAGTAGAGCGAGATGCAAACCTCCACAAGGAGCATTCGATCTTGATGGAATTTTGATGCAATTTTTAAGAAAATGGGATTTCTAGAAAAGTAAATAAAATTTATTTTTATTATATATATATATATATATATTTATAACTATTATCAAAATATCTATATTTAAAATATATTATAAATATTCCATATTTTCTAAATCAAAAGAATCACAATTTCATGAAACTACCATTACAATTCAATACAAATTCCAATATTTCATTAAAATACCATATATAATGAAAACTAAGTTCTACTCACTAGAAAATTTCACTTTTATAAAATATACGTCTATGAAAACCCTAAAGACGATAATTAAATACTTGAGGTGTATTTTGAAAATATATCAAACTATTTTTACATAAAACCCCCTCAAGTTATATTAAATTACAATAAGGACCATACTAAATATAGGTTTAAGCGGGACCGATTCTCTTGAGCCTCAGGGAGTCGGAGAATATGGGTGCTTGCCTATCTAAGGTAGAAAATTTAACAACGGTGTTAGCAATACGGTAATTATCTTGGAAAAAGACACAAATGCTGCCGTTCATGTACAGCAGTTACCGATAACATTAAAATTAAGTCAGGACTTCAATTCTGTTTAAAAGTCTGACTCGGTTCGAGTCACGATCAAATATGAAATCAATCTGACTTGAATATGATTCAAGTATAAACTGCAATCTGTTTATACTAGAATTCAATCTATAACAATCTGTCTCGACCAAACCGAACCATGGATATACTCTGTTTACATGTCTATCCATTTATATCCATTCAATTTACATGATATCATAGTTTTGGCAAGTCGTACAAATCTATTACAAAAGCAATATAATTCGATACAAAAGACATTACGGGGTTTTAAAGGGGTAAATTGGTATGGAATGTGTTAGAAGTGGCACGAGACGATCACTTTTATACACCTAACCTGAATACCCATTGCCGTTGTACCCTGGCTGAACGGTTCCTTGTGCTCCGTATACCTTAGTCTCCGGAATAGTGGGACTCCTCTCGTATACATAGGCATATTCTGTACCAAGATACAAACAACTGCGTTAACATATAATCAAACTCTCTCTATATCTATTCTATCTCTACCTTTTCTTGGGACTTACCGAGCGATTGTTCGCTGACGATATTCCTTTCTTCTTTCTTTGGAATGTTGTCAGGTGGATCGAACTCACTGGAGATCGAGCCCAGTACTGAGGACTTGGAGCAGTTTGCTATCGACCCAGAGCTGTAGGCACTTGTATATACTTTTTTTATTTCAGTTATGTCATTGTTCAGGCATTGCTTTCTATTCATGTATTTACATTTCCAGTTGTACTTGTAAAGAATTATTAAATAAATAAAAGTTGCTGTTGATTTATATTCCTATCTCTTGTGTACATTTTTACTTTATATTGCTTAGATACGCTTAGCGTATTTACTTCGGAGTAAATACGTAGCGGACCCAGTCACGTCCCCTTGCTCGTACACGGGGAAGCGGGGCGTAACAGGTTTTGTTGGCGGCCCATGCAGGTCAGTTCTGTATGAACATGCGGGTCAATTCTGCATGAAGTCCTAAGCAATATAACACAAGAACCAGCAACTAAAAACATTCTTTACAATTCATATTCCTCGAATCTTACAATTTCATATACTTTGAATCTATCCTAACCTTATTTTTCTTTCAAGGTTATGGATTCTCCAAACAACACCAGTACCAACTTCAACAACACCCCACCACCTCTACCGCTTACGCCTACTGTTGCTGCTCCGATCAATGAGCAGACAGTACTGCTTAAGGCAATCCGAAGCCTCCTGGAAGGACAGCAGCAACAGACTGCTATTTTGATGAACCGTCCAGAAGCGGAAGCGCCCGGAGTGAAGCAATTCCGAGCTTTGCACCCAAAAAAAATTTCAGGAAAATAGAACCCCCTGGAAGCTGAAGAACGGGCTCAAAATATTAAGGATGACCTGGCAGTGGCACAAATGCCAAAGATCGCTTAGGTTCGAGTTGCGAAGCTGCAACTCACTGACAACGCCCGAGTTTGGTGGAAGGCGGAAAAAACCCGTCTTGACTAGCCTATCGAATGGAGGACTTTTCGCAACATGTTCGACGCGAAGTACTTCCCTGAGACTGCCCAATTTAATATGGAGCAATAATTTATCCACCTACAACAGGGTTCGATGTGGACCAAATCCGTGGATGAATATGATGTTGAGTTTACCATACTCATTAGGTAAGATATGTCTCAATATTCGATATTCAAATATCACATACTACACAGCTAACACAAGACCTTAACAGGTTCGTGGCACACTTAATACCGACTGCTGAGATCAGTCCCGACGATTTCAGCAAGCGTTAGATCCGGAAATCCAAGATGCCTTAGCTACAGGGGATTTCCCAACTCACAAACTGGCCCTGAAAGCTGCCCGTCAATATAAAGCAGTGGTGAAAATGAAGGGCAGACCCCAATCTGCCGCGATGAAGCTCCCTGCCACTCAGATGGCAGGAAGAGCCTCTTCAAGGACACAATTTGTGCCCAGGAGACCGGGAGTACCAAACAACCAGCCCAACCCAGCTTTTTGTACCTACTGCAGGAGAGATGGACACCTGGCGAAAGACTGTCGGCGTGCAAATCACCTTTGCTTAGTCTGCGGCTCAGCCACTCATGACATTGGGTCTTGTCCTCATAGACATAATCCAAATGCTGCACCCAGACCAGCAATTACTTATCAGCAGCACTCAGCCATCCTGGCACCTGCTCCACGACTCGCTCTCCCTGCTCCACCTCCTCGTGGACCAACTGCACCTCCTCCTCGTCAGTTCCATCAAGCTCAAAGGAACGTACCTCAAGGACAACGGAACGGACAGAGGAATGTTCCTCCAGCAAAGAGGAATGTACCGAGGCGACAGGCTTTCACAATGACTGTGGAAGAAGCTAAAGACACTGACCAAGTCATTACTGGTAACCTTTCAATTTTCAAAGCTGTTCAATACTTGTTATATCCATATATTTTTCTATACCTAAACCTATCCCACATAACTTAAGTACAATCTTAGTAGCCTCACTTCCTGCACTAGCACTCTTCGATACTGGAGCATCTCATTGCTTTATGTCGCAACGGTTCATCCGAACTCATGCGATTCCAGTCAAACCGCTTGTATCCAGCTGGAATGTCAGTTCAAGGAACGGAGTTCTAAAGGCAATAATAGGATACAACCTGTATCCAATGGTCGTCTGCAGAGAATTCTATGCTGACTTCAAGGTGCTGGACATACCGAATTTTGATGTCGTTTTGGGTATGGATTAGCTCGGAACTTTTTACGCTACTATCGACTGTCGTCAAAGGAGGGCAGTGTTCGAGATTCCAGACCATCCGATCTTTTATTTCAAAAGTGGAGACCGTACCCTGGAGCCAAGCACATACAAGGCAAAACCGAAGAAGGCAGTGATTGCAAATACATTTCAAGCGGAGGAAGGATCGAAGCCAGAGGTAGTTCGAAAGTTCGACGATATATTTCCTGAAGATATATCAGATTTGCCTCCCGATCGAGCTCTTGAATTCAGCATTGATTTAGCACCTAGAGCACAACCGGTGATCAAATCACCGTATCGGTTAAGTCCTGAAGGTTTGAAGGAAGTTCGTACTCAGTTGGATGAATTATTGACGAAAGGATGGATTCGTCCAAGCACTTCAAGTTGGGGATCACCAGTTCTGCTTGTGAAGAAGAAGGAAGGTTCATACAGAATGTGTATTGATTATAGAGCTCTGAATGAAGTAACTATAAAGAACAAGTATCCACTTCTGTGCATCGACGACCTGTTCGATCAGCTAAGTGGGTCTTGCGTTTTCTCCAAGTTAGATCTTCGTTCGGGTTATCATCAGGTGAAGGTCAAAGAATCTGATATCTATAACACTGCATTCAGAACTCGCTATGGACATTACGAATTTCTTGTGATGCCATTTGGAGTGACCGATGCACCAACTATATTCATGAACCAAATGAATCAAGTTTTCTGAGAGTACCTAAACAGGTTTGGTGTCATCTTCATCGACGACATCCTGGTGTATTCTAAGAGTCGGAAAGAACACGTCGAACACCTACAAATTGTCCTGGAGACTTTACGACAGCATCAACTCTATGCCAAATACAGCAAGTGCGAGTTTTGGCTAGATCAAGTCAGTTTTCTCAGACCTATTGTATCAGGCGAAGGAATATCTGTAGATCCAGCTAAAATATCAGCAGTAAGCGAATGGCCGACACCGAAGTCAGTGAAGGACATTCGAAGTTTCTTGGGGTTAGCAGAATATTACAGAATCTTTATTGAAGGATTTTCGAAGATTGCAATACCCCTGACCAAGTTCACGCGTAAAGATGAGAATTCGTGTGGTCAGAAGCATGCAAACAAGTTTTCGTAGAACTCAAGTCAAGATTGACATCTCATACCGGACCAATCTGGAGGTTTTGAAATGCATTGCGATGCATCCGATAAGGGATTAGGATGTGTTCTACATCAGCACGGTAAAGTTATAGCTTATGCATCAAGACAACTGAAGATTCATTAGCGCAATTATTCGACACATGATTTGGAGTTGGCATCCATTATCTTTGCTCTCAAAATTTAGCGCTATTATCTTCTTGGAGAACGAGTGGACATATACACAGATCACAAAAGTCTAAAATATGTGTTTACTCAAAAAGAGTTGAATATGCGGCAGAGAAGATGGTCAGAACTTATGGCAGATTTTGACTTCAACCTACAATATCATCCAGGGAAGGTGAATGTAGTACCTGATGCACTTAGTCGCCAACCATTAGCATTGAATTTCACCGCACAGTGGAAGTTCCAACAAAATTTGCATCAGATGGAGATTGAAGTGGTCATGTTAGGCAACGCTTCAAGTTTGATGAACTAAGAAGTTCAATCTACCATTGTCAATCAAATCTAAGCAGCTCAAGCAAGTGATGCTAAGTTGTAAAAGATAAGAGAACAAGAAGAAAGTGGACTTCGAATAAACTTCATCATACTTGAAGACGGATCTTTGAGATACGGCACTAGATTGTGTGTACAAAAAGGTTCTGTGCGAGAAGAGTTGATGAAAGAAGCTCATAGCTTTCCTTATTCAGTACACCCTGGTTGCACAAAGATGTACAAAGATCTGCGTCAAAATTACTGGTGGCATGGAATGAAGCGTGTAGTAGCCAGAAGCGTCGCTAAATGCTTGGTGTGTCGCAAGTAAAGGCTGAACATCACAGGACAGCTGGGTTACTTCAACCGTTGCCCATCCCAGAATGGAAGTGGCAACACATCACAATGGATTTCGTGACTGCACTTCCTCACAGCACGAGGGGTAATGATGCGATATGGGTTATTGTGAATCGACTCACAAAGTCGGCTTATTTCATCCCATTTCGAGTTGGCCAATCTACCGAGACATTAGCAAAGAAGTACATGGAAGTAAGTATGAATCTAAGTAAGATTTAACTCTTCATTATATACTATTTCTGATACCTATGAACTCATACAGGAAATTATGAGATTACATGGAGTACCGGTTTGCATTGTCTCCGATCGCGACACCAGATTCCGATCGCAATTTTGGCAGAGTCTGCAAGCTAGCTTGGGAACAAGTCTGAACTTCAGCACAGCTTACCATCCACAAACAGATGGACTGTCTGAGCAAACTATTCAGATCTCAGAAGATATGCTAAGAGCGTGTATGCTAGACTTCGGAGGATCGTGGGAAGATCACCGTTCACCGCCGAAAACAGAGACGAAACCGCGTAGGTCGTCTTGCCTGAATTTGGGGGCAGATGCTATTTGGTTTTATCCGTCCACTTCTTCGAAGATGCCAAGCTGATTTATGGCACCATGTATCAGAGGTTTAGACGGAGGCGGCCATTGTAGCAGACTTCGTCAGATTCCCCCTCGTGTACGAGGGTTTTTTTTATTGTGGGGACGCTCTTCCCTGCAGACGCAAGACCCTGCAGTTAATTACGCTATCGCATCGCGGTAACCACTTTCTCCTTCTCCAGATGGTCACTTCATGTCGTGTGTGTTTGTTTTGTTTTTTGGTTGCCCGTAGATTATATGCGGAGACAAATTTATGTTGTCGCCCGTAGGGCGTGGATTAGTCCAAATCCGTATTTTTCTTAGATTTGGATTTGGGTTGGGTTTAAGGATCGTTAATCTCATTGAGATTAAGATCAAGTTAAACGTTTGTTAAGGATACGTTAGTCTAATTTTAGACTAAGATCTACTCAACGAGGGGTTTGGGATCATTTAAATCCGATGATAGAACATTTTGGGCTCTATCGTCTTAGTTTAGGAATATTGCGGTCCAGTGGGTTTAAGGATCGTTAATCTCATAGAGATTAAAATCAACTTAAACGTTTGTTAAGGATACGTTAGTCTAATTTTTAGGCTAAGATCTACTTAACAGGGTTTTGGGATCATTTAGATCCAACAAAAGAGCATTTGGACTCTATTGTTTTAGTTTATGGACATTGCAGTTCATAGTTAGTTTTAGGACATCCCGGTCCATGGAGTTTAAAAACACCATAGTCTGTATGGTTTAAAGACATCGTAGTCTGTGAGGTTCTGGATTAACCAGTTTGAGGATGAGTCAAAAGCTGTTGGTTATTGGGACCCTCCATCTCTCTGAAGACGTTGAAGGATTATAACGACATGTATCATAGGTATGAAGAGATGTACCCTTGAACCAATGTCCCGATTTGTTGTGGAGTGGGATGAACATCAGTTTAGATGTCATCTGCTGGGAGCTTATTAGCTGTCTTTGGAATTGAGATCGGTTTTGGGAACCCTGAGCATGAAGGGCTCAATTGATGGTCCTTGGAACATTTGGTCTGATTCTGGCTAATGTTAGCCCTTCATAGTGTTCAACACTAACATGTTTATCCAGCGCTAACGCGCTTCCACGTGATACTCTGAAGCAGTATTAAACACTAGAATTTGAGAGTGCTCACGTGTTGTACGTGATGCCTTTAAAAGTGGTGTTGTTCGCCTGGTTTTATTCTCCACATTCAGATAAGTGTTAAACACTTTGGCCATCACGTGTGAGCACGTGAGGCGCTTGGGATAGTGTTAAACTTCAAGGACTTGAAGCGCTGCTTCTTTGGGTTCATTCTTTTGTTCAAGCGTTGTTGGGTCACATGGGATCACGTGAGGCGACCCAAAAGTGGGAACTGCCTTTGATTTATTCCCTTTTGCTTTGTAGGTGATAAGCACTACTGTGAGGTCACGTGTGATCATGTGAGCCAATCTCAATTATTCTCTCTTGTTTATCATAGGCGCTCACGTGGGATCACGTGATCGGCTGTTATCATGTTGGGTGCCAATCTTTTTACATGCATAGAGATCCTGAGTTTCGAGACTTTCAAGCCCATTGTGTTATGAGAATTGGATTCTTAAGACATAGTTTTTCTCTTAGGTTTGAGATCTGTATGACAGAATCTTCCCGATGAGAATTAAATTCTCAACTTGTGGGGAGACCTGCTTCTGCAGTCCTTTTACCATAAGAGAGAACTAAGTTCTCATGTGAAGGGTTAAACCCTTGTTTTATTAGAGGAATTAAATTCCTATAGACTTTTATGGGAGAATTAAATTCTCTGAACTTAGATCTCCTTCTAGGTTTTGGATCTGCATGGCAAAATCTCCCCGATGAGAATTAAATTCTCAACTTGTGGGGAGATCTGCTTCTGCAGATCCTAACTAGAGGAAGAACTAAGTTCTTTTTAGAAGAGTTAAACTCTTATGAAGGTGAAAGAGAAAGGAGATATTCTCTGTGTTTTGTTCCTTCTCTTACCTAGAGTTTCTTTTTCTCTTTCTTCTCTCTGGAGAATTAAATTCTCTTTTCTTTTAAACTTACGAAGGGTTTCTTTCCTTTTTTTATCTTCCCTCTGTCTTTTTTTTATCTCTCTGTCTATCCCTCCTTTTCTGTGTTTCTTGGCTCCTATTTATAGGAGAAAGAAGAGAATCAATTCGTTCAGAAAATCTCTCATTGAGAGATTTTGATCAACAAAAAGTGATCTTTTAGATCAATTGGTGAATTTTATTCGCCGTTGGATTTTTAATCCAAGGAATTCTGTTTTACAGAAGTTATTTCTTCGGTTGTTCTTAACAAGTTTAGGAAGATATTTCCTTGCACGAAATTTTTATGTAGATTGGTGATTTTTAATCACCATTAGATCTTTAATCCGACGGCGCTCTGCTTTACAGAGCGTAAACTTTCTTGTTTATAAAGATCCAAGAAAGTATTTTCCAAATAAGGCTTTTAATCCCTTTTAATTAGAATTTATTTTTATCAGTCCAGAAGGCACAGGAGTCTATCACGTGTAACACGTGACCCTCACCAAATTGAACCGACCCAAGGGTGTCACGTGTTATCATGTGAGTTTTTTTTGTCCTATTTGTTTGATTTATGCAGGTGCCTGTATACTTTGTTTATAAAGGTCACGTGTCTGCACGTGAGGTTCCGTTGTGACTTATTTTTCGTTAAGCGCAGCGCCTATCACGTGTGGACACATGATGCTTCACTTGGGGACTTTCTCCGCTGCTTTATTTATTTATTTATTTTCCGTAAAGGAACAAATGCCCCCACAGCGTTGTTCTCACGTGGTTTGCACGTGAGTGCAACGCTGTCATTTTTACAGCCGTTGGATTGTCTTGGGGAACGGGAGAATGAACCGCCCTAGTCATGTCTTATAAATGCAAGGGCTTGGTTCCTTAAGCAGCCACTGTTTCTTCATCTCTTTCCTTCTTCATTTTCTTTGAGAATTTAATTCTCTTCTTCAGAGCTTAGTTCTCTGTCATTGTAATCCAGAATTAAACTCTGTCAAAAGAAACCCTTTTCTAGGTAACGCTTTGTTTATCAGAAAGACTTTCCTTTCTTGAGAAAGCCTCTGGATTTTAAATCCATTATGAGAGTTTTGCTCTTCTCAGAAACCCATCCTCCAAAGATATGATCTTTGAGCAATAAACTTCCATATCTCGAACATTTCCCCTTGATCTTGAGGATTCATGGGATTTTTGTTTCTCATATATATATATATATATATATATATATATATATATATATATATATATATATATATATATATTTATGAGTTTCTGGAATTTAAATCCATCATATAAAAGGAATTTAATTCCTAAAGCGAAGAGCTTAGCTCTGAAATGATCAAGCGAATCTTTTGGGAATTTTATTCCCTGGTGTTCTGGAAAGTCTCTTCATAGGGTTTTACTCTTATTCGTGCAAATTTTGAATTTTGTTGGTAACTTAACAGAGCTTGTTTCCCTAAGAATTGTTTGAATCCAAATGCTTATTTAATGAGGGTCTTTTTTATCATTAAACTTTCACTGACATCTCTTTTCAGATATTATGGTCGTTCATCTGTACTGTCTTGGCGAATTTATTTCTTATGAGGACATTCGCGCACAAGGCCGTTGTCAAAACTAGGAGTTTACAAATGCTCAATGCGCTGAGATTATGAGTCACTTTGATGAATACAACGGTCGACTACTTCCTCGTCGATCCGCTTTTTTGAAGATTATAGTGAGAGCAATTTGGGAAGCGCTTCCTGGATTTCATGAAGCCATGCCGCTTAATACACTGGATGATGCCGAAAATAAGGTGCACTCAGTGTATCTGTCAGGCCTGATTTCGAAGAAACGGCGAGATAATCTCACTGATATCCTGCATCAAGTTTTCCAACAGAGGACGATAATCGCTGCTTATCAGAGGGCGGAGGACATTAGCGAGGATCCTGACACTTGCGATCGTGAGAGGATGCACACGAGAATGGTCAGAAATGCCAGAAACATTTTAGACGGCCTTACTTTTGAATTTCTCAACCCATGTCCCGGGTTCAATATTTTGCCATTGTAAACATTTTCTATTATTTTTATATGAATCTTCGAAGTATGAATGATAAAAATTTTCTTTCTCCCTCTTTTTGGTTTACATGCGTTCTTTATTAAGCTCTGTCACGCTGTTGTTGGTGCTCACATGTTTGGCACGTGAGGTACCGTGGAGGATTTCAATCGCGCATCAGCGCCTGCTCACGTGTTATGTATGTGCAGTGCCGCTTTGAATTCCAATAAGGGTCAAAGCTTGTGCTCACATGTTATGCACGCGGGGCTCTGCTTGAAGGGGCCGCTTCGCTCCCCTGTTCTGATTTCAATGAGTCACGTCTTTTCATTTCCAACGCTCTCCCTTTTTTTCCGGGCCTTGGGAATAGTTCCACCATGCACAACATTTTCTGTGCGTAGCATTAAATGCTCTCCTTTATAACCTGAAGCCACGCCTTCCTTCTTCCCTAGAAAAAAACATTTAGACCTTAGGATGATTATTTTGAGAACCGATCCAAAGTTTATCTCTTGCAACCGCCCCCACGCTCGTCGACAATCATGGGAGGTGCCCATCGAGGAGATGATTCCTCGTTTTGCTGCGCGGCTAGTGGATCATCTTCTCACCGATGCCGAATGTGACGCGGTGACGTACGAACTCCTAATTTGTAGGGGCTCTCCCCTTCCTATGGGTTCCATTTGGCTACGGATGGTCTTTTCGTCCGTGCTTGCCGACATCCCTCCTCATCCGACAGAGATGACTCCGGCGATCCTCGATGCGGTGGAGGACATGTAGGGTTAGCTTAGCACCTTAGCAAGGTTTTGGCAAGCATCAATCATGCTACTTTAAAAATTTTGGGGTGCTAAACAAACCCTAACCAAGATCTTAACTAGAGAATTAGGATAAACAAGCATGTAAACAACTTTACATCTAAGAGTTAGGGATTACAGCCTTTGTAGTCCATTCCTTCACTTCAAAAGCTCCGTGTTGAGGTCCCTTCGTTGCGATCATCGAGTACCCGGACTCAAGAGAGGCTCTATGAAGAGAAAGATGCAAGCTTGCTTCCAATCTTCAACAACTGAGATGATCTACCTTGAAGAATCTCAAACCCAACCTCATGCTTCACTAATCAAGTATTAGCAAAGCAAACACCCTAATCTAAGTGTCTAGAATAGGTGAGGATGATGAAGTAGGAATTTAGCTCTCTTTTGTTTCAATTTCTCACTCATTATCATCATATGTCAAAAAACTAGAAAGCTTTTTCATGCAAGAAGAAGGAAGAAGAAGAAGCAAATCCTTTTGTGATGAATAATGAATTAATTGTTTTTTGTTACAATTGCAACCATGGGTTAATCATTAAGACTTAACCCTTGTAGAGAGTGAACTAGGGTAAAGGGTTTGGGTTGGGTTAAGAAAATATCTACACAAAAATATCTATGCTTAAAACAAAAATAAAGCTTCTAGAAGCTTCATGAAAAAGCTAACCCAAATCAAACCCTAACTATGTTTAATCTCTACAAATCATGTTGCATTTGTAATCATAACTTGTTACAATATTATATATCACATATATAATATATTTTTGTAACAAAAGAAAATAATACAATTAACATATATCACATATATATCAATGTATTATCTGGTGAGAAAATGAATCAATAAAGCGAGCTTATATCAGTTAATGTAATGTAATATATCACATATATAATTATACATTAAATTATCGAATCAACACTTGATCCGACAATCCGGCTATTTCTCAAATAACCGACTAATATAATCAGTATCAGTTCATCGAATCAACACTTGATCTGATGACCCGGCTATATCACATATACCCGGCCGATATCTAATATCGCGAGAATAGAATACGGTATCTCATATCGTAATATACTCGATCCCGCACATATCACATATGTGCTCCTACTCCGTTTTGCCTGAGCCAGGAAACCTCTGTATAGGACTCTAAAGAATCGTCAATACGCCGGCAGTAGGTGATGATCATATCAAACACCCACAAACTGCAAGCGGTCAGCTAAACGTAACAGCCACCCAGGTATTGAGCAATCAGAAGATCAACAAGCAAGCCTGTACATTCTCCTGTGAATCCAACCAGTAACACTCCCGTACAGTCCGGTCTCTTCGTCTAATATGTCGCATATCTCGCCTAGGGGTGGTAAACGTCAGACCCCAGTAGCTTGATAAGTCGTGTCGATATGAGGTCCATAACAGTTCGAGAAACTACTGATAACACTTACCAGTAAATCTCAGCAACCTTGGCCAGGGATTTCCAGTTATAGCCAATCAAACATTGCGCAACATCAACTCCCTATACAGAGAGAGACGAAACCCCTCCTATCGCTCATTGCCTCCATGTGATTCGGGACTGTACCCAAAAGCCACCGTTTTGCATGCCCTCTTGGACGTGGTATGATAGAAATCAAAGCACAGTGGGAATCACACAAGACTCTATGACGATCTCGGGTCTACAGACTAACCTGTACCAGTGTCACTAGAGAACTGCCATCTGACGTGAGGTATAATACCATCTGGGAGTTCTCGGCGAGTCCGTCCAGTGTACCCAGTCTCCACTGAGCACCCGTATACCTTCTCTGATGTCAAACACCAATGGATATTGGATCATCCATCGCCCATCATATAGGTCAAGATGCGCATACGCTAGTCTACTCTGGAGTATCGATGCCATGTCTCGGTACTCCCACGACTAGGAACAATTGAAGGATGTACTTGGAGACTACACTGTCCCCACTAGTATGATCTGCATCATAGTCCTGGTACTCAAGTACTCATCCTAAGGACTTTATCAACATGTAACATAGAGACAATCAGAGTACATGTTAAGATAAAGAGTAACCAGATAGCATACTATCATGTCGAGCAAGAAAGTCCTCCCTATATATGTCCAAGCATCCACTACAATATACAACGTATGTACAGTAATGGCCTCTAGGGCATACATATAACTAACAATCTCCCACTTGCACCAGGGCCATCTGTTGTAGTATCTCATACCCAACAATAAGCTGTGGTTGAAGTATCTCATACTCAACCATCCCATAAAAGTCTTTACTGGGAAATAGGCCTTTGTGAGTGGATCTGCGCTGTTGTCCTATGTGTCTACTCTCCTAACCTTGATCTCCCTGGAGATCAACCATCTCCATGATCAGGCGATACTGCCTAAGAATATGTCTGGATCTCTGATGGGACGGAGGTTCCTAGGCATAAGCCACAACTCCATTATCACACAATGGCAGGAACGAAGTTCATCTCATGAACTAAAATATATCCATACTGCCTCTTTGGTAGCATCCTTGGTAACGATGTATCTTGCCTTTAATCGTCTAGTATGTCACGGTATCTAGCTTGGAACTCTTCCAACATACCGTCCCTCCACTGAGGGTAAAGACAATGCCTGTGACTGACATTCAGTCATCCTTATCATCCTGGAAAATTTCCAGTGATTCTCCCCAGGATCGATTGATACCATATCACTACAACTAGTGAGAATACTAACATCTAATTAGATCTATCTCATAGATCCATAACCCAGGATTTAGGAGGTATCACCTTAACCCTATATAGAGAATCTTTGTGATAAGAGGAGATTGACCGAGCGTAGCATAGGAAACTCCTTCCCTATCAAGAGTATGTTATCCATGTACTATAACCCTCAGTGGATGGACGACATGTTGGAAGGGTTCCAAGCTATATACCATAGCAGACTCGTTGATAGAGGCTGATTACATCGCAACCAACGATGCTGCCAAAGAGGTTGTCTGGATGAATAAGTTCATAAGATGAACTTGGTTCCTACCATTGAGCATTCAATACCTGTGTATTGTGATGATAATGGAGTTGTGGCCTTCGCCCAGGAACCCCGATTCCATCAGCGATCCAGACATATTCTTACGCGGTATCACCTGATCAGGAAGATAGTTGATCTCTGGGAGATTGAAGTCAGGAGAGTTGACACAGAGGATAACACAGCGGATCCACTCACAAAGCCCCACACCCCAAATGCGATTCGAGAGATTTTTTGGATGTTGGGTATGAGATACTACAACAACTGGCCTTAGTGCAAGTGGGAGATTGTTAGGAATATGTATACTCTAGAGACCATTATTGTTGATATAGTGGATGCTTGGACATATATATAGAGGAATTTCTTGCTCGATATGATAGTATGATATCTGATTACCTTTATCTTAACATGTAAACTGGTATTATTATACTGTTTGTCTCTTACATGTTGATAAAGCCCTTAGGATATGTACTTGACTACCAGGAGTATGATGAGATCATACTAGTGGGGCCAGGGTGGTCCAAAATTACATCCTTTAACTGTTCCTAGTCGAGGGTATATCGAGACAGGGCATCGATATTCTAGAGCAGACCAGTGTGTACGTTTCTTGTCCTTAGAGGGCGATAGTTGATCCCACAGCCATTGGTGTGTGACATCAAAGATTGTACACAGGTGCTCATTAGAGAATGGGTACACCGAACGGACTCGCCGAGGACTTCTACCTGGTAGTATACCTATCGTCAAATAGCAGTCCTCTAGTGACACTGGTACAGGTTAGTCTGTAGACCCGAGATCGTCATTGAGTCTTATGTGACTCCCATTGTGCTTTGATTTCCTCCATACCATGCTCAAAGGAGACGTGCAAACAGGTGGATTTTGGGTACAGTCCCGAGTCACGTGGAGACAATGAGCGATATGAGGGGTTTTGTCTCTCCCGGTATTGGGGGTTGATGTTGCGCTATGCTCGATTGGCTATAACTGGAAGTCCCTGGCCGGGGCTGCTGCTGAGATTTACCGATAAGAGTTATCGATAGTTTTCCGAACCATTATAGGCCAGGCATCGGCATGACTTATCACGTTATTAGGGTCTGACGTTTACCACCCCTAGATATGATATGCGACATATCAGACGAAGAGACCGGACTGTATGGAATGTTACTGATAGGCTTCATGGAGAGTATGGACAAGCTTGCTTATTGATCTTCATATCGCTCAATACCCGGGTAGCCGTTACGTCCAGCTAGTACCGCTGACGGCTTGTAGGTGATTGATGTAATCATCACCTATTGCTGGCGTATTGACGGGTCTTTAGGGTCCCACACAGAAGTTCCCTGGTTCAAGCGAAACGAAGTAGAACACATATGTGATATGTGCGTGTGCCTGATTAAATACGTGTATGTGATACCGTATTGTAATCTGGCAGTTATCTGTTATCAGTTAGGTTATATGTGATATAACAAGATTATCGAATCAAGTGTTGATTTGATAATGTGATATACAGATAAATGATATTAGTCGGTTATATGTGGTATAACCGGATTATTAAATCAAGTGTTGATTTAATAATGCGGTGTATATTATATATGATATAATTATATCTTAACTAATATTATTAGCTCACTAATTATTTACTTAATTATATATATATATATATATATATATATATATATATATAAAGCATGGCATGATTTTCTATTTTTGTGAAAAATAGAAATGAGGTGGAAAATGAAGAGGAATGGGGAAGCATGGCTTTATCTAATATTATATTTGCCTTGACTTACTATTGAAACATGACTCCATATTTTTATTTGTGGATATTGGATGCTTCAATGAGTGAGGGTCCATGATAAACCATTCTTCTCTCATTCTAACACTTAGCCATTTTCATAAGCTCTTGCTCTCTAAATTTTCTCACCCCATCTCCAAGCTCAAAATCCTCACATATGATGTGAATCATTGAGCTTATGAGAATCCTAGTGAGCTTTCAAAATCCTTACTTCACCATCCCACACTAGACTAGCAATTTGATGTGGTGTGTTTTCTGCACTAAAAAGAGTTTAGTGTAAAGGTAGCTTGAGCTAGAGAGATTTCGGATGGATCGTCTTCGACGCGAAGATCACGAAAGGAGGCTCGCTCAAACTCGAAAAGGAGCCCAGTGGAGTCGCGTGGACTGCAACCTGAAGCTAAAGAAGAGAAGGACTCGATCTACGAGGGTATGGCCATCTTTCCTTCTCTTTAGTAGTTCATATCATCATAGCAAAACCTTAATCTTCTAGTAAAAATCTTGGTTAGTCTAACATAGCATCTAGAAAAATTTAAATTTGGCATGCTTGATGCTACTAAAACCTTGTTATGGTGCTAGGGTAGACTTTCAGACCCACTGGACTTGGCTTCAGAGGCTGAAACCTCATCGTCTGGCTCAATCCTAACTACATCTACTAAAACATCCGAGGAAGACATCTGACCTGATTCAAGAGAAGAGTGGCTGAGGATAGATTTTGATTAGGGATCCGACCTAAGGGATGAAGCGCCGAGCAATCCTCAGATGACGGGAAGCAAGCGAAGCAAAGGTGTTTCCTAGGGATAGGCCTCCCCTATTTATACACTCAGCAAAAGCCATCCGACGGCCTAAGTCTACTCCCGTCCGAACGAAGCGTCATGCCCCACGGTCCTGATGACGCCACGCTGTAGCCAACCATTGGGTGTTTCCCCATCGCGCGGATCCAACCGGTGGAAGCGACGTCTCGCAATCCACCACCCAATTATGGCCACGTGGCACGAAATCGATGGCCTGAACAAGCGAAGCGATGTCTCTATTATGGCCCCACCCTTTCGCTGATCCGCTGACGTCATCCAGGATACGCGCGAAAATTAAGGCGCGCGGTAAAATGCCATGTGGATCCGCAGATCGAAGAGACACGACTGCCAAACGCCACGCCGTTCCCAGACAACCCACTACGAAGAATTCTCGGCACCAAGCTGAACAGAGGAAACATAGCAGACCACTCTCGACTCGATCCATAGATAGATCAGAACGAGAGCGGGGGGCTAATGCCGATACTCGTAAATAGGATCTCCCCAGATCATGATACGTGGTGGATGACGTGCCATCCACATATGTCCGCTAGATTCTTGGGGGCTGCAGAGCTGGGATGGTATGATGCATAGGGGACATTTCTTGGCACCTCATCTCCGAGGTTGCACCCGACCTTTTAGAAGATCTTTTCGGAGTACGTTCCTCTTTCGTCTTACCACCAGCCAATAGCTCGTCTCCGAGCTACCTTATAGTTGAGACTCGTCAGCTCACTTGTTCATCTCCGAGCTATCCTATATTTGAGATTCCTTAGCGTCCCTGTTTAGCCGGGAGCACGGAGCCTAAGCGCCCCCGTAACAGCTCCGTGTATCTCGCCATGACGAGATCTCCGCCGCTCCACGTTCCGCATCCCACACTAGCGTATCTCGCCATTAACGGGCGTATCCTGCCATCAACGCGAACTTGACGCAGAGACGTAACGGACGGCGAGAATCTCGCATCGACTCGCTCCTTGCGACCACTATATAAATGTAACACCTTAGGTCGTGTTTAGGGGATAATTATAGTTTACTAGATAGTTTTTGGTAAAAAGTTTACCAAATTAAGTTTCTGATGTTTTTTTCTAATTAATGAACATTTTATTAGGATTTTTCTAGACACACACACACTTGTGCATGTTGTCTAGGGTTAGGATTTGGGGTTAAACCATGATTAGCTAGCATGAAGGGTTAACCTATTTGTATTAAGTGTTTTGGGTTTTATTATGGTGGTTGTTTTCTTTATTCTCATTATGAGAAATGGTTTGGTTTTTTTTTGTTGACTTGGAAAGAGAAGAGAGTATGGGCAACATGGCTTGACCATGCTCATTTAATGAGAGAGAGAGGGGGGTTGACTAGGGTGTTCTCATTTCTTTCCTCCTCTATCTCACTCCTCTCACTCCCAACACACACACACACCCTCATACAAGCAGCAGCAGCAGAGGAAGCAACTAGCAGCAGAAGCAACATCAGAAGAGGCAGCAGCAAGCAGCAGCATCAGCAGCAGCATGGGGCAGCAGCAGCAACAGGAGCAGTAACAGCTTCAGCAGCCTCTGTAGCAGCTCCAAACCTTCTCCTTCCTCTCCTTCATGCACTCTAAGATCTTTAAGTGAGGTATGATCTGAGCCTAACTTCCCTGCTTGCTAAACTAGTGATTGTTAAGCTAAATTAGTGTTAAAAAGTGAGTTTTGTGCTTGAAATGGTGAATTGTGTGGACTTATGGTTTAGTGCTATTAATATTGGTTAACCTAGCCTAATTAGGTGTTATTAAGGCCATGTAAACCTAGTTAGACCCCAGATTTCACCAAAATACCATAGGGTTTCTAATTGTGCAATTTAGTGTTTTTAAGTGAACTTTTTGGATTTCTGTGATCTGCTATAGGCCCGGGTAGTTCAGGTTGAAATTGAGGAAACTGGAGCACACTAGATATACCCTGACCACACCACCAGAGCCCGGGACCCCCACCCCAAAGTGAGGCCGCCAATTTATTCTTTCTGGCCGCAATTTGCGGCCAGATAGGGGAGGTTTTGGTTGGTGTTTGGATGGGTAGGAGTCTGTTGTTATTTCTAGGCCAGTGGTATGTATAGTTTTGTAAGTTGTTAGCGTGGGTAGAATCTGGGACGTTATATAGTATTTCTAGTACGTTTGGTTCGCGCGATACGCGCGATACGCGAGAGGGTTCCATGATTCAGCGTATCGCGGCGTATCGGGGTTAGTTTTAGACACGTGCACACGTTTAGCGTATCGTACCCACGCGCGTTTAGTTCGCGACGCGAGCGTATCGTTTGATTTCGATATCGCATTTTGCGAGATAGTTGCTTATACATTGATTCTTGTGTAATTCCAGGTTCGCAGGCGGGTACGTCGGACGAAGCTAAGAAAGGGAAGCAGGTGGTCGGCTACGAGTAGCGCACGACCAGGTGAGTAGATTTAACATCTACGGGGAAATCGCCCGTATGGCGTTAAGCGTCAGGACGAGTCAGGATATTAGATTGTAGATGTTCATATGGTCTGTAGTAGCATACCTTATTGTTGCATATAGGAATGATAGCATAGGACACTGCACTGTCACTAACGGTTCAAGTCGCACGAGCACGATTGATATGCTACACTCACACCGTTAGTGATTGCCATGACACTCACACTATAGGATTGCTATAAATCATATATCATACTGATTCTACCTTATTGATGTTGTCATGATTTGCCGCATAACGTCATATGTTATATCCATGTTCGGGCACAGATGCATCACATACCCCTACTGGTACTACGTGCACACATATATTGATATCTTCATACCTGCGCACATGCACACTGTATATTCATACCAGTGCACCCATATATTGATATCTTCATACCTGCGCACATGCACACTGTATATTCATACCAGTGCACCCATATATTGATATCTTCATACCTGCGCACATGCACACTGTATATTCATACCAGTGCACCCATATATTGATATTTTCATACCTGCGCACATGCACACTGTATATTCATACCAGTGCACCCATATATTGATATCTTCATACCTGCGCACATGCACACTGTATATTCATACCTGCGCACATGCACACTGTATATTCATACCAGTGCACACATATATTGATATCTTCATACCTGTGCACATGCACACTGTATATTCATACCAGTGCACACATATATTGATATCTTCATACCTGCGCACATTACACATTGAGATATGTTGTTTCCATGTAAATTTCTGGATTTGGGAAACCGTGGATATTTCAAAGAGTATAGTTAATTATTTAAAAACCCGGTTCTCCTTGATATGATATTTTAGTGCGTCCACCATGAGTTTTCTCGGTTCTAGAGAGCTTGTGTGAGTATACCCGATTCGAGGAGAGGTAGGCACCGATTGCGGGTACATGGTGGACCCGGTACGGTACCCCGGGGGGAGAAGACTCGTATTGGTTAGACGGTGAGCCCGGCGGAGGGACTACTACCTACCGGTGATTGGTTGGACCTGGCGGTTATCCGGAGGATACCGACCAGAGTCTATGGATGGATACGGGACGACTCGTACTGCCGGGGCCGAGGGCCGATACCGCAGACAGAGCCCGTGGGCATATCCGGACTGACGGATGCCCTATACAGGAGGATTTGCGTGTCGATGCTTGGCACGAGTATTTCTTGATATTTTGGGTGCCGATGTTGGGCACTCACGGTTATATGAGATTTACAGGATTGGAGGACTGCGGAGGATGACGACGCCTGAGTAGTATTGGGATTTGGATACATTGATGGGTACCGATTATACTTTCCACGATGACATTCCGTGTAGATGTTATTTTTCCCATGCTCAGTATGTAGTAATTGATATCTCATCCTGTATCTATCATACCTGATATAGTACACATTGCTATACCTGATCATTACATACCCTGTTCATTCTATATAAGGTTGTTAGATTGTATTGCTATACCTGATCATTGCATACCCTGTTCATTCTATATAGGGTTGTTAGATTGCATTGTTATACATGATCATCACATTTCTTGCTCATTACATGGAGATGTTATTAGGTCGCACTTGTTGCATGCTTGAGCATCCAGTTCATCATATAGATGTTGTTTGTTAATATAGGTTAGAGTATAGTAGCACGTGCATACTCGCGATTACCTTTATATGTTATCTTCTATTCACGAGTTGGCAACTCACCCCCGTTGTGCCACAGTGTTTGCAGGTTGCCCTTCGGAGTAGTCGCGGCAGGCTGCGTTCTTACACCTTTTGACACAGATACCCCTACAGTTGGTGTACTAGCTCTTTTGCTGATAGGTGGGTTTTGTGCGGTATCTGGTTATCTTTCAGTTATGTACATTGTTGTATCTAGTACTCTCCATCTACCACTTATGTATTGACATAGAGACCAGTTGTGAGGACGATGTATATTATTTTGTATTCTGGCGTCGAGCTCGTTGTGAGTCGACATTACTTATGCTGTTTATTCTATCTGTGATGTTTCCCACTTGTTGCTCATTTTCTTCGCTACGGCGTCATATATTGTTATCGTAGTAATTTGTTCTGTTAAATACTTAAAACACTCTTTACTTTTACTGGTTTGATTTCTGGGTTTTCGGCTTACTTAGTCGCGTTACGCCTGTAGACGTTACGTGGTTAAGTGCCGGTCACGGGCCAAACTTTGGGTCGTGACAATAAACCCTTTTTCCAGACGACTCAGGTAACTCGAACCCATTCGAATACGCCGTTGCACTGCCATAATATTCCTCGGTACTTACTTGATCGTCGGAGGGTCCTACGGTGGTTTCCCATCCCGGGACTTCCTTTGCAGATAGCTCGGCTTCAACAACCAATAACCCATTGAGATCCACACGCTCAATTCTCAGCTCAAATCTCAACTGTTCAGCACTGCTGGCAGTAAGATCGACGGAGGATGACATCTGAGGGAGATTCAGACATCCATCACACTCCCACACACCTGATCGTCATATACGGGTTGAATAATACAAGTTGAGCAATGGGCACACTATTTGGAACCCGTTTAAATCCGGGTATTTTATTCGGGCCAGTTTTAATCACCGCTCGCAATGACCCGCTTACAAGTGACATGTCCCATCCGTTCCATCCGTTTGACATCTCTGATTTGTGAAAGGGTTAGGGGGTTAAAGTGCTCTATTAAATAAGTTACAAAGGTTTTTGTGCAAATAACCTATTTTTATGAGAGAGGTTGCGTGATACACTCTCAAACCTTGTGGAATTTAATGAAATTCAGCCTTTATTTTTTCTTGGCTTTTAACTTGTGGCGTACAATGGACATATAAGCTGTGTCTCTCTTAAAGGACACGCATATTCCTCCAGCATAAGCCAAAGAGTTTATTCGGTTCTCCTTTGGAATATTCTTGATGATTCCATGATGATTTTTGTTACCGAGGTGAAATTAAAGATTAGCAACTAACACCTTATTTTCTGTTTAATTACAAGCCTCTTTTAATAAGGGGAGTTTACAATTTAACATCTTATTCTTTGCCCATCAATTCTTTATCACCTATGTAATTCTTCTACTTTCGATTAAAATGCTTAATCATCGGCAACATATTATCCATTGCTGCATAAACTTATCGATCTTAGCACTATCCACAACTTTTACAATTTACAATTTATTAAACATGCATCTCAGCGGGCAAAAAAAAGATAAGAACTTGTATAAAGAACATCCCAACACTTCTCATATATAACAAACATTTTTTTTACATTATTGAAGCAAGACATAGGATTATATCGTGATGATGTTAGAAAATCTCCCAATCTATACAAAATCGAACCCTCTCCCCCATATTTTAGATCAAATCGAAGTTTGCCTACCAATCAAACCTTTTCGCTAGTTGACTTATTCATCTAGGCATCTAGTTACTACCAAAAAAATAAAATATCAACTAATTTCTAATAAAAAAATATCAATTTTTAAAGCTTAGGAACAGTTATTCACAAAAAAAACTGAAAAAAGGTTCGCTCTGCAAATAAATAAAATGCATATCTAAATATAAGTCATATGAGAAAGCTAAACATAAAACTGGGCAAGCGGTGGTTTTTGGGTAAAGTACAGTAAAATACCCGAAACTATCGCGACTTCCAACCAAAATACCTTAAAGCTATTTTATTGCTATAAAATACTTGAACTGCTATTTTTGAGTGTGTTTTAGTGAAAACGGATTCTCTTAAAAACCATAGCCTAATGTATTTTAATGTAATAAGAGAACTTTAAGGTATTTTAATGAAAAACGATACGAGTGTATTTTAGTGCAATTCTCCGTTTTTAACTTTTACCTTGTTCCAGAATAGAAGGAAGCATCTAGGGCTTACAAAAGCCAGGTCCAATCCAATCTCTGCCTCAAGTTCCCTTTTTCTCCTCCCTCTCTCAATTTTGCGATCTCAAGTCCAATTCCCTCCCCACAAAATTCTCTCTCCTGATCTTCACATGGCTATAAGCTCATTCGATCCAATAGATTTCGTCGTCTCGAATTCGATTTCTAGATCCCTCGCTCAATCGTCTATAGCTTCTGATTCTCTCTGTAGCGGCGTTGAATCCGATCTTGTTTCTTTTCGTGGTTTTTGGTCCTAGTAGTGATCGATCTGACGCTTTTGAGGTGCTTTCGCCATGGGGAGAAGTAAGTTTTGATCTTGATCTTTGAAAGTTTTGATTTTGGTGATTTGTTCTCCTAGAAATCGATAAAATTGGGGGTTATTGTGTAATTGATGCTTGGAGTCTATATTGAGTTGGATTTTATTGATTGATGGGGCTGTAAGAAATTTGAATTCTTGGCCTTTATTAGCTTTTTTTTAGCTTAGATTGTGTATTTACGCATCAATTGAGGGAAGATTTGCAGTGCTTTTATTGCATGTTGATGTGTTGAAAATGAAATCGATGGTATGGGCTGTATGGAATTGGATTCTTTTAATATAGTAAGAAATTTAGATGTTTTAAAGCTTTTCCCTATGGGCAAATAACCGTTATCATCGTCAAAAGGGGATCGACTGCAAGTCAACTCTCTATAACTTCTTTGTGATGAAGTTATATATCTGGCCATTGACCTTACATTCCCCTCTCTTCATTAGTGCCTATTTACAAGCTCATATATTTGTTAGGGGTAGGACGAATGATTCAAAATCGCGGGCAACTTATTTTAATTTTTTTAATGGGTTCTTCATCTTTTTTTCCTTAGATTATGTAGTTTGTTATGATTTCTCTGTGAACTTATATATAGTTTGTGTAACTTGATCTATATATGCTGTAATTGGCTTCTTGTTTGAAATCTATCTTTGTATTCCTGTAGGAAATTTCCCCTGAATGGTTTCTGAAATGTACACGTTTTGGATATGAATTATGTCGGACTTAGATGGGACATTTGATTCTATTTGTTAATTTGACAATATTGATTTTGAGCATCATTTGTCTGTGCAGAAAAGCAAAACAAGAGCGCTGCTGACCTGATGAATGTCAGTGACACTGAAAGCATAACTTCCACATCAACGGCTTTGTCTGATCTAACTTTGTCTCATGAAACTGAGAATGTGAACACTTTGGATGTCTTGATAGAAAGATGCCTTGATTCTCTTGACAAGAAGTACATTTCAATCTTTTACTCATCTCTTTAAGAGTGTCAAGTAGTAGCCATCAAGTTTTCCACTTTATGCTTCATAATCCAAATGGTGTGAAATTTTAGGACAGGAGGAGACTCGTTTGATTATAATAGGCATGCAAATGCAAGCTTTATATTGAATACTGACTTTTTTGTTTATAAATCCATCTGCTCCGACTTGTCTCTATCAGCTACTCACTGGAGCCAATCCTGTTTTAGTTTACCTTAGAGTTTTATTGCAAAAAGTTCATCACGAGAGACTGACAGATGCTGGAATTTTCACCCGATGGGGCACCAAACAAGGCAAAATTACGTTAAGAAGTTAAAATAAATATGATGTAAAAATCGTCAAATGATTTCAAAATGGTAACAAAAATTTAAATTAAGTTAGTTACGGACATGGAAAAGAAACTTTCCTTTACAAAGAACGAGGTTAATGAAATTCATACCCATTTAAATAATCCAAAATAATTCAAAAAGTAATTGTGTGGGTAGTGGAAATTGAACCAGGACATTTTGCTAGGAAACAAAATGCATTACCACTAGAGCTAAACCCTACTATTGTTTTGTTTATGCCATAAATATATTTAATATATGGCCTGAAAATCCCAGAAGTCATTTGTAATCGATAGTTATATCTTTTTTCTCAAAATTTCAATGGGGCACATGCCCGCTTTAGGCTCTTACTATATCTGCCCTTGACAAGAGTTCACTAGAGCTAAATTCAATGTTACCTGGAACGAGGAATGTTCCAGTATGTGGAACGAAAATAGGAAGCGGAGCACAAGCCGTCATCGAACGTAGTACAATATTGGCAGTCGTCTTTGGAAGCTTATCTTAACGAAAAACACAGCTCTGACACTTATGTAGCACGGGTTCGGATACGGTTACGGGATATGATACGATGCGGATTTATGAGTTCGCAATTTTCCAAAATCCTAGGATCCGAGATACGTTTTTATATCGTTTTTTAATTAGACAAATATAAATATATATTAAGATATACATTTAAGTATATATTAACATATATAAATAATGTCATTATTTAGCTATTAAATGCACATTCAAATTTTCGAGAGCCTTAGGCATCGATTTTAGGGAGGTTGATGAGATATTTATAGGTCCGAGCTAATATGAAAGAATCCGAGAGTTTCGGACTCCGATACGCGACCGGGACAATTCGTGAGGCATATACAAGTATCGCTTCATAGTTTGGCACATTGAGTGTTTTTGAATCGTCTATATTTAAATATGTATGTGTGCGCGCATGTATGTATCTATGTATAAAATTCATATATATATAATTTTTTTTGCCTATCTAGTTAAGTTCGTAAAAAAGAATTAAATATTTTTTAGTATAATTTAACACTAACCCAAGTTTATGCACATCTAACTTAAGCTCTTAATGGGTTAGGCTGTGCTTCTTCCGATCTGGAAAGGCAGTGCCCCGATTGGGAACGATTGTTGCAAAAACAAATCGCAAATGGTTTAGTGATTTAGGATTGACACATACTAAATTATCCTGTGCTGGTTAATTAACAGAAGGGGAGGTGTTAGCATTCCTCCTCAAAACGAGGCTGCAACATATCTCAGCAATAATTGGAAGTCAAATTATAAATCATTTTTACATATCTTGAGCGCATGCTCCAGTACGAAGTTCTTGCAGTTGTTAGTTGTTTTCTTCTACTGTTCTAAATAGATATTAACTTGTATGTTTAGTACACATTATTTGTCAGTTGCATTTATTTTATATTTGATATCATTATCCATTTTTCTTATTTATCAATATGAAATTTACCCTTTTTCTTTGTGGATATTTGAATATCAAGTACCACTGGTTGGTTATTCTTTGTATCCTGGAGCTTATTGAACTCAATTGTTTTCCCCTGTGATGAATCAGAAATTCAAGACTGAAGGGCTTGTCCGAGCTTGTCAATGCTTTTGAAGGAAACATGCTTCTTCCTTTCATAGAGAACAAGTGAGTTATTTTAAAGTTGCATCCTATGTATCGACTTATATTATCATGAAGCCATATCCATGTAGAGGCATGTAACATCTTTGAACTTCTAGGACACGATACTTGGGCATTTTCCGGACACATGTTTTGCACTTCTTGAGCTTATGATGAGCTATAAAATTTATTATGTTGAGAAACATATGAAGTGTTCATTTTAATAATGTAATAGTTCATTGTATCTTTTCAAACTGTTATATTTTTTTTCTATTCCCTTGCTTCCTAACTTTTTATCATAGATGAACATAATAAAATGCCATTATATGTTAGAAATAATTATTTGTTGTCGTATTCTTCATGAGAATTTACTCTCTTGCGCCCTTGGCTTTACCTGCGCCTTAACTTGAACATATTTACCTTAGACTTGAACATATTTCCATATTGAGTTATATTAGCTTTTGTCTTCTTCTAGACTTCTTCCTTAGCCTAGGAAAATTTGGAGGTTGTTCTTTTATCATTCAGTATTATAGCAAGCTCCCCTCTTTCAACAACTTTCTCTAGGGAACTTTGACGCCAATTAAGAGAGTTTGATGTCAGGTTGACCATCGGTCGTAAAACTTTGTCAATTTTTTTCTGGAGCTTTTCTTCATAGCCAACCCCATTATTTAAAGGAGATGCATAGTTGATTTATTGATGAAGATGGTGAATTTACTATTGTATCCTGCATGCCATCTGCTACTTTTCTGTGGTTATCGTATTTTTAGCCACATATTCCTTGACCTGGTTCATAAATTTGCTATGTAGCTTTACAGATGCTGTGTGGAGGAAGCAAATATTTTTCTTCCAGTATATGAATATAAAATATGTAGTTAAGCAACAATTTTACCGAGCAGAACTATATAAATACACTCCCGCTTTTCCTTTTTTTTTTTGTCTTCTCGTATATATTATAATTCTACGCTCTCCATAATTCTTGCTCAGTTTTCATTAAATTTGATATCATAAGTTGTATTGGTAAATTTAACATACATTATACCTGCCATTGTCATGCTTTCCCTGGTTTGTGCTAGTGAACATTTTTGGGCTGTTCTACATTACAAAACCATCCCAAGTTAAAGAATAGCATCCATTTAACCAGAAAATCGTCATATTGTTTCTATTTTCTGTTCCCGAATTTAGTAACTTGTATCCATACAGATTATGTTATTTAAGCTCTCTGTTCTCTGTTATGAGTTCAGGTGTATCACTTTATTGGGTGAATATACTACCTCTCTGAAAAAGGGAAAGGGATCTCCCACAGAGGCTTGCCTAGCTTCTCGTGCTATCGGTTAGTTTTCAAACCCAATCACAAATTATTAACACCTTTCCATTTCGGCTTGCTTTCACTTAATGGTGCTTTTCTTTGAAGGCTTGCTGGCCATTACTGTTGGCACTGGAAACACTGCAAAAGAAATAATGGAACAGTCATTACCATATATTGAGAAGGCCCTTCTATCTGGGACTGACGCACTCAAGATATTTGTATGCACTATTTACAGAACTTTTACGTTGCTTTTGTTCTCTAGCAGACGTTCTTATTAATGGTATTGTTATTCCCATCTACATTGTAGGTCTTGGACTGCTTAGCAGTCACCACCTTTATAGGTGCAAATAATTGGGAAGAAACCGAAAAATCAATGAAAATCGCATGGGATATCATTCAATTTAAATCGGGTACCAAGGTAATAAAGTTATTTTTTCCCTCCCTTTCTGAATTGTAGAAATGTCTGGTGCTGTTTTTCCATTTTGTTCGATCTTGAGTGGAGCTTAATGTTGGGATAGATTATACTAAATACCTTGAACTTTCATCATTTTTGCGAAATAGCGTCAACTTGCTTTGTTGTTGTGCGATAAATACCATGATCCGATATACGATATACATAACATTGAAGTACTTTTTTTTGTCACGATAATATACCTTTCGGTCATTCCAAAATCGCTATTGTAGTGATTCTCTAATCGCCATCATATGAAGCACGGATACAAACATGGACATGTATGGCATTTGTAAAGGGCACGCCTAGAGAGAGAGAAGGGGGGGGGGGATTTTGGAGAGAGACCAATATATTTGCTTTGGGATTTGTAAACAATATACAATGATGAAGAGAAGTTCTCATTTTTTCCAAACTTTAACGTAATTGTTTGCACAAATCCCAATGTGTATCCAATGATCAAGAAGAGGATTTATTTCCAAATTCTATCAATATGATCCTTGTCTCTCTTTTTGTTTCTCTCTACACATCTCTACTCACACATACTAGTTAAGTGTAGGTGACGCACGTGAAGATTTGATAAATTTATTGTCATTTACTAATATTCAGTATTGCTTGATAACAAAAATTTAATGATAATTGTAATTTTTATAGATAATTTGATATAAATAAATGGATATTGAAGCCGAAAGAGATATTATATTGATGTCAACTATATTAATGGAGATTAGAAAACACATTTAAAAGGAAGAATTATATCAAAGGCTATTGTAGAAGTTTTAGTTTTTATCCCAAAAACTAAGCTAAAAGCTACAAGAACTAAGAAAAATTTATAAATATTGAGTATCAAGTAACAAAAAATGAATTAAATGTCATAAAAATATTTTTTAAAACCTTACTATTTAGAATTGACCTTATTTTTTAAAGTAGAAATATTGTGCTCTTACAAAGTGATTGCTCCAATCCTAAAGCCGCACTTTTGGTTTTCTAAACCTATAACAAATCAAAATATCTAAAAAAAGATTCTGATATTAAATTGAAAACCGCACAATAAAAGTAGAAATTTAATAACAAGAATTTTGTTCTTAAGATAGGAGTATGCTAAGTGATATAAGAAGTGAAATCGAACATGGTAGAGAGTCGACTAAAAGCTATAATAAACAAGCTATATATAGAAACACATTTAAGACTACTTGAAAAGCTATAATAAATTACAAGAAAAGCCACAATAAACAATCTATATTTGGAAGGTGGTATAGTGCCAACTACAAGCTATAATCAAAATAAAATAAAACTTCAATACTCTTAAGAGTACTTTAGATTAGATTAAACAAGTTATAATAAGAAAATAATGTAATATAAACCTGAAAAGCACAAAATAGATAAAATTATGGTTTAAGTTTCATTTATGATCATAAGATTTCTTGAATGCACACAAAATATTATACACATACATATGCATATGCATAAATATATGCAACTAATGGTAAAATACTTGAGACTCTCGATTCTGAGGAGTTAAAGCGAACAAAATGTTAATCCTCTTTAAGCCAAACCGACTTTCATAGAGCCGACTTCATCATGTACATTAATTCAAAATTTTATTCCTTCAGCTTATATGGTGAAATTTATTTAGATTTGAAATATTTAATATTTTCATGTTCTCAAAGGTATCAGAGTCGTCTACAACTATATTTCACGTTCTTATATTTCAATCCCATGCGCTATATAGAAGTAACGGACACACTCTATTTTGGTCGATGGCCCAAACATGTTAGACGTAGCGTTGGACGGTGTGTTGGAATGTCTGTCTCCGACATACGTCAAATTCTGACATTGAGAAAATATGGGTGTCAATGTCTCGCTAGTCACCAGGTGATCGATATAAACGTATTATACTCTTCTTGCGTCTTGATTTTCTATATACAAAATGATTTCTTGAAGATATAGACGGATGAACAAAATGGAAGGGTGTGTGTGTTTGGTTTGATCTCAAAAAATGGTGAAGTTCTTGGTATTTTAGTATAATTTACTCTTAACGTTATTATAAAAACTATTAACCTTGACCATGATGAAGCCCTCTTCTACTATTTGGGCCAACTTTTGGTTCCATCTCAAAAAGTTTTTTATGGTACAACAGTCATTTCCGTTCATACCACTACATAAACTTGGATCTCTTTTTATTTTGGTGTCCTTACAGTTTCATTTCCCCATCAAAACTTCATGCAACTTTTATTCTTATATGATAGTATTATGATTAGAGAAATCAGCCAAAAGTTTAGGCTGTTTCGGATCGTTATACAGCAAAGGAGCCGGCTATTAATGAGCTGTCTCATTATTGTGAAAATATATAAAAATGCTATGTATTTAATGAATAGGTTCTTCCAATTTAATATTGTTGACAAAGGAATCTTTCCATCTAAAAATCACTGTGTGATGAGCCGGCTGCCAGTATATGAAAATTTCTGTATTTGGAACGATAAGAATGCATAGCTTTATATGTTAATATTTTATTATTAACAGTGTTATTTATATATTCATCTTATGCAAAATGATAACTGAAACCGGAAACCCCATGAAACTCTTAAAAATTCAAGGGACTAAAACCGAAAACGAAACAGAGTTCTTGAACCTTGGACAATATACTTATCACCCGGTTTTTGTTAGTTTGGCGCCAGCACATTCAAATTTCCACCTATATGATTCTCCACGAAAATCATGCATGTTATTATTATTTTCTTAAACCAGTATTGTGTTTTTATTATATTTTATCATATTAGGTTATCAAACCTAGCCCTTCTGTACTAGCATCAGCTATATCTGCATGGTCATTGCTTCTTACAACTATTGGCAGCTGGAGAATTGATCTTGAAAGTTGGATAGAGTAAGTAAAAAAAATCTGATCAAATTTCTCCTCTCTATGCTTGCTCAGCATTTTCTTATTCGTCATGTATGTCATTATTGTATGACCTTAATGCTGTAGGCCGATTTCATCTCTTTACGCTCTACTAGAACATGATGATCGTGCTGTTCGTATTGCTGCTGGCGAAGCGATAGCTATTACTTTCGAGATAGTAATAGCCGGCAAATTATCTTCTGACATGACTGGTCTTGACGGTTCTGATCCTGAAAATCTTAAATCAAAATGGTTTAAACAACTATTGTCATTGAAAGAAAAAATAATAAACCAAGTGACCAACCTTGCTATGGAGGCTGGGGGCAAGAGCGCCACTGATAAGAAAAATCTTAACAATCAGCGGGAGATGTTTCAGAAAATCTATAAATACCTGCTGGTAAGTTTTTTATTGGTCTCTGTTGTATTTTGTTATCTGAAATGTTATTCTGGCAGTTCTCTTAAAGTGGTACTTTGTTTTTAGGACAATGAGTGTCCAGAATCATCCACGAAAATTTCTAAAGGGCATGGCTTGCTTATAACATCAACCTGGACCCAATTGATTCAACTGAACTTTTTCAAACGATTTCTTGCCAGCGGTTTCCTGAAGCATGCACAGGTTTTAAATTTATTTTTATTGTCAACATGTTCATATTTTGTGTTCTTAAACCACATATTTCTTATTCTGTTGATTGTTATGCAGGAGAACGAACTGCTTCTTGATATTTTTAATCTAACACCAGATAGAGCGGACCATCTATCATCCAGGGAAAAGGTTAGTTTTGTATTTTAACTGTAGTTCTCTTAGAAATTATTTTTTAGTAAGCAATGTGTAGTGATGTCCCAACTCCCAAGAATCACAGTTCATCTCTTAGGGTTATGAGATCTAATAAGGGGCACTAAAATAATAATAACAGCAGCTGTTGAGTGATGTACTAGTACTTGTTTGATTTGATGGTTGGTTGGCTGGCTTGTTTGTTTGTTTGTTTGTTTGTTTTTATTGGGTGATTTGAAAGTATAATTTTCTAAAAAAATTCATCCACTTTATCTATTTTAGCGACCTCTCTCGTCTCTTTGGTTCCTATCATATCTTTGGTCAAATTTACCACTTACGACTCTAATTCTAAAATCGCTGTTTCTTTTTCTTTGTTCTTTGAACCCTAGATATAGCATGCTACTATGTAGACTACATGATCCTTGGTGGCTAAGATTGATTTGATGGTTTATTTCTGCAAGTTAGCTATACTTCAGCCATACATACCCATAATTTCCTTTAATATAGTCATTTTAGGCATTGCTAAATATTAGTGAGTTTAACAAATTCTCTTACTAATTCTGTCTGAAAGACTTTTTGTATATAACCTCTCTCTCTCACACACACACACATCCGAGAGAAAAATAGATCATGCCTTATCAATTAAAATGGAGTGACGGCATTGGTCATACTACAGATCTTTTTTCAACTATGTAACAGTGAACTGTTGTAGTATGGGCATTCAATCCCGCTATTATCTGCATGATCTTTTAGAATTTTTTAATGCTTATTGCATGTGCTTGGAATTTTTTCTGAAGGGGATTATGTTCTATTCCTATGTAAGTGTTGCTAACTTGGATTTTTCTCATTCAGAGGGTCAACAGATCTTCAGAAGAAAAGGAAAGGACTCTGGAGAGGAATAAATATCGTCAGATGGCTCAGGTATTTACTTTTTTTCATGTTAAAAAAAACCCCCAAGAGCTGCGAAATATTCTGTTGTGATACGAGTCCTCAATTTTTCCACTCATCTATCATATTATATTGGCTTTTCAATGATTTTTTGTTTCAGCTACAGCGAATTTATTCCAGGAGTATACAATGATTTATTTTAGCATGGTCTACATTTCAATACTAATTAATCTATTAGAATGTGAATTCTTGGGGGCTTTGCAATTGAGACCTTAAATTGGTCTTATAGGGTGCCACTGTGCCAGTTGGAATTATATGATAATGGTCAGTTATACAAGGAAAAGGAACAACGAACTCAGGACACTCACCAACCAAAGAATGAGTGTGGCATGCCCTTTGTTTGTGGAGGGCAAAATTGTAAAAAATGGCAATTCGCAAGTTTAAGGAGTCCTAAGAGGCCTGCATCCAAAAACAACTTTTATGATCTTCCGTTTTCATTATTTTACCTTCCACATGCAAATTTGAAAACAAAAAATCGGTGCGTCAACATTAAATATAAACTTAAAAAAGTCATACTTATTAATGTTGTATGTTGCAAATAAATTATCTACATGTCATCTTGTATGTTGATTTAAGTCATGGTCTAAATAAGTATGTCCATGCATTTAGTATATGTCAAAAATATAAAAAGTTTTGTGTAGTCATTTTTCCGATATTCATAGTCTGTGTTCCAAAATATTAAAGATTCTATATTAATTCATTTTGTCGATATTCATAGCCGTTTAATGCATGTGTGGAAGTTGTAGTGCAACTATTATTAAATACGTAGCATTTTTCATGGAGATTATAGTAAGTAGGCTAAATTAACTTATTATTATTATTATTATTATTATTATTATAAGCTCCCTTAAAATACTATATTTTAGGGTATTTTTAGGGTAAGGAACTCTCTTAAAACCAAAGTTTATGGGAATCTATTGTAAACAGCTGTACGATGGTCAAGGGTAGTTTAATGAAAATTTAGCCTAGAAAGTTAACACCCAAAGTTAATGAAAGCTTTTTGGCTCTTTACACATATAGTGCAGATCTTTCTGCGCAGAATATCGTTCCGTGGATGTACAAGCTTGTGTAATTAAAATAAAAAGGGACCAAAACATGCAGACAATTCCTTTCAACCGTATAATTTTATTCTTTTGTGTTTTCAATGCTTCCGTCCTTGAAAACATCTCTCTATTTGTTAAAGATGTTTATTGGTTAGATTCCATGCTTATGAACTTAGAGATCGCTTGCCGTTACTAAATTTCTGTGGTTTTTTTAAATTGTTTTTTAAAATCTGACCCACGTTCCCATATGTTGTATGTTGCAGCAAAGGAAGGGTGGTCACATCTTCGCCAACGACGATTGAAAGATATTCCTGATATTCTTGAAGAACAAGGCCATGAAATCTTGAGGAAATGATCCCTTTTTTTGCCATATCATTGTTATTGATACTGAAAGGCGGTATATTAAATATCGCTGTAAGCTTGGATTGTTTTGGATTTATCAAAGTTTTTTTCGAAACGTCATGTAAGACAGCATCATCATGAACAATTTATGGGTTTTTGCTTGATCTTGAGCGTTAGGATCTCTTGATCATGTTATGCAGACTTGTTTGATGGTTGAAGCAAATATAGAAGAAAATGAATTAGATAAGACCTGATGCCAATGGAATTTGTTGTGTTATAGCTGATGACTAATCTCTATTTCAATCATTTGATATGATAAGATCTCAAACATGCAACTAACTACTGATTTCTTGATTTTCAAACTTCAATTCAGTGTCATCAAAATGTTTCTTAAAATATATATCGAACTCCATTTATTTAGAGATAGAAGGAAGAGTTTGGATTTCAATTGCGGCACATGAAATTTTGAACACAGTTGAAAATGGAGGGCAGGATCAAAATCTTAATTATAAAAAAAAATTTGGGTACAGCAAGCTCTCAATTAATAGTAAACTCATAAATTTCCTGATAAAGAAAATTATGTGGGAAATGGGAAAAAAAAGTAAGCAAAATCCAGGCGAATATGGCAGAAAATAAGTTGCATCATTGAATCCAGGAAAAGGACAAGGAAAGCCTATAAATTCCTGATAAAAAGAAGGGTTTTTGTGACATTACTATTTTGAAAAACGCCCCCCTAAAACATAATATTTTTAAACACACCTCCTAAAACTCTTAATTAAATTAAATTAGCCTCTCTCCTTAATTATCGTTCCCAACTCCGTTAGAAATCTCGGTTACGAAGCTAAAATGACAACTTTACCCTTTTAATGGCTTTATATTGATGGTATATAAGACTTTTTTTATCCTCCAATTCATCATATTAACTCTAATCCAATTATTAGTACTAATTAACTTAAGAAAATGAGTGTTTTTAGTTAATTGAAAGGTTTCAGGAGGAGTGTTTCAAAATATGAAATTTTAGGAGGCGTTTTTCAAATTACTCCTATGACACCTTTCCTCCATTAACCCGTCCCTCCCTGTATATATCCTTTAGCAATAAGACTTGGATATCAAGGTCCTAACAAATCTAAAGTAGCATCTCAAAATATTCTCTTATCTCAAACTTTTAATGGCTTAAAAGTTACGAGTTTGAATACAAAATAAAGAAGAGCAAATTTGCAAGTTCACAACTTACAATAAGAAAATAATCTGTGGAATTTGTCCAGCAAGATATACATAGGCCATGAATTGCTTTTGCATGATGCAAGATGGATCTACCATTAGTTCTTTCCGCTACCCTATGCTTGTAGCATGACAAACTTATGCCAAAAGTCGCTTTTGGGGCGCACCTCGTCCTAGTGGCTTTTGCTAAAAATGAGATTATGCGAAAGAGAAAGAAGTCGCTGCACATGCTTGAGGGTGTGCCGTTAAAAGACCACGACGTGGCTGATTAGGGAGACGAGGACCTTTGACGAGCGATGATGAGGGCTCAGGGCAAACAACGGTGGAAGACGCAAATCGTTAGATCTTGAGATAATCTGCAACTACGATGATCATATCGAGAAACGGGGCTGATGAAGAATCTTTTAAATCCGTAGAAAATCACGGTTTCTAGACCGTGAGCAGAGACTGTTTTTTCTTTCTCTTTAGGGGAGGAATAATAAGCAAGATAACAGGAGCACTAGCATTAGAAAAATCCCAGTTTTGATACCAAATAGAAAATATTCCTCCATGCTATAAGCCCCGGCATACAAGACTTAGTAATAATACTTGGATATCAAATAAATATCATAACAAATCTAAACTAATATCTCTTAATATCCGCAACGGTATAAACCGATTTTCAAGCAAATTTCCGATACTTTTGGCCATTATATTGGATGGTTGCAATGTTAGCGGTTTTTCGACCATACAACATTTTACATTTTTAAATCAATAAACAAAAAGTATCCAAAACACTGGAAAGTTGATTTATCCATATACTAGGCTATGAAGGACAAGATGAATGGCATTGATTAACCAAATTTTTTTTAAGAAAGTTGATGTTGATTTATTAAAACCGTTAAAACATTCTCAGGACCATATAACTCTTTTTTCCGTCCTCATTTACCAGTCCCTTCAGAATATTAAAAACCGTGTGCGTGTTTATTCATTCTAAATCCAATGCATTTTATATATGAAGTTCCGAATTTATCCCCAGCTGAGAGAGGTCTAGTTAAGATTTCTCATTTCTTGACATTTAAATTTTAGAGCAGTCGCACTCTTCTTAGTATGTATTAAGTTAAAAGAAGCAAGCAAACATTTTTCTGTGTCACCCCCCTAAACCTCAGAAGCACAACCAAATAACATCAAATGAGTAATCTGATGATGTCATAAACTGCATGATCAATCTCCCAAGCCGCAAAATCCTCAACAAAAATGTACTCTATATAACAAATCGAGTTTTTCCTCATGTAGTCATTTACACTTCCTCAATAGACACAATATGCACTTAAATCTGGTCTTAAGCCCAAATTCGTTCAATAACCGCTCATTCCCGAGAAATGCTTCTTCATAGCTCGATCCTTTCTGTAATGATTTCGGCCCCCGCCTCTTCCTCCTCCTCCTCCTCCTCCTCTACCTCGAGAACTTGAGTTCCCTCTACCACCGTTTTCACCATCTCCATTAGATTGCTCGTCTTGCTCCTCATCCTCTGTTTTCTTCTCATGCCCGAAAGGAATATTCCCTCCACGGTGAGGAATATTCCCTCCACGGCCGAGACCATGAATCATACCTTTCTGCGCTTGGTGCAGTAAAGCCGCCTCATTCACATTAGACACCGCGACTGAACCCGAAACCTTGTAGCTATAGTTTTTCCCATCCTTCACAAAAAATTGAGGCTTCTTCGATGAACCCCATTTTTTCGAGGTCTCGTTTTCTAACCCTAACGAGTTCTCGGTTTCCTCAAAGCCCGATTCAACTACACTTAGACCTAGATCATCGAATGAGTCATCATACTCGTCTTCGTACTCTAGCTCTGCGGCTAGGATTGAAGTGCGAATCGAATCTTCAGAAGATCTCAAGTCGAGAATTTTTGACGTGGGTGGGACTTCATCGGTTTTTCTTATGAATCGCCCATATGTGGATGAAGAAGAAGACGGAGGGCCCACGACTTTTGGTTCAACTACTAAGACGCCCTTTCCCTTGTCCTTTTTGCTATGAGATGGTGGCTTGGGTGGCGGGATATGCTCTAGTGAAGTATCTAGAGATAAAAGGTCTTCGTGAAGAGTTCCTTCTAATATTCTTTGAATAACTTCTTCAGGGTTGTGGTTGTAAACATCGAGGCACGCTGAGAGGAAACCTTTTCCGTAGTCAGGGAATAGGTCTTTTATTTGACTAATTTTGGACTCCATGATTATAGCATCTTCATCTATACATGCCTTGTCGTTTTGAGAGGAGATTGATGCCTTGGGCACAGTTTTAAAGGTGTTGTTAGATGGAGGTGATGCAATTTGAGCTATGTATTGAAATTGATCCTCGTCCATGAAGATCCATCCTAGACATGAAGAAAGAAACAAGCATTCATTTTTTGTTCAAACATGAAATAATTCACCAGAAGTAAATAAAATGAAATTATAAGAAACATATACATTAACTGTTTACTCACCGACCCACCCACCCACACGCACACAATAGCCTCAACCAAGATGACACAATAGCCTCAACCAAGATGACGAGGTTTTCATTCATGGTAATATTTGTATTTTATTTAATGCTTGCGTAAAAGTACATTTGCACGAGGTGGGTAAGGAAAAAAAAGCCGCAAGAACCTGAAACTTGCTATACAGTGAATCACGATGAAGAACAAACAATAACTTAATAAGGAATATTATATAAAACCTTCATACTATCTGGGTGAGCAAATATCCCCTTCAACTTAAAGTTTTCTTTGTACCTTCAGTCTCTGGTAGCATCCTTATACCTATGTCATCGGTAATTCAACCGAAAAAAAGGAGAGGCGGGGTCCTACCTTGCAATTTTTTGTTGCAAGAGAAACTCCTACCTCCCAATGTACCCCATCATCCAAAGTTTGCTGTTCTGCTCCTCAGAAGATACTCATGACATGATATCAGAAACAAACTAATTATAACAAGACCTCGAGACCTTTTCACAAACTTGGCCCTTTGACGCAGAAAGGACATTAATATGCCTTCAGGTCAGGAGCAAGGTTATCCTAAATATATTTGATGCTTACCATTTATATCCCCAAAGGGAAATTGAGCTCCAGACCTCAACAAGTTCTAACACCCCTGTTGACGACTTTGATAGACCATTTTTTTGGAATCAACCCCCTTCGGAGATCGAACTTGCGACCTCTCACATTGGAGAGGAAATTGATACCAACTAAACAGACCAATTAGTTACTTTGACAGAACTTGATTTCCCTGAATTTCTATTAAATTGTCCAAGTAAATTTATATTCTACAAGTATGTCTGCGTCACTAAGAATATCTCCATCTCAGGTGAGATAACTTTTAAACGAACATCTTTATTGAGACGGGAACACTTTCCACAAAGGTTTATACCGAGTTTTTGGTGGTTAACGAGGGCTGAAGCATTAAACCACGTCCTCAAAAGGACTTTGCTTTTAATATTGGGGTTTACTGTGACAGAAAACAAAAGGCCTAGTTAAGCAAGCTAGGGCTCATGGAGCTAAAAGTGTCTTGACTCTTGAGCTTGTAAAATTGGGGCTCATAAAGCCCAAGTTGAGAAGGACTACAAGAGCCAATTATACTCATTTTATCTAGATAAGTCAATGAATGCATACAAGCAGGGATGAAATATAAAGATTTGGGACAATCTTGAAAACAAACCATTAGCAATATCCTAGAGGAAATGACTCACAATTCTTTCAAGAGGTCAATTAAATGAAAAAAAAATCAATTGTGGCCATAAAAACAGCAATCGTGGTAATTGGTTTGAAAAAGGGACCTCTAACACTAGGATGTTTTTAAATATTATCTGGGAATTCCAACTTGGTACATACTTATGCATGTTTTGAAAGTTGAATAGATCATATCGTAACCATCACTGAGTTGCTAGGGTGCAGACTTTTATAACTTTTAAAAAGACCAAATCTACCTATCTGCAGGACTCCTTCCAAATCGACGATTTTTTCCCCCTCCAGCGGCTCCTTATATGTATAGCCACAAATCATGAGACGCTTCCTTGAAGATTCATTCCTATATCTTCTCCGACCCCTCTTTAACATGAAACAAGAAGAGCACTGGTATAAGCAAAGCATTTACCCAGAAACTTTGGAAGTTAACTTTCTATTACATCCTTTTCTTTTCCTTAATTTTCTTGTGTTAGATCTACCATGGACCTTATCTCACCATCAACGAGAACCCTACAGGTTCTATCATATCCATTGGTCTCTGTTGCACACATTGAAACTGTCATATATTTTCTCCTTGCACATTACATAAAACGTGCACTAAATACCCAAGTTGAATTTTCATCGCAGAGTTTATCACTCAAGAAATCACTCTGCAAAGAAAGGAAAATTAGGCTACTGAAGGAAGAAAAATTACCACTATCACGAAGAATACCGATTCGACTCAATATCTTGTAATTCTTTTCAAGATTCTGAAGAAATGTTCCACTGCTACCATTCTCTTGAATGTGGTAAAGAGCTTCCACACTGATCTCTTTAAATTTTTGAACGATAATATCTCCTCTTATCCCAGGATCCTCAACTTTAGCCGGGAACATTTTCGTTGTCATGTGAAGGAGGCCATCTTCAATAGGTTCATCACATAAATAACAGAACTCCAATAATTTCCATCCTAAGCTGACAATTCTCATTGATAACATTTGTAAACTGAGGTCAATATTACGAAGCTCGCCACCACCAGATATATTTTGCACTGATGCATCACTTCTACTATTAGAAACAAGAATCAAACCTTGTTGTAGAGATGGCAATAAAGAGTCATGCAACTTTGCCAGGGTGTTCAGTAATTCCTCGCTTCCATAACTGCAGGTCAAACTTATTATAAAGGGTTAATTACTTAATTGCACAAATTCCCCTATTATTTACCATGTATGGCACTTGTGCCCCCTCAAGTAATATACTCGGGAAAATACCCTCTGTTTGTCGTTCAATACACTGAAAACACTCAAAATTCTACTCTTGCTAACACAAAAGTTACAGAGTTCATTTAGACAATTATTAAGTTGTTTAGAGTTGAGTTCAAGTGTTTTTAAGGGTTGTGCTCGGTGAGCAGAGGGCATGTTTGCCCTAATGACTTGCTTGAAGGAGTATAAGTGCTTTACGGGATAAAGCACAGGGGTCTTTTGTACAATTAACCCTATTAATAGATGATGCGATACCATTATTTATGAACCATACGATACAGATCTAAAAGCAAAAGGTTCAGCTAATATGCTACTAATCAAAACACCTACCTCGTATCAAATGAAATAGAGAAGTACAAAGCTGCGGGTTTGAAAGAATCAGCAAAAGCATCTAATGTTACAACTGCATCATTGATGAAATCCACTACCTGAAGTCAATATATGAGTCCCAGTCAAGAATAAGATAAACCAAATGTTAAACAAAGGCCATCCTTAAGATTACTTGCCTCCAAAAAATCTTGATATAGTTTTCCATGACCATGATCTTCCTGCCCTCTAGAGGACATCAATGCCTGCAGAATTAATGGAACTAAATATAAATGAAGCTGCTCGAAAAAATTCTTCCAGTAAAATCTTTTTGAGAAGATGAACAAAAACAATAACGATAACAAGCCTTTATCCCAAACATTTAGGGTGAACTTAATGCTATATAGTAGCATACACATACCGATCACTTGGGTTGCATTCGGGGCGGATACGGATCGGAAATGAGCATTACCAAATCCATATCCGCTTTCTGGTTTCGGATATAGTGCGGTAAAAAATATTCATATCCGTATTTGACAAAATCGGATCCAGATACAGATTGGATATGAGATAAACGGATATGGATACCAATTGGATATTGATAAATAAATATTTAAAATATAAAATAAGTGAATGTGAAGTGATCCATGTAACTGATACATATTACAAAAAAATTGCATACAAATTAAATATGAGTGCTTAAAATATTTGAAACGAATAAATATGCACGTAACATAATATATTAACAAATAATTATACATATATATTGTCCTATTTTGTATATTTTAAAATAAAAATAATCAAATAATATGTTAAATAATATTTAAATGTATAATTTATAATACATATAAAATATGCAAACTAATATATTATTTAATGTTAATTTTACTATAAAATTATTAATTAATTAAGCATTAAAACATTAGAAATTTAATTTAAAATACTATATTTAATTTAATGTGTATGCGGATATCCATATCCGAATTCAAATATCCAGATATCTGAGTCTGTATTCGGAAAATTTGAAAAGATCCGTATCCGTATCCGACTAGATCTGAAATATATATCCGTATCCGAACAGACCCGAAATTTCATATCCATATGCGAAAATATCTGGATCCGGATAAATATCCAGATATCCGAATCCGAATGCAACCCTACTGATCACTATCTATGCTACAATTTTGCTCTAAAAATAATACTGTAAAAAATATACAGCAATCTATCTGATTTTTAACTATTGATTAAGTTACTAGGAACACCAAAATATGTCTGAATGGAAGAAGTAATACATCCCTGTTCAGCTGGAGCATTCCATAAGTTAGCTTCTTGATTTGTTATCCATAATGAATTTCAACTTAGTCTTTAACTTATGGTTCAATATGGGTGTTCCATACTCTCTAGCCATTCCCCAGTTCAAATGTATCCTTGTCGTCACATATTTTACAAAAGACCATTGAACACTTGGTTGTCAATATTTAACATCAATATAGTTATCTGAAGAAAGGTAAATAAGTTATGGCTGATGAAAAACTGTAGTGTACCCCCCCCCCCCCCGCCCCCCCCCCCAAAAATAAAAAAAAAAAAAAAAAAAAAAATATATATATATATATATATATATATATATATATATATATATATATATATATATATATATATATATCATCTTTATTCATTTAAAGAGGACTTAAACAATACCTCAACTACATCCTAGCAAATGACTACAGAGGTTAGAGTTAGAGTTGATCTCACTTCAACCAAACATAGCCGAGCATGATTATGTAGCAAGGAGGAAATTATAAGAATGAAATTCTAATAAGAACAAAATTTATATAACTGAGACTACGTAGTCCATCGTTAGGCCATCATCTGGAAATTTTTATTAAACTGAAGTCACTCACACAATTTGTGAGATGATTGGTTATAAAATCGTTTTTAAAATACTCCTTTAGCTAAATATTATTCAGTGGTATGCAAAGTATCGTCATAACAAATGGTTATGCAAAACAAGTTTTAAAGTCAGATATACAACCAATGTAAAATAACATGCAACAGATTTCTAACAGCTGAGGACTTTTAAACGGATTTAAGCATAACACCTCTAGAGATGAGCTACAACGCTGATGCATTGTCTGTACTATGCTTAGAAAATGGGACACCACAGCACTTAAGTTGTCTACAAGCATAGGCTGTGCCTTCATAGCATTTGTAACCTGAAAAACAATGAGCAAGAAACTAAGAACAGCACCACCAACCAATAAGAAAGGGTTAATAAGTAATACGAAGACATGTAACTACCCTGACTTTCACTATAATAACTCCAATACTGCCAGTATAAAGGTAGCCCTGACTCCAATGGCATCTAGCATTAACCCAGAAGATTTGTATAGTTGATCATTAGTAAAATCTATTGTAGAAATCTTAAACGTAAAGAGAAGAGCAATAATCTAATCTTTGCAATTTGCAAATGACATGACAGGATGCAAAGTTACCTAAATGCCTATGCTATGACTCTGACTAGCGGGAAGACAAAGCTTGAACTTATCGACATAGTTCACAAGTAATAGAGTTAATCAATCGGTTTCTGGTTTCTACTAACGATTACTATAATGTAGAGTATATGGCTCATGAGTCACACAAACTCCACCCAAATCCAATATGCAGGATCTAATAAAAGGTCATCTATTTTTTTACATTGTTACTTTAAGACTATGGTGGAAGTATGAATTTTGACGATGCAAACATGATGGTCTAATGTCCATCTTTGCTGCTATACAGAACAACAACATTTGTGATATTCATGGCTCTATCACTTCTTAGAATGAGGATATGTTAGCAGATGAATAATTCAGTATGCTGAATGGACAAATGGTGCTTCATTTCCTTTTCTTGTTTTATTTCTACAGACCCATTATTTGTTTTCTGATAAAAAAATTCTCAAACAATATAAGTATTATCGAAAACCATGAAAAAACCAGAATGGGTACACCAAAAAGCTAACAAACACACAGATAAACAGTTTCAACAAGTGTCAAGAAGCAACGAAATATAAACCATGGCTTCGCTCGGGAGAGAACACCTCTCTTTTATGAGAAATCAGAGACATAAAAATGGCCTTTTATGAGAGTATCAATTTTAAACATGAAACCAGCAACCTACTAATGACTTTGTCAGCTCTCCATTCTCATGACCATATATGGCACATATATCCATCAACTTTTGGAGGTCCAACAACTTCTTTTCCTGCAACAAAGCTACACATGGTAGAAATAAGAAACTCTATGCTTGAAGAATGGCAACTGAAATGTCAAGCAAGCTGAGATAGTACTATAACGAGGAATAAGAAGAAGACACCTGTGTGCTCTTTCATACTAAGGCAGTCACTAGTACTTGCTCCTGGATCCCTATAGGAAGACCTGCGAGAAAAATATGTTCCATGATTTGGTGAATAGCCTCAAAGTCTATGTCAATAATTCTATTAAATTTAGAAAACTCATAGGCAACTCCCAAACAGCTTTTGAAATATATATTGATGACTTACATGCGAGAGAGGACCATAAAGACCCTGCGGCAAAGTCCTATCTCTCCGACAATGACTCCCGCTACCATTCCCTTTGCGCCACGATGAGGAAAATCATACCATCTGTATCTAAACTGTAGATAGCTATTGAGAAACTCATGCAATGAATCATTCCTCGCCACTGGAAAAGTAACATTGAGGCCATTATTTAACACACACACTTCTATACTTTTAAGTATTTCTAACAATATTTAGTTTTTCTTATAAAAGGGATCAAACTTCTAAAAGAAATCAGGCATTTTCAATCGTAATTTTTTTTTTGAAAGAAAGTGATATTTAGTATCATGGTCATGCCTTTCGTTCTTAACCACCTAACCATAAGAAGCCTGCAGGTGATAATTAGTTGGATTATTTATCTTAGACAAAAGGGTTAATTGCATGACACCCTACATCAATACCGCATCCAGGCTCCAGGATTTATAATCCCTCAATTTGCTTATTAGCATTGGTATTCCATGAATTTGTCAAAGAATTATAAGTGCTATTCCATCCCAAATCAAGTTTTTTTTATGTGCAACACAATCTAGACTAATAATGGGAAGACGCTAATCAGCTAATTAATGGATTATAATCATAGTTATCAAACTCGGCTGATCCCAAAATGACTGCAAGAGTTCTGATCCCAAGTTAGAGATTTTAAACCAGTATTAGGTTCACCAATTCATTAATGGAGTTGTACTATTAAGTTATCAATTGGTTTGTATGTTCATTCATGAGCTTTTTGATTTATATGACATGATTAATTAGTAATTACTAAAATAAAGTTTTTTTTGATATATCACCCCAAAAGAAATGGTATTTCTGAAAATCATCCAAAAAAATTTGATATTCTAAATATCACCTCCAAAAGTTCTCCGTAAGCCAAAAAACTCCCTCTAGTACCGATTTCTGTTAACGCCCTTTAACCTGAATTGTTGAAGTTAAGTTAAAGTAACCGGGAGGAGGGCAAGAGTAATTTCCCTCCTCAACTTCTCTAGCCCTCTCTTACACCATGACAAAATATTCTTCTTCATCCACTTAATCCTAAGGGAAAAACCCAAAAATCCATGTAAAGGAACACTTTGCACATCTCGATTTAAGTCCAAGATCTTTGGCATCCATAGAGAAGCAAAATCCCACTTATCCTTCATTTGCTTTATCAAATATACAAAAGGTTCTCTTTTTATGTTTACTTTGTGTTTATTTTTCAAATATCAGCTATTCGATTTGTAAGATTTGTAGCCTTTTTCAATTTTGAAACCTAGAGTTTTTCTTTTCTCTTGTTTTAATTTTAGCAGTTTGATACTTTGTTTTGCATGTAGTTATGAACTTGTTTTGAGTAATTACTTATATAAGTAATGAGTTTGATTTGTAAATTTGGAGATTCAAAGGACTAATTTATTCTCTATAGAAAAGCTCTGATTTTGAAAATAGAAGAAAACCCCTAACCCTAGCCAACTTACAACACTAGAAAGAAGAAGATGGTAACTGGTTAAGGGTATTTTGGTAATTCACTAATCCCCAAACGGACCCAAACCAACCTAAAGGAATATTCCAAAGAGATGCTGGGTCAAACTAACCAAGGGGTGTTTTTTAGGCAACTTTAACTTTTGGGGGTGATAATTGGAATGTCAAACCTTTTGAGGTGATTTTTGGAAATACCATTTCTTTTGGAATGGTATATAAAAAACCCAAAAATTTAAAGAACTTTACACTTATCTTTACAACATATATAAAAGATCACTCTGAACATCATTAAATTACTAAAATTATGTCAAATTGTTTATAATTATTTTCGACGTTCATGTAAAAAAAATTACTAATATGTAAGAACTCATTTACTTAGACCGTATAACCGAGATCGATTCTGCACCCAAAAATGACCATCTGGCAATGGCACCGATACCGATATAATAAAGTATAAACCTTGATTACAAGTGCTAAATAACTTTTAGATGAAGGGCAGAAAATGCAAATAACATTACAAAAGGTTTCTGTTTCTCTGTTGCGGAATATGGCACATAAAATTATCCACAAATCCTACCAATACATGGCATAACTTAATATAAAATATGCAGCATATTTCAGTGATCCATTTCAGCCCTAAATTCTAATAAGGTAATCAATTCGTCAAAAAATAAAAATTCACACTAGGGTTTATTAGTGATCTGATACCTTCTCTCCAAAAATCCCTAGGACTCATCTTCAGCAACCTCGAAAGCTCCTCATTCAGAATATCCACAACCCGCTGCGATTCCATCGCATCCAATCCCCCAGCCTCGGCTCCCAGCCCCGAGGCCACGGCCTCATCCTGCGGCAAGTAATTTACGAAACTGCAGCTGTCTCCGCTCCCCTCCTCTCTCTTCTCCTTCTCCTTCGACGATGACGCTGCCGCCGCCCTCAGCGAAGTAGTAAGTGGGGGGATAGGCTTCGCATCATCGGTCGAGATCTTGTTGATGCTGCCGCCGCCGGTTGATTTGGGGACGTATCGCTGCTGATTTCGATTGGATCCTCTTTGAGCGTAGGATTGCTGATGAGACGGAGACGAAGACGAAGACGAAGACGCCATTGATGAATAAAAATTCGATTTTTTTGCGAGTAGAATCGAAATGAGTGGGGTTGAGGACGAGGCTTATGAGAGCTGTGGATTTATGGGTGAAAATGAGATTGGAACCCGACCCGGATCCGAACGGCATATGGGCTGGGCTTTTAATTTTAAGTATAGGTAAATTGTTGAAAAAACCCGACCCATTGAAAACATGTGAAAAAGTCCCTGGGCCCCATGTTGAAAAACCCCTAGGCCCATAGAATAAAGCCCGGCATACAAAAGGCAATTTGTATTTTGGTAAATTCCCCATTGCCCCCGGCCCCACCCATGTGCGTACAGTACAATATATAGCTGGATGAAGATGGCAATTAAGAAGCGGTTTAGTTGCCTACAACATCTAGGGGGTTTACTGTAACATCTGTTCTGTAACTTTTTTTGCTTAAAAGACTAAACATTAAACGTTACTATTAACCATTTTTCCCTCCAAATTCACTAATTTTTCCCACCAAAACCCCCAAATTTCCATCAGAATTTCAATTATCCAGTTTCATTTTCTCCGGATCTATTATCTTGTTTCATTTACATCTATTTTCTTTTTCATTTAATATCTAAGCCGTTGCCTGTAACATCTAGACAATTGTTTGCAACATCTAAGCTGTTGAATGTAACATCTATCATATTTTAATATATAAGAAGCCGCCTTCAGTTGCCTTCAACATCTAAGCTGTTGATGTAACATCTATCCAGTTATATATTTTAATATCTAAGAAGTTGCATTTAATTGCATGCAACGTCTAGACAGTTGCGTACAACGTCTAGACAGTTGCGTGCAACGTCTGTTTGCCTGTAACATCTAGACAGTTGCATGATATGCTGCTCGAGACAGCGATCGATGAGGCGACAAGGATGTGGCGACGATGGGACAACAAAGATAGACCGACGATGGGGGCGGTCACGATGTGGGGAGTCGATGCACAGTTGATGAGGATGGCGAGTTACAGCAACGAATTTGGGGCGGCGATTTGAGGTGGCGTCTTCGGGTGGCGATCGAGGTGGCCAAGGAGATGGTGGCGAAGGTCCGGCGGCAAGGATGACAACAACGATGAGAGGAGGGTTAGGATTTGCGAGGACGAAAGGGATGCGGTTGAGAGAGAGAAAGAAAGAGAAGAAATTTGGGTTTGAACGTGTGAGAGGAGGGGTATTTTAGTCATTCTCTTTTTGAAAACTTAATATGCCTGATTTGTAATGGGCCCCGGGTTTTTTCCACAAAGTTTTTAAATAGTAGGCTCTTACCTCCTATTTCGAGAATACTAGGGTTTTTTTTACATGTTTTGAATAGGCCGGATTTTTTTCAACAATTTACACTAAAAGAAACTCTTATCCTAAATCAACTTTTTTTCAAAAAATAAATAATTATTTGTTTGTTGCAATATTCAGAAATAATACGAGTGGATTTAAATTAAAATTAAAATATATAGAATCAAGTTCGTGAATGTATTAGTTCGTGCCGTTGCTATCCCTGTGTCCGGTAGACTGATTGAGCTACAAATGGGCAAGTTTCGGGTTACGTGGATCCGACACACAAAAAGTCTAGGATTATATAGATAGATAAGTTTTATAGAGAGTTAGTCAATTAGAACTAACGGGTTGAACTGGAACATATAGGGATAATAAAACTAATGGTGTTAGTCAATTGGAACTGAAACGAAAATTTATATATTTTTTGGTAGTTATGGATGTAACCAGAATTGGAATTAATGGTTCAAAAGATCCAATTTTTGTACAACTATATAAAAACTTTTCAACTCTGCCCCTTAAAATTATCCCAACTATTTTTGTTGAACTTGATCATCAAATCAGAACTCTCTTCCCCCTCTCTACATGTTTTTTTTTCTTTGTTTACTATCTTTAAAAACTTCTAACACTTGAACGGTGAAACAAAATGAGTTTAAACAAAACAAAGTTATTTAGTGTTTTAGAGGTCGACCAGAAGATCCCAGGTTCAATACTTCCGACACCGCAAGCGTATGTAGTTAATTACACCCTATTGTCTCAGAATGTACCTGGACGGAATGCCTTACTAGCTCGATTCTAATTGCATCATTTTAGAGAGAAAATCGCATATATGTCAGTAAAATAAATCAAATCACAATATAAACAAAAGAATGTATATTTTATTCATTTTGTTTATGTTTATATACAACTTGAATGTAGGTTACATTTAGCATTGCAAAATAATGTAAAATTACATTGGATTCTCCTTTAAGATCTTCGTTTAAATACTTGGAGGTATTTTAGCATCAACTTGGTAGAAATTGATGGGCACTACTCTATTATGGGAGCCACATCACTATAAGTGGGACATCCTGGATAGGGTAGACATTGTTAGTTATATGTGTGCCTTAGAGGCTATTACTGTACATACGATGTATATTGTAGTGGATACTTGGACATATACATGGAGGACTTTCTTGCTCGACATGATAGTATGCTATCTGGTTGCTCTTTATCTTAATATGTACTCTGATTGTCTCTATGTTACATGTTGATAAAACCCTTAGGATGAGTACTTGACTACCAGGATTATGATGCAGATCATACTAGTGGGAACAGGGTAGTCGGCAAGTAAATCCTTCAAATGTTCCTAGTCGTAGGTGTATCGAGACAGGCATCGATATACCGGTGTAAACTAGCGTATAGCTTCTCGACCCATGTAGATGGGCCATAGATGATCCCATATCCATTGGTGTTTGACATCAGAGACAGTATACGGGTGCTCAATGGAGACTGGGTACACTGGACATACTCGCCGAGAACTCTCAGATGGTATTATACCTCACGTCAGATGGCAGTTCTCTGGTGACACTGGTACATGTTAGTCTGTAGACCCGAGATCGTCATAGAGTCTTGTGTGATTCCCACTTTGCTTTGATTTCCACCTTACCATGTTCAAGAGAATGTGCAAAACAGTGTCTTTTGGGTACAGTCCCAAATCACATGGAGGCAATGAGCGATAGGAGGGGTTTCGTCTCTCTCAGTATTGGGAGTTGATATTGCGCTGTGTTCGATTGGCTATAACAGAAAGTCCCTAGCCAGGGCTGCTTCAGAGATATACAGGTAAGTGTTATCAGTAGTTTCTCGACCCGTTATGAGCCTCATATCGACATGACTTATCGAGTTACTGGGGTCTGACGTTTACCACCCCTAGACGAGATATGCGACATATCAGACAAAGAGACCGGACTGTACGGTAGTGTTACTGATTGGATTTGCAGGAGTATGAATAAGCTTGCTTGTTGATTTTCTGATCGCTCAATACCCGGATGGCCGTTATGTTTAGCAGACCGCTTGCGGCTTGTGGGTGTTTGATATGGTCATCACCTACTGCCGGCGTATTAACTAGTCTTTAGAGTCCTATACAAAGATTTCCTGGCTCAAGCGAAACGGAGTAGGAGCACATATGTGATATGTGCGGGACCGAAATTAATACGATATGTGATACCGTATTCTATTCTCGTGATATATGATATCGGTTGATTATATATGATATAGCCGGGTTATCGAATCAAGTGTTGATTCGATAAGTTGATACATAAGATATTAGTCGGTTATATGTGATATAGCCGGATTATTAAATCAAGTGTTGATTTAATGATTTAATGTATAATTATATATTAGATATATTAATTTATATTAACTAGTATTGGCTCACTTAAGATTTACTTTCTCACTTTGTTTGTGCACATTGTATATATGTGATATATACAAGTGTACATCTTTTTGTGTCATGGTAGATGATACAAACTACATGGGTGTATGAAACTCAACCATTCTTAGTTTAATCCTAGGGTTTTTAATTTCTTAAGTAAATAAAAATTGGTGGCTTTTGTCATGGCAAGAAGCTTGGAGAAGCTTACTTGTGCATTGACAAGTCCACTAGTTTTGTTTTACTAAAGATATTTTGTAAACCCAACCATTATTCCTTAGCCATGGTTATGTCTTTACAAGGGTTAGTGTATGACACAAACTCACCTATGGTTCTCACTCTCTCATGAGTTGATCATTCTTCTTCTTCATCAAAAAAAGAAAAAAGCTTGCTAGGTTTATTCTATGTGAATAATTAGTGTGAGAAAAATATTTCTAAAGTGAGCCCACTTCCTACTTCATCATCCTATACTACTTTCCATTTAGTATAGGGTGTTTGCTTCACTAATTCCATAATTAGTGAAGAGATAGCTTGGGTTAGTGTCTCCTCGACGTAGATCATCTTCGGCCTCGAAGACTTCTAGCAAGCTTGATCCGTACATCTTGTGGAGCCTCTCAAGAGTCCGAGAGTTCATGATCGTAGCGAAGGGGCGACTATACGGAGTTAATGAAGTGAAGGACTGGTCTACAAAGGTTGTATTCCTTGTTCACTTTTGTTGCAAAGTGTTTGCATTTCTATTCCGTCGGATTTCTAGTATACGATTCTAGGGCCAGGGTTATCTAGAATGGAATTTTTTTTAAATGGTATGGACGATGCCTCCCGAAACCTTGCTGCCGTCCTAGGGAACCCTGTAGTGGTATCAGAGCCATGCTAGAAAATTAGACGGATTTTGTTAGGATTACGAAACCGAAATACTTCGAAACTTGCAATGCCAAAACTTGCTTTCTGTCGATTCTAAAAAGTTGTCAATTTTTTTTAAACAAGTACAAAATGTTATATGGGATATATCATGAACACCATGAAAATTTCAGGGGGTTTGCTCGAATTTTGGCCGAGGACAATATGGTAGGGGCCGGCCACTTTTTATTGGTTTTGCTTGAAATTTTCACTGTGTTCCAGTGACTGGGTTTTGGTGTTTCAGGTGTTGTTTGTTTTTGCTAATTTTGCATGTGATGTAATCTTACATTATAAGCAATTCGGAGTGTTTCGTATTCGTAGTTTTAACATTGTTTCGGGTTATTCACATATTGTCTAAGCGAAGTTAAAAAGTTCGAACGATTATCAAAAACCCATTTTTCCAAGTTTAACGTATTCGGAAAAACCTGCAAGTAATTCTATGAACCCTATAGAAGAATGAAACCCTAACTCGACTTTTTGGATCGCGGAACCGCGATCATACCCTAAGGTTTGCTGCAGTTCCGTGGCGACATGAGTGAGGCTTGGGTTTGCTCTTCTACGGCTGGTGCATAGGTATTGTGGCATATTCTGGGTATTATTAAACTGTGCTCAAGTGTTGAGCTCTCGGGAAATTGTGGGACTTTGATGAAGCGATCGAAAAGTTTAACGTCGTCCGGGTATCATGTGATGGGATACAATACTTGGAATCAACACTAGTTTGAATGTTATAAATCTAGCAGTTTAGTCTCATTTGATCGGTTGCCACGGGATTTTGATATGATCAAAAGTCCGTCGCAATCACGTAGCGTACACGGATACTCGTCGGGTAAACTTACTAGATAGCCATGCCCCATAGTCCCGACCAAGTGACTGTAGGATAACTCCGTCGCCAAAAGCATCCGTTCGGGTGTTCGCGGTAGCGGTGTTCCGCCTTAGTGCACTTCGTCGACGGCATCGGGGGGTGCGGCCGTCTACTAAAGTTTCTGACGAGCATTCGATCAGGTTATCGGGAATCTTGTTGAATTACCTGACTTGATATTAAAAGGTGTTTTGAATATCGAGACTAAAATGCGGGGTTTATAATTGTTAGGCATGTGATGTTTAAGGAATTCATTTGGTTAGGCATGCGATGTCTAAGGTGGTTGCGGATTCCAATTGTTGTAGTTTTTCACTTTCTTATCTGCGACCGTAAGTGTAATATGTAGTGTATCGCCGATTTCGTTGCTATACGTCAACGACAATTGGGATACGCATATTTACTTACATTGATGACATATGTTGTTATGTGTTGCTGGGATATGTTATATTGGATCGTCGTGTTTGAATAGCCGGGGTTTTTATGTGAGATGAGAGTTTTTCATTTTCATTCATGTAAAATTCATTGTATATAATATTCTTTTATTGGGGTACTTCCGGGTTGAGGATGATTTCACCATTGTATATTATTTACTTTTCCGCATCAGGATAGACCCAAGACGGGGGGCACAAGTAACCGGGTTCTAGGGTCCAGTGGGAGGCCGTCTCGAGGAGTCAAGACCGGGTCTCCTAACTCTAGAATTGGTAGGGTTGCTTGCCGCTCTCATAGGGGTCTAAAGATGTGGGATTGGCTATTCATCACGACCGTGGAATCCGTGTTATATACAGGCTTAATTTAAAACACGGAAATTCTAGTATATCCAATATTTCATATGTTCTGTTCTGCTGCGATATTCTGTGATGTGATCACTTTGTATGATGAGATAGATACTGTATATAGTATATGTGATATATTATATAGACGTTACTTATGTTTTACACCCGTGCTAGCCCTGTCCCGCTCTGCCGCTAGTTACCTAACCTAACGGTGCATGACGGGACATCGAGACGAATACGGATGGTATAAGCGTACGTTGTATTTATCTGTGATACTTAGGTAACTTAAAATGATGGGACTTTATTATTGAGATTAATGAAAGAAAAGAAACCTAAAAATGTTGTGGAATCGAATTCTCAAAAATAAGTAACTCTAGTTGTTGTTTTGCATAGCGGTATTCCTTGCAGAATATCCAGCACTTTATTCGATAAGGAAAGAGCTGAGATCCCTTCACCAGGAGTGACCTCTTTAGCAATAACTGGCAGATACTACAACTCTCGGTTTCGTCTTTTGGTTGCTTCTATAGCTTTTGCTTTGCATAGTGGTATTTATGAAATATCCTGCACCTTTTTCGATATGGAAAGAGCCGAGATCCCTTCACCAGGAGTGACCTCTTTAACAAAACTAGAAAAAGCCTAAAAAACACTCCATTTTAAATCTTTTAAATCGTTTGATTCTACAACGATATCAAGTTCATTACGCAAAAGGTTTTCTTAAAAACCTGTCGTAGCCCTCCGTCATTTCAAATAAGTACTACTTAGTATTCGTTCTACGGTAGTTTGGCCCCCGTCAAGGCGTAGTGTATGGTAGCTAACTAGTGCTTATCTGCTACATTAGATGAGATTGGATTAGGGTAGTCGTGCGAGTTTGTTGGCCTTCGTTAAGGGTCATGCGGGTGGGTTTAATTCAATCATGAAATGTGTGGGTTGAACTTGACTAGCGGCCTATGGTTTGTTGTCCTCCGTCAAGGTCATAGGAAGCTAGGGGCAAAATATTATCGGGAATTTCAAGTGTTGAAATTTGCAATGAGATTGCATACCTTCTATGAGATAGTTGGATCCCGATACCCACTGCGAGTAAGAGTTACTCCTGAGAGAGTTTTACGCATCACAATTAGCCGATCAAGTAGGTGTCTAGAAAGGTGTCAACGGGGTTACGCCTATGGGAAAACGAGGTTTATTTTAATTGGGTCCATGCGAAAGCACGGGGAACCTCTCTCAGAGTACCGGCATTGGCTTGGCCAAAAGATTGGCGAACTTGTAGGGTGTAATTAATCCCGGCTAGTCTTTCCTTTTAGGGTTTGAAGGAAAATTTGACTAAAACAGTGGGAGCCATCCTGATTAGATAAAATTATAACCAATCTAATCTTGCAAGAGCATATGCAGAGTGTTTTCTTCTCTCTCTCTCCAGGTAGCGACCATGTCGCGCCTTAATCAAGATAATAATATGGATGTATTGACCAAACCCTCTTGTTATACTGAGCTAGGGAACGTTGGTCCCGCTCTAACTTATAATTGTTATAAGACCGAGCAGGATATAGGGGATTACCAGGATTCCCGTGCCGCCCAAACCAAGAAAGTGTATGTTGATGTATCTTCTTCGGGTGTGTTCATTGTCAAGAACTGTTTCTCAGTATCCTTTATGTCCTGGGTATGAGATACCGGATCAGGATCCCACAAATGTAATCTGTTACATGGGCTACAGATAGGTAGAGAACTGAGAATGAGTGATAAGTTTCAAGAGTTGGAAACGGTGCAAGTGTTGTAGCCAAGGTGTTGGCAGTTATCACCATGTATTGCCAAATACATTGATTCTGAACGAATGTTATTATATACCGAACCTGATATACAATATCATATCAGTCTCTTTATTTAGTAAATAAGGATATAATTTTGTATTGTTGGATAACGTTTTGAACATTTCCTATATCAAGAGTTGATCGGTTCAGGCACGTTATCTAAAAGCATATACGTTCTAAATCAAACTACAGTTCTTAACGTACAGAACACACACAAGAGGAAGAGTTCAGAAATGAACGAATCCTTCTTGAGACATTGTAGACTAGGTCATATCAACTGCGACCCGACTAGCTAAGTTACATTTAGATGCATATTGAAATCAATTTGAATTTATATCTTGTGAAACTTGTCAGTCATGTCACAAAGATAAGATGACCATAGCTCCGTTTAATGGAAACAGAGAAAGAGTTAATAAACTCTTGGGATTGATACATGATGATGTATGTAGGTCCCCTGTCTACACATGCCAGGACCGGTTCTTTGTACTTCATTACATTCACTGATGATCTCTCAAGATTCGGACATTTGTTCCTGTTGAAACACAAGTCTGAAGCTTTTGAGAAATTCAAAGAATATAAGTCAGAAGTAGAGAACCACAATGGGTATAAGTATTATGTCCTTTGATGTGATCAGGGAGGAGAATACTTGAGCACGAAATTCCTGGACTATTCTAAAGGAGAATGAGATTCTCTCTCAGCATTACTCCTCCGTATACACCACAGCACGTCAGTGTATCGAGGCGGAGCGGTCGCACCCTATATGATAAGGTGTGCTTTATGATGAGTACTACTGAGTTGCCTATTTACTTTTAGGGTTATGCACTTGAGAAGCTGCATACCTATTGAATAGGGTTCCAACCAAATCAGGTACCTACCACTCCATATATGATATGGTATGGGAAGAGCCCATCTTTTAAGTAATTTAAGATTTGGGGTTGTCTGGCCTATGCCAAAAGCAAAATCCGGACAAGCTCGAGGCAAGGTCAGTTCTATGGAAGTTTGTTGGATATCCCAAACATTCGCAGGGGAATATTTTCTACCACACCGAGGAACAAAAGGTGTTTTATTTCTCGGCATAACCACCTTTTTAGAAAATGAATTTATTTTGGAAACAAATTTGTGGTCATGAGGTAGAACTGGAAGGAGTTCCAGCTATACAAACTGCAGCTGATGATTTGGTAGAACCGGAGGATTCAATAGTTCCTGACGAACCTCAGCTCTCCGCCAATCTGGTAGGGTTCCTCATCCACTTGAGAAATACTTCGGTTTTCTCAATGAAAGTGGGAGCGAGGATTGCATCATGAGATGATGACCCAACTAGTTTCGAGCAGGCCATCAAGAGCGGTGACTCTGTGAGAATGGCTGGTTGCTAAGCGATCTGAGATGTAATCCATATACACCAACAAAGTATGGACTTTGGTTGCTATATCTGAAGGGTTAAATCCCCATCAGGAGCAAGTATATCTTGAGAAGATTATTTGGTGTACATGGAAAAGTTGAGACTTTCAAAGCTAAGGCTTGTTGCAAAAGGTTCTCGTCACTGATTTCTAGTGCCTAAGCTTAAGTCCATCCAGATCCTACTAGCCATAGCTACATACCATGACTACGATATCTGGAGGTTGGGTGTCATGACTGCTGTTCTAAATAGTGATTTAGAAGAGAGCGCCTATAAGTACACAGCCAAAGGCCTTCGTAAACAGTAGGAGCAGCGGAAACGTGTGCAAGTTGCTTTATGAGTTAAAGCAGGTATCGTGGAGTTGGAACATCTGTTTTGATGTGGTGGTCAAAGAGTTTGACTTCATCAAAATGGTAGATGAACCTTGTATATACAAAAAGGTAGTAGGGAGTATGGTGGTGATCCTCATATTGTACATAGATAACATACTCTTGATAGGAAAGGAGTTTCCTATGCTATACTCGGTCAATCTCCTCTTATCACAAAGATTCTCTATATAGGATCAAGGTGATACCTCCTAAATCCTGGGTTTTGGATCTATGAGATAAATCTAAGTGGATATTAGGACTCTCACTAGGTGCAGTGAGAAGGTATCAATCGATCCTGGGGAGAATCACTGGAAAGCTTCCAGGGTGGTAAGGTCGACTGAATGTCAGTCGCAGGCATTGTCTTTACCTTCAGTAGAGGGACGGTATGTTGGAAGAGCTCCAAGCTAGATACCGTGACAAACTAGACGATAAAGGCTGGATACATTGCTACCAACGATACTACCAAAGAGGCAGTCTGGGTATATATAAGTTCATGAGATGAACTTCGTTCCTACCATTGTGTGACAATGGAGTTGTGGCTTAGGCCTAGGAACCCCCATCCCATCAGTGATCCAGACATATTCTTAGGCAGTATCACCTGATCATGGAGATGGTTGATCTCCAGGGAGATCGAAGTTAAGGAGAGTAGATACAGAGGACAACACAGCGGATCCACTCACAAAGGCCTTTTCCCAGGAGAGACTTTTATGGGATGGTTGAGTATGAGATACTTCAACCATTGCTGATTGTTGGGTATGGGATACTACAACAGATGGCCCTAGTGCAAGTGGGAGATTGTTAGTTATATGTGTGCCATAGAGGCCATTACTGTACATACGATGTATATTGTAGTGGATGCTTGGACATATACATGGAGGACTTTCTTACTCGACATGATAGTATGCTATGTGGTTGCTCTTTATCTTAACATGTACTCTGATTTGTTTCCCCCAATCAGAGCAAAGCTCTGTTCAAAATTCAAATTTTGAAATGAAGCAACGCTTCAGAAGCAGCGCTAAGTGCGTTACGCCCTAAGCAGCGCACCACGTGCAAAGCACGTGTGCGCTAGCGCTAAGTGCGCTTTGCTCTAAGCAGCGCACCACATCCAAAGCACAGATGCTCTAGCGCTAAGTGCGCTGTCCTCTAAGCAGCGCACCACGTGCAAAGCACGGGTGGGCTAGAGCTGGAACTAAAAGCTTCTCACCGTCAGAACAGAGATCCAATAAAGATGATAAATCATCAATTAATCAGAATTAAATTCTGTTAAGAAAAGATTCCTCAAAATCTTTCCAAACAAAAAGATTGTGCTCTGTAAATCAGAGCACCGTTGGATCAATGATCCAACGGTAATTAAAAATCACTAAAAGTACAGAATAAATTCTGTATGGAAAGATTTCCCGATCTTGTTAAAAACAAGAAGACTGCCTTCTGTAAATCAGAAGCCCTTGGATAAAAGATCCAATGGTGGGGAATCCCCAAATCAATTGGAGAGAAGATCTCTTTAACTGATTGAACAAATCAGCTCACCCCATATAAAGGCCTCAAGGCTTCAAGTCTGGGAGACGGAAAAAAAGAGAGGAACTCCACATAAGCTTTGAGAGATCTCAGAAAGAAGAGCCAAGCTCTCAGAGAAAGAAGATTTTCTTCAAGGTAAAAAAAAAATGATGAACAGAGAGATAAAATCATCTCATAATTAAAAAGAAGAATTCACTTCTTTAAAAATCATAGATCTGCAAGACCAAGGTCTTTCATAAAGAGATCAAAAGATCTCATCATAAAACAAAAAGAAGAACACAATTCTTCTCACAGATCATAGATCTATAAGACTAAGGTCTTTTTACACAAAGAGATCATAGTATCTCATTATAGAAAGGGGGAGAATACTTCAATTCTCTAAGGATCACAGATCTATAAAGGCAAAGCCTTTCACAAAAATAAGAGATTGAAACATCTCCTACAAAATAAGAACTTTGTTCTTGAAACCTTGAGACAAAGTCTCTTCTAAACGAGAATTTATTTTTCAGATCATAAAATTGATCAGATGCGCTTCTGCGCTCTTTGACTGGCGCAAAGTGCCAAGCACATCACGTGCTCCTCATGTGTGCGCTACAGAACAAATAGCACTTTGCGCTTATGGACTGGCGCTCAGCGCCGAGCGCACCACGTGCTCCTCACGTGTGCGCCATTGAACAAATAGCGCTTTGCGCTCATAAACTGGCGCAATGCGCCCTTTATCTGGCGCTTAGCGCCAAGCGTGCCACGTGCTCCTTACGTGTATGCTACCTAGCAGAAGTGCTCTGCGCTCTTTTGACTGGCGCAAAGCGCCAAGCGCACCATGTGCTACGCTGATAGAATATAAATTATTCTTTAATAAGCCCCAGAGCTATGATGAATGCTCAGCATTCAACGAAAGACAGAAATACTTTCAGAATCCAAATCAATGCTCAGCATTGTTAAAAGGGCCAAGCCCAAATAAATACTCAACAACCCAAAATAAATGTTAAACATTTTAACTTGATTGGACTTAGCCCAAGATTGTCCATAAGTCCTTAATTCAGATTAATTGAGCCCATATACTCATAAATCTTCCAATCTTAGTCCCAATTGGACTATAGATCTCCCAACCAAAATTGGTTCAAGGGTACATCTCTGAACCCCTTTGATATATGTCGTTGTAATCCTTCAACGTTTTCAGAGAGGCGACGGGTCCCGACAACCATACATTGCATAGACTATGACGTCTTTAAACCGGACTGTGGGGTTCTTAAACCCATGGACTATGATGTCCTTAACCTTGGACTGTAGGGTCCTTAAACCCATGGACTATGATGTCCTTAACCTTGGACCGTGGGGTCCTTAAGCCCATGGACTATGATGTCCTTAACCTTGGACCAAGATGTACTTAAACTAACATTGGACCGAGATGTCCTTAAACTAACATTGGACCACCATGTTGGTAATCGACCGCAATGTCCCTAAACTAAACAATAGGGCTAAAATGCTCTTTTGTTGGATCTAAACGATCCCGTTAAGTTGATCTTAGCCTAAAAATTAGACTAACGTATCCTTAACAGACGTTTAAGTTGATCTTAGTCTCAAATGAGACTAACGTATCCTTAAACCCAACTCCAAACCCAAATCTAAGAAAATACGGATTTGGACTAATCCACGTCCTACAGGCGACAACATAAATTAGTCTCCGTATACAATCCACGGGCAACCAAAAACAAAACAAACACCCACGACACGAAGTGACCATCTGGAGAAGGAGAAAGTGGTTACCGTGATGCGGTAGCGTAATTAACTGCAGGGGCTTGCACCTGCAGGGAAGAGCGTCTCCACAATAAAAAAACCCTCAAATGAGGGGGAATCTGACGAAGTCTGCTACATCGGCCGCATCCATTTAAACCTTCGATATACGGTGTCATAAATCAACTTGGCATCTTCGGAGAGGTGGACGGATAGCACCAATTAGCATCCGCCCTCGAAATTCAGGCAAGATGGACCTACGCGGCCGCGTCTCTGTTTTCGGCGGAGAACAGATTCTGGCACGCCCGGTGGGACCTCTTCCTCTTTCCACTCCACACTTCGTGTGTCGTGTTCGCGAACGAATCGCGGTTTAATATGGTTGCCCTTGGGTTCGAGGTACTAAGATTTGGTTTTGCTCTCGTATGAAAAACAGAAGATCAATGGCTTTAAACTGCACTAGCTGCAGCTGCAACTCCCGTTCCGCCTCATCTGGAGGGGTAACCTACGGGCCCAAGCAGCCTCCCTATTCAAGATGCCAGTGGAGCAGGTAACTCAGGCCACCACTGGGCTATTCTTCGGGACCATGCTCCCACCCATGAACTTCAACGCCCCTGTACCATTGCAAGAAGCATCGAAGAGCTCGGTCTTTAATCGGCTCACAACTATTGCGGCCCCTCCCAACGGGTCGTCCAACTCCACTGCCTCAGTTTTCAACAGATTAGGCCAAAACTCAAACGGGCCCATGAAGAAGCCCGCAATACCAGAAGGGGTTATCCTGAAAAGGATAGCTATTCCTGGTTCTGAAGTCGTCAAAGCGGCTTCTCCTGCCAAAGGGTCGGTCTTCACAAGACTGGCCATTACAACTCCCTATCCAAGCGAAGTCGCTAAGGCTGCTTCCTCCACTCGAAAGTCTGCCTTCAACAGACTGGCTATTCCCTCTCAACGGACGCCAGTCTTCAATAGGCTGACAACGATAACTTTTGACCAACACATGGGGCATGAGGAAGTCACCCCTACAGCTGAGACAATCCCAATGGCTCGACACGCTCGACGTCGCCACTGGCGCCGAGTAAGGAAGGCTGGAGGCAAACCTCCTTCTGGACTGACTCCTCCGTCTCCAACGGTGGAAATCGATGCTGCTGTTCCAACTGGGAACGGTTTTGAACCGCTAAGGAGGGTGCTCAAAAACTCTCCAACTGCCGTGCTGAAGAGATCTCCTCCACCTGTGGAGAATGCCTCAAAGGCGAAGCTAGAGCAGCCTCCTCAGCGGCTGTCCTCCAAAATTTACAAAGTCTGGCGACAGGTCCAGGAATCGGTGATTGATCAAGATTACTCTCACCGACAGAAAAAGGTGAAAGTTCAGCGAGAAGAGGACTATCTTGTCAAGCCACAAAAGGCGACAGCTACTTGGGTGCCCACTGCAACGGCCCCCTCAACTTCGACCGCTCACAAGAGGAGAAGGCCGGAGAAAATCCCTAAGTCTGTGATGAATCGCAAGACCACTGAACCTAAACGCCCTAAGTTTGGGGGCATGGTGGTGCATACCGTCTATATGGCATCTGGAAAAGAGGAAAGCCATGCTTTTACGGGTCATCGATCGCTTACCCGATCGATAACAAAGGCTCAGGAGCAACGGCAGCAAAAACTTCAGGAGATGCTGACTGCAATGGCCGCACTCACTGGGCCGAACGAAAATCCAGAGACCTCAGAGCAGCGTCAGGAACAAGAAACTGATGCTGAATTCCTCCGAAGAATGCTCGAGAGGAAAGAAAAAGAGGCCGCGGAACAGGCGGCCAACATAAAACGAATGGCTCTTTTATTCCAAGACATGGCCGGGATGATGTTACAGCCGGAACCTCCAGCTGAAGACCCCCCGATTATCATTGAAGACGACAGAGGGGAGACATCGAACCCTCCTCCGGCTTGTTCAGCAGCCAAAGAAGAGACCATCTCAAAAGCTGCCCTGGATGATTATATAGCTCAGCAAATACGGGCTCATCAAGCAAATGAAGCAATTGGCCAAGTCGTCAGAACTGGGCGACCATATCCAGGATGGTACGATCATATCAAGTATCCACCAGGATACACGATTCCTAAGTTTCACGTATACAAGGGGACAGGCAATCCCCATCAACATGTCGCTCAGTTCAGGGCTCTTTGCGGCAATACCGGAGGTGACGACAAATTGTTACTTCGTCAGTTTGTCGGTAGCTTGGCTGAAACGGCCTTTGAATGGTATTCGGAGCTGCCCAACGAGTCCGTCAAAACCTTTACAGAGATGGAGCTGCTATTCACCCATCGTTTCGTGAGTGCTAGCGAACGCACCCCGATCACCACATTGATCAATGCCAGGGTGAAGCCTGGAGAAACATGGGTCCAGTATGCAATACGGCGGCGAAATCTATGGTCGAAGTGCGAGCAACGCATCGAAGAAGCGCCTGCGGTAGGCATGTTTATGGGTACTCTCGACCCTCAAGCGACCATCTCCCAATTTATGATGTTTTTCAAGCCGACCACTTTCCAGTCCTTGATTGACAAGCTAGCCCAAATGGACCAGATGGGCTACAAGCCTTCCTCTTCGAAGCCGGAGCTGCGGAATGAAAAAGGGAAAGGGAAAGCGACCTTCGTCGCCAATGCTCAACAGCAGCCCAGTGGTCCAAAATTAACTGATCGCCTAGACGAGAGACGGCGATTTTTAATGAGAAAATGAAGCGCCCTTATTCGTTTCCCCGGGATAAAACGAAAAGATTGTTCGAGCTGGCGGTGCGCAACAGGCTCATTAATTTGCCGAATCCAAAACGCCCATTGCAACCCGGTGAGGCTAATAATCCCAATTATTGCCCCTATCACCAAACGACAGGCCATCCAATTGAAGATTGCTTCGTCTTTAAAGGCTAGATCGAAGACCAATACCAACAGGGCAAGTTCGCACTGTCCGAGAATTGGAAAGTAAGCCCGCCGCAGCCGCATGCTCTTAAAAGGAGGGACACACCGGGGGCATCATGCTCTTTTATAGAAGAAGCTCCATGGGAGGTCGTTCTTTCAGCCAAGACGAAAAGAATGCTGAAGGATCTCCAAACATGCCCGGCGACTAGATGGAAAAATCAGCTAGAACCCGAGATCATCGAGAGAATGCTGAAGCCACGCCCAACTCCAAAAATCGGTGGTGATAGTCAAAGCGCTCACACCCTGCCGTCAAAGTCTTCGAAGAAGAAGAAGAAGACCAAAAAGCCCGTGAAGCTTAATGACGAGCGCACGGACCTGCAAAAACATATCGATGCGCTGGAAGAATATAACCAGAAGGTGCGAACTCCAGTCATACTCCAAGAATTTCTCAGCCACGTCCTTGAGGATGGAGATGATGACAATGGAGAAGACTCGTCGGATGAGCCTGAGGATTATGTGGCAAGCTGTCATGTGATCTCTCCCTCGTTAATAAACGGTGAAGTAGCTCTGGATGCAGAGAAACTAGGGGCAGATCCTGAGCCGGAACTTCGACCATCAGACGAAATGATTGATGCAATCCTGAACGAAGCTCTTCTTAAAAGCAAAGCCGATCGAGAGCGCGAGATGTCCGCATTTGAAAAGGTCAAACACCGGCGACTGGACGAAAGGGTTAAGACACTCCCACCAGATCAAAGTATATCCGCCGCAAATAAAAGCAAATTCAAGACGAGGAAAAGGTTCTCCAAAGCCATATCGATGGGAATGAAGTGTTGGATATAGTGCCCTCAAAGTCAATTATTGGATTGCAGGTACGTGATTGCAATGATTGAGAGAGGACCTATACCGGTAGGACAGTCTTACTCGAGATGATAGTATGCTATCTGGTTTGCCTTTATCATTGTGTATAGCTTTAGGTGACATTACTGTTCACTATTACACGTTGATAGAGCCCTTAGGATCCTGCTTGACTACCAACAGTATGATGGCGATCATATACGTAAGAGTTGGGTAGTCTATAAGCACATCCTTAAAAGTGGTCCCTAGTCGTAGGAGTTTCGAGATAGGGCATCGATACTCCAGAGTAGAATGGTGTATACAGTCGAGACCCTAACGAGGGGCGGTGGCCGGTCTCACAAGCCACTGGTGTCAGTTGGATCACCTAAGATGTATACAGGTGCTCATTGGGTTATGAGTACACTGGACAGGACTCGCCGGGAACCTGCTAGTTGGTATTATACCTAACGTCAGATAGCAGTTCCTTGGTGACATGTGTACAGGTTAGTTCATCGACCTGAGGTCGTCATTTGTCTCGTGTGAGTTTCCACTGTGCTTTGATTACTACCCTACCACGGCTCAAAGGAGTCGTGCAAACAGGTTTTAGTTGGGTATAGCCCCGAGCCACATAGAGGCAAGTGAGCGGATCGGCAGGGGATTCGTCTCTCCCGGTATTGGGGGTGAGATCGTGCTGTGTCTAGGAGAGCCATTACACCAAGTCCTTGGCCAAGGCATGTGAGAATTACTGGTAGACATTCCAGTAGTTTCTCAAGGTGTTCAGGGCTACTCTCCGACACGACTTATACCGCTATTGGGGGTCTGACGTTACCAGCCCCCTAGGCCCGATATGCAATGCTCATAGACGAACGGACCGGACTGTATGTATATTGTCACTGATAGGCTCAGTAGGGTTCCAGGATGAGTTCGCTCATCAGCTTCCCTTTTGGTCAGTACATGGGCAGCCGTTACGCATAGCTAGTGCCGCTGACGTGCTAGTAGTTAAACCCACTGCCAGGGTACTGACGAGTCTTTAGAGTCCCCCACAGATAGTTTCCCAAGTTCGGGCGAAACTTTGTAGAGACTTTATGGTTTTATGGCAGGGTTCGAAAATGCACGTGCACTTGTGCACGTGTCATATTTCGGACAGATAATACTGATGGGCTTTGGTTTAAGCCGGATCCAAGTATTATATTGAGTCGGAATATTTTAGTCTCTCGTATTCGTATTCGGTCAGAATACGGATACATGTATGTATATACAGGTGAGGGGTATTCTCGTAATCCGTTACGAGAATATTTTAGAAGATACATTTCTTTTTGGATTAATCATTTTGGTTTAAACGATTAATGGAAATTGTGACTCATGGTTGTGACTCATCAATTCTAGAATGTTCACTAATGACTCATGTAATGAGTCATCTAGTGAGTCATTAAAGAGTTAATGAGTTTTGTTTTGTGGATAGATATTTGAGGAGATATTTTTATAAGATATTTTCGTTTGGTTTTGTATATATAACCTCATATATCTATTCACAAGAAAAGAAGAAGATAACACAAGTTTATGGGCTTGATTTCTTTTGCTCACTAGTGTTTCTTGAGTTCACCATTTCCAATCTTTAGCATCTTCTTCATCCTCCACCCTAACCCTCTCATGTGATGAGAACCCTAGGGTGTTTGAGACAAAGTATTCTACTCGTTCTCTACTTCATCTTGGTCATCTCTTTTAGCAGACTTGATGGCCGAGTTACCTCGGTATAGAGGCGGGAGCCCGTTTAAAGATCTGTTGACGTGGTGCTACCTAGACGAGGAGACAAGAGATCGGAGTTGCCGCGAGGAGCGTGGGATGATGGGTAAAGACCGAAGGACTCGGATCGATCGGTATAGCCTTTCTACCTCTTTACAGTTTGTTAGTTTAGCGTTAATGGCAAGATCCGGGTTATAGTATGCGATAGCGCCAGTTATAAAAGTTTTTGTTTCGCGTTTGGCGTCACAATGACGGTCGGGGCGCTACCGTAGACTTACATGGTATCAGAGCCACGCCATTAACCTTTACTAATTTGTTCTAACGTGTTTAAAACAACGATCGAACGAAATTTCCAAAACCGCACTTTTCAGGCTAAAGTTTCTGTCGATTTTTTAAACAGGTCTAAAAATCATTTTGAGCATCTCAGAAAATCGTGCAGGCTTTTTTAAGAATACTGTAGAAATTTGGTAGACTGAAGCTTCCAAAGCGCCGCGGAACCGCCGCACAAACCATGGTTTGGCCGTGGTTCCACCGCCGTTTTGGAGCAACGGTGAACCATTTTTCTACAGTAGGGTCTTTCATGTAAAATTGTGGTTTCTGGAATACTTTGTTTGGGCGCAGATTTTGTTTGAGTACTGCAGTTGTACGTGGGGCCCACTTCGGGAAGTTTTGTCGATCGGAATTTTAAACTTGTTAGTTTACAGTACTTACATTATAACTCCGACCGTGAATGTCATTCGAGCGGTAAATCGTGTCTAATTGCTATAGTCCTTTTAGACGGGTTTGCGAACGTGACATTCGCGCTGATGTTCTGTGTTGTGCTGTGATGTTGCGGATTTGTCGTGGTGGATAGCAGTGTGTAATGGTAGTGCAGTTTGGATTTATTTGTACATTTGATATTGCGGGGCGAGCGTCCAACATGTGGACTGCCGTCACTGCCTGTTTGTATAATATTCTTTTGGGGCACGACCGGGCTGAGGTCGATGTACCCGTTGTATATATTTTTCATTTCTGTACTAGGTTTACCCCGTGATGGAGTGCACGGATAGCCGGGTTCTGGAGGGCAACGGGTCCGCATCTCATGGGTTTGAGAGGCAGAGGGGCTTCACTCTGGAATTGGCAGACTATTTCGCCGCACTCGTAGGGGGTACAGGTTGACCCAAGGAGGGGTGCTCAAGTTACCAGATTCCGTGAAGTGCAGGGTGGTCCATTCACTTTGCTGTAGGGGGCTGCCTCGCTTTAGGTTTTGGCGGGTAACTTGCCGCATCCGTAGGGGTCTAGGTTGCATTGCACAGGCTATCAACACGACCAGGGGAACGTCGGGTTTCAGCAGCGGCTCTGTGAAACCCAGAGATCCCAGATTATCTGTATTGTTATATGATGCTTATTACTTTTCTGTGATGTTGCATTTATCATGCCTGGAGCGATTATTGTATATTGGTATATATACTAGTAGATGTTGTATATGTTTTACACCCGCGCTAGTCCAGTCCCCGCTCCGTCGTTAGTTAAGTAACCTAACGGGTGATGACGGGATCCAGTGGCGAATGCGGATGGCATATACGTACATTTTATTTTCGTTCTTTTCTGGTGTGATTAATTGATGGGGCTGCGTTGATTCTGATCAATGCAAAGAAAAACAAACCAGTTTGGACGTTGTTGGAACAGTTTTAAAAAGTGTTATTACAAAGACATTTTCTTTTGTTTTGCACAGTGGTATTCAGTTGGAATATCCTGCACCTCATTCGACGAGGCAAGGGCCGAGATCCCTTCGCCGGGAGTGACCCCTTGGGCAGAAGTTTGCGTCATAATAACTTCACTATAGTCGATTACTTGTTGCTTTGCATCGCGGTATTCAGTTGGAATATCCTGCACCTTATTCCACGAGGAAAGAGCCAAGATCCCTTCACCGAGAGTGACCTTTTTAGTGAAGGTTTTTGCCACTATTTTTTATAAAAGGCTATCAGGTTCCTTCAGCTATATCAAGTTCGTTACGTTAAAGGTTTTTCGCCAAAAACCAGCCGTAGCCCTCCATCATTTCAGTTAGGTATTCAGTAGTATTCAAGCTATGTATTTTGACCAACGCCAAGGCATAGTGTTTGGTAGCTGCTGGGTATTCATCTGTTGCATAGATAGATGAGTTGGTTTGGGACAGTCGTTCTGCCATTTGGCCAATGTCAGGGGCATGTGCGGATGGGTTCAAATTGACAAGATAATGATGGGTAGAACTTGGCATGTGACTTATGGGATTTTGGCCAACGTCAAGGTCATAAGAGCATGGGGTAAAAATTCATATCGGGAGTTTCTAAAGAAACTGAAACTTGCCAGGTATGCGCATACCTTCTGGAGTGTGATAACGTGAGTGGATACCTTCACGTTATCATGCGATGATAGTTGGATCCCGATTCCCACTGATGAGTTGGTTTACTCTTCGGGTGATCCCGGTTGATTCTTCTTTCAGGTTTGGAGAAGAATTTGACAGTACAGTGGGAGGTTTCCTGATTAGATAAAGTGATAACCATTCTGATCTAGGTTAGAGTGCACGCAGAGTGTTTCTTTTCTCTCTCTCTTTGGCAGCAACCTTTGACCGACCCTAGACTATGACTCGGTGACCAAGTTGACCGAACCTTCTTAAAATACTGGCTTTTGGATTGTCTGAGTTGCATAAGTCATTACCGCTCCTTCTTTTACCCTTTGCATTTCTCAGAACACCTCGTATCACTACGAACATCCACTTCCATTGGATAGATCTATCGTATGATTATATACGAACTCGAAGGGACTTCTTCGAGGATGGATCCAGGTTTAGGAGAAATTGAATTGGTTTATTCAGTTGTCTTTTATCATCACCTTCTCTCAGGTTGCGAGGGCTCCTTGGTTTAGGAGAGTACACCTATTACGCTTATTGGATAGTCTTCTTCCAAACCATAGGCAGGTGCCGAAATGTAGAGAATGAAGAAAACCAATTATCCTAAGTAGGGTGTACAGAAGGTAATAAGTAAAGACAAAATAAAGGGATTAGAAAGAAGGCAAAGTAAATTGCGACTGCTATCATTCACGACTAAACCGCGTACTTCATCGCCACTCCTACTTCACCATTGCTTTTTTCCCCAGTTCGGGAGAAATAGAATAAGGTATTATTCAGTTGTCTTTTATCATCACCTTCTCTCAGGTTGCGAGTACTCCTTGGTTTAGGAGGGTACACCTATTACGCTTATTGGATAGTCTTCTTCCAAACCATAGGCTGGTGCCGAACGGTAGGGATGGAAGAAAACCACTTAGCCTAAAGGGGTGTACTGAAGGAAATGAATAAAGACAAATAAAGAGATTTGGAGAGATGGCAAAGAAATATACGGTTACAGTCATGAATTGGATTATGGAAGAGGCATTACTAGGAATACCAGGATACCCCTACGAAACATTTTCATGTTTCAGTTTCACTGTGCATTATTAAAGGAAAACTGATTTCCCGATTAGATACTTACTCCAGGGTATGTATTTACCAGGTATGATTCTCACATTTGTATGGTTTTACAGATGATGAGTAGGAGTAAGTTATTGGGAATAAGGTGATCATCCTCATTATATCGGAATTCGTTGTAATTGGTGATATTTGAGGAAGTCGCCTGGGTTTTTGCCGGACGGCAAGTATTTGGTTTTGAGTATCCGTTGTTGTGCACCAATTTCAAACTGATATATCTGTACGTTTATTTTTATAAAGTGAGATATAACTTTTTGAAATTATGTCCGTGACATTTACCTATATCAGTTGACGATTGGGTAAGGAGCATTGAACAACGGAGAAGTTCTTAACCATAAGTACAATTTTCAACCTACGATGCACAGGTTTTAAGTTATTCGACTCAGGGGACTCATACAGAGTATTGTATGCTATCCAGTGTCCATCAGGACAAAGGGGTAGGTCCTCGTACTATGTTCTGTTTACTTATGACTTCTCTAGTTTTTAGACAAGTATTTCATAGAAATACAAAGTCTAAGTTTTGAGAAGTTATGGGTATAGGAATAAAGTAGAGAACCAGATGTCGCAAGTATCGGGATTCTTCAAAGAGATCGAAGATGTAGATACTTGTGATTGGTATTCAGTTGATAGTAATGGTTTTGAGAAACTTGTTTCTCTTTCAGGTTACTCATAATTGGATGAATTCCTAAGTTGAGTAATGCTGATTAGCCTCTTTCCATTAAGTTGATATGCACTGGAGACAGCTGCATGATTAGAATCTGGTTCCGATTAAATAAGTGCCAAAGTTTCTATATTGGATATAGAATGGTTCATATCTTAACGATGTTAAGGTACGGGGAGTTGTCCGGCTTATGCTTAAAACCAGACTCTGGATAACTCATGGCACATTTCTGTAATGGCAGTTTGTGGGTTGGCCCAGGCTATGACGAGGGTTGACTTTCTACCATCTGGAAGATCAATGGTGATATTGTTCTTGACTCGCCACAGGTTTAGTAAAATGGATTTTTTTTTTAGAAAATAGTAGTGGGAGTATGGTAGAACTGGAAGTGATTCCAGAACCGCAAACGATTACAAAAAATTTAATAGGACCTAAACATTCAATCAGGTTTGACATTCCATTAGCCACTCCGCAAATATGGTGGGTAACCTTAGGCACCCGAGAGGTACTCCGGTAGCCTCAAGGACGGTGACAGGGAGGTTCTTGTTTACCCAGACTTGACACTACTGTTGTTCCAGGCTGTGAGCCCCGGCAGGAGGTTAAGTATAGCGTCGTTCTAAACTAGCTTTAGAAGTGCACGTATATATTATTCTGCCAGAGGGTTGTTGTGGTCAGTGGGAGCAGTGGAAGCATAGTGGGCAAGTAGCTTATGTCTATCTATAGACTAGAGCAGATATAGCGGAGATAGATTATCTAATTTTGATGTGACAGTCATGGCTTTGACTTCATCAGAATAGGGGATGGATCTGTTAAAAAGGTAGTAGGGTGTGATGTCCTCGTATTTGGATGACATACACAGAGTAGGAAGTAAAATTCCTATACTACGATTGGTTATACTGTGGTTGTCACACAGTTGTTTCTCCACAAAGGATATGGATATAATATCTGACATTCTGGTTACTAGATCTATGGTTTTAGATCTAGATTTGGGTAGTTTCCTAATCTGGGTACTTAGATAGTATTCTAAAGGTACTTAGAATAGATGACTCCTGGCATGGTGGTGTACCTACAGATGATGGAGTCACCCTCTCTAAAGGTGTCTTATAGACTAAAGGGGAGAGAGATGTGCATGATTGGCATATCACTTGCTTAGGCAATTGAGTCGATCATGAGATGTCAAGTACCACACCAGATGTTGTTTTTGCACTAGATGCAATAAGTTTATATTAATCCAATCCTGGAGAAACATAAGGAAGCCGTTTTAGAACATAAGTGAATGTTCTACGGATTTGATGACGGCAGCCTCCTTCGGGGGACGGTTATCATTCCAGGCTTCAAAGGTGACATGGATGACAGAGTGATTGTCAGAGTTATAGTTTTCCCTCTGACGCGAGGGGCAGTATTATGGATAGGTGGTCCAAGAGGATACTGTGGGAGGTATGGTGCTGGACACTGATTAGTTTCAGTTATCGATACAGTCTAAGAAGTTTGGATTTGGAGTTCATTTATGAACTAGGTCCCATCAGATATCCAGACATATTCTAAGACAGGTATTTTTGGGAGATGACTTTCTCCGCGAACTTGAGATTAAGAGAGACATAGAAAGATACATCAGGGCGGATTCACTCACTGAGGCTATTTCTCGAACACAAGAGTTTTACAAACGAGCTTTGCGAAACTATTTAGTAGAGGAGTTGGGTGTTCGGTATCACACGGGCTGTGAGTATGCGATATCGCAATAATTAGCCTTAAGTGCATGTGGGAGATTGTTGGATGTAGTGCCCTCAAAGTCAATTATTGGATCGCAGGTACGTGATTGCAATGATTGAGAGAGGACCTATACCGGTAGGACAGTCTTACTCGAGATGATAGTATGCCATCTGGTTTGCCTTTATCATCGTGTATAGCTTTAGGTGACATTACTGTTCACTATTACACGTTGATAGAGCCCTTAGGATCTTACTTGACTACCAACAGTATGATGGCGATCATATACGTGAGAGTTGGGTAGTCCATAAGCACATCCTTAAAAGTGGTCCCTAGTCGTAGGAGTTTCGAGACAGGGCATCGATACTCCAGAGTAGACTAGTGTATACAGTCGAGACCCCGACGAGGGGCGGTGGCCGGTCTCACAAGCCACTGGTGTCAGTTGGATCACCTAAGATGTATACATGTGCTCATTGGGTTATGAGTACACCGGACATGACTTACCGGGAACCTGCTAGTTGGTATTATACCTAGCGTCAGATAGCAGTTCCCTGGTGACATGTGTACAGGTTAGTTCATCGACCTGAGGTCGTCATTTATCTCGTGTGAGTTTCCACTATGCTTTGATTACTACCCTACTACGGCTCAAAGGAGTTGTGCAAACATGTTTTAGTTGGGTACAGTCCCGAGCCATATGGAGGCAAGTGAGCGGATCGGCAGGGGATTCGTCTCTCCCGGAATTGGGGGTGAGATCGCGCTGTGTCTAAGAGAGCCATTACACTAAGTCTTTGGCCAAGGCAGGTGAGAATTACTGGTAGACATTCCAGTAGTTTCTCAGGGTGTTCAGGGCTACTCTCCGATACGACTTATACCGCTATTTGGGGTCTGACGTTACCAGCCCCCTAGGCCCGATATACGATACTCATAGACAAACGGACCGGACTGTATGTATATTGTCACTGATAGGCTCAGTAGGGTTCCAGGATGAGTTCGCTCATCAGCTTCCCTTTCGGTCAGTACATGGGCATCCGTTACGCACAGCTAGTGCTGCTGACGTGTTAGTGGTTAAACCCACTGCCAGGGTACTGACGAGTCTTTAGAGTCCCCCACAGATAGTTTCCCAAGTTCGGGCGAAACGTTGTAGAGGCCGTATGGTTTTATGGCAGGGTTCGAAAGTGCACGTGCACTTGTGCACGTGTCATATTTCGGACAGAAAATACTGGTGGGATTTGGTTTAAGCCGGATCCAAGTATTATATTGAGTCGGAATATTTTAGTCTCTCGTATTCGTATTCGGTCGGAATACGAATACAAGTATGTATATACAGGTGATGGGTATTCTCGTAATCCGTTACGAGAATATTTTAGAAGATGCATTTCTTTTTGGATTAATCATTTTGGTTTAAATGATTAATGGAAATTGTGGCTCATGGTTGTGACTCATCAATTCTAGAATGTTCACTAATGACTCATGTAATGAGTCATCTAGTGAGTCATTAAAGAGTTAATAGTTTTGTTTTGTGGATAGATATTTGAGGAGATATTTTTATAAGATATTTTCTTTTGGTTTTGTATATATAACCTCATATATCTATTCACAAGAAAAGAAGAGGATAACACAAGTTTATGGGCTTGATTTCTTTTGCTCACTAGTGTTTCTTGAGTTCACCATTTCCAATCCTTAGTATCTTCTTCATCCTCCACCCTAATCCTCTCATGTGATGAGAACCCTAGGGTGTTTGAGACAAAGTATTCTACTCGTTCTCTACTTCATCTTGGTCATCTCTTTTAGCAGACTTGATGATCGAGTTGCCTCGGTATAGAGGCGGGAGCCCGTTTAAAGATCTGTTGACGTGGTGCCACCTAGACGAAGAGACAAGAGATCGGAGTTGCCTCGAGGAGCATGGGATGATGGCTAAAGACCGAAGGACTCGGATCGATCGGTATAGCCTTTCTACCTCTTTACAGTTTGTTAGTTTAGCGTTAATGGCAAGATCCGGGTTATAGTATACGATAGCGCCAGTTATAAAAGTTTTTGTTCCGCGTTTAGCATCACAATGACGGCCGGGGTGCTACCATAGACTTACATGAAGCTGCCACCCTCCGAAGGAAACAGTCCTGATGAAGCGGATATACATCCTAGCTACTGCTTATATCATCGAAAGATTGTGCACCCCACCGAAGAGTGCAACGCTTTTAAAAACTGATGGCAGGGATATGTTGCTCATCGACAACATTTCAAGCGGATGAAACGCAAAACTCGTTGGGAGCAAAGAAATACAACTGAGGAGCGCAAAAGAACTACCGGCAACTATCACATGGTTAACAGTAAGAGATCGCAAGTTCTCACCTTCGGGAGCGATTCTGAAGAAGAAATGACTCTCGGCCCTCTCTTCGAAGAATCCACCTCAGGAAAAGAAGAATAACCAAAGAGCCGCGAAAACATTCAGCTGCGCAATCGCACGTGTTTCCTGATTTAAAATCAGGAAAGCTTCTGGGAAAAGCTTCAGAGGAGAGTCACGTGCTTACACGTGACTAGCGGTCACGTGTTGGCACGTGACACCTTAAAAGCATAATCAAGTCGAGTTCAGTCTCCTGACTACGCTGAAGAAAATGGGCTTCAGAAAGAGTCACGTGCTCCCACGTGACCAGGGTCACGTGGCGACACGTGACATTTGAATACAAGCGTCGAAGACACACAAGTTCTCTGATCAAGTCAAGAAAAAGGATTCAGAAGAGGTCACGTGCTTCCACGTGACCAGGGTCACGTGTTGGCACGTGACGTTCAAGACAGTAGACTCGTTCTCCAGACGAACCAAGGAAAGAGAGTTCAAACAAGGGTCACGTGCTCACACGTGACCAAGAGTCACGTGGTGGCACGTGACGCTTAAGCAACAATCAGAAGAAAGGAAAAGGCTCATTCCAAAGGGGGTCACGTGCTCACACGTGACCATGGGTCACGTGGGCACACGTGACCGGCTTTCAAAGCCCTTTTTATCAACAGAATTAAATTCTGAGAGAAATGCAAATCTTTCCAAAGGAACGCAACTATATTCATCCAATCAAATTAAAGATTCGGAGGTCACTTATCTATGGAAAATCTCGGGTTTGGAAAGATTTCCCCCTTAAATCTAACCAAAATAACAAGGGAGAATCTCTGGATCTGAAATCCAACGGTGAATAAAATTCACCTAATAATCCAAAGGTCCAGAACGAATGAAGGATGCAAATCAAATCTCTCAATGAAGATTCGTCACAAAACTAACTGATTCAGCTGCCTCTCCTATAAATAGGGGCCAAGAGACACAAAAATGGAGAGATACATGCGCAGAGAAGAAAAAAGAAAAAAGGAGGAGAGCTTTGATACTTTGAAAAGACTCGGATCTTCTGCAAAAAACCCTAGGTAAGAAAGAGGAAGCCTTTCGAAAGAAAGAGAATTTAATTCTCTATAGAGTTTAACTCTAATATATAAAACAGAAGAGCAAATTTCTTCTCTCTTTGATAGAAGATCTGCAAAGTGCACATCTCCCCTTAAGGTTGAGAATTTAATTCTCAATGGGTTGAGATCCTGCCATGCAGATCCAAAACATAGAGAAAGAATGCAAGCACGAGAATTTAATTCTCACAGAACTATAGGAATTTAATTCCTCTAAGATAAAAGTAGGGCTTGACCCTGTGTTATGGGAATTTAATTCCTTCAAAATAAAAAGGAGCAGGGTTTAACCCTAATTAAGAATTTAGTTCTGTTGAAACAATGGGAATCTAAGTCCCTTAATCATAATCTGACGGGAAACGGAAGTTTGATTCCTTAAAAAGTTTTTTATTAGGGTTTAACCCTATTCAATTCTTCACATAAACGAGGAATCTAATTCCTACAGAAGGTTCAAGGATCGAAAGGGAAGTAGGAATTTAATTCCTTTGAAAATTAAAGCCAGAGGAATTTAATTCCTGAAAAGAAAGATCAACAGATCCTCTAGAAACTACATAGAGGCAGGGTCACGTGCTACCACGTGACCCCCCAAAACCCCTACAGAAAGCCCCTTTGAGGCAGCACCCCACGTGACCCTCAGCAGAAGCCTTAACACAAAGGCATTTGAATGCCCATCACGTGATGGCACGTGATGCTATGAAGGAAATGATAATTTCAGCGGAACAAATGAAGGGAGGGCGCCCTCACGTGCTGCCACGTGACCCTTCTTGCCTTAGTGTTTAACACTAAAATTAAAACTCTCAAGCCCAATGTTAAAACACTGTCGAGCCTTAGCTAAAAAGCCTTATTGGCAGGATTCAACACTGATCCGTTTTAGTGTTTAACACTAATTTGAAAAAGCCTTATTGGCAGGATTCAACACTGATCCGTTTTAGTGTTTAACACTAATTTGAAAAAGCCTTATTGCTGGTGTTTAACACCAATTATCTCTTAGTGTTGAACACTAACTCAACAGCCTTATTCCCAGTGTTCAACACTGATTGCTCTGAAGTGTTTAACACTAGACTTTGGCCCAATTGGCTAGAGGGATAGAGGCAAATATTCTCCCTCAATGGACCAACAAAGAGTCAATATTCCAGACCTGACTGGACTTAGCCCAAGCTGGCCATAAGTCCTCAATTTGTGATTAACTGGGCCGGTAGGCTCATAACATAATTGATCAGTCTTGACCCAAATTGGGCCAAGGACCATTTAATCCATCCCGGTTCTAGGGTACATCTCTTCACTCCTTTGATACTTGGCATTGTAATCCCTCAATGTCTTCAAAGAGGTGACGGGTCCCAAAGACCATTCATGATATGGACTGTGGGGTCCTTAAACCCATGCATAATACAAAATTCCTGGTTACGTGGAAAGCGGATAACGTCACTCTTTGACCCCGTGAAAAACGTCCAGAGCGGATCCTGGTCCTCGCAGAGCACGGCAGTGAACCCGTGTGAAGCATCCAGAGCGGAGTCTGGTCCTCGCCTAGCACGGCAGTGAACCCGTGTGAAGCATCCAGAGCACATACCGGACTGTGGAGTCCTTAAACCCATGGACTATGACGTCCTTAACCTTGACCGAGATGTCTTAAAACTACCAATGGACCGCAATGTCCTTAAACTACCCATGGACCGCAATGTCCTTAAACTACCCATGGACCGCAATGTCCTTAAACTACCCACGGACCGCAATGTCCTTAAAAACTACCCATGGACCGCAATGTCCTTAAACTACCCATGGACCACAATGTCCTTAAACTAGAACCATAGAGCCTCCATATGCTCTTTTGTCGGATCTAAACGGTCCCGTTTAAGTTGATCTTAGCCTCAAATATGGCTAACGCGTCCTTAAACCTTCAAGCAGACTGGACTATGAATCCCCCCAATTAACTCTGGCTCGAGGGTACATCTCCGAACTCCTCTGACATTCGTCGTTGTAATCCTTCAACGTCGTCAGAGAGGTGATGGGTCCCGACGGCCACACATACGACGGACTACTATGTCCTGAAATTGGAACAATTGAGGTCCAAACACTCCTTTGTCGGATCTAAATGATCCTGTTAAGTTGATCTTAGCCTTAAACTAGACTAATGTGTCCTTAACAAATGTTTGAGTTGATCATAGCCTCAAGCATGGCTAGTGTATCCTCAAACCAAACCCCCAAACCCAAATCTAAGAAGATACGGATTTGGACTAGTCCACGCCCTACGGGCGACGACATAACTCGGTCTCCGTAAACGATCCACGGGCAGGAAAACATAAAACAAAACACACGACACGAAGTGACCATCTGGAGAAGGAGAAAGTTGTTACCGCGACGCGGTAGCGTAATTAACTGTAGGGGCTTGCGCCTGCAGGGAAGAGCGTCCCCACAATCAAAAACCCCTCACCCTGAGGGGGAATCTGACGAAGTCTGCTACATCGGCCGCATCCGCCTAAACCTCCGATACATGGCGCCATAAATCAACTTGGCATCTTCGGAGAGGCAGACGGATTGCACCTATTGGCATCTGCCCCGAATCTCAGGCAGGACGTCCCAACGTCCCGCGTGTCCGTTCGGAGGGGAACAGATTCTGGCACGCCCGGTGGGACCTTTTCCTCTTTCCACTCCACACTTCGTGTGTCGTGATTCGCGAACCAATCGCGGTTCGCTAATGGTTGCCCTTGGGTTTCAAGATACTAAGAATTGGCGTCTTGCCTATTGCAGAAAACAAAGGATCGATGGCTGCTACTTCCGCGAAATCCTCCAACTGCTCAAACTGCAATTGCGACCAACGCTCTACCTCGCCAGGAGGTATAGCCTATGGACCCCAAGCTGCTTCGTTGTTCGCAATGCCGGCAGACCAGGTGACTCAGGCCACTACCGGATTATTCTTTGGGACTATGTTCCCCTCATCAAGCTTCGTGGCGCCAGTGCTGACAAAGGAAACTCTCAGGAAGTCGGTCTTTGATCGTCTTACCCCTGCCGCGGTTCCTCTTAACGAGTCGCCCAACGTTAACGCCTCGGTCTTCTCTAGATTGGGCCAGAAATCTTGCGAACTCATCATGAGGCCTACAATCCCAGAGAAGATTGCTTCTAAGAAGGAGGCCACTCCTGCCTCCGAAATCGCCAAGGCGGTTTCCCCAGTCAAGAAATCGATCTTCACGAGATTAACAGCTTCGACTCCCGCTCCCGCTGTACAAAGGACATCGGTCTTTGACAGGCTAACACCAACAACGACCCCCCACCCACACAGGGGGCAAGATGAAACCATTCTTATATCTGACTCTACGCCGTCTGCTCGACGCGCTCGACGTCGTCATTGGCGCCGAATAAGGAAGGCTGGGGGCAACTCCCCCTCTGGATTGACTCCACCAGCCCCGGTGGTAGAAGTTAATGCTGCTGTTCCAACTGGAAACAGCTTTGAAATGCTAAATAAGGTGCGAAGGAATTCCCCTACCGCAGTGTTGAAGAGGTCTCCTCCCCCATCAGAAAAGGTTGTGGAAATAGAATCAGAACAGCCCCGATCTCCTCAACGGCTGTCTTCCAAAATCTATAAGGTTTGGCGGCAAGCCCGAGACTCGATCGTCGATCCAAACTTCTCCCGCCAGCACAAGAAGCCGAAAATCCAACCGAAAGCTGGTCACCAGGCGAAAACCCAAAAAGCTGTTTGGATGCCCGCCTCGACGGCCCCCTCAACCTCCATGGCTCATAAAAGGAGGGAGCCCGAGAAGATCCCTCGACGTGCAACGACGACTAAAAGCAACAAGCCCGGACACCCTAAGTCTGGGGGCATGATGGTCCACACCGTATACATGGCCTCTGGAAAGGAGGAGAGCCGCACTTCTACAGGCCACCGACCGCTAACCCGATCCGTAACGAAATCCCGGGAGCAGCAGCAAAAGCTCCAAGAAATGATGAATGCTATGGCCGTGCTCACCGGGCCAAAGGAAAACCCAGAAGCGTCCTCAGACGCACGCCGGGAGGAAGAAACCGACGCTGAATTCCTTCGCCGGACACTGGAGAAAAGGGACAAAGAGGCTGCTGAACAAGCGGCCAACATACAACGGATGGGCCTTCTCTTTCAAGATGTGATAGGAATGATGATCCAGCAAGACTTACCCGCCGAAGATCCTCCGATTATTCTGGAGGACGACCGAGGAGAGACGTCAAATCCACCACCAGCCCTCTCGACGGCCAAGGAAGAGACAATCTCTAAGGCCGACTTGGCTGACTATATAGCCCAGCAAATCCGGGTCCATCATGCAACTGAGGCAGCTGGTCAAGTCGTGAAAACGGGGCGGCCGTATCCAAGCTGGTACGATCAAATCAAATACCCGCAAGGCTATACAATACCGAAATTCCATGTGTATAAGGGGACCGGCAATCCTCATCAACACGTCGCCCAGTTCCGGGCCCTCTGCGGTAACACCGGCGGTGACGATAAACTGTTACTCCGTCAGTTCGTTGGCAGCTTATCAGAAACAACATTCGAATGGTATTCAGAACTTCCGAACGATTCCATCAAAACGTTCGCTGAAATGGAGTTGTTGTTCACTCAGCGGTTCGCAAGTGCCAGCGAGCGCACTCCAATTACTGCTTTGATTAACGCCAGGGTAAAGCCAGGCGAAACCTGGGTCCAGTATGCTATACGCTGGCGGAATTTGTGGTCGAGATGCGAGCAACGCATTGAGGAAGCACCCGCAGTGGGTATGTTCGTGGGAACCTTAGACCCCCACGCAACTATCTCCCAGTTTATGATGTTCTTTAAGCCAACCACATTCCAGGCTTTGATCGACAAGTTGGCTCAGATGGACCAGATGGGTCATAGACCACCTACCCCGAAGCCAGAACCTCGGAATGACAAGGGTAAAGGAAGGGCAACTTTTGTCGCGAATGCCCAACAGCAACCCGACGCCCCGAAATCGGCAGATCAATTGGAAGAAAGACGCCGATATTATAATGAAAAGATGAAGCGTCCCTACTCGTTCCCACGAGACAAGACGAGACGGTTATTTGAGCTGGCATTACGCAACAGACTTATTAACCTCCCGAATCCAAGGCGACCGCCACAACCTAGTGAGGTGAATAACCCCAACTACTGCCCTTACCATCAGACGGTAAGTCATCCGATTGAAGATTGCTTCGTCTTCAAAGGATGGATCGAAGATCAATACCTCCAAGGGAAGTTTGTACTGTCCGAAAAGTGGAAGGTGAACCCGCCACAACCACATACTCCTAAAAAGGCAGACACACCGGGGGCAACCTGCTCCTTTGTCGAAGAAGTTCCATGGGAGGTCGTGCTATCAACGAAGACCAAAAGGATGCTGAGAGACCTTCATGCGTGCCCTGCGATCGAATGGAAAGACCCTCTTGAACCTCAAATTATCGAAGGGATGTTGAAGCCCCGCCCAACTATGAAGACTCGTGATAAGGGCCCAAATACTCACGCCCAGCCGTCAAAAGCTTCGAAGAAAAAGAAGAAGAAATCCAAGAAGCCCGCGAAGCTTAGAGACGAGCGCACGAACTTGCAGAAGCAAATCGACGCGCTGGAAGAATACAATCAAAAGGCACGAACCCCTGTCACACTCCGAGAATTCCTCGATCACATCTTTCAAGACGAAGAGAGCTCATCGGATGAATCCGAAGAATACGTGGCAAGCTGTAACGTAATCTCCCACTCGCTTACCGATGGCAAGAAAGCTCCTGACATCAAGAAGCCAGAGGCGGAGCCCGAACCAGAGCGTGCGAGGCTGACAACTGATATGATCAATGCCTTCCTAGACGAGATTCGTCTAAAAAGTAAAGCAGATCAGGAGCGTGAGATGGCAGCATCAGAAGGAACCAAATGCGGGCGACCGAATGAAGGAGTTGAACTACCCCTGCCAGAACGAAAGGCATCCGAAATGGACAAGAAGATATTCAAGACGAGGAAAAGGTTCGTCAGAGCCATGTCAATGGGAATGAGGCTACCCCCCTCGGAAGGAAACACGCACGATGGGGCAGAGAAACACCCCGATTACTGCGCATATCATCGGAAAGTCTCACACCCCACAGAGGAGTGCGACGCCTTTAAGATATGGTGGCAAGGATATGTTGCTCGTCGGCAACATTTCAAACGCATGAAACGCAAGAGCCGTCGGGAGCAAAGAGGCGCCGTTGACGGGCCCAACAGAATTACTGGCAACTGTTATATGGCTCACGCCGAGGGGTCGCAAGTCCTCACCTTTGGGAGCGACTCTGACGAGGAAGTGACTCTGGGCCCTCTCTTTGAAGAATCCGCGCTAAGGAAAGATGAGGAATCAGAAGCCTGCGGAAACACTCAGCTGCGCAATCGCACACTCCCGGAAAAGAATCTCGGGCCTACGAACAGAAAAGATAAGGGAAAGGAAAAGGTCACTGAAGATATCACTTTGGATGACCAAGTCGCAAAGGAACTGGCGACTAAAGACCTTCCTAGGAGGAGTAAAGTGGACTATAACATCCTCGCGCATCTAAGGAAGCTACCTTCTCAGCTTAGCATTCTCGACGCCCTCCTATTATCAAGAGAAGCACGGGACTCACTAATTAAGGCACTACAAGAACCTGAGCAATTCCAAGCCTTTCTCGCCACCGAAAAGATGAAGGACGAACTGGAAGAAGTACATACGGCCGACGTCACTTTCGGTGATGAAGACCTCCTTCTCGGGACGTGCGACCATAACCGTCCCCTGTATGTCTCCGGATACTGCCATGATATCAAAATAGGCAAGATCTTGGTGGATAATGGATCCTCTGTCAATCTCCTTAATGTTCGGGTGTTGAAGGAAATCTGCATGAGTGTGCAGCATCTCGCTCGGGACAAAATTACTATCTCCGGTTTCGATTCACAATCGTCACGAACTCTCGGTTCCGTGATATTAACGTTACGCTTCGGGCTTCTCGTCACAGACATCAAATTCCATGTCATTGACGCTAAGACCTGTTACAACGCCTTGCTCGGCCGTCCTTGGTTACACGAGTATAACATCGTCCCTTCTACACAACACCAGTGTATGAAGTACTTTAAAGATGGTTTCGAGTATACTGTAACGGGTGAGCTGAACCCATTTTCCGTGAACGAAGTCCGCAAATACGAGGATGCGAAATACTTCTTGCCAGACTTTGAAGATACAGAAAGGTGTCACGACTCGGAGAACAAGGCCGCCGCCACCATCCCTGTTTTCGGAAGCGATACCGAAGAAGAAGAAGAGATAGTTTATACGGGGCCATCTCGGCGCAACAACCGGAGGACGCCCGCCCCCATACTGGTCTTCGGAAGTGATTCGGAAGATGAGGTCAACGCCGTATTCTCCAATCGGCTTTCAATGCAAACACCTCCGGGCGATGACCATAACCTGCAAATCACCATGGTACCGCGAGAACACTACAAGGACCTCGACACGCTTCAAGCTCACAGTGTGCAAGAGCTGCAAACGTTTTGCGTCCCCCCCAGGCGAAAGGGTGAGAAGATGATCCTATTCTATCGATCCTCAGAGTCGAAAGTAGAGAAAGAGATCTGGCATGGCGCAGATGCTGCATGCGACAGACTCCAACCCATCCGTCTGCCCAGATACTATACAGATGGATTAAAGAAGCTATTGAAGCGCCAACGAGTACCCTTAAAGCAAACTGTTCGACAGGCTCGGTTCTACAACAAGATTTGGGATGTCCCTGGAACCCAACGCAAATTGCCTAATGGGAAAATGGAGACACTCGGGCTTGGATACGCGAGAACCGGAAAACGAGAACGGGCTCAAAACAGCTACGCTATATATACCTTTGATGAAGAAGAGGACGTCCTGTCAGGAGATGCCAACCCCTCGTCAAAACCAGACCACGCGATTGAGGCGCCAAGTCCGTCATTTCTAGAACGAATAGACAAGCCTATCAGGAAAGTGGGTCAGAAAGGTCGGGAAGACCCCAACCACGAAATGGCCATCTACGAGAAAGCCAGGACGCAACGTCTATTTCAACAGGCTGCGAAAGGCAAGAATGTTCATCCTTGTCAACCCATCATGCGAAAAGCCCGACACGGAGACGGAAATAAGTCGAGAAGCGGAAAAAAGAGCCGACAACAACGACGCAGGATTAGAGGGTTACGAGATCGAGTACTGCACAGCTCGGATTCGTCCTTCATAGAAAAGATGAGTTGAGCGTACTCCTTCCCCCGAGACAAGACGGAAAGGTTACTCAAGCTCGCCCTAAAACATCAGATGATCACGCTTCCAGAGTCTAGACACCCTAAACAAGCTAATAAGGCCTCTCGCTCGGGCTATTGCTCTTATCACCGAGCCATAGGACATCCTACCGAAGACTGCTTCATCTTCAAGAACCGGGTCGAGGACCAGTACCGAAGGGGCAGATTCGCTCTATCCAACAGTTGGAGGGTAACGCCGCCACGAAGACACGAGCCCAAGGCCGCAAGAGTAGAACCGGATCCACCTCAGTCCTGGGAGCGGATTCACACTTGTTATACGATTACGATATTAAAAGAAGAGCGCGAGAACATGGATGACTTTCCCCAGTGCTTCGAAAACAGCGATGATGAGGTTATCTCAGAATTCCCGCCTGCTCCGAAAGAACTGGAAGACGGTATACATACTACTGCAGATAACCTCAGGAAGATTGAGTTGGGATCGGCAGAGGACCCGCGACCAACATTTGTCAGCGAGCTACTCTCCGAAGAAAGGGTGGCCGCGTTAAAAAACGTGCTTCTACGGCATAAAGACTGCTTCGCGTGGAACTACTCCGAGATGCCAGGTTTAGATCCGGAGGTCGCCGTGCATAAATTAGCAATATCCCCAGATATCAAGCCAGTCAAGCAGGCGCCAAGGAGGATGCGACTCGAACTCGAGATGAGCATCAACGCCGAAGTCAAGAAGCTGATCGATTCTGGATTTATCCAAGAAGTCCAATATCCCGACTGGATCGCCAATATCGTCCCGGTAATGAAGAAGAATGGGACGGTGCGTATATGCGTGGATTTCAGGGATCTCAACAAAGCCTGTCCAAAGGATGATTTCCCGGTGCCGGTAACCGAGCTAATGATAGATAACACGTCTACTCACGAGATCTTCTCCTTTATGGACGGTTCTTCAGGATACAATCAGATAAAAATGCATCCCGAAGACCAGAAGCACACCGCTTTCCGGACCCCTTTGGGTGTATTTTGCTACAGGGTTATGCCCTTCGGTCTAAAGAACGCCGGCGCTACCTATCAAAGGGCCATGACAAAGATCTTCGACGACCTCATACATGACATCGTCGAGTGCTATACCGACGACCTCGTAGTAAAGAGTATGTCATACGAAGATCACTTAAAGCATCTAGAGACTGTATTTCAACGCCTTCGGCAATATAATTTGAAGATGAATCCCCTCAAATGCGCGTTTGGAGTCTCCTCGGGAAAATTCCTGGGATTCGTCATCCGACACCGAGGTATTGAGATAGATCCGTCAAAGATTAAAGCGATCATGGAAATGCCTCCGCCAAGAACCCTCAAACAGTTGCGGTCTCTCCAAGGGAAGCTCGCATACATCCGGCGATTTATCGCAAATCTTTCAGGCAAATGCCGCCCCTACAGTCACCTGATGAAGAAGGGAACCCCATTCGTCTGGGATCAAAAATGCCAAGGTGCGCTAGACGAGATCAAGCAGTACTTGCAGAACCCGCCGGTGTTGGCCGCGCCGGTCAAGGGAAAACCTCTCATTCTTTATACAACCGCCCTCGAAGGTTCCTTGGGCGCACTATGGGCGCAAGAGAACGATCAGGGGAAAGAGAGAGCACTTTACTACTTAAGTCGAGTCCTACTCGGGGCAGAAAGCAATTACTCCCCCATTGAAAAACATTGCTTGGCATTGATCTTCGCGATAACCAAGCTCAGGCACTATGCGCTGGCACACGAAGTCTGCCTCATCTCAAAGGTGGACCCCCTTAAATACTTGATGTCAAAAGCCATATTGACGGGACGACTCGCTAAATGGGCCCTGCTCTTGATGGAGTTCTCGATAACATATCAACCTCTCAAGGCAGTGAAGGGCCAGGCCATTGCCGATTTCCTCGCTGAGCACCCGATACCGGCCGATTCTCCTTTGAATTGTGACTGTTCCCCTCCGAACGGCGGCCGAGACGTTAGGACGTCCGTGCCTGAGGTTCGGGGCAGATGCTATTTGGTTTTATCCGTCTATCTCTCCGAAGATGCCAAGTTGATTTATGGCACCGTGTATCGGAGGTTTAGACGGATGCGGCCGATGTAGCAGACTTTGTCAGATTCCCCCTCGCTTGAGGGGTTTTTGATTGTGGGGACGCTCTTCCCTACAGGCGCAAGCCCCTGCAGTTAATTACGCTACCGCATCGCGGTAACAACTTTCTCCTTCTCCAGAATTTCACTTCGTGTCGTGTGTGTTTGTTTTGTTTGTAGTTGCCCGTGGATTGTATACGGAGACTGAGTAATGCCGTCGCCCGTAGGACGTGGATTAGTCCAAATCCATATTTACTTAGATTTGTGTTTGGTGTTTTTAGTTTAAGGATGCATTAGTCGCGTTGGGGCTAAGATCAACTTAAACGTTCGTTAAGGATACGATAGTCCTGTTTGAGACTAAGATCAACTTAACGTGATCGTTTAGATCCGACAAAAGAGCGTTTAGGCTCTATTGTTCCAGTTTGGGAGATTCATAGTCCAATTTGGGACTAAAGTCTGTTTGGAGGATACGTTAGCCATTTTTGAGGCTAAGATCGACTCAAACGTTTGTTAAGGATACGTTAGTCCAGTTTGAGACTAAGATCAACTTAACGGGACCGTTTAGATCCGACAAAAGAGCATTTGGGCTCTATTGTGCCAGTTTAGGGACGTGGTGGTCCATAGCATTTATGGCCGTCGGGACCCGTCACCTCTCTGACGTCGTTGAAGAATTACAACGATAGGTGTCAGAGGAGTTCAGAGATGTACCCTTGAACCAGAGTTGATTTGGGGTTTTATCATTCATTTAAATGTCTAAGGATGCGCTAGCCGTGTTTGGGGCTAAGATCAACTTAAACGGGACCGTTTAGATCCGGCAAAAGAGCATTTGGAGGCTCTATTGTTCCAGTTTAGGGACGTAGTGGTCCACTTTCCCGTTTAGGGACGTGGTGGTCCATCGCCAGTTTAGGGACATGGTGGTCCAATATTAGTTTAGGGACGTTCCGGTCCGATGTTAGTTTATGGACATTTCGGTCCATATTCCAGTTTAGGGACGTGGTGGTCCATTGCCAGTTTTAGGGACGTGGTGGTCCATTATTAGTTTAGGGACGTTTCAGTCCGTCGCCAGTTTAAGGACGTAGTGGTCCATATTCCAGTTTAGGGACGTGGTGGTCCGTCGCCAGTTTAGGGACGTAGAGGTCCGATATTAGTTTAGGGACGTTTCGGTCCGATATTAGTTTAGGGACGTTTCGGTCCGATATTAGTTTAAGGACGTTTCGGTCCGTTATCCAGTTTTAGGACGTAGTGGTCCGTATTCCAGTTTAGGGACGTGGTGGTCCATTGCCAGTTTTAGGGACGTGGTGGTCCATTATTAGTTTAGGGACGTTTCAGTCCGTCGCCAGTTTAAGGACGTAGTGGTCCATATTCCAGTTTAGGGACGTGGTGGTCCGTCGCCAGTTTTAGGGACGTGGTGGTCCATTATTAGTTTAGGGACGTTTCAGTCCGTCGCCAGTTTAAGGACGTAGTGGTCCATATTCCAGTTTAGGGACGTGGTGGTCCGTCGCCAGTTTAGGGACGTAGAGGTCCGATATTAGTTTAGGGACGTTTCGGTCCGTTATTAGTTTATGGACATTTCGGTCCATATTCCAGTTTAGGGACGTGGTGGTCCACTTTCCCGTTTAGGGACGTGGTGGTCCATCGCCAGTTTAGGGACATGGTGGTCCAATATTAGTTTAGGGACGTTCCGGTCCGATGTTAGTTTAGGGACGTTTCAGTCCGTTATTAGTTTAGGGACGTTTCGGTCCGTTATTAGATGAGTGGTCGTTGGGACCCGTCACCTCTTTGACGTCGTTGAGGAATTACAACGACAAATGTCAAAGGAGTTCGGAGATGTACCCTCGAACCGGTCGTGACTTAGTTTATGAGAGGCATTTAATTTAAGGACTTACAGCCAGGATTGGGTTAAGTCCAATTTTTATTTTAGGCTCTGCCCGATTAAAAGAATCAATCTAAACAGGGCTCTGCCTCTTTTTATTCTTGCAGTTTGATTTGGGCCAAGCCCTCAAGCATTTCCAAACAGGGCTCTGCCCTTTGTATGATTTGATTTGGGCCAGGCCCTCAAGAATTTTCCAAATAGGGCTCTGCCCTTTCATGATCTGATTTGGGCCAGGCCCTCAAGAATTTTTCAAATAGGGCTCTGCCTTTTTATTTTTGTGATCTGATTTGGGCCAGGCCCTCAAGAATTTTTCCAAATAGGGCTCTGCCCTTTTATTTCTGATTTGGGCCAGGCCCTCAAGAATAATGAGTTGCAGGAACTCAAGAATCTTCTGATTGAAGATCAAAAGTGCTATGCACTTTTGATCTACATTTAGATCAAAAGAAAACAAGTTTTTCTTCTTATTTTCTTTTCACAGAACCAAGGGTTCATATCAAGTGCAAGGCACTATTTATTATTCTTTTATTTTTTAGAACCAGAGGTTCATATCAAGTGCAAGGCACTATTTCATTTTTTAGATCTAAGAAAAAACAAGTTTTTCTTGTTTTTCTTATCTTAGAGAACCAAAGGTTCATAAAAGTGCAAAGCACTATTAATTTAGGAACCTTTTAGGTTCAAGAACCGATGGTTCATAAAACAAGTGCAAGGCACTATTTTTATTTATTTATTTATTTATTTATCGTTAAAGATCTATGATCTTGTTCATAAGAGAATTTTCTCTTCTTCAAAAGGTTTTTACCTTTTTTTTTTATTCTTCAAGAGTTCCCTTCTCTTTTTTTTTTAGGAAGATGTTGATGATTTGAAATGAGGTCTAGGGTCCTTTTTATAGTGCCCATAAATTAGTTAAAGTTTGTTAAAGAGATTATTCTCTGAGTGATTTGGGGAATTTTCCCCACCGTCGGATCTTTGATCCAAGGGTTTCTGCTTTACAGAAGAAAATCTTCTTGTTTTAACATGAATAGAAAAGATTTATTCTGTTTTGCGCAACTTCCCCAGCGATTTGGGTCCTTTTTTTTTTTTTTTTTTTAATCTTACGCAGTTGCGCGCAGACACGTGTCGCGCAGCGCGCTGCGCAACTGCGCAGACACGTGTCGCGCACTGCGCAGTTTGCGCAGTTGCGCAATTTTTTTTTTTTTTTTTTTTTTTTTCTTCCTTCCTTCTCCTTGCGCAGCTGCGCGCGCTGACACGTGTCGCGCAGCGCGCTGCGCAACTGCGCAGACACGTGTCGCGCACTGCGCAGTTGCGCAATTTTTTTTTTCCAAAAGTTTTGCTCTAAAGCTCTTATGGAGTACGCTACTTCATTTATTTTAATTTTAATTTTCTTTTTAATTTTCAAGACAGAGCTTTGCTCTGATTGGAGAAAAACAGAAGTATTGCTTGTTTTCCCACCTTGGAATTTAAACAGAGCTTTGCTCTGATTGAGGTAAACAAATGCCCCTCCACCGTTGCGCTTACGTGGCTTCCTAACGTGAGGGCAGCGGTGGTAGACTCCGGACCGTCGCGCCATCTTTTGGAAGCTGAAAGGGCACTTGATGCCTATAGATAGGACCTTTGGTCCTCGAAATTTTTTTTTTTTTTACCACTTCAAGAATTTTGACTCAGAGCCTTGCTCTTGATTTTTTTTTTGTTTTTTTCAAGAACTCCAGAGTTCATAACCATCATAGGTAAAAATTAAATTAAATTAAAGCTGCTTAATAGAGCCTTGCTCTCCATAGATCCCTGATCTAAAGAAAACCTATTTAGGGTTTCATTTAGCAGAGCTTTGCTCTAAAGAGGTCCAAAGAGAACTCAGGAGAATCCTGTTAGGGTTCCATTAATAGAGCTTTGCTCTATAAAAGATTTTTCTTATATCTTCTTAATTAATGGAGCTTTGCTCCTCCCAACTTATATGGCACTTGAGAATATTATTATTATTATATCATTTTTTTCCAGAGCGGAGCTCTCAATATTTTCAGGGAATTTTCCTCAAATTCTCCTCATAACTGATTTTGACTGGTGTCGCTCCTGTCTGCAGAGCATTGCTCTCGAGGAGTTTAACTTTTAACTTTCTGTATTTTCTTGTTTATTAATATCCCTGTATTGTTTTCTTCAGGTATTATGGCGGTGCGTCTATACAACTTGCACGAGTTCATCACTTATGAGGATATCCGTGTACAGGGCCGTCAACAGAACCAGGAGTTTACGGACGCTCAATGTGCAGAGGTCATGGGTCGCCTGAATGCCAGCGGTGGCTGGCTGCTACCTCGTCGTTCGGCCCTTTTGAAAGTCGTGCTGGGGTCAATATGGAGAGCACTCCCAGGTCTTCACGAGGCCTTACCGCTCAATGCGCTAGATGATGCCGAAGACAAGGTGCATTCAGTGTACCTGACGGGGCTGATTTCGAAGAAACGGCGAAACAACCTCGTTGACATCCTACATCAAATCTTTCAGCAGACGACAATCGTTGCTGCTTATCGAAGGCCGGAGGGGCTTGCCGATGATATTGACACCGAGGAGCGCGAGAGGCTGCGCATAAGAATAATTAGAAAGACCAAAAGAAGTTTGGACGGCCTTACTTTTGAATTCCTCAATCCCTGCCCCGGATCTGAAGTTATTCCATTGTAATAATGTTTTCCTTTTACCGCTTTTCAAAATTGTAAGAATTTTTGCCAATATGAATGGAAACTTTTTACTTCAGCTTCTCTTATTTCCCGTCCTGAGTTTTCTGTCCATGCATAAATGAATGCGTCACGCATGCCAGATCAAATGTAGACCGGATATTCTCTCTGTCATCTTCTTTCTTTTAAAGTCAGTAGGCTGTCTTAATAACCATGGTTGATGGATGTCTAAAACGAGTATTCTGACTTCCTCAGGAAATAGCGATGGCTTAGGCCGCAGGTTCAGGTCTAATGCCTAAGACTTTTCAATTCTATAAGCCGTGAGGGTCTCATAGAGGCTTTTCTCCCTACGGATCGAGAGGATCTCATAGGTGGATTTTCTCCTTAGGAATCGTGAGGATTCCTAAGTGTGGTTTTCTCTTATAAGTCGTAAGGATCTTATAAGAGAATTTTCCCTCTTACGAATCGAGAGGATTCGTAAGTGGTTGTTTCCCTCCTCGTCGAAATTCGACTTCGGAGAGTGAGACCCGTGAATAGTATGCAAGAGACCAGTTTGGATTGACTTGCAGGGCCCCATTGCTCAAAAAGCAAGCTTTTCAATCCTTGCTGTCTAAGACTTCATCTCACGAGTCGAGCCGCCTCGACAATTTTTCACAAGTCGAGACGAATCGAACGTTTCTCGCAAGAACATCTTAACGTCGCATTTAACCTCTGCTCTTTACGACAGAAGCCCGTTAAGGTCGGTGGTACTTAGGGTTTTGGCCATCGTACCGTCGCATAAGCTGATATAGTCCTCGATAGGCAATCGTGCTGTTCGAGTAGCCCCGCGACTGCCGTGTCTCTGATCCCTTCGGGGGCTGGACAAGACGTCTTCAAGCAATCCTCCTTGGCAGTTTGACCGTTGGAAGAGCAAGCGCTAGGAATTTGCCATGCCGCTTTTTACTTGAGGTTAGGCTCATTTTGGAGAGCCCTGATGAGTCATAACCACTCCGCGCTGGTGTGGGATGATCTCCGATAGTCTTTCAGGCTTTATATGACTTGCCGTTAAGACCCTGAAGCTAGGAATTTGGCCTTTGCTTCGTTTGCTGGCATTGCGTCCTCTGTATCGAGACGAATGTCATGGTGGGAACTAGGGATTTTGCCGTGGCTCCATTTGTTTGATGACGTTGCGTCTGCTGTGTCGAGACGAACGTTGGGGCGACATCTTGTCTGCTGTATCGAGACGGACGTCGAGGTTGTCTTTAGGTTGCTGGTGAACTGTCGAGGTTTGGAACTAGGGATTTTGCCGTGGCTCCATTTGTTTAATGACGTTGCGTCTGCTGTGTCGAGACGAACATTGGGATGACATCTCGTCTATTGTATCGAGACGGACGTCGAAGTAGTGACCACTCTGTGCTGGTGCAAGATGATCTACGGTTGTCTTTCCGGTTTTATATGAGTTACCGTCAAGACGTCGAAGCTAGGAATGTGGCCTTCGCTTCGTTTGCTTTGGTGTGTCCAAATCCTGTTGGAGGACGAACGCTGGGGTTAACATTTCGTCTGCTGTATCGAGACGAACGTCAAGGTGGTGACCACTCTGTGCTGATGCGAGATGATCTCCGATTGTCTTTCCGGTTTCATGTGAGTTACCGTAAAGACGTTGAAGCTAGGAATGTGGCCTTCGCTTCATTTGCTTTATCATGTCTGAATCCCTGCTGGAGGAAGAACGCTGAGGTTGACATTTCATCTACTGTATCGAGACGAACGTCAAGGAGGTGACCACTTCATGTGAGATGGTCTCCGATTGTCTTTCCGGTTTTATGTGAGTTACCGTAAAGACGTTGAAGCTAGGAATGTGGCCTTCGCTTCGTTTGCTTTGGTGTGTCCAAATCCTGTTGGAGGACGAACGCTGGGGTTAACATTTCGTCTGCTGTATCGAGACGAACGTCAAGGTGGTGACCACTCTGTGCTGATGCGAGATGGTCTCCTATTGTCTTTCCGGTTTTATGTGAGTTACCGTAAAGACGTTGAAGCTAAGAATGTGGCCTTCGCTTCGTTTGCTTTGGCGCGTCCGAATCCTGTTGGGGGAAGAACACTGGGGTTGACATTTCGTCTGCTGTATCGAGACGAACGTCAAGGTGGCGACCACTCTGTGCTGATGCGAGATGGTCTCCTATTGTCTTTCCGGTTTTATGTGAGTTACCGTAAAGACGTTGAAGCTAGGAATGTGGCCTTCGCTTCATTTGCTTACACTGCGTCTGGTGTATTGAGACGAATGCTGAGGTGGAGCTGGGATTTTGCCATCACTCCACTTGTTTCGACCATGGGGTCTTTTGTTAACTTTGCATGTACACCCCGCTGGGCTGTGAAGGAACGCCGTTGTTGACATTGCGTCTTTTGTAACGAGACGAATGCTAAGGTGGAGTTGGGATTTTGCCGTTACTCCGCTTTGTTTCGACCGTGAGGTCTTTTGTTGACGTTGCATCTGCCTCCAGCTGGACTGCGGAGGAACGCTGTTGTTGACATTGCGTCTACTGTATCGAGACGAATGCTGAGGTGAAGCTAGGATTTTTGCCTTCGCTCCGCTTGATGGTGTAACATCTGTGTCCTGTTGGAATGAGGAGGCACACCGTTGTTGGTCTCCAGGCTGTAGACGTGGCCATTGAGATTTGGAACTAGGGACTTTGTCATGGTTCCGTTTCGTTGCGATTCTGAGGTCAGTTGTTGACGTCATGTCTGCATCTGGTTGGAGTAAGGAGAAACGCCGTTGGTGGTCTCTAAGTTGTCGATGTTGACGTCGAGACCCTGAAGCTCGGGATCTTCATTTGCTTCATTTGTTGACATCGTGTCTGTAATATTGCGATAAATGTCAAGGTTGTCCTTGGGTTGTCTATGAACCGTCGAGATTTGGCTTCGCTTTCTGGCGGAGCTTGTTGGGAAGGTATGGTTCCCTCTTTGTTTGTGCCCCTGGATTGTATACAGGGATCGATGTGATCTCACCTGTAGGGCAAAAGTTTCATTCTTTCATTTTTTTTTTTCCGCGATGCTCTATCATTTCGGCTATTTTTCGCGATGCCCAATCATTTCGGCTGTTTACTTTATTTTTATACGCTGCTCTTTATTGCGAGTTGCCCAATCGTTTCGGCTGTTTTGTATACATACATTTTTACTTGCTGGTTCTGTTTGCAAGTTGCCCCATCATTTCGGCTATATCGTATGCATTTTTTTTTTTTTTTTTGCGAGTAGGGAATTTGGGGTCTGATCCCAATCTTGGCATCAGTATCGCTGCGACTGGAATATTGCCAGGAGCGAATCATCATTTGCCGTGAAAGGACTTGGAATTTGATACCGGTTTAGGCATCAGCATCGCTGCAACTGGGATATTGCCAGGAGCGAATCATCATTTGCCATGAAAGGACTTGGAATTTGATACCGATTTAGGCATCAGCATCGCTACAACTGGAATAATGCCAGGAGCGAATCATCATTTGCCTCTGTCGATGTCGAACAAAGGTGGCTTAGTAAACAGGGTTAAGGGTCCTGTCGGCTAAGGCTTTTGACTTCATGGGCCGTAAGGGTCTCACAAAGGTATTTCTCCCTACAAGTCGTGAGGATCTTGTAGGTGTGTTTTCTCCTTGGGAATCGTGAGGATTCCTAAGTGTATGTTCTCTTATAAGTCGTAAGGATCTTACAAGAGTGTTATCCCCTTATGAGTCGAGAGGACTCACAAGGGTTGTTCACCGTGTGGACATATCCCCAGTCACGTATGGGATTTGGTTAGGGAAATGTTTATTCGCGCCCGTGGATTGTATACAAGGGCCAATATCGGACCACTTGTAGGGCAATATTGGAAGTTTGTGGGGGGTTTGCTTAAGCACAGGTTTAGGTCTCTGTAACTTAAGACTTTCAAGTCTTATGGGCCGTGGGGGTCCCATAAGAGAGTTCTCCTTACGAGTCGTGAGGATCTCGCAAGTGTATTTTCTCCTTAGGAATCGTGGGGATCCCCAAGTGTGTTGCTCCTTTGTGAGTCGTAAGGATCTCACGCAGGTGGTTTCTCCTTACAGGGTCGAGAGGATCCTATAAGTGTTTCTGTAACGAGGTTGCGCCCTTTCGGGTTTTCACAAACACTCGCCGGTAGCCCTGCTGTTTTTACTCACGGAGCCCTTTCGGGTTTTCATCCGTGCCCATTTTGCTTGTGGACATACCGTTTTTTTTATTCTCTTTTTTTTTCTTTTTTTATTCTTTTTTTTTTCTTTTTCTTCTTTTTTTTTTTTAAACGAGGTCGCGCCCTTTCGGGTTTTCACGAACACTCGCCGGTAGCCCTGCTGTTTTTACTCACGGAGCCCCTTCGGGTTTTCATCCGTGCCCATTTTGCTTGTGGACATACCGTTATTATTATTTTTTATTTTTATTTTTATTTTTTAACGTCAGCCTGAAGATGCTGCGGGTTGGGAGTAGTTTAACGACGTTTCGGTCATTTGCAAGTTTTAGGACATTGCGGTCCGTCATTAGTTTAAGGACATCTCGGTCCGTTGTTAGTTTAAGGACGTTTCGGTCCGTTATCCAGTTTTAGGACGTAGTGGTCCGCTAGGCTTTCTCTATGAATGAGCATGATGCCCCCGGCGTGTCCATATTTTTCGGAGCATGCGGTTGTGGCGGGTTCACCTTCCAAATTTCGGACAACGCGAACTTGCCCTGTTGGTATTGGTCTTCAACCCAGTTTTTGAAGACGTAGCAGTCCTCGATCAGGTGACCTACTGTTTGGTGGTAAGGGCAATAATTAGGATTATTAACGTCGCCTGGCTGCAACGGACGTTTTGGATTCGGCAGATTAATGAGTCTGTTGCACACTGCCAGCTCGAACAGTCCCCTTGTTTTATCTTGCGGAAACGAGTAAGGGCGTTCCAACTTTTCCTGGAGGGATTGCCGCTTGTTGTTTTGGCAAGCAATCGGTCTAGGGTCACCTGATTGTTGGTGAGTGCTGGCGACGAGGGCCTTTTTTCCTTTTCTTTTATCCTTTTTGTTCGATCCTTTGTTTACGGGGCCGAGATTTTTTTCGAGTAGCATGCGATTGCACGGCTGAACGTTCTCGCAGCTTCTCAATTCCTTTATTTTTGAAATAGATTCCCCGAGGGAAGAGTTGGGGGTAGCTTCTTCGTCAGAGTCGCTTCCAAAGGTGATAATTTGTGATCCCTTGAAGTCGGCTATATGACAGTCGGCGGCGACTCTTTTGCGCTCATCTATCGCATTTTTCCGATGTCCACAAGCTTCACACTTTGTTCTGTCGAAGTGTCGCTTTTGAGCGACATACCCTTGCCACCAGCAGTTAAAGGATTCGCAGTCTTCGGTAGGATGTATGATCTTCTGATGATATAAACAGAAGTTAGGGTGCATCTCTACCTCAGAGAAAGGATTTTCTTCAGAGGGCGGTAGCTTCATTCCTACTGATAGAGCTTTGGCGAACCGTTTCCTCGTCTTGAATTTGTTTTTACCCGCAGTGTATGGCTTTTGATTTGACGGGAATACCTTGGTTATTTCCAGTATGGCCATTTCATGCTCTTGATTGGCTTTTGCTTTCAGACGAATTTCATTTAGGAAGGCATAGATCAACTTGTCTGACGGCCGCGGAATTTCTGTTTCAGAGTCCGCCATTGATTTCTCAGCGCAAGGATCCTCCTCATCATCCGTCAGTGAATGAGAAATCACATGACAAGTCGCTACGTAGTCTTCGGATTCGTTCGATAAGTTTTCTCCATCGTTTTCATCCTCGACGAAAGAACAAGTTGCCCCCGGCGTGTCCGTCTTCTTTGGAGAGTGCGGCTGTGGAGGGTTTACCTTCCAGCTTTCAGATAGCGCAAACTTGCCTTGCAGGTATTGATCCTCGATCCATCCCTTAAAGACGAAACAATCCTCAATCGGGTGACTTACCGTTTGGTGGTAAGGGCAATAATTGGGATTATTAAGGTCGCCTGGCTGCAACGGACGTTTTGGATTCGGCAGATTAATGAGTCTGTTGCGCACGGCCAGCTCGAACAGTCTTCTCGTTTTATTCTGCGGAAACGAGTAAGGACGTCCCAGCCTCTCTTCGAGGGATGGGCGTGGACGCACGTTGTTTTGGCGAGCGACCGGCTTTGAGTTGCTCGACTGTTGCTGAGCGTTGGCGACGATGATCGCTTTTCCTTTCTCATTTCGGGGATCGGGTCTTGGAGGAGACGGTCTATGGCCCATCTGGTCCATTTGGGCTAATTTGTCGATCAAGGCCTGGAAGGTGGTCGGCCTGAAGAACATCATGAATTGCGAGATGGTCGCCTGCGGATCGAGAGTGCCCACAAACATGCCTACCGCAGGTGCCTCTTCTATGCGTTGTTCGCATTTCGACCATAGGTTTCGCCATCGTGTTGCGTATTGGACCCACGTTTCGCCTGGCCTTATCCTGGCATTTATCAGTGCTGTTATCGGGGGTGCGTTCACTAGCACTCGCGAATCTTTGTGTAAACAGCAGTTCCATCTCTGCAAATGTTTTTGACAGGGTCGTTAAGTAGCTCCGAATACCATTCAAAGGCTGTTTCTGCTAAGCTGCCGACGAATTGACGTAGCAACAATTTGTCATCGCCTCCAGTATTGCCGCATAAGGCCCTGAATTGAGCGACATGTTGATGCGGATTCCCTGTCCCTTTATATACGTGGAATTTAGGGATCGTATATCCTGGCGGGTAACTGATTTGGTCATACCAGCTCGGATACGGTCGTCCGGTTCTAACAATTTGCCCAGCCGCTTCGTTTGCCTGATGAACCCGGATCTGCTGAGCTATATATTCATCTAGGTCAACTTTGGAGATTGCCTCCTCCTTGGCTGTTGATAGAGCCGGCGGAGGATTTGACGTTTCTCCCCTGTCGTCTTCAAGGACGATCGGAGGATCTTCAGCAGGAGGGTCCGGCTGTAACATCATCCCTACCATATCTTTGAAGAGGAGCGCCATCTGCTTTATGTTAGCCGCCTGCTCTGCAGCTTCTTTGTCCCTCTTTTCGAGAACTCTGCGTAAAAAGTCAGCGTCGGTTTCTTGTTCTTGACGCTCATCCGAAGACGTTTCAGAGCTTTCTTTTGGCTCGGTGAGTGCAGCCATTGTATTCATCATTTCCTGAAGCTTTTGTTGTTGCTCCTGGGCTTTCGTCACGGATCGGGTGAGCGGTCGGTGGCCCGTAGAAGTGCGGCTTTCCTCCTTTCCAGAAGCCATATAAACAGTGTGCACCACCATGCCCCCAGACTTGGGGCGTTTGTGTTCGGTGTCTTTGCAATTTGCCGAAGACACAGGGGCTTTTTGCGGCCTCCTTTTTTGAGTGATTGGAGTTAAGGGAGCCGTTGTAGTGGGCACCCGAGTAGCTTTTGCTTCTTGTGGTTTGACAGAGTAATCCTTCCCCTGCTGAACCTTCATCTTTTTCTGTCGTCGGAGGCAGTCTCGATCGATCACCGACTCTTGGACCTGTCGCCAGACTTTGTAAATTTTAGAGGACAGCCGTTGAGGGGGCTGCTCTAACTTCTTCTCTGGAGTATTCTTCACAGATGAAGGAGTTCGCTTTAGCACCGCAGCAGGAGAGTTTCTGCGCACCGAGTTCAGCAACTCAAAGCTGTTCCTGTTGGAACAGCAGTATCGATCTCCACCATTAGAGTTGGAGGAGTAAGTCCAGAGGGGGAGTTGCCCCCAGCCTTCTTCACTCTGGTGCCAAGTAGCGACGTCGAGCATGTCGTGCTGATGGAATTGTTTCAGATATAGGGGTGACCTCCTCATGCCCCCTGTGTTGGTCAGAATATGCTGGTACCAGCCTTTTAAAGATCGACGTCCGTTGAACGGGGACGTCCAACCTGTCAGAAGCGGGCTTCCGAACATGGGAAGCAACCTTGGTGACTTCGCCAAGAACGGGAGCTGGGATAGCTATCCGCTTCGGGATAACGCCTTCTGGTATGGCAGGCCTCTTCATGGGCCCGATGGAGCTCTGGCCTAATCCATTAAAACCTGAAGCAGTGGAGTTGGGTGACCTGTTGAGAGGGGTCACGGCGTTGGTGAGTCGATCGAAGACCGACTTCTTTAGAGCTTCTTGCGATGTCATTGGGGCGTTGAAGCTCATTGATGGGAGCATGGTCCCAAAAAATAGTCCAGTGGTGGCTTGAGCCACCTGCTCCACCGGCATTTTGAAAAGGGAGGCCGCTTGGGGCCCATAAGTCACTCCTCCAGCAATGACAGAGCGAGAGTTGTTGCTGCAAGCGATGCAGTTCGAAGCCATTGATCTTCTGTTTTCTGCACGGAGCAAGACACCAAATCTTAGTACCTTGAATCCACAGGCAATCATAGCAAACCGCGATTTGTTCGCGAACACGACACACGAAGTGTGGAGTGGAAAGAGGAAGAGGTCCCACCGGGCGTGCCAGAATCTGTTCCCCTCCGAACGGCGGCCGAGACGTTAGGACGTCCGTGCCTGAGGTTCGGGGCAGATGCTATTTGGTTTTATCCGTCTATCTCTCCGAAGATGCCAAGTTGATTTATGGCACTGTGTATCGGAGGTTTAGACGGATGCGGCCGATGTAGCAGACTTTGTCAGATTCCCCCTCGCTTGAGGGGTTTTTGATTGTGGGGACGCTCTTCCCTACAGGCGCAAGCCCCTGCAGTTAATTACGCTACCGCATCGCGGTAACAACTTTCTCCTTCTCCAGAATTTCACTTCGTGTCGTGTGTGTTTGTTTTGTTTGTAGTTGCCCGTGGATTGTATACGGAGACTGAGTAATGCCGTCGCCCGTAGGACGTGGATTAGTCCAAATCCATATTTACTTAGATTTGTGTTTGGTGTTTTTAGTTTAAGGATGCATTAGTCGCGTTGGGGCTAAGATCAACTTAAACGTTCGTTAAGGATACGATAGTCCTGTTTGAGACTAAGATCAACTTAACGTGATCGTTTAGATCCGACAAAAGAGCGTTTGGGCTCTATTGTTCCAGTTTGGGAGATTCATAGTCCAATTTGGGACTAAAGTCTGTTTGGAGGATACGTTAGCCATTTTTGAGGCTAAGATCGACTCAAACGTTTGTTAAGGATACGTTAGTCCAGTTTGAGACTAAGATCAACTTAACGGGACCGTTTAGATCCGACAAAAGAGCATTTGGGCTCTATTGTGCCAGTTTAGGGACGTGGTGGTCCATAGCATTTATGGCCGTCGGGACCCGTCACCTCTCTGACGTCGTTGAAGAATTACAACGATAGGTGTCAGAGGAGTTCAGAGATGTACCCTTGAACCAGAGTTGATTTGGGGTTTTATCATTCATTTAAATGTCTAAGGATGCGCTAGCCGTGTTTGGGGCTAAGATCAACTTAAACGGGACCGTTTAGACCCGGCAAAAGAGCATTTGGAGGCTCTATTGTTCCAGTTTAGGGACGTAGTGGTCCACTTTCCCGTTTAGGGACGTGGTGGTCCATCGCCAGTTTAGGGACATGGTGGTCCAATATTAGTTTAGGGACGTTCCGGTCCGATGTTAGTTTATGGACATTTCGGTCCATATTCCAGTTTAGGGACGTGGTGGTCCATTGCCAGTTTTAGGGACGTGGTGGTCCATTATTAGTTTAGGGACGTTTCAGTCCGTCGCCAGTTTAAGGACGTAGTGGTCCATATTCCAGTTTAGGGACGTGGTGGTCCGTCGCCAGTTTAGGGACGTAGAGGTCCGATATTAGTTTAGGGACGTTTCGGTCCGATATTAGTTTAAGGACGTTTCGGTCCGTTATCCAGTTTTAGGACGTAGTGGTCCGTATTCCAGTTTAGGGACGTGGTGGTCCATTGCCAGTTTTAGGGACGTGGTGGTCCATTATTAGTTTAGGGACGTTTCAGTCCGTCGCCAGTTTAAGGACGTAGTGGTCCATATTCCAGTTTAGGGACGTGGTGGTCCGTCGCCAGTTTTAGGGACGTGGTGGTCCATTATTAGTTTAGGGACGTTTCAGTCCGTCGCCAGTTTAAGGACGTAGTGGTCCATATTCCAGTTTAGGGACGTGGTGGTCCGTCGCCAGTTTAGGGACGTAGAGGTCCGATATTAGTTTAGGGACGTTTCGGTCCGTTATTAGTTTATGGACATTTCGGTCCATATTCCAGTTTAGGGACGTGGTGGTCCACTTTCCCGTTTAGGGACGTGGTGGTCCATCGCCAGTTTAGGGACATGGTGGTCCAATATTAGTTTAGGGACGTTCCGGTCCGATGTTAGTTTAGGGACGTTTCGGTCCGTTATTAGTTTAGGGACGTTTCGGTCCGTTATTAGATGAGTGGTCGTTGGGACCCGTCACCTCTTTGACGTCGTTGAGGAATTACAACGACAAATGTCAAAGGAGTTCGGAGATGTACCCTCGAACCGGTCGTGACTTAGTTTATGAGAGGCATTTAATTTAAGGACTTACAGCCAGGATTGGGTTAAGTCCAATTTTTATTTTAGGCTCTGCCCGATTAAAAGAATCAATCTAAACAGGGCTCTGCCTCTTTTTATTCTTGCAGTTTGATTTGGGCCAAGCCCTCAAGCATTTCCAAACAGGGCTTTGCCCTTTGTATGATTTGATTTGGGCCAGGCCCTCAAGAATTTTCCAAATAGGGCTCTGCCCTTTCATGATCTGATTTGGGCCAGGCCCTCAAGAATTTTTCAAATAGGGCTCTGCCTTTTTATTTTTGTGATCTGATTTGGGCCAGGCCCTCAAGAATTTTTCCAAATAGGGCTCTGCCCTTTTATTTCTGATTTGGGCCAGGCCCTCAAGAATAATGAGTTGCAGGAACTCAAGAATCTTCTGATTGAAGATCAAAAGTGCTATGCACTTTTGATCTACATTTAGATCAAAAGAAAACAAGTTTTTCTTCTTATTTTCTTTTCACAGAACCAAGGGTTCATATCAAGTGCAAGGCACTATTTATTATTCTTTTATTTTTTAGAACCAGAGGTTCATATCAAGTGCAAGGCACTATTTCATTTTTTAGATCTAAGAAAAAACAAGTTTTTCTTGTTTTTCTTATCTTAGAGAACCAAAGGTTCATAAAAGTGCAAAGCACTATTAATTTAGGAACCTTTTAGGTTTAAGAACCGATGGTTCATAAAACAAGTGCAAGGCACTATTTTTATTTATTTATTTATTTATTTATCGTTAAAGATCTATGATCTTGTTCATAAGAGAATTTTCTCTTCTTCAAAAGGTTTTTACCTTTTTTTTTATTCTTCAAGAGTTCCCTTCTCTTTTTTTTTTAGGAAGATGTTGATGATTTGAAATGAGGTCTAGGGTCCTTTTTATAGTGCCCATAAATTAGTTAAAGTTTGTTAAAGAGATTATTCTCTGAGTGATTTGGGGAATTTTCCCCACCGTCGGATCTTTGATCCAAGGGTTTCTGCTTTACAGAAGAAAATCTTCTTGTTTTAACATGAATAGAAAAGATTTATTCGGTTTTGCGCAACTTCCCCAGCGCGTGACACGTGTCGCGCAGCTGTGCTTGCGCAACTGCGCAGACACGTGTCGCGCAACTGGTTTTATTTTTTATTTTTTTTATTTTTATTTTTTTTTAAGATTGCGCAACTGCGCGCGCTGACACGTGTCGCGCAGCGCACTGCGCAACTGCGCAGACACGTGTCGCGCTGTTGCGCACTTGCGCAGTTGCGCACTGCGCAATTTTTTTTTTTTTTTTTTTTTTAATATTTAAAAATCTTGCGCAGCTGCGCGCTGACACGTGTCGCGCAGCGCGCAGCGCAACTGCGCAGACACGTGTCGCGCACTGCGCAGTTTGCGCACTTACGCAATTTTTTTTTTTTTTTTTTTTTTTTATCTTACGCAGTTGCGCGCGCAGACACGTGTCGCGCAGCGCGCTGCGCAACTGCGCAAACACGTGTCGCGCACTGCGCAGTTTGCGCAGTTGCGCAATTTTTTTTTTTTTGTTCTTCCTTCCTTCTCCTTGCGCAGCTGCGCGCGCTGACACGTGTCGCGCAGCGCGCTGCGCAACTGCGCAGACACGTGTCGCGCACTGCGCAGTTGCGCAATTTTTTTTTTTTTTTTCCAAAAGTTTTGCTCTAAAGCTCTTATGGAGTACGCTACTTCATTTATTTTAATTTTAATTTTCTTTTTAATTTTCAAGACAGAGCTTTGCTCTGATTGGAGAAAAACAGAAGTATTGCTTGTTTTCCCACCTTGGAATTTAAACAGAGCTTTGCTCTGATTGAGGTAAACAGTGACTTGCCGGACGAGCATGCATTTGATGCGATTAGCGGTGGAAGCACCCGATGGGAACTCTATTTCGATGGAGCGTCCTCTATAAAGAAACAGAAACAAGGTATCCCAATGATCAAGTCAGGGATAGGCCTCATCTTTGCGACTCCACAAGGAGGGATAATGCGTTTCGCCTTCTCCTTAACAGAGCCGAGGACAAACAATGAAGCTGAATACGAAGCCCTGATAGCAGGTCTCGAGCTTGCCATTGACATGGGAATTGAAGACCTCCTCATATACGGGGATTCTCAGCTGGTCGTTAGTCAAGTGAATGGTGACTACCAAACGTGTAAACCGGAGCTGGTGAAGTACGGCGAAAGGGTGCAACAACTATTGTCCCAAATTCCTTCCTACACTTTGGAGAACATACCACGCGCAGAAAATAGCAAAGCAGACGCATTGGCTAAGCTTGCTAAAGAACTGGCTGACGAGAACCTCGATGACGTCAGAATCGTGGTACAAAGCCGTCGAGTGCTCGCCCCGGCAGAAATATCTCCGGAATCATGCAAAGAAAAGGGAGCGACTGAGCAGATGACCCTACAAATGAAGGACCATGAGAAGGCCAAGGACTGGAGGGAAGTCTTCATAGACTACTTTAAGTCCCGCCGCATACCCAAAGAAGCGTCCTCGAGACATCAGCTCATGAAACGAGCCCTATCTTTCGCTTTCGTCAATGATACTCTATACAAGAGATCGCTCGATTCTCTATGGCTGAGATGCTTAGGACCTGACGAAGCAGAAAAAGTCGTTCATGAAGTTTATGACGGACTTTGCGGTTCTCACCAAGCAGGCCCAAAGATGAAGTTAAAGATTAAACGAATGGGCTACTACTGGCCCACAATGATCCAGGACTGCCTCGAGTATGCGAAGCAATGCCACTCGTGCCAGATTCACGGAGACTTTATCCACCAACATCCCAATCCGCTACACCCAACGGTGGCCAGCTGGCCATTCGAGATGTGGGGGACTGACATAGTCGGCCCCATTGAACCAGCATCATCTCGGGGACACCGTTTTATCCTGGCGACAACTGATTACTTCTCTAAATGGGCAGAAGCAGTACCACTGAGGGAAGTGAAGACGGAGAATATCCTCCATTTCTTCAAAACGCACGTCATCTATCGGTTTGGAACCCCACTGCGGATTATCTCCGATAACGGGCCAGCCTACAGGAGCCATAAGATTAGCCGCTTCGCGCAGCAGCACAATATAGACTGGAGGTATTCTTCGGTTTACAACCCACGAGCCAACGGTCTGGCCGAGGCCTTCAATAAGACCTTGACGAAGATCATAAAAAAGACCGTCTCCCGGAATAAGAGAGACTGGCACGAGAGGTTGCAAGAAGCCCTTTGGGCTTATCGAACTACATTCAAGACGGCCACAAATACAACGCCATACGCGTTGGTATTTGGGACGGAAGCAGTACTCCCCCTCGAGATAGAGTTACCCTCTCTACGAGTTGCAGTCCACCATGAACTGACCGACGAAGAAAATGCTCACCTTCGACTTGAGGAGCTCGATGCCCTCGACGAAACCCGACTTATAGCGCAACAACATCTAGAAGCCTACAAAGCAAAGATGACGCGCTCGTACGAAAGATTGACCAGGCCAAGGGCATTCCGCCAAGGCGAACTCGTGCTGGTAGTCAAAAGACCTATGATCCCCAACCGTGCCAAGCGGGGAAAATTCGAGCCAAACTACGAAGGCCCGTACATCATAGACCAGGTTTACCAGGGTGGAGCCTATCTACTCGTGGACATGCACGGTGAGAAGCCTTTCAGGCCAATAAATGGCCGCTTCTTGAAGAAATACTATGCTTAGCGAACCACAGCCTGGGTCAACGATAGATGACGACGACTATGTCCGCTCGCTATCTTCTTAGGCTCAGACTTTACAAGCAGTAGCTGGCCCTCCCCTAACGACGGACCGAAACGTCCTTAAACTATCAACAGACCGAAACGTCTTTAAACTAACGGCGGACCGAAACGTCCTTAAACTAACAAGGGACCGAAACGTCTTTAAACTATGAACAGACCGAAACGTCCTTAAACTATCAACAGACCGAAACGTCTTTAAACTAACGGCGGACCGAAACGTCCTTAAACTAACAAGGGACCGAAACGTCTTTAAACTATGAACGGACCGAAACGTCCTTAAACTATCAACAGACCGAAACGTCTTTAAACTAACGGTGGACCGAAATGTCCTTAAACTAACGACGGACCGAAACGTCCTTAAACTAACGACGGACCGAAACGTCCTTAAACTAACGACGGACCGAAACGTCCCTAAACTACTACCGCAGCATCCTTAGGCTGACGAGATAAAAAAAAAAAAACGGTATGTCCACAAGCAAAATGGGCACGGATGAAAACCCGAAAGGGCTCCGTGAGTAAAAACAGCAGGACTACCGGCGAGTGTTTGTGAAAACCCGAAAGGGCGCAACCTCGTTAGAAGACACTTATAGGGTCCTCTTGACCTTGTAAGAAGAAACCACCTGCGTGAGATCCTTACGACTCACAAAGGAGCAACACACTTAGGGATCCTCACGATTCCTAAGGAGAAAATACACTTACGAGATCCTCACGACTCGTAAGGAGAACTCTCTTATGGGACCCTCACGGCTCATAAGATTTGAAAGTCTTAAGTTACAGAGACCTAAACCTGTTCTTAAGCAAATCCTCCACAACCTCCGACATTGCCCTACAAGCGGCTCGGACTGACCCTTGTATACAATCCACGGGCGCGAATAAACATTTCCCTAAACAAAGTCCCACCCGTGACTGGGGATATATCCATATGGTGAACGACCCTTGTAAGTCCTCTCGACTTATAAGGAGAAAATCCTCTTTGTAAGATCCTTACGACTTACAAGAGAACATGCACTTAAGAATCCCCACGATTCTTAAGGAGAAAACACACTTGCAAGATCCTCATGACTTGTAGGGAGAAACACCTTTGTGAGACCCTTACGGCTCATGAAATCAAAAGCCTTGGTCGACAGGACCCTTAACCCTGTTTGCTAAACCACCTTTGTTCAAACGTCGACAGAGGCAAATGACGATTCGCTCCTGGTAAACATTCCAGTTGTAGCGGTGCTGACGCCGAAACCGGTATCCAAAAAGTCCGAGCTTGCCGCGAAAAAGCTAGCAAGCCACACATGCATGACAAAATAGCCAAAATGATGGGACGACTTGCAATAAAAAGAAGCAAGCAAAATCTCGGCGGTTCACAGATAACTTAGTGATCGCCACCGTGGCATTCGTCTCGATACAGCAGACGCGATACCGGCAAATGAAGCGAAGGCCAAATTCCTAGCTTCATTGTCCCGATGACACAACATCAAGCGAAACGGAACAGCGGCAACCCCAAGTTCCATGGCTCGACGACGCATACCGCCAAGAGTCAATCCCCATCCCGTGAAATGCGGATACAATCAGCAAACTTCCTGGTTACGTGGAAAGCGGATAATGTCACCCTTTGACCCCGTGGGAAGCATCCAGAGCGGAGCCTAGTCCTCGCCTAACGCGGCAGTAAACCCGTGTGAAGCATCTAGTGCAAACTTCCTGGTTACGTGGAAAGCGGATAACGTCACTCTTTGACCCCGTGGAAAACGTCCAGAGCGGATCCTGGTCCTCGCAGAGCATGGCAGTGAACCCGTGCGAAGCATCCAGAGCGGAGCCTAGTCCTCGCCTAACACGGCAGTGAACCCGTGTGAAGCATCTAGTGCAAACTTCCTGGTTACGTGGAAAGCGGATAACGTCACTCTTTGACCACGTGGAAAACGTCCAGAGCGGATCCTGGTCCTCGCAGAGCATGGCAGTGAACCCATGTGAAGCATCCAGAGCGGAGCCTAGTCCTCGCCTAACGCGGCAGTGAACCCGTGTGAAGCATCTAGTGCAAACTTCCTGGTTACGTGGAAAGCGGATAACGTCACTCTTTGACCCCGTGGAAAACGTCCAGAGCGGATCCTGGTCCTCGCAGAGCATGGCAGTGAACCCATGTGAAGCATCCAGAGCGGAGCCTAGTCCTCGCCTAACACGGCAGTGAACCCGTGTGAAGCATCTAGTGCAAACTTCCTGGTTACGTGGAAAGCGGATAACGTCACTCTTTGACCCCGTGGAAAACGTCCAGAGCGGATCCTGGTCCTCGCAGAGCATGGTGGTGAACCCATGTGAAGCATCCAGAGCGGAGCCTAGTCCTCGCCTAACGCGGCAGTGAACCCGTGTGAAGCATCTAGTGCAAAATTCCTGGTTACGTGGAACGTGGATAACGTCACCCTTTGACCCCACGGAAAACGCCCAGAGCGGAGCCTGGTCCTCGCCAAGCACGGCAGTGAACCCGTGTGAAGCATCCAGAGCAAACACCGGACTGTGGAGTCCTTAAAATCCACGGACTATGACGTCCTTAACCTCGACCGCGATGTCTTAAAACTAACGATCAACCACCCCTATTCCTTACAGATCTTTGCCTCGGTTTAAGGGTACATCTCTTCACTCCTTTGATGCCTGGCGTTGTAATTCCTCAACGTCTTCAAAGAGGTGACGGGTCCCTGCAACCAAACGTCGGACTGTGGAGTCCCTAAATCCACGGACTATGAGGTCCTTAACCTTGACCGTGATGTCTTAAAACTAACATCGGACTGTGGAGTCCCTAAATCCACGGACTATGAGGTCCTTAACCTTGACCGTGATGTCTTAAAACTAACATCGGACTGTGGAGTCCTTAAATCCACGGACTATGAGGTCCTTAACCTTGACCGCGACGTCGTTAAACTACGATATCTGGAGAAACCCCTGACTTCGTAGAACACGGACAAGAGTAACCGTATCCGGCGCTTACAAGTCCTCACGGCTGGGAGAAAAACTCTTTATGAGGTCCTCGTGGCTCATAAAATGTAAAAGTCTCAGGAAACAGATCTTAACCCTGAATCCCGAGCCATTGCTGTCCTGCAAGGAAATCAAGATAGGATACCCGCAGAATGCATTCAATAAAAAGGAGACACACCATTGAAGAGAAAAATGTATCTTTTATTCATAAACCAAAAAGGGTACAAGGTACAATTCAAGAAACAAAAAATGAAGATACTCTTATCAATGAGTAGGTACAAAAAGGGGAGGAAAGATACAGTCCTTAAGCTGGTGGCCGGTGTAGCAATTTTAGCAGCTCGTCGTTTTGTTGCTGAGCCACGGCCTCATGACGCAGGATCTCCATAAGGCGAGCCTCCGCCTGAGCTTGTTGGGCTTGATATGAAGCGAGCCGAGCTTCAAGCTCTTTTTCAGTGGCCTTGTGAGCCTCAACCCTCTCGCGAGTAAACATGGCGGCTTTATCAAGAGCTACCACCTCCTTGATGGACTCCTGAAGTACTCGCCAAAGGTCATACGCTTTGTTGGCTTTCGCTGTAAGGCTAGTCTGAAGCTCGCTCAACGCCTTGGAGGCTAGCTCCCTCTCTGAAAACTTGCGGCCAAGTCTCTTCTCGCACGACGTCATGTTGGCCGCATGTCGTGCTATCAGACCTCGTAACTCCGCCTTTGCAGCCACGGCCTCTGAGGAAAGGCGAGAACACTCGAGAGCGTACAAACAAGCCTCCACCCTCCGACAGAACTCCACCCAGACCCGCACCACCTCCTCACTGTGGTAGGTGGCGAGAAAAGGAAGGGAGCCGTTAGCTTCAGCGGCGAACGCTTCGGCCGTGGTTGCACTACCAGCACGAAGCTCCTCAATGAAGGAAGATAAGGAGACCAGGCTCAATTGGGCCAAGCGCTCTGACACCCGCAAAGCGTAGGGGCCGGACGGCATCACAATGCGTGATTCCAAAGCCATGGAGACTGGCAAGGCTGTTCAGATTTGGCAGATATTAGTAAAACTTTTAAAACAGGATGAACAGGATTTTGATAAGACGTCACTCACCGACAGTCATGCACGAAGGAGTTGAAGGTTCCCCTGGCCCTTCAATGACCTCGACCTCATCATCGGCTTCTAAAACTATAAGAGACATTAACGTCATTTCATAAAATAGTGACAATGCTATGATAAAAAAAAATGGCAAATGACACTAACCTTGCCCGGAGGAAAGGACAATACGCTGAGGGGGAATCGCCTGCGGGGCTGCCATCTCCAATAGACGCTGAAATGATTGGCGAGGCGATAGATCCGCGATCGTGGCTGCCAAACCGCGTAATTCTGGGAAAGATAAAAGATTTCAGACCATGAAGGGGTTACTAAATTAAAACGCGAAAGGATACCTTCGACACTCCTCCCATTCTGAGTCGGGGGGATAGCAGCCTCGACGGTCTCTGCCGTAACCTCAGGCTCCAACAAAGGGAGAGTGGCCCCGACTACCTCACCTCCAACCTTTGGGCCACCCTCAGCAAGAGTCATTGGGATGGCGGCCTCCATAAGAGCATCCCCCGAAGGGGCGAGCACTCCCTGATCAAGAGCCGCTGCTGGAGGTTCGATCACGAGAGGAACAGCCTCATCAGCCCCCTCCACACCTAGCAAGGCCTCATTGAGAATTCCGGCGGGCTTTAGCTTTAAAGGGCCAGTAGGAAGCTCCCCCAGCGTTGAAGATTCTGCACGGTTCAAATAAAAATGATGATACATACCCACGAGCATAAAAAATCGAAAAGACGACAAAAGAAACACAGCATACCTATACGCAAGGAAGCCCTTAACATGGCTTCTTCAATCCGCTTTTCCTTCTCAAGGAGATAAGCTCGCCGAGGTTCAAAAGTAGACTCATGACCACCGGTCCATAAAGAAAGCGCATCAGCTGCATCTTCTGAAGCGACCTGCTTCAAAGCCCTTTCCCCCCATTCCTCCAAAGGGCCGATAAATCGCCGCCGAATCCACGAAGGGTCTTCGTAAAAAATTACAGCGGGATAAGACTTCTTCGGAACCTTGGCATTTTGGGACGGGTCTTTTGAACGCCGTAAGGCCTCAGCCAGTTGTGCAGCCTCCTCGTCAGCCGAACTCGGGAAGAGAAGCCCAGTGTCTGACTCTTGCAAGGCCAAGGGTTCGTCTTCAAGGATAGGCTCAGATTCCACCACAGAATCAAGCGGAGTAGTAGCCACTTTCCTCCGTCGTTTAGACCCAGAGCCGGTCGCTGAAGATGACCGCTTCCTCCCTCGCGAAGCCTTAGGGCGACGCTGGCCCACATCGCCTTCAACGCCCTCGTCCCTGTTACTCTCACTCGGTGCCACAACCAAGGATGACGACGACGTCGTCGACGCCGCGGGGGGCGGTGCCGCCACCGGCAGAGGTGCTACCACTGGAGCCCGTCTACCTCGCGATCGGGAACCCAAGGGCATACCAGCGGTCGGAGTAAGGTCTACCCCTGACTCCCTCGGAATAAGGGCAGCGCCAATCTCCCTCAAAGGGAAGCGGACTGAAACCCTCGGTCGCAACTCAACTCTCGAGACCTGAGGAGGGGCGTCATGACCAAGAAGAACCCTTCTTTCTTCAGCAATAATTGGGGTGACCCGATGAAGATACCAGCCTGTAAATGCACCCACGCATCGAGGGATGTACTCGGCTTCAGGGACCATGAAATGGGAGCCGGTGTTCAGCCTCATGAAATGATGGGCTGCGTCACGAACAGCGCCGAGCGAAGGAACTGGAGCAATCATAAAAGCCTCAAAAGGAACGCCCTGGTCATATCCGAGCTGCCGAGCAAATCGATGAGGATTGTACCGCATAAAAAGGGCTGCACTATCCTGGCGAAACACCAAGTAGCCCGGTCTAATTGAATACAAGTAGGTGGCCTCTCGGGGCTTCAGAGAAGGTGCGTTGTCCTTTGATTGGTCCCAAAGTTGCTGAACAGGACCCGAAGAAGAAGACAGAACCCGATCATTAAAAGCTAACCCGCCGGCGGTGGCGTGAGGGGAAATCAGCACCCTAATAGCCCCAAATTGAGTTGGATCGGCAGCGGAAGCACCCACCAGTCGCATAAGTCGCGGGAAGGTATAGGCGTCGTAAAAAGCGGGCCTCTGATGCATAGCAAAAGACCCCAGCACGTGCATTTCAATCCACGACGTGAAGTAATGAAGCGAAAAGTTCACTACGTCCACGCCAGGCGTGGAAGTATTAGCTGCAGTGCCCAATCCATTATAGAGGTGCGCCAGGGCCGGGATGCCAATAGCCAACCGCGTCCCCTCCGCAATACGATGCGCCGGGTATATGACCGAGGCTCTCATGAAGCGGCGATGCATGGGGATAACGAACCAACTTAGCCAAACACTAATAAACCCCACAAAGAACGTCTCCTCGTCCATTCCTGGGACAGCAATAGATTCAAAAGAGATCGGCGATATGATAGGGATGTAATACTGAGGAAGATCTGATTCGTTGGTCGGCAACCTCTTCGGACCAAACCCAAAGGGGTCCCCAATGTCGGCAAACTTCGGGGCTGTCTTCGGTAAGGCGTCCTCGCGAATGAAACGAGCAATGAAGCTCTTGAAAGTAACGCCTTGCTCCTCAGACTCGGTGAATAATCGATCAAAAATGCCTAGAGCCCTAATTAAACTGGGACGCTTGTGTCGAACAGCGTTCTCAGCGGATAAGCCGTCGACTGGGGCGGGCTCAGGTTCAAAAATGTACTCGTCAGGGGGCAGCAACTCCTCGTACATGTTACCCCTTATCGGCAACCCCGAAATTTCATAAAACTCGGCCAAAGAAATCGAAACCTCGCGATCTCCCAGAAGAAAAGTATTAGTGGGAAGATTCCACTGGTTCAGAAACGCCTTGACCCACCAAGCATGCGGGGACTTGTAATGGAATAGCGACGCGTATACGGCCTGATAAAGCCCGACTTTCTGCAATCGCGCCCGATGGGCAGAAAGGATGTAGCGAGCCCAGAGAAGGTAGCCCGTAGGATGCCTGGGAGTGAGCCCTATTTTATAAATCTGCCCCCACGGGTGGGCCTCACCCTGGCAAATGCGCCGTCCCAAGATGTCTATAGCCGGGATCGGATGGTTCGGAATGCCGGTCGTCGAAGGCTCCAGTCTCCCCGTTGGAGTCCAGTTGGGCATTTCCACGGCGAAAGCTGTCCTTGGAGGATCCATCGGTAAAAATGGGAAAGTAGGCTCCGTTGGCACCACGCAAAGAAAACTCCTGCGACCTTGAATAATCTGACTGTACCAAGGTCCCCATTGAAGAAGGTTGGCGCAGTTCGGGTCATGGGCTCTAATCATCGCCATCGCCTCTTCATCAGACGGTGACTGAGAAAAGGCCGCCTCTGAGCGAGAGAAAGGAAAGCGTGGAGCAGAAGCCATCGCACCTGAAAACCAATAAAGGAAGACCGTTAGAAAGAAAAGTCGGCAACGTACATTCATGCATGAACATGAAGACTAGTTAAAGAAAGCAAAAACAAAGCTTCCTGGGACCATTGGTTACAAAACACATGGGCCCCACAGAATCCAGATGACGGCACATCAATAATAAGGCCAAAACGCTACAATAAAACAAAGGGAATGTCCGCATTTAATAAAAGGTGGTAACCATGCATATTCCCCTCAACAAGATCTGGCTAGGGCGCTACACCGAACCCAACAAAATCAAGGGAATTAAATTCCCACAGAAGGCATCATTACAAAATCCCCATCGCATTAATTGCAGAAGAACCGCCTCGAGCCAAGAGACCCCAGAGATTCTCTGTGTGAATAAACCGAGTTCTTCGCTGGAATTTAATTCCTTATTAAGGAAAGGGAATTAAATTCCCAGAAACATTTTGAATGGAATTAAATTCCATGGGTTTGAACCGCCATCATCATCTCCCTAAGGGATCATCTGAACCCTAAGTGATCTACTGTGGGAAGTCAAGTGGTCTCATATTTTGGTTAAATGACTTGAAGAAAAATGGGTTCTTTGCGAAACCCTTAATACAGATTTGAAATCCAAAAAGTTCTTTTAAAAAAAAACGAAGGCGCTTTGGCCGTTCAACACCATTACCTGAGAAGAAAGGTTCTTTGCGAACAGAGTTAAACTCTGCAGACTGTTTCAAGACAGAGAACTAAGCTCTGAAAAACGAGAATTAAATTCTCAAAGAAGAAGTTCTCAGGGGAAGAAGATGAACAAAGCGAAGGCTTCTGTGAAGAGACAGCTATTTATAGAAGACAATGAAAACGTTTCGTCTCCCCAGATCCCTAGAGGAATCCAACGGTCATAAGAGGTGACAGCGTTGCACTCACGTGCGGACACGTGAGAACAACGCTGTGGGGGCATTTGTTTCCTGATTTAAAATCAGGAAAGCTTCTGGGAAAAGCTTCAGAGGAGAGTCACGTGCTTACACGTGACTAGCGGTCACGTGTTGGCACGTGACACCTTAAAAGCATCATCAAGTCGAGTTCAGTCTCCTGACTACGCTGAAGAAAATGGGCTTCAGAAAGAGTCACGTGCTCCCACGTGACCAGGGTCACGTGGCGACACGTGACATTTGAATACAAGCGTCGAAGACACACAAGTTCTCTGATCAAGTCAAGAAAAAGGATTCAGAAGAGGTCACGTGCTTCCACGTGACCAGGGTCACGTGTTGGCACGTGACGTTCAAGACAGTAGACTCGTTCTCCAGACGAACCAAGGAAAGAGAGTTCAAACAAGGGTCACGTGCTCACACGTGACCAAGAGTCACGTGGTGGCACGTGACGCTTAAGCAACAATCAGAAGAAAGGAAAAGGCTCATTCCAAAGGGGGTCACGTGCTCACACGTGACCATGGGTCACGTGGGCACACGTGACCGGCTTTCAAAGCCCTTTTTATCAACAGAATTAAATTCTGAGAGAAATGCAAATCTTTCCAAAGGAACGCAACTATATTCATCCAATCAAATTAAAGATTCGGAGGTCACTTATCTATGGAAAATCTCGGGTTTGGAAAGATTTCCCCCTTAAATCTAACCAAAATAACAAGGGAGAATCTCTGGATCTGAAATCCAACGGTGAATAAAATTCACCTAATAATCCAAAGGTCCAGAACGAATGAAGGATGCAAATCAAATCTCTCAATGAAGATTCGTCACAAAACTAACTGATTCAGCTGCCTCTCCTATAAATAGGGGCCAAGAGACACAAAAATGGAGAGATACATGCGCAGAGAAGAAAAAAGAAAAAAGGAGGAGAGCTTTGATACTTTGAAAAGACTCGGATCTTCTGCAAAAAACCCTAGGTAAGAAAGAGGAAGCCTTTCGAAAGAAAGAGAATTTAATTCTCTATAGAGTTTAACTCTAATATATAAAACAGAAGAGCAAATTTCTTCTCTCTTTGATAGAAGATCTGCAAAGTGCACATCTCCCCTTAAGGTTGAGAATTTAATTCTCAATGGGTTGAGATCCTGCCATGCAGATCCAAAACATAGAGAAAGAATGCAAGCACGAGAATTTAATTCTCACAGAACTATAGGAATTTAATTCCTCTAAGATAAAAGTAGGGCTTGACCCTGTGTTATGGGAATTTAATTCCTTCAAAATAAAAAGGAGCAGGGTTTAACCCTAATTAAGAATTTAGTTCTGTTGAAACAATGGGAATCTAAGTCCCTTAATCATAATCTGACGGGAAACGGAAGTTTGATTCCTTAAAAAGTTTTTTATTAGGGTTTAACCCTATTCAATTCTTCACATAAACGAGGAATCTAATTCCTACAGAAGGTTCAAGGATCGAAAGGGAAGTAGGAATTTAATTCCTTTGAAAATTAAAGCCAGAGGAATTTAATTCCTGAAAAGAAAGATCAACAGATCCTCTAGAAACTACATAGAGGCAGGGTCACGTGCTACCACGTGACCCCCCAAAACCCCTACAGAAAGCCCCTTTGAGGCAGCACCCCACGTGACCCACGTGACCCTCAGCAGAAGCCTTAACACAAAGGCATTTGAATGCCCATCACGTGACGGCACGTGATGCTATGAAGGAAATGATAATTTCAGCGGAACAAATGAAGGGAGGGCGCCCTCACGTGCTGCCACGTGACCCTTCTTGCCTTAGTGTTTAACACTAAAATTAAAACTCTCAAGCCCAATGTTAAAACACTGTCGAGCCTTAGCTAAAAAGCCTTATTGGCAGGATTCAACACTGATCCGTTTTAGTGTTTAACACTAATTTGAAAAAGCCTTATTGGCAGGATTCAACACTGATCCGTTTTAGTGTTTAACACTAATTTGAAAAAGCCTTATTGCTGGTGTTTAACACCAATTATCTCTTAGTGTTGAACACTAACTCAACAGCCTTATTCCCAGTGTTCAACACTGATTGCTCTGAAGTGTTTAACACTAGACTTTGGCCCAATTGGCTAGAGGGATAGAGGCAAATATTCTCCCTCAATGGACCAACAAAGAGTCAATATTCCAGACCTGACTGGACTTAGCCCAAGCTGGCCATAAGTCCTCAATTTGTGATTAACTGGGCCGGTAGGCTCATAACATAATTGATCAGTCTTGACCCAAATTGGGCCAAGGACCATTTAATCCATCCCGGTTCTAGGGTACATCTCTTCACTCCTTTGATACTTGGCATTGTAATCCCTCAATGTCTTCAAAGAGGTGACGGGTCCCGAAGACCATTCATGATATGGACTGTGGGGTCCTTAAACCCATGCATAATACAAAATTCCTGGTTACGTGGAAAGCGGATAACGTCACTCTTTGACCCCGTGAAAAACGTCCAGAGCGGATCCTGGTCCTCGCAGAGCACGGCAGTGAACCCGTGTGAAGCATCCAGAGCGGAGCCTGGTCCTCGCCTAGCACGGCAGTGAACCCGTGTGAAGCATCCAGAGCACATACCGGACTGTGGAGTCCTTAAACCCATGGACTATGACGTCCTTAACCTTGACCGAGATGTCTTAAAACTACCAATGGACCGCAATGTCCTTAAACTACCCACGGACCGCAATGTCCTTAAACTACCCATGGACCGCAATGTCCTTAAACTACCCACGGACCGCAATGTCCTTAAAAACTACCCATGGACCGCAATGTCCTTAAACTACCCATGGACCACAATGTCCTTAAACTAGAACCATAGAGCCTCCATATGCTCTTTTGTCGGATCTAAACGGTCCCGTTTAAGTTGATCTTAGCCTCAAATATGGCTAACGCGTCCTTAAACCTTCAAGCAGACTGGACTATGAATCCCCCCAATTAACTCTGGCTCGAGGGTACATCTCCGAACTCCTCTGACATTCGTCGTTGTAATCCTTCAACGTCGTCAGAGAGGTGACGGGTCCCGACGGCCACACATACGACGGACTACTATGTCCTGAAATTGGAACAATTGGGGTCCAAACACTCCTTTGTCGGATCTAAATGATCCTGTTAAGTTGATCTTAGCCTTAAACTAGACTAATGTGTCCTTAACAAATGTTTGAGTTGATCATAGCCTCAAGCATGGCTAGTGTATCCTCAAACCAAACCCCCAAACCCAAATCTAAGAAGATACGGATTTGGACTAGTCCACGCCCTACGGGCGACGACATAACTCGGTCTCCGTAAACGATCCACGGGCAGGAAAACATAAAACAAAACACACGACACGAAGTGACCATCTGGAGAAGGAGAAAGTTGTTACCGCGACGCGGTAGCGTAATTAACTGTAGGGGCTTGCGCCTGCAGGGAAGAGCGTCCCCACATCAAAAACCCCTCACCCTGAGGGGGAATCTGACGAAGTCTGCTACATCGGCCGCATCCGCCTAAACCTCCGATACATGGCGCCATAAATCAACTTGGCATCTTCGGAGAGGCAGACGGATTGCACCTATTGGCATCTGCCCCGAATCTCAGGCAGGACGTCCCAACGTCCCGCGTGTCCGTTCGGAGGGGAACAGCACGCTACCGGAAAAGAATCTCGGACCTGCAAATAAGGGATCGAACAAAAAGGGTAAGGGGAAAGAAAAGGTCCCTGAGATATCGCCCTCAATGATCGAGTCGTCGAAGAGCTGACAGCCCGCCAAAGAAAAGTAAGGTATACTACAACGTTCTGGCACACTTGAGGAAGCTACCTTCGCAGTTAAGCATTCTCGATGCACTCTTGTTATCAAAAGAGGCGAGGGATTCTTTGATCAGGGCGTTACAAGAGCCTGAACAATTCCAAGCTTTTCTCTCCGAAGAAAAGATGAAAGACGAGTTGGAAGAAGTACGCACGGCCGATATCACCTTCGGCGATGAAGACCTCCTCCTCGGGACGTGTGAGCATAACCGTCCCCTTTATGTCTCCGGATACTGGCATGATATCAAGATAGGCAAAATCCTGGTTGACAATGGGTCCTCCATTAACCTCCTCAATGTAAGTGAGTTGAAGGAAATCTGCATGAGCGTTCAACACCTCGCTCGGGATAAGATCTCTATCTCCGGGTTTGACTCCCAGTCATTACGGACGCTCGGGTCTGTGATACCGACGCTGCGCTTTAGGCTGCTAGTCACTGACATCAAGTTTCACGTCATTGACGCTAAGACCTGCTATAACGCTTTGCTCGGCCGGCCTTGGTTACACGAGTACAACATTATCTCCTCTACACAATATCAGTGTATGAAGTACTTCAAAGATGGTATCGAGTACACTGTGATAGGGGAACTAAACTCATTCTCTGTGAACGAAGTCCGCAAATATGAGGATGCCAAGTACTTCCTGCCAGATTTCGAAGACACAGAAAGATGTCACAAACTGGAGGACAAGAACAAAGCTATCACCATTATTCCGGTCTTCGGGAGTGATACCGAGGAGGAAGAAGAAATAGTTTATTCAGGGCCGCCCCAATGCAACAAGCCGGGACCGTCCATTCTAGTCTTCCGCAGTGATTCGGAAGATGATGTCAATGCCGTATTCTCTGCTCGGCCATCGATGCAAGACTTCGCTGATGAAGATCAAAGTTTGCAAGTTGCCATGGTTCCGCGGGAACATTACAAAGAGCTCGATACACTTGAAACTTATAGTGTGCAAGAACTGTAGACATTCTATGTCCCTCCAGGAAAAAGGGTGAAAAGGCGATCCTATTCTACCGATCCGGGGAAATCAAAGTGGAGAAAGAAATTTGGCATGGTGCGGATTCTACACTTGACAGGCTCCAGCCCATCCGTTTGCCCAGATATTACACAGACGGATTAAAAAGACTGTTGAGGCGCCGAGGCGTACCCTTCAAACAGACTGCTCGACAAGCCCAGTTCTATAACAGGATCTGGAGCGTCCCCGGAACTCAACAAAAGTTGCCCAACGGGAGAATGGAAATGATCGGGCTTGGATATGTTCAATCCAAGAAACGGGAGCGATTTCGCAGCTGCTACGTCATACATGACTTCGATGAAAAAGGAGATGCTCTGTGGGAAGATGCTAACCCTGAACCAAAGCGAGCTCCCGTCGTGAAAATGCCAAACCCGTCGTTCGAAGAACAAATGGACAAGCTTATAAGAGAAGCAGGTCAAAAGGTTCGAGACGACTATAATCGCGAAATGGCCATCTACGAGAAAGCCAGAACGCAGCGCCTCCTTCAGCAGGCTGCAGAAAGTGACGATGCCCTTCATCGCCAGCCCGTCATACAAAAGATCCGACGCAGAGGCGGAAATAAACCCAAGAACGGAAACAGCGTTCGACAGCGACAAAGCGGGACCAAGAAGCCACGCGATTGAGAATCAAGCAACCAGGATTCGTCTCTTATAAAGAAGATGGGTCAAGTATATTCTTTTCCCCAAGACAAGACACAGAAGATATTCGATCTTGTCATAAAACATTAGATGATGACACTATCAGAGTCCAAGCACCCCGAGCAAGCAGGCGAGGTCTCTCACCCAGACTATTGCTCCTATCACCGGGCGATAGGACATCCCCTCGAAGACTGCTTTACATTCAAAGACTGGGTAGAAGACCAGTATCAGCAAGGCAGGTTCGCTTTATCCAGCGGTTGGAAGGTAACTGTTCCCCTCCGAACGGCGGCCGACGACGCGAGGGCGTCTTGCCTGAGGTTCGGGGCAGATGCTATTTGGTTTTATCCGTCCACCTCTCCGAAGATGCCAAGTTGATTTATGGCACCGTATATCGGAGGTTTAGACGGATACGGCCGATGTAGCAGACTTCGTCAGATTCCCCCTCGCTTGAGGGGTTTTTGATTGTGGGGACGCTCTTCCCTGCAGGCGCAAGCCCCTGCAGTTAATTACGCTGCCGCATCGCGGTAACAACTTTCTCCTTCTCCAGAATTTCACTTCGTGTCGTGTGTGTTTGTTTTGTTTGTGGTTGCCCGTGGATTGTATACGGAGACTGAGTAATGCCGTCGCCCGTAGGACGGGGATTAGTCCAAATCCGTATTTACTTAGATTTGGGTTTGGTGTTTTTAGTTTAAGGATGCATTAGTCGCGTTGCGGCTAAGATCAACTTAAACGTTCGTTAAGGATACGTTAGTCCTGTTTTAGACTAAGATCAACTTAACGTAGTGATCCATTTAATATATGGTCGTCGGGACTCGTCACCTCTCTGATATCGTTGAATGATTACAACGACATGTGTCAGAGGAGCTCGGAGATGTACCCTCGAACCAGAGATGATTTGTAATTTTATAATCCATTTAAATGTTTAAGGATACGTTAGCCGTGTTTGGGGCTAAGATCGACTTAAACGGGATCGTTTAGATCCGGTAAAAAAGCATTTGGAGGCTCTATTGTTCCAGTTTAGGGACGTGGTGGTCCATACTCCAGTTTGGGGACGTGGTGGTCCATTTTCCAGTTTAGGGACGTGGTGGTCTATATTCCAGTTTAGGGACGTGGTGGTCCGATATTAGTTTAAGGACGTTCCGGTCCAACATTCCCATTTTGGGACGAATATTAGTTTAAGGACGTTTCGGTCCAATATTAGTTTAGGGACGTTTTGGTCCAATATTAGTTTAGGGACGTTTCGGTCCAATATTAGTTTAAGGACGTTTCGGTCCAATATTGACGTATGTGATCGTCGGGACCCGTCACCTCTTTGACGTTGTTGAAGGATTACAACGATAAGTGTCAGAGGAGCTCGGAGATGTACCCTCGAACCGGATATAAATTGATTTAAGAGAGAGCTGTGCTCAGTCAATTTAATTTGAGGACTTACGGCCAAAATTGGGTTAAGTCCAGTTGAGAATATTCAACATTTTTCTTGATCTTTAGCCTATTAGGCCTGTGCTAGGGCTTTGCCCATATTTAATAATGCACTGCATTCTATTCTGGCCTGCTAGGCTTTTGATTTGGGCTCTGTCCCTTTATTTATGATGCAGAGCATCTATTTTAGTTTGGGCTCTGCCCCTTTTTAAAATAATGCATTGCATTTTATTAGACCTGTTAGGCCTTCTTTAATTGGGCTTGGCCCCTTTTATAAGCAATGCAGTGCATTTGTCTGGCGCTTTGCTCCAAGTAATGAGCGCAAGCTCATATGGTGATGACACGTGTCATGCTCTGGGGAGCGCAAGCGCAACAGCGCAGTGCGCTGTTGCGCTGCTGACACGTGGCGCGCTCTGGTGAGTTGCGCCAATTCAAGAGAGCAAAGCTCTATTTCAAGAGCGCGTAGCGCAAGTGGTTCTATAGCTGACACGTGGCGCTCTCTTAAGAGCGCAACAACGCAGTTTGTAAGTGCAGAGCACTAAGAATCTTTTAGATTCAAGAACAGAAGTGCAAAGCACTATTTAATTTCTTGATCTAAATTAGATCAAAGAAAAATAAATTTTTCTTTTTTTTTGTTTCAAGAACTAGAGGTTCATAAAAGTGCAAAGCACTATTTTTTATTTTGTTGTTTTCTTGTTTTTAAAGAACCAGTGGTTCAAAAAGAAGTGCAAAGCACTGTTTATTATGTGAAAAACATTGATCTGGTTTTTTAGATCAATGATTTATTAAAAGAGATTTCTTCTCTCTCGTGAAGGTTTTTTTACCTCTTTCTTGAAGTTTTTTCAGAGTTCTCTGTTTGAAGCTCTTGACTTTTTTTTTCAAGAAAAATGTTGATCCTTTGAATTGAGGCCTAGGGTCCTTTTTATAGTGCCCATAAATTAGTTAAATTTGTTAAAAAGATCCTTCTCTGAGTGATTTGGGGAATTTTCCCCACCGTTGGATCTTTGATCCAAGGGCTTCTGCTTTGCAGAAGAAAATCTTCTTGTTTTAACAAGAACAGAAAAGATTTCTTAGAAATTTAATTCCGTTTGGCACAGATGCCCCAGCGCGTGACACGTGTCGCGCAGCGCAGTGCAACTGCGCTAGCGCAACTGCGCGAGCGCATCTGCGCTGACACGTGTCGCGCAGCGCAACTGCGCTAGCGCAACTGCGTTGACACGTGTCGCGCAGCGCACAACGCAGCGCAACTGCGCTAGCGCATCTGCGCTGACACGTTTCGCGCAGCGCACAGCGCAGCGCAACTGCGCTGACACGTGTCGCGCAGCGCAGTGCATGCGCAACTGAAGCGTTGCTTCCTTTAAACAGAGCTTTGCTCTGATTGGGCGCGCCTTCTTGGGCGCTGTGCTGACGTATTAGCGCCTGACATGTGGCGCGTTGCACCCGAGATTTGAAGCGTTGCTTCAAAATTTTGAATTTTGAATTTCAACAGAGCTTTGCTCTGATTGGGCGAAACAGTAACCCCACCACAGAAGCATGAACCGAAAGCCACGTATGCGGCGGGAGTAAAACCAGACCAACATCGATTTTGGAAGCGATCTCGTACCTGTTACGTGATAACACTGTCAGAAGAAGAGCCCGAGAATATGGATACCTCCCCTGATGCTTCGAAAATGATGACGACGAGGTGATCTCAGAGTTTCCACCGGCGCCAAAAGAGCTGGAAGATGGGATACATACTACTGCAGATAACTTCAAGAAAATTGACTTGGGGACGACAAGTGACCCACGGCCGACGTTCGTCAGTGAGCTTTTGTCTGAAGAAAGGGTGGCTACGCTAAAAGATGTGCTCATGCAGTATAAAGACTGTTTTGCATAGAACTATTCCGAGATGCCCGGATTGGATCCAGAAATAGCCGTCCACAAATTGGCGATATCTCCGGACGTCAAGCTGATCAAACAAGCACCAAGAAGAATACGGCTCGAGCTTGAAATGAGCATCAATGCTGAGGTCAAGAAGCTGATCGACTCCGGCTTCATCCAAGAGGTTCAGTATCCTGACTGGATCGCCAACATCGTCCATGTGATGAAGAAAAATGGGACGGTGCGCATATGCGTAGACTTCCGGGATCTCAACGAAGCTTGTCCGAAGGATGAATTTCCAGTACCGGTCACCGAGCTAATGATAGACAACACGTCCACTCACGAAGTCTTCTCCTTCATGGACGGGTCATTAGGATACAATCAAATAAAAATGCATCCCGAAGATCAAAAACATACCGCTTTCCGGACTCCCCTGGGCATATTCTGCTACAAAGTGACGCCCTTCGGTCTGAAGAACGCCGGTTTCACCTATCAGAAGGCCATGACGAAGATTTTCGATGACCTCATACATGAAATCGTCGAATGCTATATCGACGACCTTCTGGTAAAAAGCAAATCGCACGAGGAGCATTGAGAGCATCTGAAGATCGTGTTCCAATGTCTGCGGAAATACAACCTGAAGATAAATCATCTCAAATGCGCATTCGGAGTTTCCTCAGGAAAGTTCCTGGGATTCATTGTACGACACCGGGGCATTGAGATAGACCCGTCGAAGATGAAGGCGATCGTGGACATGCCTCTGCCAAGAACACTCAAGCAGCTACGATCTCTCCAAGGAAAGCTCACATATATCCGGCGATTCATAGCCAATCTTTCCGGCAAGTGCCGTCCTTACAGTCACCTGATGAAGAAGGGAACCCCGTTCGTTTGGGATCGCAAATGCCAAAGCGCACTAGACGAAATCAAGCAATACTTGCAGAATCCGCCAGTGCTGGCCACTCCTGTTAAAGGAAAACCTTTCGTCCTGTACACAACTGCCCTCGAAGGTTCTTTAGGCGCGCTGTGGGCACAAGAAAACGACCAAGGGAAAGAGAGAGCCCTCTACTACTTGAGTTGAGTTCTACTGGGGGCAGAAAGCAATTACTCCCCCATTGAAAAACACTGTCTAGCATTGATCTTCGCAATAACGAAGTTCAGACACTATGCGTTGTCACACGAGGTCCACCTCATATCAAAGGTGGATCCCCTCAAATATTTGATGTCAAAGGTCATATTAACGGGATGTCTCGCTAAATGGGCCCTGCTCCTGATGGAGTTATCGATAACTTATCGTCCCCGCAAGGCAGTGAAAGGCCAGGCCATCGCCGACTTCCTCGTTGAGTATCCGATACCTGCCGACTCTCCCCTGAACTGCGAATTGCCAGACGAACACGCGTTTGACACGATCGACGGGGAGAGAAGAGAGAATGATACCCAGTGGGAACTCTACTTCGATGGAGCATCTTCCATGAAGAAGCGCAAACAAAGCACCCCCATAATCAAATCTGGGATAGGCCTCATCTTCATAACTCCATAAAGGGGGATAATACGCTTCGCCTTCTCCTTAACAGAGCCGAGGACGAATAATGAAGTTGAATATGAAGCTTTGATAGCAGGTCTTGAGATCGCTGTCGACATGGGAATCGAAAACCTCCTCATATACGGAGACTCTTAACTAGTCGTTAGCCAAGTAAACGGCGACTATCAGACGTGCAAACCAGAGCTGGTAAAGTACGGCGAGAGAGTGCAGCAGTTACTGACTCAAATTCCCTCCTACATGCTGGAAAGTATACCGCGTGCGGAAAATAGCAAAGCGGATGCATTAGCCAAGCTCGCTAAAGAACTGGCTGACGAAAACCTCGATGGCGTGAGGATCGTTGTGCAAAGCCGTCGAGTTCTCGCACCGGTAGAAATATCTCCGGAATCCTCCGAAGAAAAGGGAGCGACTGAGCAAGCGACCCTACAAATAAAAGACCAGGAAAAGGCTAAGGATTGGAGAGAAGTCTTTATAGACTACATCAAATCCCGTCGAACGCCTGAAGATGCGTCCTCAAGACATCAGCTCATGAAACGAGCCATATCGTTTGCCTTCGTCAATAATACTCTGTATAAGAGATCATTTGATTCTCTGTGGCTAAGATGCCTGGGACCTGAAGAGGCAAGGAGAGTCGTCCAAGAAATTCACGACGGACTCTGCGGTTCTCACCAAGCCGGGCCAAAGATGAAACTGAAGATCAAAAGGATGGGCTATTATTGGCCCACGATGATCCAAGACTGCCTCGAATATGCGAAGAAGTTCCACTTGTGACAGATTCACGGGGACTTTATCCACCAACATCCAAATCCGCTACACCCAACGGTGGCTAGCTGGCCGTTCGAAATGTAGGGAATTGACATAATCGGCCCCATCGAACCAGCGTCGTCCAAAGGACATCAGTTCATACTGGCAACAACCGATTACTTCTCTAAGTGGGCAGAAGCAGTACCACTAAGAGAAGTGAAGAGAGAGAATATCCTCCATTTCTTCAAGAAACACGTCATTTATCAGTTCGCACTCCGCGACGGATTATCTCCGATAACGGGCCAGCCTATAGAAGCCACAAGATCAGCCGCTTCGCACAACAGCATAATATAGACTGGAGATACTCTTCGGTCTATAATCCCCGAGCTAATGGTCTAGCTGAGGCTTTTAATAAGACCATGACAAAGATCGTGAAAAAGACGGTGTCTCAAAATAAGAAAGACTGGCACGAGAGACTGCATGAAGCTCTCTGGGCGTATCGAACTACGTTCAAAATGGCCACAAACACAACGCCGTATGCATTGGTATTCGGCACAGAAGTGGTACTCCCCCTCGAGATAGAGTTACCCTCTCTACAAGTGGCGGTTCACTACGAGCTAACAGACGAAGAAAATGCTCACCTTCGGCTTGAGGAGCTCGACGCCCTTGATGAAACCCGGCTCATGTCGCAACAAAATCTGGAGGCTTACAAAGCAAAGATGACGCGCCCATACGAGAGATTGACTAGGCTGAGAACATTCCGCCAAGGAGAACTCGTGCTAGTGGTCAAGAGACCTATGATCCCCAATCATGCCAAACGGAGGAAATTCGAGCCGAACTATGAAGGCCCTTACATCATAGACAAAGTTTACCAGGGTGGAGCCTATCTACTCATGGACATGCATGGTGAAAGACCTTTCAGGCCAATAAACGGTCGCTCCCTAAAAAAATACTACGCCCGATGAGTCATGGCCTAGGTCAATGATAGATGACGACGCCTATGTCCGCTCGCTATCTTCCTAAACCCAAACTCTATAAGTAGTAGCCGGCAATGGACCGAAACGTCCTTAAACTAACGACGGACCGAAATGTCCTAAAACTAAAAATGGACCGAAACGTCCTTAAACTAACGATGGACCACTATATCCTAAAACTGGCTATTGACCGAGACATCGATAAACTACTATGGAGCTCAGCATCCCAAGGCTGGAAAAAAAAGATATGTCCATAATCGAAATGGGCACGGATGAAAACCCGAAAGGGCTCCGTAAGTAAAAACAGCAGGGCTACCGGCGAGTTTTGTGAAAACCCGAAAGGGCGCAATCTCGTTAAAAGACACTTGCAAGGTCCTCTCGACCTTATGAGGAGAAACCGCCTGCGTGAGATCCTTACGACTTACAAGGGACCAACACACTTAGAGATCCCCACGATTCCTAAGGAGAAATTACACTTACGAGATCCTCACGACTCGTAAGGAGAATTCCCCTTTGAGACCCTCACGGCTCATAGGGTTCAAAAGCCTTAAGCTACAGGGATCTGAACCTGTTCTTAAGCCATCACAATCTCCAATGTTGCCCTAAAAGCTTCTCAATATCGACCCTTGTATACAATCCACGGACGCGAATAAACATTTCCTTAACAAAGTCCCACCAGAGACTGGGGATATGCTCATATGGCAAAAGACACTTGTAAGTCCTCTCGACTTATAAGGAGAAAGCACTCTTATAAGATCCTTACGACTTATAAGAGACCCTACACTTAGAAATCCTCACGATTCCTAAGGAGAAAATGCACCTACGAGATCCTCACGACTCATGGGAGAAATATCTTTATGAGACCCTTACGGCTCATGAAGTCAAAAGCCTTAGCCGACAGGATCTTAACCCTGTTTGCTAAGCCACCTTTGTTCGACGTCGACAGAGGCAAATGATGATTTGCTCCTGGCAATATCCCAGTTGTAGCAATGCTGATGCTTAAATCGGTATCAAATCCTAAATTCACAGCGAAAAGACAGTAATCCACAAATGTATATGAAATAGCCGAAATGATGGGGCAACTTGCAACAAAATCAGCAAGTAAAAATATATGCATACAAAATAGCCGAAATGGTTGGGCAACCCGCAATAAAAAGCAGCGAGTAAATAAAACAAATAACCGAAATGATTAGGCACCGCGAAAAATAGCCGAAATGATCGGGCAATCGCGACTTTCGCGATATAAAAGTTGAAATGACAGAGCATCACGGAAAGAAAAATATATAAAATGAAACTTTTTGCCCTACAGGTGAGATCACATCGATCCCTGTATACAATCCCGGGGCACAAACAAAGAAGGAACCATACCTTCCCCCCCAGGCTCCATCCGAAAGAGAGCCAAGTCTCGACGGTTCACAAACAGCCTGGAGATCATCTCAACATTCGTCTCATTACAACAGATGCAACATCAGCAAAGCGGAACCGCGGCAATTCCCAGTTCCATGACTCGGCGGCGCACAGACAACCGAGAGTCAACCCCGACTCCATGAAATACAGATAAAGTCAACCTCTTCTGGTCTAGTGGAACACGACTAATGTTAATCCTGACCCCGTGGAAAGCGTCCAGAGCAAATTCTGGTCTAGTGGAACACGGCTAATGTCAATCCTGACCCCGTGGGAAGCGTCTAGAGCGGATCCTGGTCCTTGCGGAACATGGCTAATGTCAATCCTGACCCCGTGGGAAGCATCCGGAGCAAATCCTGGTCTAGTGGAACACGGCTAATGTCAATCCTGACCCCATGGGAAGCGTCCAGAGCGGATCCTGGTCCTTGCAGAATACAGCTAATGTCAATCCTGACCCCGTGGGAAGCATCCAGAGCAAATCCTGGTCTAGTGGAACACGGATAATGTCAATCCTGACTCCGTGAAAAGCGTCCAGAGTGGATCCTGGTCCTTGCAGAACACGGCTAATGTCAATCCTGACCCCGTGGGAAGCATCCAGAGCAAATCCTGGTCTAGTGGAACACGGCTAATGTCAATCCTGACCCTGTGGGAAGCGTCCAGAGCGGATCCTGGTCCTTACGGAACATGGCTAATGTCAATCCTGACCCCATGGGAAGCAACCAGAGCAAATCCTGGTCTAGTGGAACACGGCTAATGTCAATCCTGACCCTGTGGGAAGCATCCAGAGTGGATCCTGGTCCTTGCGGAACACGGCTAATGTCAATCCTGACCCTGTGGGAAGCGTCCAGAGCAAATCCTGGTCCAGTGAAACACGGTTAATGTCAATCCTGACCCCGTAGGAAGCGTCTAGAGCAAATTCTGGTCTAGTGGAACATGGCTAATGTCAATCCTGACCCCGTAGGAAGCGTCCAGAGCGGATCCTGGTCCTTGTGGAACACGGCTAATGTCAATCCTGACCTCGTGGGAAGCATCCAAAGCAAATCCTGGTCTAGTGGAACACGGCTAATGTCAATCCTAACCCCGTAGGAAGCGTCCAGAGTGGATCCTGGTCCTGTGGAACATGGCTAATGTCAATCCTGACCCCGCGGGAAGCATCCAGAGCAAATCTTGGTCCCATGGAATACGACTAAAGTCAATCCTGACCCCGTGGGAAACGCCCAGAGCAACCCCTGACTCCGTGAAATGCGGATAATGCCAACCTTATCAATCACTTACGGGTCCTCTTGACTCGTAAGGAAGAAAACTCTCTTGTGAGATCCTTACGACTCCCAAGAGAAAACACACTTAGGAATCCTCACGATTCCTAAGAAGAAAATACACCTACGAGATCCTTTCGACTTGTAGGGAGAAAAGTCTTTATGAGACCCTCACGGCTCATAAAGTTGAAAAGCCTTAGGCAACAGATCTGAACCTGCTTCCTAAGCCATCACTACCTCTCGAAGAGTTCAAGATGTAATGCTCTCTATCATCTACAGGCTACACTTACTAAGGTAACATGGCGGCAACAAAGAAAAGAGAAGAAAACAAGAGATAACACAAGATAGTACGAAAGAAATGTAGCTTTTATTTATAAGTTCAATTGGGTGATAGATACATCATAAGAAAGAATCAAAAAATGGATAAATGTTATTCAAAAATTACAAATGTTAATTGGTACAAAAACAACTATTGGGAGGGAAGAGTTTTCAATAAACCAATCAGTTGTTCGCGCACTCCCCTCAGCCCCTTTTCACGGTCAGCTGCTGTGGCTAACTCCGCTTCAACCTGATCCCGTTGCTGCAAATAAGATGAAAGTTGCTCATCGACAACCCGCTGAGCTACCCCACGACTCTGCGCATCTCGCTCGATGAGGTCGAGCTTCTGCCTCAGCGTTAACCCGTCAGAAATACATCGTAGAAGGCCCTCAAAGATAGCTTTCAGCTGTACAGCATTTGCGTCAACCGGAGCGTGCAGACGGACAGATTCGCTTGAAGTCTCTTCACACTCTTTACGCTTTAAAGCCGCTTCTTGTTCAAGATGGCAAAGGTAGGGAGTGCTCTGCTCAACCCACGCGGCCCGTTGGGAGTTCACAGCCAGGACCTCGGGAGCAGGACGTCCGAGCTCGAGCTCATGCAGGGCCTCAATTTTCCTGCAGTGATTAACCTAAGACTCAACGACGCCCTCACTATGAAAGTTCATGAGCGTCGCCAGCATATGATTAACCTCGGCAGCAAATTCTGCAGCAAGGGTAGGGGTCTCCGCGTCAAGCTCTCTAATTGATTCACTCAACATACGAAGGCTGGTCGCAGCGCCCTTAGAAGATGGACGTCTAGAAAATGGTCCTGCTGGCATTAATATACGAGATTTGAAGGGAGCAGGGACCGGTGCGACTGCTGCAAAATGAATTACGGTTAAAAGCTACCTCGCAAAATAAATAAATCACATGAGTGATGAAATATACTATACCGGCTACGGCAGATGGCAAGGCCGGGAGTATCGGTGGCACAACTATTTTTTCATCTCCTCCTTTAATCTGTAGCGCTGCAGTCAAAACAAGGAAGAATTAGCAACGACTTGGCTGCCCGTAAAAGAAAAGAGAAGACATAAGATAGAGGTTGTACTCACCAACGCCACTAGATGAAGCAATCTCCGACTGGAGGGGGAAATGTGGGCGCAACACCTGATACAGATGATAAAAAAGGACTCCTGCAAGGATGTAATAATGCAATGTCAGTACATAAAGTATATTGCCTACAATGAAACCGATAAGTCACAAACCCGTACCTTCCAGCATTTAGGAGGACACAAGAGAAGGCAAAGGGGCGACCACCATCAAAGCAGCAACTGACGATGCTTCCTTAGATGGCACAACCTCAATGCTCGCCAAACCTGCATTAGAAACGAGAGAAATACCGTCAGAAGAGATTGAAAGGGATTGCAGAATGAAAAAGAAAGCAATGACCTAAAATCTACCTGATGAGTCGCCGGTCGAAACTGCGATAAGGGCATCACTGGGTGCAGTGACTGCTTCACCCTCCTCCATCGGAATGGTTTCACCGCCCGTAGCTTCATCCCCCGACTCCACGAGAACCATCGTGATACTCACATCGCCCGGCAACGGCAAGGAACCGCAAGGGGAAAGAGTGACAATTGGGGCAATTCCAGACTCTTGAGAAAGAGTGGCCACTTCAGGCTCGGTGATTGCCGCCATCTCACCTACCACTTCTTCATCAAGACTCGGCCCTGCAGGACAGGATATATGAGAATCTAAAAATTAAAACTTTGACAAAAGGACTCAATGTTATGTTACCTTGAGATGGCCTTTCAGCAGCTTCCCGAGCCGCGCGTATCGCCTGTTTATGAGCAATAGACAGGGCAACCGGAGTACCCTCTGAAGAAGCAGGGACAGGAGAAGCAGTGCTCGAGCCTGCACCCATGGCCAAGGCGATGTTACGTTCCCTTGCTGCACGTCTCCTGCGCTTTATTTCCACCCGGGCCGTGAGAGCTGATCTTCTCAAGACCTCCGTCAAGGGGACGTCATCGTCCACGCCAGGAGCTACCTCTGGAGCCGTTATGGCGTCCATCATCGGTTTCTTAAGTAAAACCTCTTTTGGCAATGATGGGGAGGCCGGGACTTCGATAGCTGGCCTCGGAAGCATCTCCACATCACCTTGCAGAATTGGCACTGTACTGGGCATGACCTGAGTCGAGGCAGCCCCTGCGATAAGATGAAAAAAGGGTCAGATTATCCATAAGAAAGGTAAATGAAGGCACAATGGCCGAAATATACCAATGCTCAGCGAAGCGCGAAGCCTCTCCTCCTCCTCAAAAGTCTTGAGGGAAGCCGCGAGAGCCTCTTCAGTGGAAATGCCTGTTAAAGAAGGTGTGTCAGTCAAAACATGATAACAAAATCATAACAGCAAAAAGATGCGACTGAAGATTACCTGACGCAGCAAGGATGATCAGTCCTGCTTTATGGCTAGCTAGACGCTCGGAAGCTACGATGGCAGCCTCCGGATCAATATCATCTGGCGCCATGAATAGACCCTCATTGGTCCCATATTCGCTCAGGCCCTCGCTATAAGGAGCATGAGGCTCCTGGCCGAGTACAACGTCGGTAGAGAGAATCAACTTCTTCTTCTTCTTCTTCTTCTGCGAGCGAGTACTGGCCGCCGGTAACACGAGCTTGCGCTTAGCGGGCAATTTCGGGCGGCGAGTCCCGATCTCCGCACCCAAGCCAGACTCAGGAGACGCTACAGCTTCCACTTCGACGGGAGCATGCGGTAGCGGTAGCTCAGGCATATCATGTGATGCCACAGCCGCAGCAACTTCCCTCAAGGGAGGACGGATAATGGTCCGTCGCTTTAAAGGAACAGCGGGGTTACGAGCCGGAGCGGTGCCCTTGCGATCAAGCAGCAATCGCTTCTTCTCCCTAATGACGGCGCCCATCGAATGTTGATACCACACCACATACACATTCAGGGCCTTTGGAACACAGCTCGGTTCACTAATGAAGAAGTCAGACCCTGTGTTTAAGCGCATAAAATGATTCAGCGCGCTTCGTATACCCTCTTTGGTAGCAGCAGGTTCTGCCAAGAAAGCCTCAAGCGGGACGCCCTGATTATAGCTTAACTGCTGGGTGAAACGATGCGGGTTGTATCTCATGAACAACGCCGCATCATTCTGCCTAAATACGAGAAAGCCCAGCCTGATGGAGTACAGATGAAGAATCTCCCGAGTTTTCAACACAGAGGCCCCGTCTTTAAAAATGTCCTGCAATGGCAGCACCGTTTTTGTAGATTCCTGGCCGACGGTCAAAATTTTATCGGTGAAGGACATACCATCTCCAACCGTGCGTGGACGAAGGAGTAAACCCCTAGCTTCCCGCGGTGTCGGATTTACGAGGGAACTTACATCTGTCATAAAAGGAAGGTCATCTGTGGATACCGAAGACCCTAAGCACGTGCAACTCGAGCCATGAGGTGAAATAATGCATTGAGAAGTTGGAAGGCTGCACCCCTGGCTCAGTAGTATCCGCTGCCAAGCTGAGGCCATGATACAGGTGGGCTAACCCAGCGATCCCGACAGCCACTTGTATCCTGGCAACCATTCGATGTGCTGGGTAGAATACAGACGTCCTCATATAGCAAGGGTGCATGGAGAGCGCGAACCAGCTTAACCATAAACCGAGGAACCCTAGAAATAACGCTTCCTCATCGATGCCCGGAGCGGCAATTTCCGAAAAGGGGACGATCACGACGTTTGGAAGAAAGAAATTCTTTTGATCGGCTTCCAATATTGGCCGGCGATCCAAGCCAAAGCCGAAAAGATCATCAAGTTTGGCAAACTTTTCACCTTGTTGCGATAAAACTTCCGTACGGAGAAAACGAGTGATAAAATCAGTAAAAGTAACCTCGCGGCCTCCAGATTCGAGAAAGAGGCTCTCATACATATTCAACACCTTTATCAAACTTGGGAACTGGTGTTGAATGGCGTTCTCTGGGGTAAGACCCATTACCACTGATTTGGTGGCAAAAATATACTCATCCGGAGGAAGCAGCTCCTCGTAATGCTCTCCCCTAACGGGTAAACCAAAGACCTCGGCAAATTCCTCTAAGGAAATGGAGACTTCTCAATCCAATAAGAGGAAGGTATGGGTCGGAATGTTCCATTGCTTTAGAAACGCCTTGATCCACCATGTAGGAGGTGCAGAATACTGGAACAAGGAAGCGTAAATCGCAGGGTACAATCCGAGCTTCAGCAGCTGTGACTTCTTCGCCGATAAGATATATCAGGCCCACTGTAAGTATTCGGCCAGGTGACAGGGAGTTAGTCCTATGTTATAGGGTTGTCCCCAAGGGCACGACTCGCCCTGACATATGCACCGCCCTAGAGTGTCCAAAGTCACCGGCAGCTGCACGGGTACTGCGGCAATAGAAGGCCGAAGGAGACCCTCTGAAGTCCAATTCACCTCCTCCACAATATAGCTTATCGGGGGTGCATCTGCATAAGGGATCGCAGAGATATGCTCCGAGGGTGTCGCACAAGAAAAGCTCCGGCGGCCTCTGATAATTTGATTGTACCATCTACCCTATAGATGAAGATTCTTGTGCTCCAGGTCTTGGTCTTTGATCAACGCAAGAGCCTCTCGGTCTACGGGCACTTCGGGGAATCCGCCTTCTGAGCGGACGAACGGGAAGGAAGTGTCGAAATACATAGTACCTGCGCGGAAAAGAACAAATTTTCAGTCGCCAATGCTACAATTGAAGTTCTGTCACTAGGTACTTTAAATCGGTACCACACTGCAATGCAGTGAAAAGGGACCAAAGGGGGACCCACATAATCCAGATGACATTGCATCATTAATAAAACAGCCTCATCATTTGATGAGACTGTCAATTAAATGAGGAAATCCTCAATTGATTCTCATTTAATGAGAATTCCTCGGGCCAGGGAGTAAATCCCCCCTTGAGAGCAGTGCTCTATAGCAGAATGACACATGTCAGATTCTAATGATGAAGGAATAAAATTCCTCAAGAAAATTCTAAGAGGTTTGCTCTGTAAAAATGATGGAATAACCCATCAGAGAACTTAAAGTACAGTTTTAATGGAATAAAATTCCATGATCTTTAAGATCCATGAACAAACTCTTAAGAGTTCTCTATGAAAGATTAATAAATCTATGAGATTTGAAAAGAGCAAAGCTCTGTTAATGGGTTATGAAACCCCGAAAAGGATCTCTTAAGATCTAAGATCTAACAAGAGCAAAGCTCCGTTAATGGGTTAAGAAACCCTAAGAAAGATCTCTTTAGATCTATGGGTTTAAGAGAGCAAAGCTCTGTCAACAAAACCCTAAAAAAGGTTTTCTTTAGATCGAAGATTTATGAAGAGCAAAGCTCTGTTAATGGGTGAAACCCTAGATTATTAAATAATCTACTGAAAGATTTAATCTTTACCTAAGATTTTGACAGAGTTCTGTCCTTAAGAAAGTTCTTAAGCCAAAGAGCTATGCTCTGCAAGAGAATAAAAATTCTCAGAAGGAAGAAGATGAACAGAAATCATCTCAAGGGCCAAAGGTCCTATTTATAGGCACTGAGATACCGTTTCAACTTCTGAGTTGATCCAAGGGCGCAGATGCTGCCACCGCTGCACTCACGTGTGAGCCACATGAGCGCAATGGTGGGGGGGGGTATTTATTTCCCCCAATCAAAGCAAACCTCTATTCAAAATTCAAATTTTGAAATAAAGCAACGCTTCAGAAGCAGCGCCAAGTGCGCTGTGCGCTAGCGCTAAGTGCGCTGCGCTCTAAGCAGCTCACTACGTGCAAAGCATGGGTGCGCTAGCGCTGGAACTAAAAGCTCCTCACCGTCAGATCAAAGATCCAATAAAGATGATAAATCATCAATTAATTAGAATTAAATTCTGTTAAGGAAAGATTCCTCAAAATCTTTCCAAACAAAAAGATTGTGCTCTGTAAATCAGAGTACCGTTGGATCAATGATCCAATGGTGATTAAAAATCACCAAAAGTACAGAATAAATTCTGTATGGAAAGATTTCTCGATCTTATTAAAAACAAGAAGATTGCCTTCTGTAAATCAGAAGCCTTTGGATCAAAGATCCAATGGTGGGGAATCTCCAAATCAATTGGAGAGAAGATCTCCTTAACTGATTGAACAAATCAGCTCACCCCATATAAAGGCCTTAAGGCTTCAAGTCTGGGAGACAGAAAAAACGAGAGGAACCCCCCATAAGGTTTGAAAGATCTCAGAAAAAAGAGCCAAGCTATCAGAGAAAGAAGATTTTCTTCAAGGTAAAAAAAAATGATGAACAGAGAGATAAAATCATCTCATAATTAAAAAGAAGAATTCACTTCTTTAAAGATTACAGATCTGCAAGACCAAGGTCTTTCATAAACAGATCAAAAGATCTCATCATAAAATAAAAAGAAGAACATAATTCTTCTCACAGATCATAGATCTATAAGATTAAGGTCTTTTTACACAAAGAGATCATAGTATCTCATTATAGAAGGGGGGAATACTTCAATTCTCTGAGGATCATAGATCCATAAAGGCAAAGCCTTTCACAAAAATAAGAGATTGAAATATCTCCTACCAAATAAGAACTTTGTTCTTAAAACCTTGAGACAAAGTCTCTTCTAAACGAGAATTTATTTCTCAGATCATAAAATTGATCAGATGCATTTCTGCGCTCTTTGACCGGCGCAAAGTGCCAAGTGCATCACGTGCTCCTCACGTGTACGCTACAGAACAAATAGCGCTTTGCGCTTATGGACTAGCGCTCAGCGCCGAGCGCACCACGTGCTCCTCACGTGTGCGCCATTGAACAAATAGCGCTCTGCGCTCACAAATTAGCGCTCTGCGCTCAAGACTAGCGCTGAGCGCTGCAGAGCCTTCGCGCTCCAAATATAGCGCACTGCATTCTTTGACTGGCGCCAAGCGCATCACGTGCTCCTCATGTGTGCGCCACTGAACAAATAGCGCTTTGCGCTCATAAAATAGCGCAATGCGGTCTTTATCTGGCGCTTAGCGCCAAGCGCGCCACGTGCTCCTTACGTGTGCGCTACCCAGCAGAAGCGTTCTGCGCTCTTTTGACTGGTGCAAAGCGCCAAGCGCACCATGTGCTGCGCTGATAAAACACAAATTGTTCTTTAATAAGCCCCAGAGCTATGATGAATGCTCAGCATTTAACAAAAGACAGAAATACTTTCAGAATCCAAATCAATACTCAGTATTATTAAAAAGGCCAAGCCCAATTAAATGCTCAACAGCCCAAAATAAATGTTAAATATTTTAACTTGATTGGACTTAGCCCAAGATTGGCCATAAGTCCTTAATTCTGATTAATTGAGCCCATATGCTCATAAATCTTCGAATCTTAGTCCCAATTGGACTATAGATCTCCCAACCAAAATTGGTTCAAGGGTACATCTCTGAACCCCTTTGATATATGTCGTTGTAATCCTTCAACATATTCAGAGAGGCGACGGGTCCCGACAACCATACATTTCATAGACTATAACGTTTTTAAACCGGGCCGTGAGGTCCTTAAACCCATGGACTATGATGTCCTTAACCTTGGACTGTGGGGTCCTTAAGCCTATGGACCATGATGTCCTTAACCTTGGACCGAGATGCCCTTAAACTAACATTGGACCGAGATGTCCTTAAACTAACATTGGACCACCATTTCCTTAAACTGGTAATCGACCGCAATGTCCCTAAACTAAACAATAGGTCCCAAATGCTCTTTTGTTGGATCTAAACGATCCCGTTAAGTTGATCTTAGCCTAAAAATTAGACTAATGTATCCTTAACAAACGTTTTAGTTGATCTTAGTCTCAAATGAGACTAACGTATCCTTAAACCCAACCCCAAACCCAAATCTAAGAAAATACGGATTTGGACTAATCTACGCCCTATGGGCGATAACATAAATTAGTCTCCGTATACAATCCACGGGCAACCAAAAACAAAACAAACGCCCATGACACGAAGTGACCATCTGGAGAAGGAGAAAGTGGTTACCGCGATGCGGTAGCGTAATTAACTGCAGGGGCTTGTGCCTGCAGGGAAGAGCGTCCCCACAATCAAAAACCCCTCAAATGAGGGGGAATCTGACGAAGTCTGCTACATCGGCCGCATCCGTTTAAACCTTCGATATAGGGTGTCATAAATCAACTTGGCATCTTTGGAGAGGTGGACGGATAGCACCAATTAGCATCTGCCCTTGAAATTCAGGCAAGACGGACCTATGCGGTCGCGTCTCTGTTTTCGGCGGAGAACATGATTGTCTCTATGTTACATGTTGATAAAGCCCTTGGGATGAGTACTTGACTACCAGGATTATGATGCAGATCATACTAGTAGGAACAGGGTAGTCGGCAAGTACATCCTTCAAATGTTCCTACTTGTAGGTGTATCGAGACAGAGCAACGATATACCGGTGTAGACTAGCGTATAGCTTCTTGAACCATGTAGATGGGCGATGGATTGTTTCCTGATTTAAAATCAGGAAAGCTTCTGGAAAAGCTTCGGAAGAGGGTCACGTGCTTACACGTGACCAGCGGCCACGTGTTAACACGAGACACCTGAAAAGCATCATCAGATCGAGTTCAGTCTCCTAGCTACGCTAAAGAAAATGGGCTTCAGAAAGAGTCACGTGCTCCCACGTGACCAGGGTCACGTGGTGACACGTGACATTTAAATGCAAGCGTCCAACACGCAAGTTCTCTGATCGAGTCAAGAAAAACGGTTCAGAAAGAGTCACGTGCTCCCACGTGACCAGGGTCACGTGTCGGCACGTGACGTTCAAGGCAGCAAGCGCGTTTCCAGAACAACCAAGGAAAGAGAGTTCAAATAAAGGGTCACGTGCTCACACGTGACCAGGGGTCACGTGGTAGCACGTGATGTTTAAGCAGCAATCAGAAGACACAGTGCAGAAGGCTCGTTCCAAAGGGGGTCACGTGCTCACACGTGACCATGGATCACGTGGTCACACATGACCGGCTTCCAAAGCCCATGTTGACGACAGAATTAAATTCTGAAGGAAATTCGAATCTTTCCAAAGGAAAGTAATTATTTGGGACTAATCAAATTAAAGATTCAGAGATGATTAAATATCATCTATCTATGGAAAATCTCGGCTTTGGGAAAGATTTCCCCCTTAAATCTAACCAGAATATCAAAGGAGAATCTCTGGATTTAAGATCCAATGGTGAATAAAATTCACCTAATAATCCAAAGGCCCAAAATGAATGATGGATGCAAATCAAATCTCCCAATGAAGATTCGTCAAAAACTGATTGATGCGGCTGCCTCTCCTATAAATAGGAGCCAAGGGACACAAAAAAAGGGATATACATGCGCAGAGAAGAAAAGGAGAAAAAGAGAAGAGTTTTGATACTTCGAAAAGACTCAGATCTTCTGCAAAAACCCTAGGTAAGAAAGGGAAGCCCTTTTGAAAGAAGCAGAATTTAATTCTCAACAGAGTTTAACTCTGATAATATAAAAGCAGAAGAGCATATTTCTTCTCTCTTTGATAGAGGATCTGCAAAGTGCACATCTCCCCTTAAGGTTGAGAATTTAATTCTCAATGGGTTGAGATCCTGCCATGCAGATCCAAAACATAGAGAAGGAGTGCAAACTCGAGAATTTAATTCTCACAGAACTATAGGAATTTAATTCCTCCAAAATAAAGTGGGGCTAGACCCTATATCATGGGAATTTAATTCCTTCAGAACAAAAAAAAAGAAACAGGGTTTAACCCTAATTAAAGAACTTAGTTCTGTTGAAACAACGGGAATTTAATTCCCTTAATCATCATTTCCTCAAAAACTTTTATTAGGGTTTAACCCTATTCAGCCCTTCACATAAACGAGGAATTTAAATCCCACAGAAAATTCAGAGTTAAACTCTATTCCAGAATACAAGTCTTCAAAAGAAAGAAGGATTTAATTCCTCTGAAATTTAAAGTCTCTGGAATTTAATTCCTAAAAAAAAAAGGGAGTAACAAATCCTCTGAAAAAACCACATTAAGGCAGGGTCACGTGTCACCACGTGACCCCCCCCAAAAGCCCTACAGAAAACCCCTTTGAGGCGGCACCCCACGTGACCCACGTGACTTTCAGTAGAAGCCTTAACACATAGGCATTTGAATGCCCATCACGTGCTGACACGTGATGCTATCAAAGACACAGTAATTTCAGCAGAACAAATGAAGGAAGGGCGCTCTCACGTGCTGCCACGTGACCCCTCTTGTCTTAGTGTTTAACACTAAATTGAAACTCTCGAAATCAGTGTTAAAATATTGTTGGGCCTTAGTGTTCAACACTAATTAAAAAGCTTCACTTGCAGTGTTCAACACTGATCCGTTTTAGTGTTTAACACCAATTTGAGAAGCCTTATTGCTGGTGTTTAACACCAATTATTTCTTAGTGTTAAACACTAACTTGTTAACCGCATTCCCAGTGTTCAACACTGATTGCTCTGTAGTGTTTAACACTAGGCTTTGGCCCAATTGGCTAAATGGATTGAGGCAAAGCCTCTCCTTCAATGGACCAGCAAGAGTCAATATTCCAGACCTGACTGGACTTAGCCCAAGCTGGCCATAAGTCCTCAATTTGTGATTAACTGGGCTAATGAGCTCATAACATAATTGATCAGTCTTGACCCAAATTGGGCCAGGGACTATTTAATCCACCCCGGTTCTAGGGTACATCTCTTCACTCCTTTGATACTTGGCATTGTAATCCCTCAATGTCTTCAAAGAGGTGACGGGTCCCGATGACCACTCATGATATGGACTGTGGGGTCCTTAAACCCATGCCTAATGCTAAACTTCCTGGTTACGTGGAAAGCGGATAACGTCACTCTTTGACCCCGTGGAAAACGTCCAGAGCGGATCCTGGTCCTCGCAGAGCATGGCAGTGAACCCATGCGAAGCATCCAGAGCGGAGCCTGGTCCTCGCCTAGCACGGCAGTGAACCCGTGTGAAGCATCCAGAGCACATACCGGACTGTGGAGTCCTTAAACCCATGGACTATGACGTCCTTAACCTTGACCGAGATGTCTTAAAACTACCCACGGACCGCAATGTCCTTAAACTACCAACGGACCGCAATGTCCTTAAACTACCAACGGACCGCAATGTCCTTAAACTACCCATGGACCGCAACGTCCTTAAACTACCCACGGACCGCAACGTCCCTAAAACTAGAACAATTGAGCCCTCCATATGCTCTTTTGTCGGATCTAAACGGTCCCGTTTAAGTTGATCTTAGCCTCCAAAAATGGCTAACGCGTCCTTAAACCTTCAAACAGATTGGACTACGAATCCCCTAAATTAACTCCGGCTTGAGGGTACATCTCTGAACTCCTCTGACATCCGTCGTTGTAATCTTTCAACGTCGTCAGAGAGGTGACGGGTCCCGAAGACCATACATGCAATGGACTAACGTATCCTTAACAAACGTTTAAGTTGATCTTAGCCTCAAATATGGCTAACGTGTCCTTAAACCAAACCCCCAAACCCAAATTTAAGATAATGCGGATTTGGACTAGTCCACGCCCTACGGGTGACGACATAACTCAGTCTCCGTAAACAATCCACGGGCAATAAAACAAACACCCACGACACGAAGTGACCATCTGGAGAAGGAGAAAGTTGTTACCGCAACGCGGTAGCGTAATTAACTGCAGGGGCTTGCGCCTGCAGGGAAGAGCGTCCCCACAATCAAAAACCCCTCAAATGAGGGGGAATCTGACGAAGTCTGCTACATCGGACGCATCCGTCTAAACCTTCGACACACGGTGCCATAAATCAACTTGGCATCTTCGGAGGGGTGGACGGATAGCACCAATTAGCATCTGCCCCGAACCCCAGGCATTCGGACGTCCCGACGTCCCGGCCGCCGTTCGGAGGGGAACAGATTCTGGCACGCCCGGTGGGACCTTTTCTTCTTTCCACTCCACACTTCGTGTGTCGTGATTCGCGAACCAATCGCGGTTCGCTAATAGTTGCCCTTGGGTCTCAAGGTACTGAGAATTGGCATCTTGCTTATTGCAGAAACCAAAGGATCGATGGCTTTCATCCCTGCGAAATCCTCCAACTGCTCAGACGGCAACTGCAGCCGACGCTCTGCCTCGCCAGGAGGTATAGCCTATGGACCCCAAGCTGCTTCGCTGCTCACAATGCCGGTGGAACAGGTCACCCGCGCCACTACAGGATTGTTTTTTGGGACCATGATCCCGCCGACAAACTTTACCGCTCCAGTGCTGGCAAAGGAAACTCTCAAGAAGTCGGTCTTTGATCGTCTTACCCCTACCGCGGCTCCTCCCAACGAGCCGCCCAACGTCAACGCCTCGGTCTTCTCTAGACTGGGCCAGGAATCATGCGAGCTCATTACGGGGCCTACAATCTCAAAGAAGGTTACTTCTAAGAAAGTGACCGCTCCCATCCCCGAAATCGCCAAGGCAACCTCTCCAGCCAAAAAGTCAGTCTTTACAAGATTGACGGCTCCGGCCTTTGCTCCCGCTGCACAAAGGACATCGGTCTTTGACAGGCTAACACCGACAACGACCCCCCACCTACACAGGGGGCAAGACGAAACCATTCTTACCGCTGACCCTACACCGTCCGCTCGACACTCTCGACGTCGCCATTGGCGCCGAGTGAGGAAGGCTGGGGGCAACTCCCCCTCCGGATTAACTCCACCAGCCCCAGCGGTAGAAGTTGATGCTGCTGTTCCAACTGGAAACAGCTTTGAAATACTAAATAAGGTGCGAAGGAATTCCCCTACCGCAGTGCTGAAGAGGTCTCCTCCCCCATCGGAAAAGGTGGTGGAAATAGAACCCGAACAGCCTCGATCTCCTCAACGGCTGTCTTCCAAAATTTATAAGGTTTGGCGACAAGCCCGAGATTCGATCATCGATCCAAACTTCTCTCGCCAGCACAAAAAGCCGAAAATCCAACCTGAAGCTGGTCACCAGGCTAAACCCCAAAAGGCTGTTGATCAACTGACTCATAAAAGGAGGAGGCCAGAGAGGACCCCTCGACGTGCAACGACGGCTAAAAGCAACAAGCCCGGACACCTTAAGTCTGGGGGCATGATGGTCCACACCGTATACATGGCCTCTGGAAAGGACGAGAGCCGCACTTCTACAGGCCACCGACCGCTAACCCGATCCGTAACGAAATCCCAGGAGCAGCAACAAAAGCTCCAAGAAATGATGAATGCTATGGCCGCACTCACCGGGCCAAAGGAAAACCCGGAAGCGTCCTCAGACGCACGCCGGGAGGAAGAAACCGACGCTGAATTCCTTCGCCGGACACTGGAGAAAAGGGACAAAGAGGCTGCTGAACAAGCGGCCAACATACAACGGATGGGCCTTCTCTTTCAAGATGTGATAGGAATGATGATCCAGCAGGACTTACCCACCGAAGATCCTCCGATTGTTCTTGAAGATGACCGAGGAGAGACGTCAAATCCACCACCAGCCCTCTCAACAGCCAAGGAAGAGACGATCTCTAAGGCTGACTTGGCTGACTATATAGCCCAGCAAATCCGAGTTCATCACGCAACTGAGGCAGCTGGTCAAACCGTGAAAACCGGGCGTCCGTATCCGAGCTGGTACGACCAAATTAAATACCCACAAGGTTATACGATACCGAAATTCCACGTGTATAAGGGGACCGGCAATCCCCATCAACATGTCGCCCAGTTTCGGGCCCTATGCGGTAACACCGGCGGTGACGATAAATTGTTGCTTCGCCAATTCGTAGGCAGCTTGTCAGAAACGGCGTTCGAATGGTATTCGGAACTCCCGAATGATTCCATCAAAACGTTCGCTGAAATGGAGTTGCTATTCACTCAGCGGTTCGCAAGTGCCAGCGAGCGCACTCCAATAACTGCACTTATTAACGCCAGGGTAAAACCGAGTGAAACCTGGGTCCAGTACGCTATACGATGGCGGAACTTGTGGTCGAGATGTGAGCAGCGCATCGAGGAAGCACCTGCGGTGGGCATGTTCGTGGGAACTCTAGACCCTCACGCAACTATCTCCCAGTTTATGATGTTCTTTAAGCCAACCACATTCCAGGCTCTGATTGACAAGTTAGCTCAGATGGACCAGATGGGTCATAGACCACCTACACCGAAGTCGGAGCCTCGGAATGACAAGGGTAAAGGGAGGGCAACCTTTGTTGCGAATGCCCAACAGCAACCTAACGCCCCGAAATCGACGGATCAACTGGAGGAAAGACGCCGATACTATAATGAGAAGATGAAGCGTCCCTACTCGTTCCCACAAGACAAAACGAAGCGGTTATTCGAGTTGGCAATACGCAACAGACTTATAAACCTACCAAATCCAAGGCGACCGCCACAACCCACCGAGATGAATAACTCCAACTACTGCCCTTATCATCAGACGGTAAGTCATCCGATTGAAGATTGCTTCGTCTTCAAAGGATGGATCGAAGATCAATACCTTCAGGGGAAATTTGTACTGTCCGAAAAGTGGAAGGTGAACCCACCACAACCACATACTCCTAAGAAGGCCGATACACCGGGGGCAACCTGCTCCTTTATCAAAGAAGCTCCATGGGAGGTCGTGTTATCAACGAAGACCAAAAGAATGCTGAGAGACCTCCATGCATGCCCTGCGATCGAATGGAAGGACCCTCTTGAACCTCAAATTATCGAAGGGATGTCGAAGCCCCGCACCATTGCAAAGACTCGTGAGGAGGGCCCAAATACTCACGCCCAACCGTTAAAATCTTCAAAGAAAAAGAAGAAGAAATCCAAGAAGCCCGCGAGGCTTGGAGATCAGCGAACAAACTTACAGAAGCAAATTGACGCGCTGGAAGAATACAATCAAAAGGCGCGAACTCCTGTCACACTGCGAGAGTTCCTTAGCCACATCTTGCAAGATGAAGATGATGAAGAGAGCTCGTCGGACGAATCCGAAGAGTATGTGGCAAGTTGCAACATGATCTCCCACTCGTTTATCGATGATGAGAAAACTCCTGTCACTAAGAAGCCGAAGGCAGAGCCCAAACCAGAGCATGCGAGGCTGACAACCGATATGATCAATGCCTTCCTAGACGAGATTCGTCTAAAGAGTAAAGCGGATCAGGAGCGCGAAATGGCAATGCCAACGGGAACCAGAGGCGGGCGACTGGACGGAAGAGTGGAGTTACCCCTGCCAGAACAAAAGGCATCCGAAGTGGACAAGAAAATATTCAAGACAAGGAAAAGGTTCGCCAAAGCCATGTCAATGGGAATGATGCTACCACCTTCGGAAGCAAATACGCACGAAGGGGCGGAAAGGCACCCTGACTATTGCGCGTATCACCGGAAGATCTCACACCCCACGGAGGAGTGCGATGCCTTCAAAATATGGTGGCGAGGATATGTTATCCGTCAGCAACAGTTTAAGCGCATGAAACGCAAAAGCCGTCGGGAGCGAAGAAGTACTGTCGGAGGGCATAACAAGACTACTGGCAACTGTTACATGGTTGACGCCAGAGGGTCACAAGTTCTCACCTTCGGGAGCGACTCTGATGAAGAAATGGCTCTGGGCCCTCTCTTTACAGAATCCGTTCTAGGAAAAAAGGAGGAATCGGAGGCTTGCGAGAACATCCAGCTGCGCAACCGCACACTCCCGGAGAAGAATCTCGGGCCCGTCGGCCGAAAAGATAAGGGAAAGGAAAAGATCATTGAAGATATCACTTTAGATGACCAGGTCATAAAAGAGCTAACTAACAAAGACCCTCCCAAAAAGGGTAAGGTGGACTATAACATCCTCGCGCACTTAAGGAAACTACCCTCTCAGCTTAGCATTCTTGATGCCCTTCTATTATCAAAAGAAGCGCGAGACTCACTCATTAAAGCGTTGCAAGAGCCTGAACAATTCCAGGCCTTTCTCGCCACCGAAAGGATGAAGGATGAACTGGAGGAAGTGCATACAGCCGATGTCACTTTCGGTGATGAAGACCTCCTTTTAGGGACGTGCGACCACAACCGTCCCCTATATGTCTCCGGATACTGCCACGACATCAAGATAGGCAAGATCCTGGTGGATAATGGATCCTCCGTCAACCTCCTTAACGTTCGGGTGTTGAAGGAAATCTGCATGAGTGTGCAACACCTCGCTCGTGACAAAATTACTATCTCCGGTTTCGACTCTCAATCGTCACGGACCCTCGGATCTGTAATACTGACGTTACGCTTCGGACTTCTCGTCACAGACATCAAATTCCATGTCATTGACGCCAAGACCTGCTACAACGCCCTGCTCGGCCGTCCTTGGCTACACGAGTACAACATCATCCCTTCTACACAACATCAGTGTATGAAATACTTCAAGGATGGTTTCGAGTACACTGTAACAGGCGAGTTAAACCCGTTTTCTGTGAACGAAGTTCGCAAATACGAAGATGCGAAATACTTTTTGCCAGATTTCGAGGATACAGAAAGGTGTCGCGACCCGGAGAACAAAGCCGCCGCCACCATCCCTGTTTTCGGAAGCGATACCGAAGAAGAGGAAGAGATAGTGTATATGGGGCCATCCCAACACAACAACCTGGGGGCACCCACCCCCATACCGGTCTTCGGGAGTGATTCGGAGGACGAGGTTAACGCCGTGTTCTCCAGTCGGCTGTCAATACAGGCACCCCTTTGCGATGACCATAGTCTGCAAATCACCATGGTACCGCAAGAACACTATAAGGATCTCGACGCGCTTCGAACCCACAGCGTACAGGACCTGCAAACATTTTACGTCCCTCCCAGGCGAAGGGGTGAGAAGGTGATCTTATTTTACCAATCCTCAGAGTCGAAGGTGGAGAAAGAGATCTGGCACGGCGTGGACGTTATACTTGACAGGCTCCAACCCATCCGTCTACCTAGATACTATACAAATGGATTGAAGAAGTTATTAAAGCGCCAAGGAGTACCCTTAAAACAGACTGTGCGGCAGGCTCGGTTCTACAACAGGATTTGGGATGTCCCCGGGACTCAGCGCAAATTGCCTAATGGGAAAATGGAAACACTTGGGCTTGGGTACACAAGAACCGGAAAACGGGAGCGAGCCCACGGCAGCTACGCCATATATACCTTTGATGAAGAAGAGGGCGCCCTGTCAGGAGAGGCCAACCCCTCATCAAAACTAAACCCTGCGACCGAAGCGCCAAACCCGTTGTTTAAAGGACGAATGGGCAAGCCTACCACGAAAGCGGATCAGAAAATTCGGGAAGATCACAACCACGAAGCGGCCATCTATGAGAAGGCCAGGACGCAACGTCTATTCCAACAGGCTGCACAGGCTGCAAAAGATAAAGATGTTCACCATCGTCAACCTGTCATACGAAAGGCCCGATGCAAGGACGGGAATAAATTAAGAAGCGAGAGAAGAAGCCGACAACAACGACGCAGGATTAGAGGGTTACGGGTATTGCGCGGCTCGGATTCGTCCCTCACGGAAAAGATGAGTCGAGCATACTCCTTCCCCCGAAACAAGACGGAACGGTTACTCAAGCTCGCCCTAAAACATCAGATGATCACGCTTCCAGAGTCTAGGCATCCTGAGCAAGCTAGCAAGGTCTCTCATCCGGGTTATTGCTCTTATCACCGAGCCATAGGACATCCGACCGAAGATTGCTTCACCTTCAAGAATTGGGTCGAGGACCAATACCGACGGGGTAGATTCGCTTTATCCGATGGTTGGAAAGTAACGCCGCCGCAAAGGCACGAGCCTAAAGCTACGAGAGCAGAACCGGATCCGCCTCGGTCCTGGGAGCGGATTCGTACCTGTTATACGATTACGATATTAAAAGAAGAGCCCGAGAACATAGATGACCTTCCCCGGTGCTTCGAGAACAGCGATGATGAGGTAATCTCGGAATTCCCGCCCGCTCCAAAAGAACTGGAAGACGGTATACATACTACCGCAGATAACCTCAGAAAGATTGAGTTGGGATCGGCAGAGGACTCGCGACCAACCTTTGTCAGTGAGCTACTCTCTGAAGAAAGGATGGCCGCGTTAAAGAACGTGCTTCTACGGCATAAAGACTGCTTCGCGTGGAACTACTCTGAGATGCCAGGATTAGATCCGGAGGTCGCTGTGCACAGATTAGCGATATCCCCAGACATCAGGCCAGTCAAGCAGGCACCAAGAAGGATGCGACTCGAGCTTGAGATGAGCATCAACGCCGAAGTCAAGAAACTGATCGATTCTGGATTTATTCAAGAAGTCCAATATCCCGACTGGATCGCCAATATCGTCCCGGTGATGAAGAAGAATGGGACGGTGCGTATATGCGTGGATTTCAGGGATCTCAACAAGGCCTGTCCAAAAGATGATTTCCCAGTGCCGGTAACCGAGCTAATGATAGATAACACGTCCACTCACGAGATCTTCTCCTTTATGGACGGTTCCTCAGGATACAATCAGATAAAAATGCATCCCGAAGACCAGAAGCACACCGCTTTCCGGACCCCTTTGGGTGTATTTTGCTACAGGGTTATGCCCTTCGGTCTAAAGAACGCCGGCGCTACCTATCAAAGGGCCATGACAAAGATCTTCGATGACCTCATACATGACATCGTCGAGTGCTATATCGACGACCTCGTAGTAAAGAGTATGTCATATGAAGATCACTTAAAGCACCTAGAGACTGTATTTCAACGCCTTCGGCAATATAATTTGAAGATGAATCCCCTCAAATGCGCGTTTGGAGTCTCCTCGGGAAAATTCCTGGGATTCGTCATCCGACACCGAGGTATTGAGATAGATCCGTCAAAGATTAAAGCGATCATGGAAATGCCCCCGCCAAGAACCCTCAAACAATTGCGGTCTCTCCAAGGGAAGCTCGCATACATCCGGCGATTTATCGCAAATCTTTCAAGCAAATGCCGCCCCTACAGTCACCTGATGAAGAAAGGAACCCCATTCGTCTGGGATCAAAAATGCCAAGGCGCACTAGACGAGATCAAGCAGTACCTGCAGAACCCGCCGGTATTAGCTGCGCCGGTCAAGGGAAAACCCCTCATTCTTTATACAACCGCCCTCGAAGGTTCCTTGGGCGCACTATGGGCGCAAGAGAACGATCAGGGGAAAGAGAGAGCACTCTACTACTTAAGTCGAGTTCTACTGGGGGCAGAAAGCAATTACTCTCCCATTGAAAAACATTGCTTGGCGTTAATCTTCGCGATAACAAAGCTCAGGCACTATGCGTTGGCACACGAAGTCTGCCTCATCTCGAAGGTGGACCCTCTTAAATATTTGATGTCAAAGGCTATATTAACGGGTCGACTCGCTAAATGGGCCCTACTCTTGATGGAGTTCTCGATAACATATCAACCTCTCAGGGCAGTGAAAGGCCAGGCCATTGCTGACTTCCTCGCTGAGCACCCGATACCGGCCGACTCTCCTCTAAACTGTGATTTGCCGGACGAGCATGCATTCGATGCGATTGGCGGCAAAAGCACCCGATGGGAACTCTATTTCGATGGAGCGTCCTCTATAAAGAAACAAAAGCAAGGTATCCCAATGATCAAGTCAGGGATAGGCCTCATCTTTGCGACTCCACAAGGAGGGATAATGCGCTTCGCCTTCTCCTTAACAGAGCCGAGGACAAACAATGAAGCCGAATACGAAGCTCTGATAGCAGGCCTCGAAATCGCCATCAACATGGGAATTGAAGACCTCCACATATACGGGGATTCTCAGCTGGTCGTTAGCCAAATAAATGGTGACTACCAAACATGCAAACCGGAGTTGGTGAGATACGGCGAAAAGGTGCGACAACTGTTGGCCCAAATCCCCTCCTATATTCTAGAGAACATACCGCGCGCGGAAAACAGCAAAGCAGACGCGTTGGCCAAGCTCGCTAAAGAACTGGCTGACGAGAACCTCGATGACGCCAGAATCGTAATACAAAGCCGTCGAGTGCTCGCCCCGGCAGAAATACCTCCGGAATTATATAAAGAAAAGGGATCGATTCAACAAGCGACCCTACAAATAAAAGACCGTGAGAAGGCTGAGGACTGGAGGGAAGTCTTCATAGACTACTTTAAGTCCCACCGAATGCCCGAAGAAGCGTCCTCAAGACATCAGCTTATGAAACGAGCTCTATCCTTCGCTTTCGTCAACGATACCCTGTACAAGAGATCGTTTGATTTTCTATGGCTGAGATGCTTGGGACCTGACGAAACGGAACGAGTCGTTCAAGAAGTTCACGACGGACTTTGCGGTTCTCACCAAGCAGGCCCAAAGATGAAGTTAAAAATTAAACGGATGGGTTACTACTGGCCCACGATGATCCAGGACTGCCTCGAGTATGCGAAGCAATGCCACTCATGCCAGATCCATGGAGACTTCATCCACCAACATCCGAATCCACTACACCCAACGGTGGCCAGCTGGCCATTCGAAATGTGGGGGACTGACATAGTCGGCCCCATAGAGCCGGCATCAGCCCGGGGACACCGTTTTATCCTGGCGACAACTGATTACTTCTCCAAATGGGCAGAAGCGGTACCACTGAGGGAAGTGAAGACGGAGAATATTCTCCATTTCTTCAAAACGCACGTCATCTATCGGTTCGGAACCCCGCGACGGATTATCTCCGATAATGGGCCGGCCTACCGAAGCCATAAGATTAGCCGCTTCGCACAGCAGCACAATATAGACTGGAGATATTCTTCAGTGTACAACCCACGAGCTAACGGTCTGGCCGAGGCTTTCAATAAGACCTTGACGAAGATCATGAAAAAGACCGTCTCCAGGAATAAGAGAGACTGGCACGAAAGGCTGCAAGAAGCCCTTTGGGCTTATCGAACGACATTCAAGACGGCCACGAACACAACGCCGTACGCGTTGGTATTTGGGACGGAAGCAGTTCTCCCCCTCGAGATAGAGTTACCCTCTCTACGAGTAGCAGTCCACCATGAGCTGACAAACGAAGAAAATGCTCACCTTCGGCTTGAGGAGCTTGATGCCCTCGACGAAACCCGGCTCATAGCGCAACAACATCTAGAAGCCTACAAAGCAAAGATGACGCGTTCGTACGAAAGATTGACCAGGCCGAGGACATTCCGCCAAGGCGAACTCGTACTAGTGGTCAAAAGACCTATGATCCCCAATCGTGCCAAGCGGGGAAAATTTGAGCCAAACTATGAAGGCCCGTACATCATAGACAAGGTCTACCAGGGTGGAGCCTATCTACTCATGGACATGCACGGTGAAAGACCTTTCAGGCCAATAAACGGTCGCTTCCTAAAGAAATACTATGCTTAATAAGCTGCAGCCTAGGTCAATGATAGATGACGACGACTATGTCCGCTCGCTATCTTCCCAGGCTCGGACTTTACAAGCAGCAGCCGGCCTTCCTATAACGACGGACCGAAACGTCCTTAAACTATCCTAGGACCGAAACGTCCTTAAACTATCTACGGACCGAAACGTCCCTAAACTAACGCCGGACCGAAACGTCCTTAAACTATCTAGGACCGAAACGTCCTTAAACTATCTACGGACCGAAACGTCCCTAAACTAACGCCGGACCGAAACGTCCTTAAACTATCTAAGACCGAAACGTCCTTAAACTATCTACGGACCGAAACGTCCCTAAACTAATGCCGGACCGAAACGTCCTTAAACTAACAACGGACCGAAACGTCCTTAAAACTAACGACGGACCGAAACGTCCATAAACTAACAACGGACCGAAACGTCCCTAAACTACTACCGCAGCATCCTTGGGCTGACGAGATAATAAAAAAAAAAAAAAAAAAAAAAAAAAGAAGTATATAAAATAATAGAAACGGTATGTCCATAAGCAAAATGGGCACGGATGAAAACCTGAAAGGGCTCCGTGAGTAAAAACAGCAGGACTGCCGGCGAGTGTTTGTGAAAACCCGAAAGGGCGCAACCTCGTTAAAAGACACTTATAGGGTCCTCTCGACCTTGTAAGGAGAAACCACCTGCGTGAGATCCTTACGACTCACAAAGGAGCTGCACACTTAGGGATCCTCACGATTCCTAAGGAGAAAAACACACTTACGAGATCCTCACGACTCGTAAGGAGAATTCTCTTATGGGACCCTCACGGCTCATGAGATTTGAAAGTCTTAAGTTACAGAAACCTGAACCTGTTCTTAAGCAAATCCTCCACAACCTCCGATATTGCCCTACAAGCGGCTCCATACTGACCCTTGTATACAATCCACGGGCGCGAATTAACACTTCCCCAACAAAGTCCAACCCTTATAGGTCCTCTCGACCCATAATGGGAAAGTCCTCTTGTAGGGTCCTTACGACTTACAGAGGAGCACACACTTAGGAATCCTCACGATCCCTAAGGAGAAAATACACCTGCAAGATCCTCACGACTTGTAGGGAGAAATACCTTTGTGAGACCCTTACGGCTCATGAAGTCAAAAGCCTTGGTTAACAGGACCCTTAACCCTGTTTGCTGAGCAACCTTTGTTCGTCATCGACAAAGGCAAATGATGATTCGCTCCTGGCAACATTCCAGTAGTAGCGATGCTGATGCCGAGATCGGTGCCTAAAATCCAAGCTTGCGGCGAGAAGGTCAGCAAGCCAAACATGCCTGCAAAATAGCCGAAATGATGGGGCAACTTGCAATAAAAAGCAGCAAGTAAAAATGAAGGCATAAAAAATAGCCGAAATGATGGGGCAACTCGCAACAAAAAGCAGCGAGCAGAAAATAAATAAATAGCCGAAATGATTGGGCACCGCGAAAAAATAGCCGAAATGATTGGGCAATCGTGATTTTCGCGATATAAAAGCTGAAATGATAGAGCATCGCGGAAAAAGAAATAAAATAAAAATAAAATTTATGCCCTACAGGTGATATTCCGTCGCACCCTGTACACAATCCAAGGGCGTAAACAAAGAAGGGATCATACTTCTCCCCCAGGTTTCATCAGAAGAAGAAGCCAAGTCTCGATGGGCCACAAGCGACCTAGAGATCATCCAAACACTCGTCTCGTAACAACGGACATGACTTCAGACGAAACGGAACAGCGGCAACCCCCAGTTCCATGACTCGGTGATATACACATCACCAAGAGTCAAACCTCCATTCCGTGAAATGCGGATACAATCAACAAACTTCCTGGTTACGTGGAAAGCGGATAACGTCACTCTTTGACCCCGTGGAAAACGTCCAGAGCGGATCCTGGTCCTCGCAGAGCATGGCAGCGAACCCATGCGAAGCATCCAGAGCGGAGCCTAGTCCTCGCCTAACGCGGCAGTGAACCCGTGTGAAGCATCTAGTGCAAACTTCCTGGTTACGTGGAAAGCGGATAACGTCACTCTTTGACCCCGTGGAAAACGTCCAGAGCGGATCCTGGTCCTCGCAGAGCATGGCAGCGAACCCATGCGAAGCATCCAGAGCGGAGCCTAGTCCTCGCCTAACGCGGCAGTGAACCCGTGTGAAGCATCTAGTGCGAACTTCCTGGTTACGTGGAAAGCGGATAACGTCACTCTTTGACCCCGTGGAAAACGTCCAGAGCGGATCCTGGTCCTCGCAGAGCATGGCAGTGAACCCATGCGAAGCATCCAGAGCGGAGCCTAGTCCTCGCCTAACGCGGCAGTGAACCCGTGTGAAGCATCTAGTGCAAACTTCCTGGTTACGTGGAAAGCGGATAACGTCACTCTTTGACCCCGTGGAAAACGTCCAGAGCGGATCCTGGTCCTCGCAGAGCATGGCAGTGAACCCATGCGAAGCATCCAGAGCGGAGCCTAGTCCTCGCCTAACGCGGCAGTGAACCCGTGTGAAGCATCTAGTGCAAACTTCCTGGTTACGTGGAACGCGGGTAACGTCACTCTTTGACCCCGTGGAAAACGTCCAGAGCGGAGCCTGGTCCTCGCCAAGCACGGCAGTGAACCCGTGTGAAGCATCCAGAGCAGATACCGGACTGTGGAGTCCTTAAAATCCACGGACTATGATGTCCTTAACCTCGACCGTGATGTCTTAAAACTAACGATCAACCACCCCGATTCCCTTGGTTTAAGGGTACATCTCTTCACTCCTTTGATACCTGGCGTTGTAATTCTTCAACGTCTTCAGAGAGGTGACGGGTCCCTGCAACCGCACATCGGACTGTGGAGTCCTTAAATCCACGGACTATGAGGTCCTTAACCTTGACCGTGACGTCTTAAAACTAGCATCGGACTGTGGAGTCCCTAAATCCACGGACTATGAGGTCCTTAACCTTGACCGTGATGTCTTAAAACTAACATCGGACTGTGGAGTCCCTAAATCCACGGACTATGAGGTCCTTAACCTTGACCGTGATGTCTTAAAACTAACATCGGACTGTGGAGTCCCTAAATCCACGGACCATGAGGTCCTTAACCTTGACCGTGATGTCTTAAAACTAACATCGGACTGTGGAGTCCTTAAATCCACGGACTATGAGGTCCTTAACCTTGACCGCGACGTCTTTAAACTACCTTGAGAGATCCCTAACCCCGTGAAATACAAAAAAAAAGGGGGTGATCACACCCGGCACTTGCAGGCCCTCACGACCTGTGAGGAAGAAAAACTCTCTTGTGAGATCCTTACGACTCTCAGGGGAAAACCCGCTTAAGGATCCTCACGATCCTTAAGAAAAACTCACACCTATGGGATCCTCTCGACCTATAGGGAGAAAGACTCCTTATGAGACTCTCGTGGCTCATAAGATGCAAAAGCCGCAGGAAACAGATCCTAACCCTGAATCCTAAGCCACGGCCGTCTTGCAAGAAGATTAAGATAGATTGTCCGCAGAATGCATTCAATGAAAAGGGGACACGTCACTGAGAGGAAAATTGTATCTTTTATTCATGACCCAAAATGGATACAAAATACAATTCAAAACAAAAAAAAATAATACTCTTATTCATGAGTATGTACAAAAAAAAAGAAAGATACAAGTCCTCAAGCCGGCGGGCGGTGCAATAATTTTACCAGCTCATCATTTTGTTGTTGAGCTACGGCTTCGTGACGCAAGATCTCCATAAGACGCGCCTCCGCCTGAGCCTGCTGGGCCTGATATGAAGCGAGCCGGGCTTCAAGCTCCTTTTCAGTGGCCTTGTGAGCCTCAACTCTCTCGCGAGTAAACGTGGCGGCTTTATCGAGAGCCACCACCTCTTTGATGGACTCCTGAAGCACCCGCCATAGCTCATATCGGCCCTGGCTGTGAGATTGGCTCATCATATGAATGAGCTTTCCGTTGCCAGCACTAATCGGTCTGAAACAAGTTCATATCACCTGAGAGATAAAATTCAGGGCGTTGATTCGCACACAACATGACAACAGTATTGGTAATTGAAGAAAGTTTTCACAAAAAGGAACACAAAGTTTACTCATGCAAGCGGAAACATACATACGAGTACCAAGCCTACATGGAAGTTCAAAATAAAGCATGCAAAAAGGGGAGACCAAGTTATAAAAAAAAAGGGGAATGTCCTACTCTAACGGAAAAGATCGCCAAACACAGGATCAATGGCACAAGGGTTAGTGAAGCAAAGGACAAAATTCTCCATCTCTCTCTCTGCTTCCTCCAGCACATCGAAGCGACGGTTCTCACGAGGAGTCGCTCCCCATCGATTGGCGCCGTGTTCGTCCGCGAAAGCGGACATAATAGCTCGCCGGGCCTTGATCTGGCCCAGCAGATGGATTGAGCAATCCTTCAAAGCCTGAGTGATCAGGCACGCCTCATGAAAGCCCTCGAGCTTCTCTTCCGCCGCGTCAAGCATCGCCAGGGTCATCTCTGCTGGGTGAGGGGGGATGTCGGCAAGCACGGCCGTAAGGATCATCCGGAGCCAGAGAGAACCCATCGGGAGAGGAGACCCCCTACGGATCGAGAGTTCATGTATGGCTGAGTCGCATTCGTTGTCGGTAAGGAGGGGATCCACCAACCGAGCGGCAAAGCGAGGGATCATCTCCTCGATAGGCACTTCCCATGGCTGTCGACGAGCGTGTGGGCGGTTACAGGCCATAGCGTTCAGATACTCCTCAAATTAAATCACGTCGATATGGGAATGAATTTCTCTGTGAAGAGAAAACGGGCTATGACCTCAAGAATATAAAGAAGTGCATTAAGTGCTATGCGCGGAAAATCTTGCATGCGAAAGATGTTTCCAAGGCCCAAAAAGGGAAAGGCATCGAAAATCAAGGAGAAATAACTATTTCCAAGGCTCCTTCTATGCATCTGATAATGCGCGCTAAAAATGCGGCATGGAAAGTTTTGTGAACAGTCCCATCAGATGATCTCACGTGCAGAACACGTGAGGCCCAAACCTAATGTGCATTTAAAAGAAAGAATAGGGAGTAATACCCTGCATATTAAAGCACAAATGATAATAGTAACAGAATAATAAGATTTCAGAGGAAAAGCATGCAAACACACAGAGACATAACAAAGCTTACCACCCAGACTTCAAGAAGGCGATACAAAATAAAAGAAAAAAGAAAAACTTTTACAATGGTAAGGCCTCTGACACGGGGCATGGATTGAGAAAATTGAAATTAACTTTATCCAAGATCTTCCAAGCATTTCGAACCTCCCGAGTATGCTTTCTCTCACGGTCACAGGCATCGGGGTCCCCGCGGATGTCCTCTTCCCTCCGGTAGGCGCCCAGTATGGCTGATTGCTGAAAAATCTGATGAAGGAGATCAATGAGATCATCCCGCCTTCTCTTTGAGATCAAGCCCATAAGGTACACCGAATGCACCTTATCCTCGGCAATGTCCAAGTCCCCGAGCGGTATGCCGGCGCAAAAGAGAGGAAGTGCCTCCCGGATCGCCAGCACGATTAGCCTCAGAAGAGAAGAGCGGCGGGGGAGGAGCCTATGGTTGTACTCGTCGAAACGGCTCATGATCTCGGCGCACTGAGCATCGGTGAACTCTTGGTTCTGACTGCGGCCCAACGCACGAATGTTCCCGTAGGAGATGATCTCGTCAAGTCTATACAGATGGGCATCCATGGTACCTACGATAAAAGTCAAGAGATCCATTACAAAGCCACCATTTCGCTAACTGCAGAAGAACAGCCTTGGGCCAAGAGACCCCAAAGATTCTCTGTGTGAAGAAATCGAGTTCTTCGTTGGAATTCGATTCCTTATTAAGGAAAGGGAATTAAATTCCCAAAAACATTTTGATGGAATTAAAGTCCAGGGAGTTGAAACGTTGTCATCATCTCCCCGAAGATCATCTAAACCCTAAAAGGATCTACAGTTTGAAGATTAAACAGTTTTGTGTTTTCCTGGAAAAATATGAAGAAAAAGGGTAAAAACCCTTGCTTTGGATTTAAAATCCAGAGAAATGTGAAGGTCCATCGGTGTCCAAGAACATTACCTGAGGAAAAAGGATCCTTGCCGAACAGAGTTAAACTCTGCAAACTGTTTCAAGACAGAGAACTAAGCTCTGGAAGAAGAGAATTAAATTCTCAAAGAAAAGTTCTCAGAAGAAGAAAATGGGCAAGGTGAAGGCTCCTATGAAGAGACAGAGCTATTTATAGAAGATAGTGGAAACGTTTCATCTCCCCAGATCTCTAGAGGAATCCAACGGTCACAAGAGGTGACAGCGTTGCACTCACGTGCTGACACGTGAGAACAACGCTGTGGGGGCATTTGTTTCCTGATTTAAAATCAGGAAAGCTTCTGGAAAAGCTTCGGAAGAGGGTCACGTGCTTACACGTGACCAGCGGCCACGTGTTAACACGAGACACCTGAAAAGCATCATCAGATCGAGTTCAGTCTCCTAGCTACGCTAAAGAAAATGGGCTTCAGAAAGAGTCACGTGCTCCCACGTGACCAGGGTCACGTGGTGACACGTGACATTTAAATGCAAGCGTCCAACACGCAAGTTCTCTGATCGAGTCAAGAAAAACGGTTCAGAAAGAGTCACGTGCTCCCACGTGACCAGGGTCACGTGTCGGCACGTGACGTTCAAGGCAGCAAGCGCGTTTCCAGAACAACCAAGGAAAGAGAGTTCAAATAAAGGGTCACGTGCTCACACGTGACCAGGGGTCACGTGGTAGCACGTGATGTTTAAGCAGCAATCAGAAGACACAGTGCAGAAGGCTCGTTCCAAAGGGGGTCACGTGCTCACACGTGACCATGGATCACGTGGTCACACATGACCGGCTTCCAAAGCCCATGTTGACGACAGAATTAAATTCTGAAGGAAATTCGAATCTTTCCAAAGGAAAGTAATTATTTGGGACTAATCAAATTAAAGATTCAGAGATGATTAAATATCATCTATCTATGGAAAATCTCGGCTTTGGGAAAGATTTCCCCCTTAAATCTAACCAGAATATCAAAGGAGAATCTCTGGATTTAAGATCCAATGGTGAATAAAATTCACCTAATAATCCAAAGGCCCAAAATGAATGATGGATGCAAATCAAATCTCCCAATGAAGATTCGTCAAAAACTGATTGATGCGGCTGCCTCTCCTATAAATAGGAGCCAAGGGACACAAAAAAAGGGATATACATGCGCAGAGAAGAAAAGGAGAAAAAGAGAAGAGTTTTGATACTTCGAAAAGACTCAGATCTTCTGCAAAAACCCTAGGTAAGAAAGGGAAGCCCTTTTGAAAGAAGCAGAATTTAATTCTCAACAGAGTTTAACTCTGATAATATAAAAGCAGAAGAGCATATTTCTTCTCTCTTTGATAGAGGATCTGCAAAGTGCACATCTCCCCTTAAGGTTGAGAATTTAATTCTCAATGGGTTGAGATCCTGCCATGCAGATCCAAAACATAGAGAAGGAGTGCAAACTCGAGAATTTAATTCTCACAGAACTATAGGAATTTAATTCCTCCAAAATAAAGTGGGGCTAGACCCTATATCATGGGAATTTAATTCCTTCAGAACAAAAAAAAAGAAACAGGGTTTAACCCTAATTAAAGAACTTAGTTCTGTTGAAACAACGGGAATTTAATTCCCTTAATCATCATTTCCTCAAAAACTTTTATTAGGGTTTAACCCTATTCAGCCCTTCACATAAACGAGGAATTTAAATCCCACAGAAAATTCAGAGTTAAACTCTATTCCAGAATACAAGTCTTCAAAAGAAAGAAGGATTTAATTCCTCTGAAATTTAAAGTCTCTGGAATTTAATTCCTAAAAAAAAAAGGGAGTAACAAATCCTCTGAAAAAACCACATTAAGGCAGGGTCACGTGTCACCACGTGACCCCCCCCAAAAGCCCTACAGAAAACCCCTTTGAGGCGGCACCCCACGTGACCCACGTGACTTTCAGTAGAAGCCTTAACACATAGGCATTTGAATGCCCATCACGTGCTGACACGTGATGCTATCAAAGACACAGTAATTTCAGCAGAACAAATGAAGGAAGGGCGCTCTCACGTGCTGCCACGTGACCCCTCTTGTCTTAGTGTTTAACACTAAATTGAAACTCTCGAAATCAGTGTTAAAATATTGTTGGGCCTTAGTGTTCAACACTAATTAAAAAGCTTCACTTGCAGTGTTCAACACTGATCCGTTTTAGTGTTTAACACCAATTTGAGAAGCCTTATTGCTGGTGTTTAACACCAATTATTTCTTAGTGTTAAACACTAACTTGTTAACCGCATTCCCAGTGTTCAACACTGATTGCTCTGTAGTGTTTAACACTAGGCTTTGGCCCAATTGGCTAAATGGATTGAGGCAAAGCCTCTCCTTCAATGGACCAGCAAGAGTCAATATTCCAGACCTGACTGGACTTAGCCCAAGCTGGCCATAAGTCCTCAATTTGTGATTAACTGGGCTAATGAGCTCATAACATAATTGATCAGTCTTGACCCAAATTGGGCCAGGGACTATTTAATCCACCCCGGTTCTAGGGTACATCTCTTCACTCCTTTGATACTTGGCATTGTAATCCCTCAATGTCTTCAAAGAGGTGACGGGTCCCGATGACCACTCATGATATGGACTGTGGGGTCCTTAAACCCATGCCTAATGCTAAACTTCCTGGTTACGTGGAAAGCGGATAACGTCACTCTTTGACCCCGTGGAAAACGTCCAGAGCGGATCCTGGTCCTCGCAGAGCATGGCAGTGAACCCATGCGAAGCATCCAGAGCGGAGCCTGGTCCTCGCCTAGCACGGCAGTGAACCCGTGTGAAGCATCCAGAGCACATACCGGACTGTGGAGTCCTTAAACCCATGGACTATGACGTCCTTAACCTTGACCGAGATGTCTTAAAACTACCCACGGACCGCAATGTCCTTAAACTACCAACGGACCGCAATGTCCTTAAACTACCAACGGACCGCAATGTCCTTAAACTACCCATGGACCGCAACGTCCTTAAACTACCCACGGACCGCAACGTCCCTAAAACTAGAACAATTGAGCCCTCCATATGCTCTTTTGTCGGATCTAAACGGTCCCGTTTAAGTTGATCTTAGCCTCCAAAAATGGCTAACGCGTCCTTAAACCTTCAAACAGATTGGACTACGAATCCCCTAAATTAACTCCGGCTTGAGGGTACATCTCTGAACTCCTCTGACATCCGTCGTTGTAATCTTTCAACGTCGTCAGAGAGGTGACGGGTCCCGAAGACCATACATGCAATGGACTAACGTATCCTTAACAAACGTTTAAGTTGATCTTAGCCTCAAATATGGCTAACGTGTCCTTAAACCAAACCCCCAAACCCAAATTTAAGATAATGCGGATTTGGACTAGTCCACGCCCTACGGGTGACGACATAACTCAGTCTCCGTAAACAATCCACGGGCAATAAAACAAACACCCACGACACGAAGTGACCATCTGGAGAAGGAGAAAGTTGTTACCGCAACGCGGTAGCGTAATTAACTGCAGGGGCTTGCGCCTGCAGGGAAGAGCGTCCCCACAATCAAAAACCCCTCAAATGAGGGGGAATCTGACGAAGTCTGCTACATCGGACGCATCCGTCTAAACCTTCGACACACGGTGCCATAAATCAACTTGGCATCTTCGGAGGGGTGGACGGATAGCACCAATTAGCATCTGCCCCGAACCCCAGGCATTCGGACGTCCCGACGTCCCGGCCGCCGTTCGGAGGGGAACATGGATGATCCCATATCCATTGGTGTTTGACATCAGAGACAGTATATGAGTGCTCAGTGGAGACTGGGTACACTGGAAGGACTCGCCGAGAACTCCCAGATGGTATTATACCTCACGTCAGATGGCAGTTCTCTGGTGACACTAGTACAGGTTAGTCTGTAGACCCGAGATCGTCATAGAGTCTTGTGTGATTCCCACTGTACTTTGATTTCCACCTTACCACGTTCAAGAGAACGTGCAAAACGGTGGCTTTTGGGTACAGTCCCGAATCACATGGAGGCAATGAGCGATAGAAGGGGTTTTGTCTCTCCTGGTATTGGGAGTTGATGTTGCACTGTGCTCGATTGGCTATAATAGGAAGTCCCTGGCCAGGGCTACTTCAGAGATATACTGGTAAGTGTTATCAGTAGTTTCTTGACCCGTTATGAGCCTCATATCGACACGACTTATCGAGTTACCGGGGTCTGACGTTTAGCACCCCTAGACGAGATATGCGACATATCAGACGAAGAGACCAGACTGTACGGTAGTGTTACTGATTGGATTCGCAGGAGTATGAGCAGGCTTTCTTGTTGATCTTCTGATCGCTCAATACCCTGGTGACCGTTACGTTTAGCAGACCGCTTGCGGATTGTGGGTGTTTGATATGATCATCACCTACTGCCGGCGTATTGACGAGTCTTTAAAGTCCTACACAGAGGTTTCCTGGATCAAGCGAAACGGAGTAGGTGCACATATGTGATATGTGCGGGACCGAGATTAATACGATATGTGATACCATATTCTCTTCTCGCGATATGTGATATCGGTCGGTTATATATGATATAGCCGGGTTATCGAATCAAGTGTTGATTCGATAAGTTGATACACAAAATATTAGTCGGTTATATGTGATATAGCCGGATTATTAAATCAAGTGTTGATTTAATGATTTAATGTATAATTATATATTATATATATTAATTTACATTAACTAGTATTGGCTCACTTAAGATTTACTTTCTCACTTTGTTTGTGCACATTGTATATATGTGATATATGCAGGTGTACATCTTTTTATGTCATGGTAGATGTTACAAACTACATGGGTGTATGAGACTCAACCATTCTTGGTTTAATCCTAGAGTTTTAATTTCTTAAGTAAATAAAAATTGGTGGCTTTTGTCATGGCAAGAAGCTTGGAGAAGCTTGCTTGTGCATTGACAAGTCCACTAGTTTTTTTTACTAAAGATATTTTGTAAACCCAACCATTATTCCTTAGCTATGGTTATGTCTCTACAAGGGTTAGTGTATGACACTAACTCATCTATGGTTCTCACTCTCTCATGAGTTGATCATTCTTCTTCTTAAAAAAAAAAGAAAAAAAGCTTGCTAGGTTTATTCTATGTGAAGAATTAGTGTGAGAAAAATATTTCTAAAGTGAGCCCACTTCCTACTTCATCATCCTCTACTACTTGCCATTTCGTATAAGGCGTTTGCTTCACTAATTCCATAATTAGTGAAGAGATAGCTTGGGTTAGTGTCTCCTCGACGTAGATCATCTTCGGCCTTGAAGACTTTTAGCAAGCTTGTCACGCTCCGCTTCCCAGAGTGCGCTAAGATCGGTACGTGACAGAGCCAACCATGCTACCTGTGGCTAGGAAACATCTTTCCACAGTCACATTACGGCTGTCTATAGATATCAAGAACAGGAAAATAAAAGAAACTATCTAGTACATGTCCATGAGCCAGAAATAATGAGTCAAGAAATAATATGCGGAAGCAATAAATTCAAGTAACAATAACAATCTGGAATGTACGTCCCAAAATATGGGCTCACATCAGGAATGAAAATGCGAAATAAAATTAAACTAACTAGCTACTAACATGATCTTCATTGCTCGGCTTGTTGGTCAAAATACTCCTGAACGGCCTGCAACAGAGATAGAGGATCTGGGCTATGCAAAACCCAGACGTCAGTGCGTCATGATATCAAACACTAATATAAGCAATCAGGATGTAACGAGATATGCAGGCAGGAATCATAAATAGTAACAAGCGTATATCAAGTAACACGGGTATGTAACAGTGAAGTGTATACGTGCGGGTGAAGTGCGGTAAATAATCTAAACTGTGCTACTGGGTTTTCTATTCTAAATTTATTCGAAATCAATTGATGTACTCTTCATGCAACTCAAAGAATATGTCCCGTTACTCCCCGGGACCATGGATCAGGAATATGTGAACCAAGAGTGGTTTTGTCCCGTTACCCTCCGGGACCACGGATCAAGATATAAGAGTCACGAATGGCTCTGTCCCATTACCCCCCGGGCCCACGGATCAAGAAGAATCATGAATGACTCTGTCCCGTTACCCCTCAGGACCATGGATCAAGTAATGCCCTTTTAAGTTACACTCGGTTACACCTTTGATTTCCTCATACCCCCAAGGTTATGTGTTCAAGTCAGGTATTGATAATCTGGAGCTAATGCCAACACAGGATCAAGCAGGTACATGTTTGTCTATGTAGACAACAGAATACGTCCGTCAGGACAACATGTCAGGATTGTCGGCATTAGTAATAAGATCAGGTAACAGGTCAAGTAGTGGTATATCAGGTTATAACAGGTAGTGCACATGTATCAAGCAGATGCTCATAATAAAACTGTAGCAAGTACGGATGCACGATAAAAGCATGGATGCACAAATATTGATCGGGGTTACATTTACAGTTCTAAGACTATGTAGGATGCACGTTATCAAGCATGGGGTGTTAATCTAACAATAATATGAATTAATATAATCTGTAGATGCAGCTACGTATATAATAAATGATATGGATGCATACGGGTATCCGAAAACAGTAAAATAGTAAAATGGTAATGTGGGATGCATAACTAAACAATATGTAATGTTATTATTCACATGGGTGAAAGATATAGTAGTATAGCATGTAGCAAAATAAACTTGCATGCGACTAGATATGTAAATAACGGTATGGATGCGTACGGGTATCCGAAAAACTGTAAAATTGTAATATGGATGCATAACTAAACAATATGTAATATTATTATTCGCATAAATGCAAAATATAGTAGTATAGCATGTAGCAAGATAAACTTGCCTCAGAAACAATGGTCGATATGCAGGCAGCCTAGTGCGACACGACACGATACGGTGTGTGAAACGGCATGACACGGTGCTGGGTCTTGCGGTGACATGGGACTGGTGCGATGGTGGCACACAAGTGGCATGAGCCGAGCACGAAGCGGGCATGACGTGGCACAGGAGCAAGGCACATGGAGTGACACGGTCTGAGTACGGTGATGACACGGTCATGGCACAATCTGAGTACGGTGCATGGTCTGGTCGCGATCTGGAGACGATCTGGTGCATGGTCTGGTGGTGGTCTGGTCGCGATCTGGACACGATCTGGCCGCGACACGGTTGTGACATGGAAGTGGTGATGGTATGATTTTGTTATTGTAGTGGTACTGTGGTCGTGGTATGGTTCGTCCGGATAGTCGGCGATGGCATAGCTCCGGCGATCACTGGAAAATCCGGACCAAGAAAAGAGAAGAAAGGAAAGGAAGAAGAAGAAAGAAGAGAAGAAGGAGAGGGATGTGTTCAGGGTGTAGGTCCTCTGAAGTCAGAGACGAGGCGGGGGAGACATCGATGATGGTTTTCTGGCGAGGTTTCACGGCAATGCAGTGGGTGCGGGTTCTTGAGGTCGGGTGTGCAGGGTGTTCTTGGTGTGCAGGGGAGAGCTCGGGTATAGGGTAGCATCAGATTGGAGAGAGGGGAGAGGAAGAGGGAGGAGAAAGGAGATGGTGACGAAGGCGAGGTGAGGCCGACGACGGCAAGGGGCCGCGACGATGAGGCTGGGACAGGCATGGGTTTCCTCGCGGTCGTGGGTCTTCGCGAAGGTGACGAAAGTGAGCAGGAGGTGGTCGAGAAGGAGTTGGAAATGCAGGCGACGAGAGGAGACCGATGAGAGTCGTCGGCGGCATGGGTTCTCACGGAGGAGGGTGAAGGCGGGAAAGCAAAAATAAAGAAGAGGAAGGAGAAAGAAGAGACGTGGGTAATGGGTTTGTTTTTTTAAAAAATAATATATAAATATATATAAATAATATACGTGAAGAGAGAGAGAGAGAGGTAGGGATTGGTTTATATTGGTTAGGAAAATCTTTTAGGAATATTTCAAATTGAATAAGAAATATATTTTGTTTTAAAAATGATATATAAACAGTTTTACTATAAAAGAATATAATGTTGAATATATTTGGGTTTTTGGTTAATACAAAAAATAGTCCAAAACATGCCCGGGTTAGGTTTAAAATTACGGTTTGAAAATACGGATAATATACATAGTGACCAAAACCAGAATAGGATATCCGGGTAACGAAAATGCATACCCCTAAGAACAGATACACGTAGCGTGCACGTAGCTATCCAAACGAGTCTGTTTCACTGAACGGGATGAGAACAAGATGTATGGATGCCACTATAGGGTTTGGGGTATGATGCAGGTCATGTTAGATATTTTTAAAATATTTTATTTGACTTTAAATGTTATATTAAAAAAATGCAGATACCAGATATAATGCCGGTATGCAGTATATGAAAAAAATGAAAGTGCACGGATCCTAATAACTAGCCGGGATAAATCATAAACAGGAATCAAGACGGGTTTCCAGCAGGCGGGTCGGGTCGGATGCAATACAAATGTCAAAAACACTATTCGCACCCCAAACACAATAAATCAGGAAAATACCATAAATAAAGAATACTTGAAATAGAACTGGTATAAATGAACTAGGGTGTTACATTATACCCAACTACAAAAAGAATTTCGTCCTAGAAATTCCAGGAACAAGAAAAGATAAACAACCATGAATCTACAAAAAGAGATCTGGAAACTTCTGTCGAATCTCGTCTTCTCGTTCCCAAGTCGATTCTCAATGCGAACGATTTCCCCAAGAAACAAGTACGAGAGGGATAACCCTGTTCTTAAGAACCTTTTCTCTTTGATCAACAATCGACATCGGTCGTTTCTCAAAAGTCAAATCCTTCCTTACAGTCAGCTCCAAATGATCTAGCACGTGTGTTTCATCTCGAACATACTTACGGAATTGAGATACATGAAACACGTCATGAACATTCGCTAAAGATGGTGGTAAAGCCAATCGATAAGCCACTTCTCCAACACACTCAATAATATCGAAAGGCCCCACGAATCGAGAACTAAGCTTGCCTCGACTCCCAAAATGAATCACTCCTCTAGTCGGTGATATCTTCAAGAATACAAAATCACCAACAACGAACTCTAGAGGCTTTCTCGATGTATCAGCCCAACTCTTCTGCCGATTCTGTGCTGCCTTCATGTGATTTCGGATAGTATTAACCTTCTCTACTGTTTGCATGATCAAATCCGATCCCAACAATCTTCGCTCTTCAATATCGTCCCAAAGGACAGGCGAGCGACACTTGCGACCATACAATGCTTCGAATGGAGCCATCTAAATAGTCGCCTGGAAGCTGTTGTTATACGAAAACTCCACCAAGTGTAGATGATCCTCTTATGAACCCTTGAAGTCTAACATGCAAGCTCTCAACATGTCTTCAAGAGTTTGGATCGTTCTTTTCGACTGGCCATCTGTTTGAGGATGATAAGCTGTGCTAAACTTCAATCGCATCCCCAAACTTTCCTGTAAACTCCTCCAGAAGTGCGATAAGAATCGGGTGTCACGGTCGGAAACGATGCTCACAGGTACTCCATGCAATCTCACAATCTCCTGCATGTACCGTTCTGCTAACGTTTTCGTCGACTGACCAACTCGAAACGGTATAAAATGAGCTACCTTGGTCAATCGATCAACAATCACCCAAACTGCATTGTTGCCCTTTGGACTCTGCGGTAAAGCTGTCACGAAATCCATGGTTATATATTCTTACTTCCATTGAGGAATTGGAAGTGGTTGCAATAAACCAGCAACCTTTCAATGTTTAGCCTTAACTTTCTGACACACTAAGCACTTCGCTACAAAGCGAGCAATCTCTCTTTTCATGCCTTCCCACCAGAAATGCTGTCGTAGATCACGGTACATCTTCGTGCCTCCTGGATATACGGAATATGCGGAACTTTGTGCCTCCTTCATAACTTCTTCGCGAATATCTCCTTTCGGCACACACAAACGGCTACCATATCGCAATGAACCATCTTCATGAATCAACAAGTCTGTTCGAAGTCCAGCTTCAACCTGTTCTCTAAACTTCTGCAATCTTGGGTCCTGTGACTACGCTGCTTTAATATTCTCGTTCAATGATGACTGTACTTGCAGCTCCATCAACTGTCCCGAAGAATGCGGTAGCACGATCTCCAACTCGAATCTCCGAAAGTCTTCGATAAGCTCCTTCTGTGCAGTCAACATCCGAATTGCTGGCAACCGACTAAGCGCCTCCGGCACTACATTAACTTTCCCTGGATGGTACTTAAGATCAAGATCGTAGTCAGCCATCGGCTCCAACCATCTACGCTGCCTCATGTTAAGCTCTTTCTGTGTGAACACATACTTTAGGCTTTTGTGATCGGTGAATACTTCGACCCTTTCGCCCAATAAGTAGTATCTCCAAATCTTCAAAGAGAAAATCATAGCTGCTAGCTCCAAATCATGAGTTGGATAATTCTTCTCATGGATCTTCAACTGTCTCGATGCATAAGCTATAACTTTCCCATGCTGCATCAAAACACATCCCAAACCTTTCCCAGATGCGTCGCTGTGAATCACCAATCCTCTGGAACTGTCTGGTACGGTCAAAATAGGATCGGTTATCAATCTTTGCTTCGACGCCTCAAAAGCCGACGCACATTTATCCATCCATACGAACGGTACTTCCTTCAGCGTAAGCTTGGTCAAAGGTTCAGCCAAACGAGCAAAATTCTCCACTAATCTTCTGTAATATCTGGCAAGTCTAAGGAAACTTCTGATCTCTGCTATGTTCTTCGGAATCGGCCAATCCTGAACTGCTGCAATCTTCTCGGGATCAACGGCGATTCCATCTCCGGATACGACGTGCCCAAAAAACTTCACTTCTTCAAGCCAAAACCCGCACTTGCTCATCTTCGCATATAATCTTTCTTTCCTCAAAGTCTGCAGTGCGATCTTCAAGTATTCTGCATGCTCCTCCAGGCTCCTCGAATAGACCAGAATATCATCGATGAACACCACTATAAACTGGTCCAAGAACGGTTAAAAGATTCGGTTCATCAAATCCATAAATATCGCCAGTGCATTCGTGACTCCGAATGGCATCACTAAATACTCGTAATGTTCATATCGAGTTCGGAACGCAGTCTTGCAAATATTCTCTGATTTAACTCGAACTTGATGATATCCAGACCGTAAATCCAGCTTCGAGAATCCCTTGTGCTACTAAGTTGCTCGAATAATTCGCCAATGCGAGGGACCGGGTACTTGTTCTTAATAGTCACCCGGTTTAATTCTCGATAATCGATGCACATTCTCCTTGTGCCATCTTTCATCTTGACTAGAAGAATTGGAGCTCCCCAAGGTGCATTACTGCTGCGAATTCAACCCTTCTCAAGCAATTTGGTAACCTACTTCTTTATTTCTTCCAACTCCACTGGTGCCATTGGATAGTACGCCTTTGAGATTGGCGCTGCATTAGGAACAAGATCGATCGCGAACTCTATATCTCGTTTTGGTGGTAAACCCGAGATGTCCTCGAACACGTCCATGAACTCTCGAACTACAGCTGGCGCTTCCTCCTTATCAACTTCCATTGACGAAAGAACACTGTTTGTCGGCCTAGCCCTAAACTCGACTGGCTCGACAGAACTGCTACCTCCTGCAAAAACAAATTCCGGATGTCCGAAAATCTGGAAAATCATTTTCTTTGCCCTACAATCAATGTGAGCGTGGAAAGTGCCGAGAAAGTCCATTCCCAAGACAATATCAAACAATGGGATGCACCTGAATCGAATAATGCTAATGCGGAAAAACCATGAACAGTAGGATACCTGAAACGACTTCATCTGAAGCCAAGATACTGAAGAAGATAAACACAGTAAACAGGATTCCAGCTGACGATAAAACATAAACTGGTAAGCAATGAAACCGAGAGAAGCAATATAATATCACGTCCATAAATCAAGGAAGTGAATCAAGACTAGGACTCCAAGTAACTTAAATAGAGTACCGCATTGTAACCATGCTGCAGTTCATAGTTACAATCACATAACTCCTTCCAAGTCGCCCAAATCCTAGTATCATAATCAAAGGAATAGGAAAGGATAATTGTAACAACCCTAATTTTCCTATACAATTTTTTTTTAAAATATTTTTTCAAAAATCCACAAAGGGGTATTTTAGCATGAGCACAAGATATAGGTAATTATTTTGTTTTTAATTACAAGCTACAAGAATATAATAACTCCATTTTTAGTGTACAAGAATTTACTTTAAATTTAATGTATACTTCTTGCTGCTATCAGTTTAAGTAATTAAATACCACAATAATTACAAGAAGGAGCTTGTAGCTCATTGGTAATACCTTGCACTGCTGAACCAAGCCATCAGAGTTCGAATCCCATACCCCACATTATTTTTAATATTGATTTTTTTAAAACCTTTAGAATACCAAGAGTTTACACGTGCATATCTCACAAAAACCCCACTACACCCAAATATGTAACACTTGCAGAGGGTAGATGAACCATCGGGGGAGATCCAGGTCACCGGACTCGGTCGGGAATCGGCCAACTCGGCCTTGACTCGGCCGACTCAGTGATCCGAACGAGTCACGGCAGAGTCACCCCCGATTCGGCCGATTCCGGCGAGGGTCACAACATGAAAGTTGTGTCTTTTCATATTCCCTACGCACCTGCAAAGTTTCAGCCTCATACCACTTCCAGAGCTCTTTAAAAACTCCAATTACTCAACTTTTAATACATTTTTAATACATTTTATCACATTTTTATTTTTAATTTTTCATCTACCCTAACCCTAGCCTAACCCTATAAATACCAACCCTACACACTACCCTCTCACCCTCCAAAATCTTGAGCCACTCTCTCAAAAGTTTTCTAAGAAGTGTGTGCTTTGAAACCGAGTTCACGGCGAAGCCCTGACGGAATTCCGGCGACGTGCTTTGAAGCAACCGGCGACGAAACCACACCTCGGCCTTTCCCCAAGTCCTCTTTACTCTTTAGAAGAGTTTGAAAACCCGTAAGTCCCAATCTTCCCTCTTTTCTATTTCTTAAAATACGGAATTACGAACCCCGACGGAAATCGGAACAAACCGATTTCCGATTCGGTTTTTTCTACAAAATCCCACTTGTCACCTAATCTATAATACCTACCTATATTCATGATGACTATTAATCATATAGAAACCAATTTAAAAAAAGTTTCTCACAAGAAATGATAGCTTTCTTGTAAAACCGTATTCTTTTCATAAAAATACCATGAAGTTTATTTTTCTTCGTTTAATCAATTCCCTCATTCCTAAATATGTTTATCTTGATCAATAAACTTGTAGAAATCAATTTGAATGAATTTTCACACATAAAATGATAACGTTTTCAAATACCGTATTCTTGCGCTTAAATACCTTCAAGTTTAATATATCATATTTAACCTCTAAAACTTCATTAAAACTTAAAATAAGTCACGAGGTAATGACCTACCTCTACACACACACAAATATAACCCTAATTGATAAAAGTCAAAACATAGAATACGAAAATACAGGACTTTTCACTAAAATACCATTATCTTTATAAACCTTTCTTGAAAGTTTTAAGTTGTACACAATTTTAAATAAAATCTTTTATAATGAAAGCACGATATGTCATGGACATCGATCGTTTATCTAAACTGACTTTGTGGTGTCTAGACAAGTGTGTCTAGGCTAGTGGTTTTTAATTAGGCCCACTACTATGGTTCCTTCCCACTTACCTGGCACTTACCTGGCCGCAAATGACGGTGAAGAGGCGATTTGAGGCTTCTAATGACTTGTCGTTTAGACCTTAGAAATAGGCTTGTTGGCTTAGAAAACCCTAGAAACTAAAATACGGAAATCTATACCCTTTTACAAATAAATACCTTATATTTATAAAACCGTTTTTTCTAAATGAATGGTATTTGTTAAACCTAAGCAAAGCGCCGCTACAACCCACCTTTGGGGAACCCGTTAGGGATAGTACGGTTCATCGTGCACCCGCGGGCTAGTAGTGCGAGATTCAGACCTCCGCAAGGAGCATTCGGTCTCGAAAGGTTTAAAATACGGCATTTAAGTAAAAAGGAGATTTTGGAAAATAAAATATTATTTAAAATTATTCTTGTATTAATTTAATTATCATTTAAACACATATTTTATTATAAGATAAAGTTTCCATCTTTTTCTAAAATTACAAGATTAAAAGTTACATTAAAATATCATGAATTTCAAATAAATCAATTAATACTTTTATTAGGATATATTCACTAGAATAACACAAATAAAATTTACACTCATTATAACAATAAAGACGAATAATAAATACTTGGGGTGTATCTTGAAAACTATGCAAAAGTATTTTTATATAAAACCCCCTCAAGTTTTATAATTTACAATAAGGACCCTAACAATTAAAGAACTTCAAATTCCATTTCTTTTAGTCTGACTCGGGTTTGAGTCTGACTATTTCTGACTTGAATATGATTCAAGTCATTCTATATTTTTTAATATTCCAACTCAATATGAATACATGAATCCCAGAATCCTGTTAACAATCATTACAACTTGACTGAATCAAACCATGGATATACATCCATTATTCCGTTATTCCATTTACCTGATTATGCAGTTACAACATGTTTACTGATATCATGGTTTTGATCAGTCATCCAACTTATACAATACAATACTACAATACAATCATAACACTACGGGGTTTAAGGGGTAGACTGGTACGGAATATGTTAAAGGCGGCACGAGGTGGTCACTTAAGACGTAATTACATCCATGCCGTTGTTCCGTGGTATTATCGACGGAGCCTTGTACTACAGGTTATCAAGGTCCCCGGTGTAAGTGGGATTCCCCTCGTATACACTGGTATCTTCTGTACCAGGCTAAAAACAACAACGTTAATACAATATTATAATATTATAATACAACAGTAAAAGCTTTCTCTCTCTCTCTCTCTTACTGTCTGTTTATTTCCCCCTTATCTTTGGGACTTACCGAGCGACCTGTTCGCTGACGACATTCTATTTCTTTCTTCTTTGAATATCGTCAGGTGGTTTGGACCCGGCAGAAGTTGAGCCAACCCAGGAAGACTTGGAGCAATTTGCTGAAGACCCTGCAGTATAATTTCATTGTACAGTTTTCTTTTCAGTACTTTCCATTTCCTGTTATGCCACTGTTTAGGCATCTTTATTTCAGTTGTATTTTTTTCCTTTCCATGTTTTGTACAAAGAATGTTAATAAATAAAAGTTGCTGTTTTTTTTATACTCTTGTCTCTTGTGTAATATTTTATATTGTTTAGCTACGCTTAGCGTATGTACTTCTGAGTACATACGTAGCGGACCTCGTCGCGTCCACTTTGCCGTACACCGGGAAGCAGGGCGTGACAGGTTTTGTTGGTGGCCCATGCAGGTCAGAGCTGTATGAATCCCTATCATGCAGTTCTGGTCTGCGTGAACAACCTAAGCAATATAAAACACAAGAACCAGCAACTAAAACATTCTTTACAATTTATGTTCCTTGAATCTTGCAATTTCATCTTCTTTGAATCTTATCATTTCATGTACTTGAATCTGTCCTAACTCAAATTTTTCTTCAGGGTTATGGATTCCCCAAACAACACCAGTACCAACGTCAACAACACACTCTCAGCACTACCTCTCACACCGGCTGTTCCTGCACCACCCACTGAGCAAACAATGCTATTTGAGGCGATCCGCAGCCTTCTCGAGGGACATCAACAACTTCTGAACTGTCCTGAGACTGATGCTCCGGGAGTGAAGCAATTCAGGGCTTTACATCCGAAGCAGTTTGATCAGTCGAAAATATTGCATATTTTAACCGGCAATTTCCCTATCATCTGCATACATATAGAAGTGTTCGGTATCCGTATTTCACATATTAGCAAATCTATCGCAAATTATCAGATTACATGTATTAGACCTTAAAACCGGCATTTCTAAGGAAATTGACTGCATTGCATGACATCGCAATATTTCTATGTGTCGCAACCCGTGTTTCGAAGTCTGTACAGGAAAAGGAAAAGCTCGCTCGAACATTACACCGCTCAAAAGATACGTCAACTCACTAATTTCAGATCTGGTATCAATCCAAAGGAGCAATCACAATTCAGCATATCAGACAAAGCCCTAAACAGCAGTCCAAGACCACACCAGAAGACCCAAAGTCCAAGCTCATTAAAGAGCCGCGGATCCGCGGCAATGGCTTGCTTGTGCCGCGGATCCGCGGTGGGTCCATGGAGTTAGCCTCCCAAATTTACACCCAAACTCCTACATCAGTGGCAACAGTTCAGAAATGCACTCCAACTTCCAGAAGACTCCAGGGATTTCTACCAGATCAGCAAACACTTTGATCTACACTAAACTAGCCTATCATTCTAGAACTTTCCCCCTAAACCCTAGCTTAAACCCTAAGCTAGCTCCTAACAAACTCTTTCTAGAAACTCCTCAACAAACTTTTGGAGGGAATTGTAATTTCAAACCTAGACCTAGGGTTTGGGAAGTCTATAAATAGAAGCCTAAACCTAGGGTTAAGAATATACTTGATACTTGGATCCATTATCCAAGACTTAGATACTTCTTCATTTTTACCCCCCTTCATCTTCTTCTTCCACAAGTCTAGTGAGAGGGCTTGTAGGAAAACCCTAACCCTAATTCCAACTCCAAAAGTCAAGATCCCGAGTACCCATTAAGCAAGAAGCCCTACAACCTTTACGAGCGAAGCCGATCTTCAACGGAGCAAGCGATCCGAGTCGATCCACGACTCACGAAGCCGAGCGACGCCCTATCAACAATCTAGATTCTTCTTCTTGTAGTTCTTGAAGCGAATGTAATCAAAATTGTTGAGATAAATAAAGGTGATATTCTTTTATCTTTTTTTCTTTAAATTCTGCATCATGATATCTTTACAATTCGTAAATATTTTCTGTGTGGTGATGTGTGAATAAAACTCCGCTCGTCGAGGAGTCGAGACGGTCAATAGAATGATGATGTAACATAGCTTTAATCGATTATTGAGTCCTACGAGTTTTGTAAACCCTAGCAAGTTCAAGAAACGACGACCCATTTTGTTTTGATGCTTTCTTGAATGACATCGTTCGAAATTGGGAAGTTACGATCGTTTCTTGAATTTGGTAGAGGCTAGAAAAGGAATGATATCGACGAAAGAACAAGGGTTATAGGATGAAACCTTAGTTTCACGAGAAAGCCCCAACTCTCGTCGATTATCATCAATCTAGTATCAATTCTTCGAAGGACAAGAACACGAAATCGTTAGATTACATCACGTCTATCGATCCGATCGATTCCTACGAGCCTCTTTTAGATTCTTGACTGTTGATTGGAAATATTATCGAAACCCAATTCTTGATTGTTTATCAGTTCTTGATTCTTGATTAAATATCGTGACACCTGAATCAATTGATAAATTCTTGAATCATGTTTTCTTTTCTTGTCAATTAAGTTTTCAATTCAAGCATATCATAAAAACGAATCGTGCAATCCCTGTGGACGATCCGCACTCACTACAAACTACATCCGACACCGTAGTTTGATTGCGGTCAAAATATTTTTTGGTTGTGAAGTTCTTTATAAATTTTCTGAATACCGACACAAGAAACAGTTTCAATCAAATGGTACCGTTTTAGGAGACCTTTGAATTGATTCATACTACACAACAGGAAAACGATCAATCACAGTTCTCAGGAAAGGGGAGCCCACTGGAAGCTGAGGAATGGGCTCAAAGTATCGAGGATGATCTGGCCACAGCACAAGTGCCAGACGTTGCTTGGGTCCGTATAGCGAAACTACAACTCACGGACAACGCTCGCAACTGGTGGAAGGCGGAAGAAAGCCGTCTTGCGCAGCCTATTGAATGGAAGACTTTTCGCGAGAAGTTCGACGCGAAATACTTTCCAGCGACTGCCAGGTTTGCAATGGAGCAGCAGTTCATTCATCTACAACAAGGATCGATGTGGGACAAATCAGTAGATGAATACGACACTGAATTCACCATGTTAAGCCGATTCTCAGCACACTTGATACCGACGGACGATATCAGAGCCCGTCGCTTTCAACAAGGACTGGACACGGAGATTCAGGCTGCCCTAGCCACGGGAAAATTTCTGACTCATGAAGATGCTCTGGAAGCTGCCCGCAGTTATGAAGCAGTGATAAAGGCAAGGGGCAGACCTCAGTCTGCAGGAGTGAAACGTCCTGCCACTCAAATGGCAGGAGGGGCCTCTTCAAGGCCAGCTGTTGAACTCAGAAGACTGGAAGAAGTTAAGGATCGGTCAAGACCCGATTTTTGCTTTTATTGCAAGAGGGAAGGTCACTTGTGGAAGGACTGTAGGCACGCAAAAGGCCTATGTTTGGTTTGTGGCGCGTCCAATCACGGAATTGGAAACTGTCCTTATAGACGCAACACAGCACACACACCCGCCAACTACCCGCAGCAGCCAGCTATCCAGGCTCCTGCAACTCGTCCTGCACTCCCATCACCACCTCCACATAGATTCCCTGCTCAGCCAAATCGTCAATTCCATCAGGCACTGAGAAATATGCCTCGAGTACAGGAGAATATGCCTCCAGCTAGGAGGAACGTGCCACGGCGACGGGCTTTCACCTTAGCAGCCATAGAACCTGAAACTGTGAACCCAGGTAACCCAGGTAACTTCCTCACCACTTTGACCAAAACTTCTTTACAATCTTTAATTTTGTCACCAAACTGTTACACTTTCCTTTTACAAATTTCGAGGACGAAATTTTTATAAGGAGGGTAGAATGTAACAACCCTAATTTTCCTATACAAAATTTTTTTTTTCAAAGATTTTTTCAAAAATCCACAAAGGGGTATTTTAGCATGAGCACAAGATATAGGTAATTATTTTTTTTTAATTACAAGCTACAAGAATATAATAACTCCATTTTTAGTGTACAAGAATTTACTTTAAATTTAATGTATACTAGGAGTATTTATTCTTGCTGCTATCAGTTTAAGTAATTAAATACCACAATAATTACAAGAAGGAGCTTGTAGCTCATTGGTAATACCTTGCACTGCTGAACCAAGCCATCAGAGTTCGAATCCCATACCCCACATTATTTTTAATATTGATTTTTTTAAAACCTTTAGAATACCAAGAGTTTACACGTGCATATCTCAGAAAAACCCCACTACACCCAAAGATGTAACACTTGCAGAGGGTAGATGAACCGTCGGGGGAGATCCAGGTTACCGGACTCGGTCGGGAATCGGCCAACTCGGCCTTGACTCGGCCGACTCAGTGATCCGACCGAGTCACGGCCGAGTCACCCCCGATTCGGCCGATTCCGGCGAGGGTCACAACATGAAAGTTGTGTCTTTTCATATTCCCTACGCACCTGCAAAGTTTCAGCCTCATACCACTTCCAGAGCTCTTTAAAAACTCCAATTACTCAACTTTTAATACATTTTTAATACATTTTATCACATTTTTATTTTTAACTTTTCATCTACCCTAACCCTAGCCTAACCCTATAAATACCAACCCTACACACTACCCTCTCACCCTCCAAAATCTTGAGCCACTCTCTCAAAAGTTTTCTAAGAAGTGTGTGCTTTGAAACCGAGTTCACGACGAAGCCCTGACGGAATTCCGGCGACGTGCTTTGAAGCAACCGGCGACGAAACCACACCTCGGCCTTTCCCCAAGTCCTCTTTACTCTTTAGAAGAGTTTGAAAACCCGTAAGTCCCAATCTTCCCTCTTTTCTATTTCTTAAAATACGGAATTACGAACCCCGACGGAAATCAGAACAAACCGATTTCCGATTCGGGTTTTTCTACAAAATCCCATTTGTCACCTAATTCATAATACCTACCTATATTCATGATGACTATTAATCACATAGAAACCAATTTAAACAAAGTTTCTCACATGAAATGATAGCTTTCTTGTAAAACCGTATTCTTTTCATAAAAATACCATGAAGTTTATTTTTCTTCGTTTAATCAATTCCCTCATTCCTAAATATGTTTATCTTGATCAATAAACTTGTAGAAATCAATTTGAATGAATTTTCACACATAAAATGATAACGTTTTCAAATACCGCATTCTTGCGCTTAAATACCTTCAAGTTTAATATATCATATTTAACTTCTAAAACTTCATTAAAACTTAAAATAAGTCACGAGTTAATGACCTACCTCTACACACACACACAAATATAACCCTAATTGATAAACGTCAAAACATAGAATACGAAAATACAGGACTTTTCACTAAAATACCATTATCTTTATAAACCTTTTTGAAAGCTTTAAGCTGTACACAATTTTAAATAAAATCTTTTATAATGAAAGCACGATATGTCATGGACATCGATCGTTTATCTAAACTGACTTTGTGGTGTCTAGGCAAGTGTGTCTAGGCTAGTGGTTTTTAATTAGGCCCACTACTGTGGTTCCTTCCCACTTACCTGTCACTTACCTGGACGCAAATGACGGCGAAGAGGCGATTTGAGGCTTCTAATGACTTGTCATTTAGACCTTAGAAATAGGCTAGTTGGCTTAGAAAACCCTAGAAACTAAAATACGGAAATCTATACTGTTTTACAAATAAATACCTTATATTTATAAAACCGTTTTTTCTAAATGAATGGTATTTGTTAAACCTAAGCAAAGCGCCGCTACAACCTACCTTTGGGGAACCCTTTAGGGATAGTACGGTTCATCGTGCACCCGCGGGCTAGTAGTGCGAGATTCAGACCTCCGCAAGGAGCATTCGGTCTCGAAAGGTTTAAAATACGGCATTTAAGAAAAAAATGAGATTTTGGAAAATAAAATATTATTTAAAATTATTCTTGTATTAATTTAATTATCATTTAAACACATATTTTATTATAAGATAAAGTTTCCATCTTTTTCTAAAATTACAAGATTAAAAGTTACATTAAAATACGATGAATTTCAAATAAATCAATTAATACTTTTATTAGGATATATTCACTAGAATGACACAAATAAAATTTACACTCATTATAACAATAAAGACGAATAATAAATACTTGGGGTGTATCTTGAAAACTATGCAAAAGTATTTTTATATAAAACCCCCTCAAGTTTTATAATTTACAATAAGGACCCTGACAATTAAAGAACTTCAAATTCCATTTCTTTTAGTCTGACTCGGGTTTGAGTCTGACTATTTCTGACTTGAATATGATTCAAGTCATTCTATATTCTTTAATATTCCAACTCAATATGAATACATGAATCCCAGAATCCTGTTAACAATCATTACAACTTGACTGAATCAAACCATGGATATACATCCATTATTCCGTTATTCCATTTACCTGATTATGCAGTTACAACATGTTTACTGATATCATGGTTTTGATCAGTCATCCAACTTATACAATACAATACTACAATACAATCATAACACTACGGGGTTTAAGGGGTAGACTGGTACGGAATATGTTAAAGGTGGCACGAGGTGGTCACTTAAGACGTAATTACATCCATGCCGTTGTTCCGTGGTATTATCGACGGAGCCTTGTACTACAGGTTACCAAGGTCCCCGGTGTAAGTGGGACACCCCTCGTATACACTGGCATCTTCTGTACCAGGCTAAAAACAACAACGTTAATACAATATTATAATATTATAATACAACAGTAAAAGCTCTCTCTCTCTCTCTCTCTTTCTTACTGTCTGTTTATTTCCCCCTTATCTTTGGGACTTACCGAGCGACCTGTTCACTGACGACATTCTATTTCTTTCTTCTTTGAATGTCGTCAGGTGGTTTGGACCCGGCAGAAGTTGAGCCAACCCAGGAAGACTTGGAGCAATTTGCTGAAGACCCTGCAGTATAATTTCATTGTACAGTTTTCTTTTTAGTACTTTCCATTTCCTGTTATGCCACTGTTTAGGCATCTTTATTTCAGTTGTATTTTTTTCCTTTCCATGTTTTGTACAAAGAAAGTTAATAAATAAAAGTTGATGTTCTTTTTATACTCTTGTCTCTTGTGTAATATTTTATATTGCTTAGCTACGCTTAGCGTATGTACTTCTGAGTACATACGTAGCGGACCTCGTCGCGTCCACTTCGCCGTACACCAGGAAGCAGGGCGTGACAGGTTTTGTTGGTGGCCCATGCAGGTCAGAGCTGTATGAATCCCTATCATGCAGTTCTGGTCTGCATGAACAACCTAAGCAATATAAAACACAAGAACCAGCAACTAAAACATTCTTTACAATTCATGTTCCTTGAATCTTGCAATTTCATCTTCCTTGAATCTTATCATTTCATGTACTTGAATCTGTCCTAACATAAATTTTTCTTCAGGGTTATGGATTCCCCAAACAATACCAGCACCAACGTCAACAACACACCCTCAACACTACCTCTCACACCGGCTGTTCCTGCACCACCCACTGAGCAAACAATGCTATTTGAGGCGATACGCAGCCTTCTCGAGGGACAGCAACAACTTCTGAACCGTCCTGAGACTGATGCTCCGGGAGTGAAGCAATTCAGGGCTTTACATCCGAAGCAGTTCTCAGGAAAGGGGATCCCACTGGAAGCTGAGGAATGGGCTCAAAGTATCGAGGATGATCTGGCCGCAGCACAAGTGCCAGACGTCGCTTGGGTCCGTATAGCGAAACTATAACTCACGGACAACGCTCGCAACTGGTGGAAGGCGGAAGAAAGCCGTCTTGCGCAGCCTATTGAATGGAAGACTTTTCGCGAGAAGTTCGACGCGAAATACTTTCTAGCGACTGCCAGGTTTGCAATGGAGCAGCAGTTCATTCATCTACAACAAGGATCGATGTGGGACAAATCAGTAGATGAATACGACGCTGAATTCCCCTTGTTAAGCCGATTCGCAGCACACTTGATACCGACGGACGATATCAGAGCCCGTCGCTTTCAATAAGGACTGGACACGGAGATTCAGGCTGCCCTAGCCACGGGAAAATTTCTGACTCATGAAGATGCTCTGGAAGCTGCCCGCAGCTATGAAGCAGTGATAAAGGCAAGGGGCAGACCTCAGTCTGCAGGAGTGAAACGTCCTGCCACTCAAATGGCAGGAGGGGCCTCTTCAAGGCCAGCTGTTGAACTCAGAAGACTGGAAGAAGTTAAGGATCGGTCAAGACCCGATTTTTGCTTTTATTGCAAGAGGGAAGGTCACTTGTGGAAGGACTGTAGGCGCGCAAAAGGCCTATATTTGGTTTGTGGTGCGTCCAATCACGGAATTGGAAACTGTCCTTATAGACGCAACTCAGCACACACACCCGCCAACTACCCGCAGCAGCCAGCTGTCCAGGCTCCTGCAACTCGTCCTGCACTCCCAGCACCACCTCCACGTAGATTCCCTGCTCAGCCAAATCGTCAATTCCATCAGGCACTGAGAAATATGCCTCGAGTACAGGGGAATATGCCTCCAGCTAGGAGGAACGTGCCACGGCGACGGGCTTTCACCTTAGCAACCATAGAACCTGAAACTGTGAACCAAGGTAACCCAGGTAACTTCCTCACCACTTTGACCAAAACTTCTTTACAATCTTTAATTTTGTCACCAAACTGTTACACTATCCTTTTACAAATTTCGAGGACGAAATTTTTATAAGGAGGGTAGAATGTAATAACCCTAATTTTTCTATACAATTTTTTTTTTCCAAATTTTTTTTCAAAAATCCACAAAGGGGTATTTTAGCATGAGCACAAGATATAGGTAATTATTTTGTTTTTAATTACAAGCTACAAGAATATAATAACTCCATTTTTAGTGTACAAGAATTTACTTTAAATTTAATGTATACTAGGAGTATTTATTCTTGCTGCTATCAGTTTAAGTAATTAAATACCACAATAATTACAAGAAGGAGATTGTAGCTCATTGGTAATACCTTGCACTGCTGAACCATGCCATCAGAGTTCGAATCCCATACCCCACATTATTTTTAATATTGATTTTTTTAAAACCTTTAGAATACCAAGAGTTTACATGTGCATATCTCACAAAAACCCCCACTACACCCAAAGATGTAACACTTGCAGAGGGTAGATGAACCGTCGGGGGAGATCCAGGTCACCGGACTCGGTCGGGAATCGGCCAACTCGGCCTTGACTCGGCCGACTCAGTGATCCGACCGAGTCACAGCCGAGTCACCCCAGATTCGGCCGATTCCGGCAAGGGTCACAACATGAAAGTTGTGTCTTTTCATATTCCCTATGTACCTGCAAAGTTTCAGCCTCATACCACTTTCAGAGCTCTTTAAAATCTCCAATTACTCCACTTTTAATACATTTTTATTACATTTTATCACATTTTTATTTTTAACTTTTCATCTACCCTAACCCTAGCCTAACCCTATAAATACCTACCCTACACACTACCCTCTCACCCTCCAAAATCTTGAGCCACTCTCTCAAAAGTTTTCCAAGAAGTGTGTGCTTTGAAACCGAGTTCACGGCGAAGCCCTGACGGAATTCCGGCGACGTGCTTTGAAGCAACCGGCGACGAAACCACACCTCGGCCTTTCCCCTATTCCTCTTTACTCTTTAGAAAAGTTTGAAAACCCGTAAGTCCCAATCTTCCCTCTTTTCTATTTCTTAAAATACGGAATTACGAACCCCGAAGGAAATCGGATCAAACCGATTTCCGATTCGGTTTTTTCTACAAAATCCCACTTGTCACCTAATCCATAATACCTACCTATATTCATGATGACTATTAATCACATAGAAACCAATTTAAATAAAGTTTCTCGCATGAAATGATAGCTTTCTTGTAAAACCGTATTCTTTTCATAAAAATACTATGAAGTTTATTTTTCTTCGTTTAATCAATTTCCTCATTCCTAAATATGTTTATCTTGATCAATAAACTTGTAGAAATCAATTTGAATTAATTTTCACACATAAAATGATAACGTTTTCAAATACCGTATTCTTGCGCTTAAATACCTTCAAGTTTAATATATCATATTTAACCTCTAAAACTTCATTAAAACTTAAAATAAGTCACGAGGTAATGACCTACCTCTACACACACACACACAAATATAACCCTAATTGATAAACGTCAAAACATAGAATACGAAAATACAGGACTTTTCACTAAAATGCCATTATCTTTATAAACCTTTTTGAAAGCTTTAAGCTGTACACAATTTTAAATAAAATCTTTTATAATGAAAACACGATATGTCATGGATATCGATCGTTTATCTAAACTGACTTTGTGGTGTCTAGGCAAGTGTGTCTAGGCTAGTGGTTTTTAATTAGGCCCACTACTGTGGTTCCTTCCCACTTACCTGTCACTTACCTGGCCGCAAATGACGGTGAAGAGGCGATTTGAGCCTTCTAATGACTTGTCATTTAGACCTTAGAAATAGGCTAGTTGGCTTAGGAAACCCTAGAAACTAAAATACGGAAATCTATACCCTTTTACAAATAAATACCTTATATTTATAAAACCGTTTTTTCTAAATGAATGGTATTTGTTAAACCTAAGCAAAGCACCGCTACAACCCACCTTTGGGGAACCCGTTAGGGATAGTACGGTTCATCGTGCACCCGCGGGCTAGTATTGCGAGATTCAGACCTCCGCAAGGAGCATTCGGTCTCGAAAGGTTTAAAATACAGCATTTAAGAAAAAATGAGATTTTGGAAAATAAAATATTATTTAAAATTATTCTTGTATTAATTTAATTATCATTTAAACACATATTTTATTATAAGATAAAGTTTCCATCTTTTTCTAAAATTACAAGATTAAAAGTTACATTAAAATACCATGAATTTCAAATAAATCAATTAATACTTTTATTAGGATATATTCACTAGAATAATACAAATAAAATTTACACTCATTATAACAATAAAGACGAATAATAAATACATGGGGTGTATCTTGAAAACTATGCAAAAGTATTTTTATATAAAACCCCCTCAAGTTTTATAATTTACAATAAGGACCCTGACAATTAAAGAACTTCAAATTCCATTTCTTTTAGTCTGACTCGGGTTTGAGTCTGACTATTTCTGACTTGAATATGATTCAAGTCATTCTATATTCTTTAATATTCCAACTCAATATGAATACATGAATCCCAAAATCCTGTTAACAATCATTACAACTTGACTGAATCAAACCATGGATATACATCCATTATTCCGTTATTCCATTTACCTGATTATGCAGTTACAACATGTTTACTGATATCATGGTTTTGATCAGTCATCCAACTTATACAATACAATACTACAATACAATCATAACACTACGGGGTTTAAGGGGTAGACTGGTACGGAATATGTTAAAGGTGGCACGAGGTGGTCACTTAAGACGTAATTACATCCATGCCGTTGTTCCGTGGTATTATCGACGGAGCCTTGTACTACAGGTTATCAAGGTCCCCGGTGTAAGTGGGACTCCCCTCGTATACACTGGCATCTTCTGTACCAGGCTAAAAACAACAACGTTAATACAATATTATAATATTATAATACAACAGTAAAAGCTTTCTCTCTCTCTCTCTCTCTTACTGTCTGTTTATTTCCCCCTTATCTTTGGGACTTACCGAGCGACCTGTTCGCTGACGACATTCTATTTCTTTCTTCTTTGAATGTCGTCAGGTGGTTTGGACCCGGCAGAAGTTGAGCCAACCCAGGAAGACTTGGAGCAATTTGCTGAAGACCCTGCAGTATAATTTCATTGTACAGTTTTCTTTTTAGTACTTTCCATTTCCTGTTATGCCACTGTTTAGGCATCTTTATTTCAGTTGTATTTTTTTCCTTTCCATGTTTTGTACAAAGAATGTTAATAAATAAAAGTTGCTGTTCTTTTTATACTCTTGTCTCTTGTGTAATATTTTATATTGCTTACCTACGCTTAGCGTATGTACTTCTGAGTACATACGTAGCGGACCTCGTCGCGTCCACTTCGCCGTACACCGGGAAGCGGGGCGTGACAATAATCAATAAGGAACCAAAAAGATTTCAAGCCGAGATGTAAAGTTGTTTGCATATCGTTAAGACAAAGTGTCAAGAGAAAGATAAGATTCAAGAATCACGATAGTGGCATGACATGTTCCTAATCACGGATTTTCTGATTCGTGTATTGGGTTCAATACCCAACTACAAAAGAATCAAACCCGATTAACCTAAATCCTATGGATCTGATACCAAACAAACCCTGTCATGCCCCGCTTCCCAGAGTGCGCTAAGATCGGCACGTGACAGAGCCAACCATGCTACCTCTGGTTAGGAAACATCTCTCCACAGTCACATTACGGCTGTCTATAGATATCAAGAATAGAAAAATAAAAGAAACTATCTAGTACATGTCCATGAGCCAGAAATAACAAGTCAATAAATAATATGCGGAAGCAATAAATTCAAGTAACAATAACAATCTGGAAAGCACATCCCAAAATACGGGCTCACATCAGGAATGAAAATTCGAAATAAAACTTAACTAACTAGCTACTAACATGATCTTCACTGCTCGGCTTGTTGGTCAAAATACTCCTGAACAGCCTGCGGCAGATATAGAGGATCTGGACCATGCGAAACCCAGACGTCACTGCGTCATGATATCAAACAATAATATAAGTAATCAGGATGTAACGAGATATGCAGGTAGGAATCATAAATAGTAACAAGTGTATATCAAGTAACACGGGTATGTAACAGTGAAGTGTATACGTGCGGGTGAAGTGCGGTAAATAATCTAAACCATGCTACTGGGTTTTCTATTCTAAATTTATTCGATATCAATTGATGAACTCCTCATGTAACTCAAAGAATATGTTCCGTTACCCCCCGGGACCATGGATCAGGAATATGTAAACCAAGAGTGGTTCTGTCCCGTTACCCCCCGGGACCACGGATCAAGATGTAAGAGTTACGAATGGCTCTGTCCCGTTACCCCCCCGGGACCACGGATCAAGAAGAATCATGAATGACTCTGTCCCGTTACCCCCCGGGACCACGGATCAAGTAATACCCTTTTAAGTTACACTCGGTTACACCTTTGATTTCCCATACCCCCAAGGTTATGTGTTCAAGTCAGGTATTGATAATCTGGAGCTAATGCCAACACATGATCAAGCAGGTACAAGTTTGTCTATGTAGACAACAGGATACGTCCGTCAGGATAATATGTCAGGATTTTCGGCATTAGTAACAAGATCAGGTAACAGGTCAAGTAGCGGTATATCAGGTTATGACATGTAGAGCACAGGTATAAAGCAGATGCTCATAATAAAACTGTAGCAAGTACGGATGCACGATAAAAGCATGGATGCACAAATATCGATCGGGGTTACATTTACAGTTCTAAGACTATATAGGATGCACGTTATCAAGCATAGGGTGTTAATCTTACAATAATATGAATTAATATAATCTGTAGATGCAGCTACGTATATAATAAATGATATGGATGTATACGGGTATCCGAAAACAGTAAAATAGTAAAATGGTGATGTGGGATGCATAACTAAACAATATGTAATGTTATTATTCACATGGGTGCAAGATATAATAGTATAGCATGCAGCAAGATAAACTTGCATGCGACTAGATATGTAAATAACGGTATGGATGCGTACGGGTATCCGAAAAACTATAAAATTGTAATATGGATGCATAACTAAACAATATGTAATATTATTATTCGCATAAATGCAAAATATAGTAGTATAGCATGTAGCAAGATAAACTTGCCTCAGAAACAATGGTCGATATGCAGGCGGCCTGGTGCAACACCACACGATACGGTGTGTGAAATGGCACGACACGGTGCTGGGTTTTGCGGTGACACGAGACTGGTGCGATGGTGGCACACAAGTGGCATAGGCTGAGCATGAAGCGGGCATGACGTGGCACAGGAGCAGGGCACATGGCGTGACACGGTCCGAGTACGGTGATGACACGGTCTGGGTACGGTGCATGGTCTGGTCGCGATCTGGAGACGATCTGGTGCATGGTCTGGTGGTGGTCTGGTCGTGATCTAGACACGATCTGGTACATGGTCTGGTGGTGGTTTAGTCCCGATCTGGACACGATCTGGCCGCGACACGGTCGTGACATGGAAGTGGTGATGGTATGATTTTGGCATTGTAGTGGTACTGTGGTCATGTTATGGTTCGTCCGGATCGTCGGCGGCGGCATGGATCTGGCGATCACCGGAAAATCCGGACCAAGAAAAGAGAAGAAAGGAAAGGAAGAAGAAGAAAGAAGAGAAGAAGGAGAGGGCTGTGTTCAGGGTGTGGGTCATCTGATGTCAGAGACGAGGCTGGGGAGACGTCGATGATGGTTTTCCGGTGAGGTTTCAAGGCAAAGCAGTAGGTGCGGGTTCTTGAGGTCGGGTGTGCAGGGTTCTTGGTGTGCAGGGGAGAGCTCGGGTGTAGGGTGGCATCGGGTTGGAGAGAGGGGAGAGGAAGAGGGAGGAGAAAGGAGATGGTGACGAAGGCGAGGTGAGGCCGACGACGGCGAGGGGCCGCGGTGATGAGGCTGGGATAAGCATGGGTTTCCTTGCGGTCGTGGGTCGTCGCGAAGGTGACGGAAGTGAGGAGGAGGTGGCCGAGAAGGAGTTGGAAATGCAGGCGACGAGAGGAGACCGACGAGAGTGGTCGGCGGCGTGGGTTCTCGCGGAGGAGGGTGAAGGCGGGAAAGCAAAAATAAAGAAGAGGAGGGAGAAAGAAGAGAAGAGACGTGGGTAATGGGTTTGGTTGTTTTAAAAAATAATATAAAAATATATATAAATAATATATGTGAAGAGAGAAAGAGGCGGGGATTGGTTTAGATTGGTTAGGAAAATCTTTTAATAATATTTCAAATTGAATAAGAAATATATTTTGTTTTAAAAATGATATATAAACAGTTTTAATATAAAAGAATATAATCTTGAATATATTTGGGTTTTTGGCTAATACAAAAAATAGTCCAAAACATGTCCGGGTCGGATTTAAAATTATGGTTTGAAAATACGAATAATATACGTAGTGACCAAAACCAGAATAGGATATCCGGGTAACGAAAATAAATACCCCCAAGAACGGATACACGTAGCGTGCACGTAGCTATCCAAATGAGTCCGTTTCACTGAACGGGACGAGAACAAGATGTATGGATGCCACCACAGGGTTTGGGGTATGATACAGGTCATGCTAGATATTTATAAAATATTTTATTTGACTTTAAATGTTATATTAAAAAAATGCAGATGTCAGATATAATGCCAGTATGCAGTATATGAAAAAAATGAAAGTGCATGGATACTCATAACTAGCCGGGACAAATCATAAACATGAATCAAGACGGGTTTCCAGCAAGCGGGTCAGGTCGGATGCAATACAAATGTCAAAAACACTACTCGCACCCCAAACACAATAAATCAGGAAAATACCATAAATAAAGAAATACTTGAAATAGAACTGGTATAAATGAACTAGGGTGTTACAAAGCTTGATCCGTACATCTTGTGGAGCCTCTCAAGAGTCCGGAAGTTCATGATCGCAGTGAAGGGACGACTACATGGAGCTAATGAAATGAAGGACCGGTCTACAAAGGTTGTATTCCTTGTTCACTTTTGTTGCAAAGTGTTTGCATTTCTATTCCGTCGGATTTCTAGTATACGATTCTAGGGTTAGGGTTAGCTAGAGCGGCAAAATTTTAAAATGGCATGGACGATACCTCCCGAAACCTTGCTGCCGTCCTAGGGAACCCTGCAAACATTTCATTTGAAATGTAAATATTACTTCGTTTGAAGTGAAGAGGTGACACTTCATTTGAAATGTAGATCACATTTCGTTTGATGTGTAGATGGGACATCCTAGGCGTGGTCACACCTAGATAGAGAAACAAATGTGTTTCTGTTTCAGGAAGGCTTGTTGAGGGCCTTACGAGGGACCGGGAGGGGTCCCAAAGAAGCCGAGAGGCCTATATTGGGCATCCTGACGGCTGTTTCAAGCTATGTCAGAAAATTCTGAAATGGAGTTTTCTTAGACGAGACTCATTTATTTGGGTTTCTTGCATATATTGAGAATGCATGATGTCATTCTTAGTAGTTTGTGTACTATGAACACATGGATTTGTGTTCGAGAGTGAAAACATGACTTATGGGTCATGTTTGGAGTAATGGATACAGTGTTTTTAGCACTGCATTCATTGAAACAAACATATTTTGCATGTCTGTAAGGTGAATGTGGTATTTCTATTCACAAATAAGTTAAGAATAAGGTTTGTCTATTTATGAAGGTCTTGAATGTAAGTCTATGTTACCCACCCCGGTAGTTACGGGGAGGCGGAAAGGGTAAAAATCGAATTTTTCTCACTAGGAAATATAGACTAACCATGAAGGATCTTTGCTAAACAAAAGCTAACAAACTATCTACAAGTTCTAACTACTAGGTTAGAAGGTTATACCTAGTTCTTGAACTCCTTCTCTTCTCGTGTTGCTTTCCTTTCTTGTGTGCTCTTTTGAGTGGTGTAGACGGCTCCTCCTCTTAGTCTTCTCTTTGCCGAAGAAAGATCCACCCGAAGGCCTTGTTGGAGATAGTGCCCTCAAAGTCAATTATTGGATTGCAGGTACGTGATTGCAATGATTGAGACAAGACCTATACCGATATGACAGTCTTGCTCGAGATGATAGTATGCTATCTGGTTTGTCTTTATCATCGTATACATGCTTTAGTTCACTATTGCATGATGATAGATCCCATAGGATTCTTGCTTGACTACCAGCAGTATGATGGCGATCATATACGTGGGAGCTGGTGTCTGTAAGCACATCCTTAAAGTGTCTCTAGTCGTGGGAGTTTCGAGACAGGGCATCGATACTCCAGAGTAGACTAGTGTATACAGTCGAGACCCCGACGAGGGGCGATGGCCGGTCTCACAAGCCATTGGTGTCAGTTGGTTCACCTAAGATGTATACAGGTGCTCATTGGGTTATGAGTACACTGGACAGGACTCGCCGGGAACATGCTAGTTGGTATTATACATATCGTCAGATAGCAGTTCCCTGGTGACATGTGTACAGGTTAGTTCATCGACCTGAGATCGTCATTTGTCTCATGCGAGTTCCTACTGTACTTAGATTACTACCCTACCATGCTCAAAGGAGTTGTGCAAACAGGTTTTAGTTGGGTACAGTCCCGAGCCACATTGGAGGCAAATGAGCGGATCGGCAGGGGATTCGTCTTTCCCGGTATTGGGGGTGAGATCGCGCTGTGTCTAGGAGAGCCATTACACAAAGCCCTCGGCCGAGACAGGACATTTACTGGTAGATACTCCAGTAGTATCTCAGGGTGTTCTGGTCCACTCTCTGACACGACTTATACTGCTATTGGGGGTCTGACGTTACTAGCCCCCTAGGCAGATATGCGATACTCATAGACGAACGGACCGGACTGTATGTATATTGTCACTGTTAGGCTCAGTAGGGTTTATGGATGAGTTCGCTTGTCAGCATCCCTTCCAATCAATACATAGGCAAACCGTTACGTACAGCTTGTACCTCTGACGTGCTAAAGGTTATACCCAGTGCCAGTGTGTTAATGAGTCATTAAAGTCCCCCACAGACACTTTCCTAAGTTCGGGCGAAACGTTGTAAAGGCCATATGGGTTTATGGCAAGATTCGGAAAATACACGTGCGTTTTCGCACGTGTCATTTTTCGGGCAGATAATACTGGTCGGCTTTGGTTTAAGCCGGATCAGAGTATTATGCTGTGTAGATATAATATCTTTGTCTTAGTTGCATTTGTATTCGGTCGTAATACAAATGCGGGTATGTTTATACTGATACGGGGTTATCCTGAAATTGATTTCAGGATCACTTTTGGAAGTTGCCAGTTTCCAGTTTTCTATCAGCCGTATTTAACATTTGGTTAAATACGGATTTATCTTTTCTTGAGATGAGTGTGGAAGCTTCTAGATGAGGTGACTAGGATGGTGACTAGGATGGTGAGGTGGCTTAGTGCATTAATGGTGCATTAATGAAAGGGTGACTAAGGTTAATGAATCATCACTTTCATTAATGTGTTCACACTAGGTGTTATGATAAGTATCATGTTGTTGTGGTCACCACTCTCTCCTCCTACACTTACCCCTCCTCTATATAGTGGCCGGCCTCCCCCTCTCATTTCTCATGGTGGTTCACTAGAAAAAAGATTATGATAGATTCGGGTTCATGAAAATTAGATAGCCTCTTTCTCATTTCACCCGATCCAAAAGGCAACTTCATTAACCGTTCGTCCACGACTTTGGACGTAACGAGACAAAGTGTTCTACTCATTCTCTACTTCATCTTGGTCGTCTCTTTTAGCAAACTTGACGACCGAGTTGCCTCGGTTCAGAGGCGGGAGCCCGTTTAAAGATCCGTCGACGTGGTGCCACCTGGACGAGAAGACTGGAGATCGGAGCAGCCGCAACAAGCGTGGGATGATGGTTGAAGACCGAAGGACTCGGATCGTTCGGTATAACTCTTCTACCCATTTTGTAGTTTGTTAGTTTAGCTTTAATGGCAGATCCGGGTTACGGTACGCGATAACGCCAGTTGTAAAAAGTTTTTGTTCTGCATTTGGCGTCTGTTAGATGGCCGGGGCGCTACCGTGGACTTACAGTGGTATCAGAGCCTCACCATTAAGCTATACTAACTTGCGCTAACAAATTTAAAATATCGATCGAACGGATTTTCGAAAACCGCAAATTCCAAATTCAAAGTTTCTGTTAATTTTAAACAGTGTCTTAAAATTATTTTGATCATGTCAGAAAATTAAGCAGGGTTTTTGAAGCATACGTCAGAAAATTGGGCACGTGATCCTACAGTAACGCCGCGGATCCGCGGTCAAACCTAGGGTTTGACCGCGGAACCGCGGCCGTTATGTGGGAACAGTGATCCAGTTTTTTGCAGTGAGCTTGTTTTGGGAATTTGTGGGTTTTAGAATATTTCTTTTGAGCCCAGATTTTGTTACTGTACAGCAGATGTACGTGGGGCCTACTTCGGGAAATTTAGTCGATCGAAATTTTAAATTTGTTAGTATGCAGTATTTACATTATATCTCCGACCGGGAATGTCATTTAATCGGTAAACCGCGTCTGATTGCTATAGTTCTTTTAGACTGGTTTACGAACGTGACATTCGCGTTGATGTTCTATGTTGTGCTGTGATGTTGCGGATATATCGTGGTGGATAGCAGGGTGCAATGATAGTGCAGTTTGGATTTATTTGTACATTTGATATTGCGGGGCGAGCGTCCAACATGTGGACTGCCGTTACTTCCTGTTTGTATAATATTCTTTTGGGGCACAACCAGGTTGAGGTCGATGTACTCGTTGTATATTTTTCATTTCTGTACTAGGTTTATCCCGCGAAGGAGTGCACAGATAGCCGGGTTCTGGAGGGCAACGGGTCCGTGTCTCATGGCTTTGAGAGGCAAAGGGACCTCACTCTAGAATTGGCAGACTATTTGCCGCACTCGTAGGGGGTACAGGTTAACCCAAGGAGGGGTGCTCAATTTACCGGATTCCGTGAAGTGCCGGGTGTTCCATTCACTATGCTGTGGGGGACTACTTCGCTTCAGGTTTTGGCGGGTAACTTGCCGCACCCGTAGGGGTCTAGGTTTCATTGCACAGGCTATCCACATGACCAGGGGAACGTCAGGTTTCAGCAGCGGCTCTGTGAAACCCGGGAATCCCAGATTATCTGTATTGTTCTGTGATGCTTATTGCTTTTCTGTAATGTTGCATATTATCACGCCTGGAGCGATTATTGTATATTGATATATATACTATTAGATGTTGTATATGTTTTACACCCGCGCTAGTCTAGCCCCAGCTCTGTCGTTTGTTAAGTAACCTAACGGGTGATGATGGGACCCAGTGGCGAATGCGGATGGCATATACGTATATTTTATGTTCGTTCTTTTCTGGTGTGATTGATTGATGGGATTGCATTGATTCTTATCAATGCAAGTATAAAACAAACCTATATTTGATGTTGTTGGAACAAATTTTAAAAAGGTGTTATTATAAAGATATTTCCTTTTGTTTTGCATAGTGATATTCAGTTTAGAATATCCGGCACCTCATTCGACGAGGCAAGGGCTGATATCCCTTCACCGGGAAAGACCCCTTGGGCAGAAGATTGCGTCAGGGTAATAACTTCAATATAGTCGATTACAAGTTGCTTTGCATCGCGGTATTCAGTTGGAATATCCTGCACCTCATTCCACGAGGAAAGAGCCGAGATCTCTTCACTGGGAGTGACCACTTTGGCAAAGGTTTTTCGTCACTATATCTTTATAAAAAGCTATCAGGTTCCTTCAACAAGATCAAGTTCATTACGTTAAAGGTTTTTCGCCAAAAACCAGCCGTAGCCCTCCGTCATTTCTTTTGGGTATTTAGTAGTATTCAAGCTATGTATTTTGACCTTCGCCAAGGCATAGTGTTTGGTAGCTGCTGGGTATTCATTTGTAGCATAGATAGATGTGTTGGTTTGGGACAGTCGTACTACTATTTTGGCCTTCGTCAAGGGTATGTACGAATGGGTTCAAATTGATCTGGACAATGACGGGTAGAACTTGGCTTGTGACTTATGACATTTTGACCTTCGCTAAGGTCATAAGAGCATGGGGCAAAAATCACATCGGGAGTTTCAAACATACAGGAAACTTGCCAGGCATGCGTAACCTTCTGGAGTGTGATAACTTGAGTGGCTTCCATAAGTTATCATGCGATGATAGTTGGATCCCGATTCTCACTGATGAGTTGGTTTACTCTTTGGGTGAT